>CM066921.1:7180900-8380900 GCA_033964015.1 Scolanthus callimorphus
CATGTCGTGACACTTCTCACAGTCATACGAAATCTGCTCTATAACAAACACTTGAACACATTTTCATTCGATCAAATCGTTGTTTCTAGCTGGGAATTTTCAAAACATGAATTCATTGTTTTCTGTTCTGTCAATCAAACCATCTGATCCAATCAAGTCCTTGTCCTGTTTTTCCTAGTGCAGTGAATTGGGTTCTTGTCGTTCTTGTCACATTAGAAACCGGTCGTCATTATTTACATCGGACAATGGGGTGGAGGAGAAACGGACAACTACGCAAAGAAAATTTCAGATTTTTCAGGGCCCCCTTTACAATTTAGGGAGGAAATTTAAGACCCCCCTTCCAAATAGTGGAACGACTTTCACCCCCTCTCTCATTCCAATATTTTCTCTGCATCGTTCAGATCAACCTCTATCGGAACTTGTTGAAGAAGAAATCCAAAGAGCTGGCGCAGAAGACGGAGCGTCTTGAGAATGGTTTGCTCAAGCTCCAAAGCACCGCACAGCAAGTGGACGACCTGAAAGCTAAACTCGCCTCGCAAGAAGTCGAGCTCAAACAGAAGAACGAAGACGCGGATAAGTTGATTGAGAAGGTTGGAGTCGAGACTGAGAAGGTCAGCAAAGAAAAGGCTATTGCAGATGATGAGGAGAAGAAAGTGCAGGTATGTGCGTGTTAGAACTAGGCAAGCAAGCGAACTAACGAGAGAATGGAAAGCACTTGGAGTCGGAAAAATCATGAGCAGTTCTACCCACAATCCTTTGTGAGTTTTCTCAATCCTTCTCATAATTCACCGATCCCGCATTCATTGTTATACCCCTAGTTACTGTTGCTACGTCGGACAAGCCAAATTTTATCTTTGGCATAAAGCGCGGAGAAGACACCGATTGCAGGGAGGTGTTAGAAGTTGTTGCATGCAATTTGGATTTTATATTTTTTTTCTTGAAAAGCTGAATAATTATTCAAAAATCTTCGATATTCAAGTTTGTTGCTCGGACATTTTGAATCCCGTAGGGAAAACTTCCTATTGTTTGCTATGAGTGGGCGGAGCTATCGTCAAAATAGGGATCGGTCTATTCCCTGCGTTCTCTCGTTTTCCCAATCCTTCCTACAATCCCCTGCGTTCTCGTTGTATGTGTTAGAGCCAGGCAAACCAGCGAACTTACGAGTAAATGAAAAGCACTTGGAGTCGGAAAATCATGAGTTCTACCACAATGCCTTGTGAGTTTTCTGCATCCTTCCCACAATCCCCTGCGTTCTCTCGTTTTCTCAATCAGTCCCGTGCGTGTTTTCTCAATCCTTAAAGTGCTACTAATGCTTTTCGAGAGACTTTTTGAGCAAAATCCTCTAATCAAGTAATGAGCTTCTATGAAAAAAATTTTCGATTCGGTTAAATCCTGATTTTTTAGGAATCATTTCATGTTGCAAATTTCCCGCCATCTTTGAAACACTTAACTCCGCTGACTGCATTTGTTTCTTTTGAGATCGCAGGCTCATTACAAGATAACCGGTGCGCGTGAGTGCGCGCGCTATCTGTCACAACAAGCGGAGGAATCTTTTATTCTTTTTAATGAGTTTTAAAGCGAGAACAGTTTATTGTGAGTACAACCTCGGGTTTGCACAAAATTTCTTCGCAGTAGTCGCTAAAATACCCGACATTTTCTGTGTTTCTTTCCGGTAGCACCGCTCAAGAAGACCATTTTCAAAATGGCTTTGCTGTTCTAGACGTGGGTCCTTTATCATCCCACTATTATAAATAACGGGGTATGACATTGAAATTAATATTAGCTATTTCACACCATAAAGGACCCTCATAGAAGACAGATAGAGGCTATTTATTCGACGGAAATAATACGTGACAAACGGTAATGGCGGCAACCGTTGTCACTGAAATCTAAAATCTCGACTCGCATTCAATGTTCTGACGTTAAAACTTTAAAGATCAATAATTTAAGCAACAAAGAAATACATATCAATAAATGGCCTTCATTCCACTAATACCAACATCGCAAAAGAACGATAAAACTAGGGAATTCTTGCCAAGAATATGCTGTAAACTGAGAAGACGACTTGAACCTTGAACGTCCTTATTTGGGCATTGCTTTGATCTTGGCCGCGCGAAGACGATCCGTGAGGGAGACTGGTAAGTGTTTCAAAGATGGCGGGAAAATTCCAATATGAAATGATTCGTAAAAAATTCAGGATTTACGATCGAAATTTTTTTTCACAGAAGTTCACTACTTGATTAGAGGATTTTGCTCAAAAAGTCTCTCAAAAAGCATTAGTAGCACTTTAATTATTTTTGCTCTGAAGGTCATCGCCAAGGACGTTTCTGAGAAACAGCGTTCGTGCGAAGCAGATCTCGCTAAAGCGGAACCCGCTCTGCTCGCAGCCCAAGACGCTTTGAACACGTTGAACAAGAACAACTTGACCGAGTTGAAGTCCTTCGGTTCTCCGCCTGCTGCTGTCGTAAGCGTTTGCTCCGCTGTGATGGTGCTTCTTGCCCCAGCCAACAAAATACCCAAAGACCGCAGCTGGAAGGCTTCTAAAGTCATGATGGCCAAGGTAAACCTTTCTGGCGCTGTTGTGCTGCGCTGTGCGTTGCTGTTCTGTATTGTTTTGTTCTGTTTTCTATTCTTTGCTTTATTGTTTGTTTCTTTGCTGTGTTCTTTGTTGTTCTGCTCTCTGTTTTGCTCTGCCCTATGCTGTGCTGCGCTGTTGATGTGCGATTCTGTTCTGTTCTTTGTTGTTCTGTTCTACTCTGAACTGTGCTTTTCTGTGCTGTTCTGTTCTCTGCTCTTTCGGTCTCTTTGTCGGTCTCTTTGTCTGTCAAACTTTGTTATAAATTGTAGGTAAAGCCGACTCATGCAAATCATATTTTTGAAATACTATTCCCTTACCCCACAGGTGGACGGGTTCTTGGACCAACTGATAAACTATGACAAAGAGAATATCCACGAGAGCAACCTAAAGGCCGTGCAGCCCTACTTGCTTACCCCCGAGTTCGAAGCAGAGTTCATCAAAGGCAAGTCTTTAGCTGCTGGTGGTATCTGCGCATGGGTGATCAACATCGTTAGGTTCTACAACATTTTCTGTGATGTCGAACCCAAGAGGAAGGCCCTAGAAGCCGCTAATGCCGAGCTTGCCGCAGCTGAAGAGAAGCTTTCGAAAATCAAAGCAAAGATTGCGGAGCTAGACGAAAACTTAGCCGAGCTGACGGCCAACTTTGAGCGCGCAACAGCCGAGAAACTGAAATGTCAACAGGAGGCCGAATCCACGGCTAAAACTATCGAGCTAGCGAATAGACTGGTTGGTGGTTTAGCTTCGGAAAACGTGAGGTGGGGAGAATCTGTTAAGAACTTTAAAGAGCAAGAGAAGACTCTACCCGGAGATGTGCTCCTGACCACGGCGTTCGTGTCCTACCATGGCTGCTTCACTCGCCGATACAGGGACACATTGATGGATGAGAAGTGGCTTGTCTTTCTCGCAAAACAAGAAGTGAGTGCTACGTTCCATATGTTCCATGTAGATTTAAAGAAAAAAACATTATCTGTCTTCTAAAAGCATTAGCGGTAAAAGTAGTGATCTCAATCCGTTTTATTCTCATGGAATTTCAATCCATCCCTTCGTCTAAAACGTGTAGTTATAGAGCAACAATCTAATGGTGTTATTTTGAAAATTTACGCAATTGATGTAAATGTATCTTGTTTTGCTCTTTCGCAGCATAAGATTCCAACCACGGAAGGGCTTGACCCACTAAGTCTTCTAACCGACAATGCCACGATCGCTACATGGAACAACGAAAACCTCCCGAGCGACCGAATGTCCACCGAGAACGCTACGATCTTGACGAACTGCGAGCGATGGCCGCTAATGATTGATCCGCAGCTACAGGGCGTGAAATGGATCAAAACAAGAGAAGGCGCCGACCTAAAGATCGTACGACTTGGGCAGAAAGGGTAAGTAGAGGTTACACAGGGATCGAAATTTCGCCCGATACAAGAAATACGCCTAAAGAGTTTCATTTTACGCCTAACTTTTTTCACTCAGGCGTAAAATAACGACTGTGATTTTACTGAGTTTTTGCAGTGTTCTCCTAGTGAATTTACGCCTAGAATTTTGATGAATTACGCCTAGAATGTTGGCACTCGGCGTAAAATTGCATCTTTTATTTCTTAATTTCGAGCCGGCTCTCCTGTTGGATTTTCGGAAAAGTTTATTTTCGGGGCTAAGGATATCGCGAGTGGAGGAGGGGAAGACCGAGCCAGCTCACATGCTAGGACTTTAATACAATACATCACTCCGTGATTGGCTAAACCAATTGGAGTCCATCCTAACCACTACAGCCGTTGGACGTTTGTCGTGTGCAATTCTATTATTTTTGATGCACCGGCAAACAAATCCCGCAGTTATCAAAGCGTGAACACAAATACTCGTCTGTGATTGGCTAATCATGCTGCTGCCTTCAAATACCTGGACATTGTCGAGCGTGCCGTTGCTAAGGGGGAGTGTGTGCTTGTTGGCATTGACAAAAATGACACATTTATATTGATATCAAAGTGTGAACACAAATACCAGTCTGTGATTGGCTAAGCATGTTTCTGTCTTCAGGTACCTGGACACCATCGAGCGTGCCGTTGCTAACGGAGATTGTGTGCTGATAGAAAACATGGGCGAGAGCATAGACCCTGTCTTAGATCCCCTGGTCGGCCGAAACACCATCAAGAAAGGCCGGTAAGAGAAACACTGTGATAGCGTCTTATTTATTGATCACTGACTCAATGACAAATGGGTCGTACATGAAGACTGCTTGGCAGGCAATTGAGGAACAAATGCAATGTAAAGCACACAGATAACAGATAAGAGAGCGGATTTCAGATGACCGCCGGAAGTAAGTCAGACTTGCGTTTAATCCGCGTTTCTATTGGTCGATAGCAAAGTGGTTTTTGTCTTTCAGCCAATCAAATTGCGAACTAAATCAAAACGCGCTTATGCTCACTTCATGACTCAACGCAAGTCTGACTTACGTCGCCTCCTGATTGGTTTGTTGTTGAATGGCTTCCTCTCCTGATTGGCTAGTGGTTTTGTGGGTAGCTGAGGTAGCTGTTACTCCTGTTTCATCAGTGAAATTTCTAATTTGCTTTCCTATCCCTACAGTTATATAAAGATGGGCGACAAGGAGGTGGAATACCACGCGGACTTCCGATTAATCCTCCACACCAAGTTGGCCAACCCTCACTACAAACCGGAAATGCAGGCCCAGACCACCTCATCAACTTCACGGTCACCAGGGAAGGCCTGGAAGACCAGCTATTAGCGGATGTCGTGCGCAAAGAGCGAGCGGATTTGGAGGAGACGAAGGTAAGCGTACAATGTGAATTTTTTTTTCATTTTTATATTTACACAATGTTCTCGATAGCCGCGAAATCCTACACAGAGCGAGCCTCCAGTGGACGATTCCATCTATAACAGCGCGGTCTTTTTATTCAGAAATACCCAAGCCGTGTCTCACAACTTCCAGAATGCAGCGCGCGCTTTTTAACACTTTATTTGACAAATGTCCCTAATTTACCGACTCGCAGCGCGCGCGTGCCCTATTGCTGGAATCATTATGAGCTTCCCTTAGTCAGTGTAGTGGGTTCAGTTGTGAAACCTGAGACCGGTTAGGTTGGATCCCTAGACTCTTTTAGTTGAAAGTATGTTTTAACTTTAAATTATTTCTCAACTAAAACCAGACTTACTTTGTCGTCGCCAGGCAAAACTCACGCAAATGCAGAACAAGTTCACTATCACGCTGAGTCAACTCGAGGACAGGCTCCTCGCGCGTCTTTCCGCAGCAGGAGGGAACTTCCTGGGAGACTACGAACTGGTGGAGAACCTCGAGACCACTAAGCGCACGGCAGCGGAGATCGAGGTGAAAGTAGGCGAGGCCAAGAAGACGGAGATCGAAATTAACGAGGCGCGTGAGGCATATCGACCTGCCGCAGCCAGGGCGTCACTTCTCTACTTTATCCTGAATGATCTGAACAAGATCAACCCCATGTATCAATTCTCGCTCAAGGTGAGTAGTTAACAAAGCTCTTGTACGTTCCTTCAGAAAGAGAAAGTCTTGTGGCTTGTGGCCATGAGGTCGAATGGTTGTTTTAGTCAAATCACACTAGTACGTCAATTTGTATAGCTCAAAACGTTTTCTTGTCTGGTCATTTCCGGCTTTCAAATCGGACACTTTTCGCTACTAGTAGGCTATAACTTATAGCCTACTAGTAGCTCCACCAATCGGAACGCAGCATTGACAATAGACCACTAGTGTGATTTGACTAAAATATACAATAGCCCTCTGTACCTCCGTATATATATAATTGCCCATTTCAAATCATCTGATGTTTTCATCTTTTGAAATCGTTCCATGTCTATAACTGCCATGTCGTATTCGTAAACTCACAACAATTTTATTCATTGACTGATGAGATGAGGTTTGCTACAAAATACATAGAACAAAATACATAGAACATAGAGTTAAACTAATGGACCAAAATGGCGTAAATAAAACGAAATTCACTTAAACAAATGTTAACTTACCGACTGTACACGAACGCCATGACAGTTAACGAAATACTAAATTCAAAACGTGAAGGGATACATGACGTCACAACGAGTAACTCCCGACTAACGACACAGTACGAACAATAGCCGAATTCCGACCGAACCACAAAACAACAAATAACGATTTTGGTGGCTACACCGGCCCCTAAATGGAATCTCTAAACGTTCCATTTATATTAAGGCCACCAATAGCTGTATATAGGGTTAGATTCCCTACATAACGAATACAGCTACTGTAATAATTCAGGAGTCCTAAGCTCCTTGACAAAGTACGTATAAAGTTCCAGTGTGAGTTCATATCGATAGTTCGTGTTCCACGCTAAGTCAGTCCATCGAGCTCGAGTCTACACAACTTCGTCACTGGTCGCTCCAGCAATCTGGTAGTCGTCTTCACTTCTCCTCGCTTTCGTCGCTTGGATCGCGTGACAACCGTAGAGCTAGTGTGAACTTGTACTTTACGCACTAGACCATCTCTTCCATGATGAACCTCTGTCACTTTTGCCATTGGCCACTCCCCTCTAGGGTAGTTGAAATCCGCCAACATCACCAGGTCTCCAACTTGTAGGTTTGGCTTTACCTCATTCCATTTCTGTCGTATCTGTAGAGTAGGAAGATATTCACCCAACCAACGTTTCCAGAACACTTGGGTGAGATACTGCGCTTGCTTCCATTGCCGTCTACAAATCAAATCCTCCTTCGTGAATATGCCTGGTGGCAAGCTTGGACACGGACGTAGATGTAGCAAGTGGTTTGGAGTTAAAGGATCTTGGTCGGTAGGATCTTCGCTACTTTTGGTCAGAGGTCTGCTGTTCAAAATACCCGATGCTTCTGCCATAACTGTGAGAAGGACTTCATCTGTGACAACTTGCTCTTGAAGCAGCGCAGCGAGAACGTTTCGCACAGAACGGATCATCCTCTCCCAAGCTCCTCCCATATGGCTTGCATCTGGAACGTTGAAGTCCCACTGAATTCCCCGTTGTGCACAGAAACCATCGATCTTCTGATGATTCCATTGCTCTATGGCCGCCTTCAATTCCTTATCAGCACTTGTAAAGTTTGTTCCTCGATCACTTCGTATCACCTCCGGGTATCCGCGCATGTTGATAAATCTTCGTAATGCATTTATCATCGAATCTGTATTAAGGGTATGTGCCACTTCTAGATGGACGGCTCGACACGTCAGGCATGTAAAGATGCAACCATACCGCTTGAGACGCTTTTTTCCTTGCTTAACCTCGAAAGGTCCAAAGAAATCTAAACCAACGTACGTAAACGGAGGCTTCTCCGGGGTTATTCGATCTGGTGGTAGATCAGCCATGAACTGTTTGCATGGTTCCTTCTTTCTCTTCTGACAAGGAATACACTTTGCGATTATACTTCTCACTGCAGTGCGTCCTTTGATCACCCAGTACTCTTGTCTTACACGCGAAAGAACCGCTTCTTGACCCATGTGTCCTGCGTCTTCATGGTACTGCTTCAAAATCAGATTGGTGACGTGGTGTCTTTGTGAAAGTATCTTCGGATGCTTGACAACTTCATCCACAGGAGCACATTTCAATCGGCCTCCCACTACTAAAATACCATCCTCCAACACAGGGCTTAACTTATAAATCGACTTTCCTGCTTTCTTGATAGTCTTTTTGACTGCACACTCGTCGCTTCTGCTGGTGCTGTCTTTGCCTCTTAGCATATCTATTTCTTCTGGGAACGCTGACTGCTGTACCAGTCGTATAATTTGTTCTTCTGCTTCGCGTAGCTCGTGTACTCTCAGGAATCCAGTAGCTGGTCTCTTGACATTCGTCTGGCATCTGTGCTTGAGAAACGTTTTGTAACGTAGCAACCACGCTATAGACCTTTTCAATTTCATCCAGGATGAGTGATAATGCAAAACATCAGTCAACACATCTCTTTCTTCTGAAACTGTGTAAATCTGGGCTTCTTTCCTGACTTCTGGATCTTTGTCTGTCAGTTCTGCTATAATGGGTGAAGATGGCCACTCATCTTCTTGCTTCCAAAGAAAAGCAGGTCCCTTTAACCAGCGGTCATTCCTGGCCATGTCGTCAAGTCTTAACCCTTTGGCGGCATCATCGGCAGGATTTTCTTCACCATTCACGAATCTCCATTCGCTGACCTTAGATCCAGTTCTGATTATCGTAAGACGATTTGACTCAAACGTGTGGAACCTCTTGGAATCGTTCCTTATACACTTAATTACCGAGGTAGAGTCAGTCCAGTAGTAAACTTCATCCACCTTGATATCCAACTCTTCTTGTACAAACTTGCTTAACTTGACTGAAATCACTGCTGCTGTCAATTCCAGTCTCGGAATAGTGAGCTCATGTATCGGAGCGAGTCGGGCTTTACCCATTACGAAGCTGCAGTGAATTCTGTCTGTAACATCAACGAGGCGGAGATAAGCAACTGAGCCGTACCCAACACGTGATCCGTCGGAAAACATATGTAGTTGCGCATTCATAATCTCACCAAAACCTTGTGGCTTGAAACAACGATCTATCTTGATGTCTTGTAACTTTGGGAGATCTTGAATCCAGCGTAGCCATTGCGCTTCATCATCCTCACTGATAGGACAGTCCCAGTCTAGCTTCTTTCTACTTAGCGCTTGCAACAACATCTTGCCCCTCATTATGTAGGGTGCGATGATGCCAAGTGGATCAAACAAACAAGAGATGATTGACAGGATACTTCTTCTTGTGACGGGTGACGCTTGCTTTACTGACTGCATTATCTTGTCCGGAATTTCCCATACAAGCCGATTTTGCTCTACATTCCACTTTAGTCCAAGTGCGCTCTCAGTGGGTAAACTTTCGATATCCAGATTGACAACCGATTTCGCTCTTTCTGATTCAGGGATGTCAGCCAAGACTTCTCTGTCGTTACTCATCCACTTTGTTAACCGGAATCCCGCTCTGAACAGCATGTCGCGTAGCTGCCTCACTAGCTCGACTGCGGCTTCTTTACTTTCGACTGATTTCATCAGATCATCAACATACATATTTCTCTGTACGGTTTTCCTTGTCTCTTCAGCGTAACAATCTTTGTAGAGAGTAGCAGCTTTCTTTAGACAGAAACTTGCGCAACTAGGCGACGATGTAGCCCCGAAAATATGCTTGACCATTCTATATACCTCGGGTTTCTCTTCGAGATCGTCGTCCTTCCACCAAAGAAATCTCAAGGCGTCACAGTCACGTGGTTCGACACGTACTTGGTGAAACATCGCTTCGATATCTCCAACTATCGCGATTGGTTGTTGTCTGAATCTGATTAAAACACCCAGCAGATGATTGTTCAAGTCCGGGCCAGATAATAACTGATCATTCAGCGAGGTTCCTTGAAATTTAGCTGCACAATCAAATACAACACGAACTTTACCAGGTTTTAGTGGGTGTGTCACGGGATGGTGTGCTAAATACCAAACCACGCCCTCTTCAACTTCCAGTTCTTCCAGGGGAACTTTCTGCGCATGCCCACTACCGATATAATCTCTTACTGTGGTCCGATACTTCTGATATAGGTCTTCATCCTTAGCGAGTCTCTTCTTTAAATACTGCAGCCTTCTCTCTGCCATCTGTCTGTTGTTAGGTAAATAAGGTGGCTCCTGTCGCCATGGTAACGCAACTTGAAAATGTCCATCGACCACTTTCAGTGATTTCTCCATGATATCTAAAGCCTTCTTATCTTCTGTTGAAGGGGAAACTTTCGTGTCTACAGTCAAATCACCAAAGTCTGATTTCCATAGTTTGTCGAGTTCACACCTCGTCTGCTGGTCTTTAAGTTCTTCATCCATATCTTCATGGAGGAAATTAATAGAAACACCTTGCATGTCTCGTGTTCCTCCGACAGCTCCAATAACTGTCCAGCCCAGCTCGTATTTCACTGCGACAGGTTCATCTCCTTTTCCCACCTTGTAGTCTACAGGAAGGAAAAGACTGGGCCTCTCCTTAACTCCAATTAACAACTGTACAGTTCCATTTATGATATCAGATATACTTATATGTTTTAAATGCGGCCAACGTTTTACGTCCTCTTGCTTGGGAATACAACTCTTAGGTACTGGTATATGTTTCACTGTCTTTATATTGTCTAGTTCAATGGCGACTGTATCATCAATAGACTTTACAATTATGTTAACTAGTTTACTATTTACATCAGCTGAGCCAGTCATGCCAGCTAAAGTCAATCTAGTATCAGTTCCATTGACACCAAGACTTGTTGCCAACTGCTCATGACAAAGTGTAATCTCTGACCCAATGTCTAATAATGCATACGTTTCCACAACCGTACCCCCCTCTACTGCTTGAACTTTCACAGGGACCACCCCCAAACAAACCTTGTTTCACTGTTCTCAGCTGAGGTTAAAACAGCTCTAGTATCATGTGGTTGATTACTAGTAGAATGCACGTCGCCGGCCCCAGTTTCAACAATTTCCTGATGCGCCTGCAAATTATCGCTTGGCACGCGGTTGCTTTCTGTGCGCATGCGCGATGTCGATGCCTCGCTTTCATGTTGCGCGTGGCGATGCATAAGAGTGTGATGATTTCCATTACAATCTCTGACTTGACATTTAAAGTGAGTCTTCGGACAGTCTTGCGGAATGTGATTTTCAACTAAACATTTGTTGCAAAGTTTATGTCTCAAAACAATCTTCCGCTTGTCTTTATACGGAAAGTTCTTAAAAGTGTCGCATCTCCAAATTTTGTGTGGTCCCGAACAAACAGGGCATACACTAACTTGTGGACCTCTCCCGCCTACTTGTGCAACTGGATTTGCAGAACCACTAACAGAGGGAGACTCCCTTGGGACGGGGGTTTGAGGCGGTAGTGTACCAGTTGCCAAAACTATTCTCCACCACCCTTGGGTTGCTTATCTTCATTTGAAAAACTTGATTCAGTGCCTTTGCAATCTCTTGCTGGCCGTCTAGACATTTTCCAGAGTCATCAGCCTTACTGACGGGAGTATCAACAGAATTATTATTAACTGGAATGTCATTTGAATTATGCATATTTAACTTCCGGCATAGGAAAACAGTCACGGGACTTTTCAACCCTTTCATCATCTTCAGTGTCAATTTTAGCGTCATTAGCATCGATTTTAACATCTCTAATTATATCTTTACTGACCTTCATTGAGCTTTGCTCATAGTAGAGTGCAAGTTCGGCCCTTTTAGCCACCATTTCAGCCTCTAAAATCTCAATTTTACTGTTTACCTCTTGCGCCTCACGCATTAGGTCTTGTTTCTTCCTCAATTCTTCGACCTTTGATTTCGCCAAGGCGACGTCCTCCACTCGTGACTTACTTGACACCCGCGATGACTTAGACGATTTACTGGAGTGTCTCGATGACCTTGACCTCGATGTGGTGCTCGCAGAAATGCTACTGAATTGGTCTCCATATCTTCCATCCCTTTTCGCCTTTCTTTTCCACATCTTTACAGCAGTATCAAGATTCAATTTTCGCTGCACCTGCGTCGTATAACTATCATATGACTTGGCTTTATCGTCGGCATTGACCAAATATTGCACATACTGTTCATGTTTATTCAGAAATCTGTCCATTGTTTCCTCGTACTTCGACATTCTCTCGCTAATCTCATTCCATGAAATAGTCTCAGTTGTCAACAATCCTTGAACTTCATTATATATTTTCCTTAGCGCCCCTATATACGCTGAACGAGACCTTTTTATCGCCTGGAAGTGCTCGTCCTCAGGTCCACTAGTTTCACCGATCACAGCTTCACGGCTTTCTTCCGACCCGTCCAATCCGTCGCCCAACTGCTCTCGAATAGACTCCAATAATCCATATTCTTGTTCCAACTCCTCTGGAAATGCAGCTGTAGCCATGTAGCTCTGTTCTAACGACTCCAATAGCCGCTTTCAGCACTTCAAACACACGTAGTCGCAAACTATAACTGCCATGTCGTATTCGTAAACTCACAACAATTTTATTCATTGACTGATGAGATGAGGTTTGCTACAAAATACATAGAACAAAATACATAGAACATAGAGTTAAACTAATGGACCAAAATGGCGTAAATAAAACGAAATTCACTTAAACAAATGTTAACTTACCGACTGTACACGAACGCCATGACAGTTAACGAAATACTAAATTCAAAACGTGAAGGGATACATGACGTCACAACGAGTAACTCCCGACTAACGACACAGTACGAACAATAGCCGAACTCCGACCGAACCACAAAACAACAAATAACGATTTTGGTGGCTACAATGTCCACGTGACAATGCCCCCCTTTAGAATCAGAAAGGCAAAGGATTATTCTTCGTGTAAATATCACGAGCTTTGAAAATGACAATTATACCCCCTTTACTTGATCCCTTATCATAATGGTAGCTCTAAATTTAGGCGGTGTAAATCTTTCCCTAACAGGCATTCAGCGTGGTGTTCCAGAAGGCTATCGAGCGTGCGGAGCCTGCGGAGGAGGTGAAGTGTCGAGTGGTGAATCTGATCGACTGCATCACGTATTCTGTGTTCATCTACACTACTAGAGGTCTCTTTGAGAAGGACAAGATTACATTCACGGCGCAAGTCGCATTCCAAGTAAGTCAAGTCGTCTATTGTGCTAATTACGAATGACTACAGTAAGACCAAACATGCCAAGCAAATCGGAATATGTTTCATGTGCTTCTCTTGTTGACTAATGACACAATACCCAACACCTCAACACAAGAACTCCTTTGTATAACGAAGATAATAGAGACAAAAGAGCTCGGTATATGAAACACAACCCAGTAAATCATAATCCAGAAAGAATACAAGTTGCTGCTGAATGGTTTCCCGGCAACAAATCACGACGCAAGTAAAACCACTGTCACTCATTGAACACGTGACTGGTATCTTTGTAAGCCGAACCAAGAAGTAGAATCACTATCACTATCACGCCCGCACCTTCTCAACGTACAAATTAACACTGGGCATGATTGTTTCAGGTGTTGTTAATGAAGAAAGAGATTGTACCCCATGAGTTGGACTTCTTGCTTCGGTTCCCTGCCGTTATGAATGTCACAAGCCCGGTAGACTTCCTCAACAACTTGTGCTGGGGCGGAATCAAGGTAACATTGCCACGTGCCTACATTGCCACGTGCTTAACATTGCCACGTGTTTACATTGTTACGTGATTAACATTGCTACGTGCTTAACATTGTCACGTGCTTACATTGCCATGTGCTTAACATTGTCACGTGCCTACAATGCCACCTACATAACATTGCCGCGTGCTTAACATTGCGACGTGCTTAACATTGTCACGTGCTTACATTGCCATGTGCTTAACATTGTCACGTGCTTACATTGCCATGTGCTTAACATTGTCACGTGCCTACATTGCCACGTACATAACATTGCCGCGTGCTTAACATTGCGACGTGCTTAACATTGTCACGTGCTTACATTGCCATGTGCTTAACATTGTCACGTGCTTACATTGCCATGTGCTTAACATTGTCACGTGCTTACATTGCCATGTGCTTAACATTGTCACATGCCTACATTGCCACGTACATAACATTGCCGCGTGCTTAACATTGCGACGTGCTTAACATTGCCATGTGCTTACGTTGTTACCTGCTTAACATTGGCACGTGATTACTTAGTGCGCTCTGTCACATAGCAGCTGGCTATCACTGTCTTCAAGCGGCGGTTGTTGTGTGACACAGAGAAACGCTACTGGCAATTGCCACGTAATGATATTTTTCTTGCCCTTTACCTCAGGCCTTAAGCAACATGGAAGAGTTCCGAAATCTCGACCGTGACATTGAAGGGTCCGCCAAACGATGGAAGAAGTTTGCTGAGAGCGAGTGTCCCGAGAAAGAGAAGTTCCCACAGGAGTGGAAGAACAAGACAGCGCTACAGAAACTGTGTATGATGCGCGCCCTGAGACCCGATAGGATGACCTATGCCGTCAGGTTTGTATAGCATATCTATATCGATATTAACAAGACAGCGCTACAGAAACTGTGTATGATGCGCGCCCTGAGACCCGATAGGATGACCTATGCCGTCAGGTTTGTATAGCATATCTATATCGATATTAACAAGACAGCGCTACAGAAACTGTGTATGATGCGCGCCCTGAGACCCGATAGGATGACCTATGCCGTCAGGTTTGTATAGCATATCTATATCGATACTATTAATCCGTGCAATTTCTTGGCGGATATGTGACATAGGAAGCCTAAGCATAAATATTTTGAATGAACGTTTTGAGGAATTAAAATAATATCGACTAGGTGCTGCGTTTCCCCTATTCACATTCAAGCTTGGTTATAGAGGTTAGGTTTCATAATCTTTCAGCTTTGGTTAAATTTCAACCCAACATGGTTTACTTACTCTAGTTTGATTTTCATCCGCTACGGTAGAGTTCGTTGTCACTTCCTACCTCCGCGTCTGATAAGAATCAGGCTAGGTCTACTCAGATCGTAAATGACCTCACCAAATCGATAGCCGTGATTTCACTTTATGTTTTGATTTCCTCTCTCTAGCAATTTTGTGGAGGAGAAACTTGGGCATAAGTATGTTGAGGACAAGCCAACAGAGTTCGCAAAGTCTTACGAGGAAAGTGGACCCGCGACCCCTATCTTCTTTATCCTCTCCCCCGGAGTGGACCCCCTGAAGGACGTGGAAGCTCTGGGAAGGAAACTCGGCAAAACTATTGATGCTAAGAACTTACATAACGTCTCTCTAGGACAGGTAAGGGTTTTGTTCGTCCGGGTCATTTTGTTGTTTCGCTATGTGTAGGAGTCCATACATGCAAACGGCAAACAGGGGGAAGTAGAGGAATTCCGTTGAGGCCTTATGTGCCACGTAGACGCGAAGGATAAGGTAGCACATTTTGTCAGCCAGACAAATAGACCAACTTTCACTTCACTTCTTTTTGCTTTCCCTTTTTCACTTTATTTGCAAATATTTTTACAAACACACTCCTCTCACATATAGCAGAAAGGCTAATCTAGGAAGGGTGGTGTTGTGACGCTACAGCATATATTGCTACACTGCGAAATAAATATGATTATGCAAATAAATATGTTGCATATAAAAAATAGGCATGAAAATTGAATAAAGTTAGTTCAGGTATTGTGTAAATAGAAAGCATCGATTTGATTCAGAGAGGTTGGTGCAATATTTTTCGTTTACGTTTGCTAAACAAAGGAATAGAGCAAGCGTCAGCTACAATCCGCGCCAAAACTAATTGACACACTCCCTCCGTCACGTGACCCAAATCCAATACATGCTGAGTAAAATCGTTAGCCTGTTGCATGCGTGTTTTTATCGCGGAAAACCCGGTCCGTTCGATGATCGAACGGACCGGGTTTTCCGCGATAAAAACACCCAGTACCGCCTGCAAGCAGGCTATAAAATCGTGAAAATACAACTCGCTGCCATTTGCTCCAAGTCAATGCCATTTGCTGAAACTTCAGTTTCTGACTAATATCAATTTTGACAAAACATCTCGTTAAGAGGTAGTTGGGGTCACGTGACCCACTTAGTGCAAGTGGCCTATTACTCTTGCCCCGTCAGCCAATCACCAGCAAGTAATTAACCACTATCATGCATTGAGCATGTGCCTTTTTAAGCAGGCGTGCATTGCACACATACTTATCGCATTGCCTCCTGCCCCACTGCAGGGCCAAGAAGTCGTAGCCGAGCAGTGTCTTGATCTGGCGGCGAAGGAAGGTCATTGGGTCATCCTGCAGGTGCGTCTATAAGTTATTAACTGATAGATCTCATGTTCCGTCCGTCTGTACTGTGATAGATGCACAGATGACGTCATGGCGTGTTCACAAAAACGTATGCCACGAACGATTTGTTTTTCTCACTGTGAAAAGTCCTAAAAGCGCGCGCATTTTGTTAGTATGCGTGCGTTTTGTTGCCAATTGTGCGTGTGTATGGTAATGGCGACTAGGTTGAAATTGTTGCTCTTCAAACTCTAAATGTAGTCGCCACTTCAGACCCCTGAAGTAATGAATCCAACCCTGTTTCACTCAATTACAGAATGTGCATCTTGTCAAGAACTGGCTTCCGAAGCTTGAGAAGAAGCTGGAGGCGTTTAGCGAGGGCAGCAATGATGACTACCGTGTGTACATCTCGGCCGAGCCCGCGGGCACACCTGAAGGGCATATCATACCACAGGGAATCCTAGAGACGTCAATCAAAATCACCAACGAACCGCCCACGGGCATGATGGCGAATCTGCACAAGTCACTTAATAACTTTAGACAGGTGAGGATACATTTGAGCCTCCCCTTCCCCCGTCATTTTAATAGATGGTAGGAGTTAGACAGGTGAGGATACATTTGAGTCTACCCCCTCCCCCCGTCATTTTAATAGATGGTAGGAGTTAGACAGGTGAAGATACATTTGAGCCTATCCCCTCCCCTGTCATTTAAGTAGATGGTAGGAGCCCATTTACTCGACTAGGTCTATCCATGTGCTTAAAGAGTAAAAGAGTCTATGTTTAGACATATATATTCAATTTGAATTAATAGATAATATATGCACTTTGTAATACCAAATCTTTGACGAGACGCGGTGGCCAAACGAAAGCTTGTGCTGCTTTGGCTACCACGCACAATTCCAAAATGATTTGTTTTCTTTCTTACTTCCCAATTATATCTCTATATGTTTCTAACGTGGGTGCAATAAAGATGAATTGAATTGAATCGTGTTTCAGGAAACCCTAGAGATGTGCGCACGAGAGAATGAGTTCAAGAGTATCCTGTTCTCCCTGTGCTATTTCCATGCCGTGGTAGCTGAAAGGCGAAAGTTCGGCCCTCAAGGATGGAACAGATCTTATCCGTTTAACACGGGCGACTTGACCATCAGTGTAAATGTGCTGTACAACTACCTCGAGGCTAACCCAAAGGTATATATTAGTATTCTGTAGATCCTGCGTCTGAATTGTTCTTAAAGAGCCTGTGCCAGCCGCCATTTTGACAGCATAGCAACATACTAAGTCGGAGAAAGCATCCATTTCCATCGGCTGATTTAGAGAATATAGAGTAAAGTTCTTGATTGAATTTGGTAAATCATATCTGAAACTTTGTTTTTAAATGTCGATTTAAAGATTTCTATACGTATTTCGTCTTCTGGGATCAAACGAAACCAATAACAAAGCTGGAGTGGCTCACAAAGGCTCTTTAACTCCGAGCGTCAGCCCAGATGAATAGTACACTATAAATCCTTCTTCAGAATTATTCTTAACACCTAGGATCAGATAGACAGCGGGAGGGAGACAGAGTGGTCGATTGGTTAGCGCGTCGGACTTGCAATCCGGTAATCCGAGTTCAAGTCCCACTCGCTGACCACTAACAGGATTTCTTTCTCGGTGCTGTAAACATTCATAGTTCCGACCTGTCATTCAAAGCCATAGTTACTGTTGTTATGTCCCACAAACAAACCAGGGTTTTCCTTAGAAAAAGTCCAAAAATATTCCGATCCCGCTTAGGATTACCAGATATCCTTATCTTCAGATGATCTCAGTTTATACAGTCATAAATGGCAAAAATGTGCTGCACATCGGACTGATTTCTGAAGTCCTGAAATACTGTTTGTGGGACAAGATCAGTTCCCGAGGGAGCATGGAATCTTTCCAGCTCTGATTGGTATCTCCAGATAGCGTGAAATGGCTCCATTGTTTCATCGGAACTATGAATTGCAATGCCGGGATCGACTTCTCGGACACGCTTGTAGATAACCAACTGGTTTGCCTCTCTGCCAGTTGGGATTCTTAATAATTAGATATTTGGTTTCAATTTGAGTGTAGTGTCTGTGCATTAGCTGGCTAGCTAAGTATACCACTATAAACATCAAGTTACGCAACAGGTTACGGTGTTTATCTGATGTTGCCACCCATTACAGATCATGTAATGATTCATTTGAGGGTACATTTTGCACATACTTGCATTCGCCACGTCGTGCAGAAACAACGGTACAACTATAACCTCCCAAATAATCCATCACATGATCTGAATTGCATTGGGTAGGAACAAGAGAGGAAGGAACGGGAATGAGGAATGGGAAAGAAAATCGGGAATTGGGAAATAATTCGGGAAGGGAAGGGAATGAGTAGGGAGGGGGTTGGAAATAGAAGGAAATTGTGAAAGGAAGGGAGTGGATAAGGGAAGGGAAGCCCAGACCACTCAGTACACCCATGTCTAAGAACTGTACCAATCTGCCCCACATGTGTTCCTTATTCTAGAACACCCCTGTTTAAAGGGACATGGTCACCGAAAACATCAAAAATATAATATCACAAATAATAAAAATAACAAATCAAATTTGTAAAGAAAGCTTTCAACTTGACATGTTGAAAATTTGAGGTCATTTCGATGTAGGTTTGCAAAGATAGAGCGGATTTCACATGACTGTCTAGACTTGTTATGTAATTGCGATTGCTTTGGGTTCTCATTGGCTACTTGTTTTTCTCAGCCAATCAAATTCTGTAGTAAATACAATTGTGTAATTACTTAGTAATTGGTTCGGCTTGCAATTGGCTGAGAAAAAAGCCATTTAGGAGCAAGTCGTGATTTCTCTTAATTCTGATTGGCTAGTGATTGCTCAATTGCAATTGTTTTCACGACAGTCATGTGAAAACCGCTCTATTTGTGGATTGTAATTACAGCTTACATGAGAAAATCCGACTCTTTTGAAATCGGTTTACCTCAATCTTAATTCATACTAATTTTGCCATCTTAATTCGCTCATATCTCAGCAATTCTTCATCGTAATCCAATGAAATTTTCCGTACTTTTTTCTTTAAACTGACTCTTTCAATTTCAGAGGATATTTTTGTATTTTGTGACAATAATTCTTTTAGTGTTTTCTAGGTGACCATATCCCTTTAGGAGCTATACCAATCTGCCCCACATGTATACCTTATCCTATAACTGTGTTATTTTCCAAGGTGCCGTGGACGGATCTCCGGTATCTGTTCGGTGAGATTATGTACGGCGGTCACATCACAGATGACTGGGACAGAAGACTCTGTCGTACATACTTGGAGGAGTATATGAAACCCGAGATGGTGAGTGGTTATGGTCACTCAAGCTCGAATGGCTTTTCTAATTGTTCCCTAATCTCTATTGTCTGTCCAAATTCATAAACGCGTCTATTGTGCTAGAGTTTCTCTAATCATTATCTTATTGTTCCGACTCTTTTTAGCTTGAAGGGGAACTGAACTTGGCTCCCGGCTTCCCGCTTCCTCCCAACTCTGACTTCAAGGGTTACCACCTGTACATTGACGAGACCCTTCCCCCCGAGAGCCCCTACCTGTACGGACTCCACCCTAACGCCGAGATCGGCTTCCTGACCACTACCTCGGATAACTTGTTCCGTACCTTACTGGAGATGCAGCCTCGAGATAGCGGCGCGGGAGAGGGGGCGAGTCAGACGCGAGAAGAAAAGGTAACAAGCTTTTAAGTGACACGCGCGACCAAGTGCGTTCAAAACATTTTTTGCCAGTTGGGATTTCTATGTAGTCAATCAAACCACGTGAGCCAATCAGGTCCTTGCTCAGTTTCGCCTAGTGCAGTGAATTGGCCTCTGTCGCGACATGTCTCGCAAGGGAAGCCAAACAAATGCACTGTGAAAACATCTGATTGACTCACATGGATTGCATTGATGGACAGCGCAGAAAAACAGAAGGGTTAGCACTCTTTCACGTTGTCCAAAAGGACGTCCTATTGACTGTGAAACTATAGAACGAGGCATAGATATATTGTGATGCTCAACCAATCAGAACGCAGCATTGACAATAGACCACTAGTGTGATTTCATTTAATATAGTCATCCCCAAGAAAAGCTGCATGTTGTTAATGCGCTCTTTCTAATATTTCAGATAAAACAAGTGCTGGACGACATCTATGAAAAACTACCGGATGAGTTTAACGTGCCCGAGATGATGGCCCGCGTGGAAGATCGCACCCCTTACACCGTGGTCGCCTTCCAGGAATGCGAGCGTATGAATATGCTGACGTCCGAGATGAAAACATCACTCAAGCAGCTAGATCTAGGTCTCAAGGTGAGAAGCTTGCCTTCCAAGCTTGTAATTGATTTGTCGAACAAACTGTTAAAAAAAACAGTTTTGTGTTGTTGTGGGACACGGCTTGGGCATTTCTGAGTACGCACGCTTATAACTGGAATCGTCCATTGAGTATCTGTCCACTCTAATGCGTTTTCGCTAGCCTGTAAGCCGGCTCTCAAGTGAGTTTTTTTCTGATATTTGATTTTTTTGGCGCGCGGGATATTCGAAAAAAAAACACACTGGAGCGCAAAAGCCAAATATTGGTTATCCGGGCTGGAGGATATGTTGTTGCCTTAGAGCGGATTTCAGATGACTGTCGTGAGTAATTCGCAATTACTTTGTGATTACTCATATAGGTTTTACTGATTCAGAATCGGTGTAATTACTTTGCGATTGATTTCACGACAATCAAGTGAAAGCCGCTCTAACAGGCTAGTAAGTACGGGGAAGGTTCACATCTTTCAGTCCCACCAAGAGATGACGCGCGCTTTTGTGGCTACTTTCAGCAGGCTGGTTCAGCTTCTGACTATTCATTTCCATTGCTTGATTCCAGGGAGAACTGACTATTACATCAGAAATGGAAGACCTGGGCAACGCCCTTTTCCTGGACACGGTACCAGAGACCTGGACACGTCGCGCATACCCGTCAATGGCCGGCCTCGCCGCCTGGTTCGTTGATCTGCTACTGCGTATCAAAGAGCTGGAAAGCTGGACTTCAGACTTCTGTCTACCCAACGTGGTTTGGCTCTCAGGGTTCTTCAACCCGCAGTCCTTCTTGACAGCCATCGAGCAGTCCATGGCGCGCAAGAACGAGTGGCCGCTAGACAAGATGGCGCTTCAAGTGGACGTGACGAAGAAGAACAAGGAGGATTTCAATAGCCCGCCTCGCGAGGGTGCCTACGTGCATGGGTGTTTCATGGAAGGCGCACGCTGGGATATACAAACTGGAATGATAGCGGATTCCAAGCTCAAGGATCTGACGCCTGCCATGCCCGTCATGTTTATTAGAGCTATACCAGTCGATAAACAAGACACCAAGAATGTCTACGAGTGTCCCGTCTACAAGACCAGGCAGCGTGGTCCTACTTACGTGTGGAATTTCTTCCTCAAGACTAAAGAGAACCCAGCGAAGTGGACTCTAGCCGGAGTGGCGCTGTTGCTGTCCTCTTAGATTGTGTGGATAGAACTGGCATTATTTATTATATTTATGGTGCAAGGAATGCTTTCGCCAGTTTTCTTATCTCAAGATTTTATGAACAAAAATGAAAAAAAAAAGAAAAATATGAAGAGACGTGTGAACATTGCAAGCAATTTGTGATAGAAAAGAAAATTTTAACAGCCTCGGTTAGGTGTATTAACCATTGAATTGTGAAATATTTAATTTCAATATGTGATAGTAAAATTTAAGCAGAACTAACAGGGCCATTTTTACGTCCACGGTTTACCAGCAGACTTCAAACAAATAGATTCTTTAAGTGCAAAGGCCATCAATCTTACTTCACAAAGATGTAATTCGTCCAGAAACACAAATGCAAGCGTAAACAGATCATTTAGACTTGTTTTCCTATTACTTATTGAAATTGTTTATAGAAATTTTGTGAATAAAAAATGTATTACACTTTGTAATGAGGTTTCTAGCTCTTTTTTGTCTGTGCAGATTTCGTATTCAACTGGTTTTGTGAGACAATAATAATACTCTAAAAAAGCCCGCCTTTACACTAGCAATTTTTTCGCGGAGATTTTTCTCGCACGTGCGCGTCAACTCAAAATCACTAATGTAAACTATGTGCAACTCGGCGCGATCTGCCGCAATTTTTGTCGCGTGATGTCGCGCAGATTTCAAACATGTTCGAAACTCTTTGCAACTTGATGCGATTTGAAGAAAAGAGAGAACAGAAATCGCACCGGATTTGCATCTCGTTTACACTAGAGAGATGGAATTGCAACTCGCTCGAGAAAAATCGCCGCGACAAATGCAACAAAAATCGCAAGTGTAAACCGGCCTTTACATAGGCTCGTTCTTTAGTGGCCTGTTCTATGATGAGTTCTATTTTTTGCTGTTCAAAGTCACACAGATCCATGTATCTCCCAAGTTGGGCTGGCGTGCCCGGGAAGGGACTCCCCTATTTTGGCGGAGGGGGTGCTCGTCGGGAACTTTCGGTTTGACCCCTAAAGGTCAGTTTTTCTCGCACGTGCGTCAACTTAAAATCACTAATGTAAACTAGGTGCAATTCGGCGCGATCTGCTGCGATTTTTGTCACGTGATGTCGCAGAGATTTCGAACATGTTCGAAGCTCTTTGCATCTTGATGCGAGTTGAAGAAAAGGATCGCCGCGACAAATGCAACAAAAATCGCAAGTGTGAACCGGCCTTAAAGGGTACCAATAACTCGTGTTTACGCTTCGCGTATCCGCGATTTAAAATGGCGTCGCTTAGTTGAATTTGACCTCTAAAGGTAACAACAAGACGTATTTTCCCTCGTAATTTTCACGTTGTCACACCTATGAGAGTGGGACTGGGAATAAGGTTTTCTAGACTTCCGGTTCCGGTTCTTCCCAACAAAAAACAAAAACTATCCCAACTTGGCCCTAGACATTTGGAGCTTATTTTATGTCTGAAGTCAATTCATCATTTACGATAAGGGATATTTGAGCCTGGTTTTAGCACTTCCGGTCTTCAAAATACAAATTATGCTAGCATTGCTTATTGACAAAAAATCTAAAAATTATGCTCGTTTTGGCAAATTATGCCAAAAATTATGCTAGCACAATCGACTCGAGCACGCTTCAGCTCTGGAGGAGATGTCTGGATGTATGGTCCCGTTTTTTTTTCTAAATGAAAGTAAAGATTTACTATAGTGCCAATCAACCACTCTTCAGCCTTTCAAATAGTCGTAAAAGCAAATAGGCCTCTTGCGAGATGACGTCATATTCAAAATGGCGGCCTCCTGACAAATAATTTTACTTCCTATCAATCCCATAATGCAACAGTTGAGACGCATTGTGGGATTGATAGGGGGTAAAATTCCTTTGTCCACCGAAGTAAGCTTAGACTGAGCCTCACTAATGTGTACGGTCCGTGCACTATTATTGCGCGGTGTTTTCAAATGATAGCAGTAGTATTTTCTTCCGGTCTCCTCTCCGCCATTCAACTTGGCGGTAGAAATATTAATGTGAGACCTGAAAAACATAGCAGGGAGGGATTTATATAAGATAGGGCTCCTCAGGCCTTGCTCAGTTTATTAAAGGCCCATCACCAACCGGGAGATTTTGCGCCCCGTTTTCGTTTGTTTCAAATTGATCCATTGTTTTTCGGGTGCTCTGATTGGCTATGGAAGAGTCCGCAAAGGTTGTCGGTTCTGCGCGTGTCCCAGCGTTCAAAATCAGCCAACTTGCATTCTCGACTCATGCGCGAGATCTGATACAGAGCCGTGGAGAGAAACAACTTTCTGCGCATGCCCCAACGTTCAAAATTAGCCTATCAGCGAAGGCCCTCAAATGGATGTCCCTGCAATCTCCCCTGCAGGCAGACGAGCCAGGGAGCTCCGGGCATGAGAATGCACTTACACTAATTATGACGCACTGAATAGCGCACGCGCGCTCATTTCCACGAACAGTGACGTACGCAACCTGGGCCTCGCATTCTCGAACCCAGAGCTCCCCGGCTCATCTGCTCGCGAGGAGGCTCTGAGGGCATCCATTTGAGGGACTTCGCTAATTGGCTGATTTTCAACTTTAGCGCAGCAAGGTGTTTCTCTCAACGGCTCTTTATCAGATCGCGCATGCGTCGATAGCTGTCACCAGACGAGCCGGGAGCTCTGGGTTCGAGAATGATAGCCTCGAGCACGGGCCTGCAAATTTTGGGGCGACCTTGGTACAAGTACCACATTGTATTCACAAGCTTGGCCTGTAGATTTGCGAAACCCTGCGCACGACCGAGGCTATGCCAGCAACTTTTTAAACTTCTGCGTTGGCCCCTGGGTGGTTGTAGAAATGATCAGGATTCGTGGATAGATGGTTACACGGGCCATTATCCTGAGATTTTGTGCAGAATATCTGATACTTAGCCGATAGAGACGTAGTTCCGAGTTTGCTAAATAGAAGTGTCTCCACCATTGTACTAGGACGTATGCGTTGCGGGTCTTGCGTGCCCTCCTTACACATACTTGTGGTCGAACATGCCAGGTCCTTGGGCGGCCCCGCGTCCCGAGATTCTCGCAGCATGGTGGCTCATCGTGTCTGTGACGGGCAAATATCTAGACAACTGCCGCATCATTCATAGCGGAGCTCCTTAGAGCGGAGCACCATAGGTTTCGCAGGAAGAATACAGTAGCTCAAAGTAGAACTCAGGTATAACGATCGACTTCATTTTTCATGGCTCAGCGGTATTCCTATTTGGGTATCGCTGGCGCGTCCGTGTCTGCGCGCCCCCACACAGGTAAACCAAGACCCCAACACAGAAAAATATGTAACCGGGAGCTCCGCTTTTAGCCAGTGGCTAAATCTATATATTAGATCAGAGACACTAGAAACCGTCCCTGTCTGATTGCCTTTGGTACGTGCACAGGGCCGGATTTAGGGCGGGCCGCCCCTCCCGCTACCACCTTTCTCGGGAGATTTTCCCATACATTTACTGTATTTGCTGGAGGAAATTTGAACATTTTCGTCCCATGTTTTCACTATCCGGCCCCCCTTTCTGAAATTCCTGGATCCAGCCCTGGTGTAGCACGACCGATAGAAAATCTTTGGAACGAGTCCAAAATTCGTAAAAAATGAAAAGAAAAGAATTTCAAACCGCCGGCGCAAGTCCATCATTGTATTTTAATTAAATTTAGTGGGATTTTGCTTTGATTTGAGCACGTTTTAAATTATGAATATTTTTTTCGTTAATGAGATCTCATCAGGTCTGCTAGGAGTCTCACTCATTGTCTCTTGTGAACATATTCATACAGCTATAACTTTATCAAATCTGAACTAAATCACATCAGATTTACACAGGAAATAATGCTTTACCTCCACGACAGTTTGACATAAACCTTTTTTTAATTTACGCGTTTTCTAATGATTCAGCATTTTCGGCTTTTTGGGACAAAAATCAAATCTGTCAATTTTATACGTATAGAAACAAATCTTACATAATTAAAAAGAGCATGAAATGTTTGACACAATATCTAAATATAGGCTTGATCAGATGGTTATTGGCCGAATTACGGTAGTTTGAAATTTTTAGGAACTCGACTAAAATTCCGTCAGATATGCCAGGCATTCCTGGCGAAATAAAAAAAATTACGCCCGAATTCATGATGGTTTAAAAGATTTCCAATAACGAATATTCTTTTGTACCACGCTTGAGATGTCAAATTATTCAATTCTGTGCTGATCAGATATCGATATACTGACCGAGATACAAGTTGAAAAAGTTAGAGAAACGTATAGACTTCAAAACATTTTGCCAGGAACGCCTGACACTCCTGGCTGAATTTTAGTCGAGTTTCCCTAAGGTTTCAAACCACTGTATCTCGCTCAATAATGATTCGATCAAGCCTATATTTAGGTATTTTGTCAAAATTTTCATGCTCCTTGTTAAGATGTAAGTTTTGTTTTGATACTTATAAAATTGAGAGATTTCATTTTCTTGCCCAAAAAGCCGAAAAATGTTGAATTTAAAAAACGCGTAAAATACACAATAGTTCATGTCAAACTGTTGCGGAAGTAAGGCATTATTTCTTGTGTAAATTTGAAATAAATTAGTTAAGATTTGATAAAGTTATACCTATGTGAATATTTTCACAAGAGACAATGAGTGAGAGTCCTAGCAGACCTGATGAGATCTCATTAACGAAAAAAATATTCATAAATTTAAAACGTGCTCAAATCAAAGCAAAATCACGCTAGATTTATTTAAAATACAATGAAATTAACGAGAACTCCATATAAAAATATCATCAATTCGAAGACCGGTAAAATCAAAACGAAATATCGCTAGATAAATTTTAAAATACAATGTCAGATGACTTGCGGGAGCGGTTTGTAATTATTTTAAGCATTTAGAGCGCGATTCAAAGATTTCTACAAGGTCTTCCAACTGCAAGCTGAAATAGTGTTTCATGTCCTCTTGGTGTTCTTGCCTTCTAGGGCTATCAAGCGGAGAAAGAGAAGCATGCAAGTCCGTCTCCATCGAGAGCATGCCGCTCCATGTTCTAGCCGCTATAACTCCCCTACCATAACTCACTCTTCCAGGTGGTCACTTATCTCATCTGAGAGCTTTTTTCTAAGACGCCTTGCTTTTAATACTATGCGTTATGGAGTTACATGTAAGCTGAAGTACTGTGCGCTGTAGAGAGAGCTGGGGACCTTCAGTATCATTTTGTACAATGTATATACCCTTTCCAGGATACGTTGTCACCCGAAAAGCCTATAAGCTTGGTGCGCTAGGGAGTATGGGTAAATATTTATTTAAATTTCTGTAAAATATTAGAAACAAACATTCTTGGAAATGTGCTGAAATTTAATCATTTCACTTGTGGTTGCGATAACTGTCTGAATTCAGATCAAACAGTAGCAGTTTAAATGCCCCCATCATACTTTGCGCTTCAAGCTTATAGGCTTTTTGGATGACAACGTTTATACGTTTCCAGTTGCAGTCTTCCCTAAAACCACTAAGATGCATCGCACTTTGAGTTACTCGAAAGCAGTTCTCTAACATCATCGTACTATAGTTTGTCTACACGCATCGCATTTGTTTTCCTTTTCGCAAACGATTGTTGACATCGAAGGGCCGTCCAATTGTTGCTGGATTGGTAGTTCTGATTGAAAAAAGAAAAAGAAGACATACGTATTTCTCCCTATCGAACTAACAGACCTGCACCAGCTTGCGCGCTCCGTCACTAAGCCATCAGGGATTCGCTTTACCAAAGCGCCTTACGTTAAACGAGATATAACGAATACTTGCGTCACAAAATAATAAAGTTGTCCTTAACAAGCATATGAAAATAATAATAAACCGGTATCTCTAATTTTGATATCTTCTCTTTCTCCTCGCGCGCCTAGTATCTTACTCTTGAACCACATCACCCAGCTGGGAGTTGCACCCAGTCCTCGCTGCACTGGCAGTGCCGCGCATGCTCTGGTACACCACTGGATGTTCATTCTCGAACCCAGAGCTCCTCGGCTCGTCACCTCGCGGGGGAGGCTCTGGTGACAGCCACTGACGCATGCGCGAGACTTAATACAGAGCCGCTGAGAGAAAGACCTTTCAGCGCATGCTCCAACGCTCAAAATCAGCCAATCAGCAACGGCCCTCAAATGGATGTCCCCAGAGCCTCCCCTGCGAGCAGGGGAGCTCGGGGTACGAGAATGCTGGATGTTTTGCTGTGGTACTCTTTCTACGCAATAAAAACGTCCTAAAACGTTTCGTTCTGTGCATTTTACATCTCTAAACTACTCTCGCACTTTTTTTTAATGTGTGGGTTTCAGCTTTTTTTTTTATCGAGACACCAGTCTCGTACCCAGGCGCTTTCCGGTTGTTTAGGGTGCGCAAAGATTTTGTGGATAGCCTTAGCAGGACGCGCAGAGAGTTATGGGATAGTTTTAAACAGGACGCGCAGAGTTGTGGGATATGCGGGAAAAGTTTTTTCGCGCCTATCCCACAGTTCATTGCGCGCCGTGTGATACTCATTCCCAGCCCCTACGCCTCCAAAACAAAGTTCTCATAGAGAAATCACCGCAAGTATTCACCGCAAGAGACGGGAAAAAAAAGTCTGGGCACGAGACTGTCGAGCCAAGATGATTTGATACTTGGTTCTTTACTGCGGTTTTCGTAATTCTGCGAACTCTCGCTATTGATTTCTAACCGTAAAACCGCCTTCAGGCTTCCGTCAATCAAGCTCCCGAGTCTTTTCGTCGTTACTCTTTGTGCTTTTTCATTGGCCAGCGCGTAAGCAGTGCTAAAATGGCTTCCTGTCGCGACAGCAACGTTACGTGCTAGCCAATCAAAAGCACTAAGAGTAACGACGAAGACTCGGGAGTTTGATTGACGGAAGCCAGGCGGCGGTTTGACGGTTGGAAATCGTTAGCGAGAGTTCGCAGAATTATGAAAACCGCAGTAACTATAATTTGGTAGTCGCGACGGTACGCAAAAGAAACCAGAAGGGTGACGTGACAATAAAAAAAAAAAACGCCAGAGTGCGTGCTTACTAAAGACCTTCTACTGCTAAAGCCTGGTGCACACTTGCGACTAAGAAAAATGTCACGCGAACAAAATTTAGTGGTTTCAAGAAGTTGAAGTCGTCAAAAAATAACATAAGATTGCTTTGGTGAAGTAATCTAATGAAGATCCATGGAAAATATTGATTGTTTCAATTATTTTCCCGTACTTTTGTTGTTGCAACATAACGTCCTTATGTCGCTAGTGTGCACCGGGCTTAACAAGACAAAAAATAACGTCAGGGGATGATCCAGGAATTGTAGAAAGGGCCGGATATTGAAAATATGGAACTGATAATTTCCCTCAGCAAATACAGTAAATGTAGGGAAAATCTCCTTAAAAAGGCCCCCCCCCCTCCCCCGTACACAACATAGAAGCATTACTAAGAATTGTATTCTTTTAATTTTTTTATTATAATCATGAGGTCTTATGTACAGTATGTATGCCTCTGAGAGCAAGGCAATTGCAGCCAGGAGACAATCTGTGAGATGGTGAATACACTCATCCATTTAACCTGAAAGTTAGAAAACCAAAGCAGAATGGTCAAGAACACCTTAACAGAGAAACATAACCAGTGATGGAGGAAATGGTGAGGTCAGATTTTCTGGCTTTGATTACAGCATGTTATCAGCAGAGTCGATAAGTTGGGGAAAAAAGATTTGATCATCATTCCTCAGCGAGATGTATCTCTTTCTGTTCTTACAAACACAGCGACCCCCGTGGACATTCCAGGTTCCTCGATAGGGGGGTACAATTTTTTTGTAACAGCCCAATGCAAGTATTTCTACAGGGTTCAATTTTTTGCAGCCCTAGAGATTTGCACTGTTTAAAAGTCTGTCAGCCTCCATTTTTCAGCCTAGCAACATAAGTCAAAGAAAGCATCCATCTCGATTTAAATTAAATAAGGCAAAACTGTTTTTGTAGATAGGTATTTTAGATTTCTATGCGTAATTTGTCTTTGAATCTTGAATGAAAAGATATCAAAGGAGTGGCTGGCCAGAGTTCTTCAAGCTTACCTCAGCAAAGGCACTACTACTTCTTGTTCCATAGTTTTTACAACTTGGCATGCTATGGAATAGAATATCAGAACAGGTTAAACTTGTTTGTGTAAATGTTCGTAAAACATATGCATAGATTTTTTTCAGTTGCCAGTCAGACATCCAAGGAAGTTAAACCATCAGCGAGATATGTTGTTAGCATATCCCATCTAGTGGAAACTGCGAAATGGGAATCATCATCATTCTGGCAATGCGTTGTTATTACCAAAGAGAATTAGACTATGTTAAAGCAAAAACTTACCAATACAATACAATTGTCCATATGGCATCTTTGAGGTGGAACTAAAGCAATCAGATGAAGAAAATAAAAGAAATGCTAATTAGAAAGTAAAAAACCCACAGTATATCTAAGAAATTCCCAGATAATGAAGTGTGGTCAGACAAATTGGCTTGATAATACAGCATGTTATCACCATGGTCGATAAGCTGGGGAAAAAGATTTGATCATCACACCACACTTGCTGAAGGAAAGATTTACTACCATACACTGGTAGGTATTTTCATGAAAATAAAATCATAAATGTTGGAGCAGTCCCACCATATAAACCATTTTTTTTTTTACTACAGCTGTTCCAAAAAATGGCATACTCCCTATCAAAAATGTTCAAAAAATTGCTCCACCCCTGTGGAATTCCCAGGCTCCTATACAATAGACCTCTTTACCTTGGACATAATGTTGTTCCATTTCAGATCATGTGGCATTCCCATGAGTATTCTTGCTTTGTTTTTCTGCTACGCACCAAAGGATATACGAATATGGAAGCATCCCAAACAAGTTTATTCAAATGAATGCCACATGATCTGAAATGGGACAACATTAACTCCTAGGAAATTTGAAGTTATGTAAGTTCCAAAGTTGCAACTGTATACTGTGACAATTCTGGGGTAAAAAGGCACTGTGGAAATTCCAGGGTCGAAGACAATGTCCTGTGGAAATTCCAGGTTCATTGATGGGGGTAACAAATATAATGGAAAAGCCCAGTAGGGATAAGCTTTGTATGCAGTAGAAATATTTACCATCATTGTTGGAATTTTGGCAGAGGAGAGCTCTATCCAGATTGCTTGCTTGTCACCTGTGCGAGGTAAAAGAAACAGTACAACAACAATTTAAAAACATAGGTCCGCTAACGCGAACGGGAAGCTATTTGCGATTGCCATGAGACATTGTACTCCCCCCTCCAACCAAATTCCTGGTTACGCTTCTGTATACGTACTTCGGTCTATTTAACAATTCAGGGGCGTAGCCAGGGGGGGCCAGGGGGGCCCGGGGCCCCCCCCTTTCTCGGAGATTTCCCATACATTTACTGTATTTGCTGGAGGAAATTTGAACATTTTCGTCCCATGTTTTCACTATCCGTCCCCCCCCCTCCTTCAGAAATTCCTGGCTACGCCACTGCAATTAGACCTCGAGGCCGAATGTGCTATGATGAATATAGCCTCCTCCGCAGGCATCTCCGTGTGATTTCCGTGTGCTTTGCATCGTTTTGCATCGCTTCGTTGGCGGTTTTGGCAGAGCGGAACCTGAGAACGAGTTCAAACCCTTTCACGGCCCTTTCACGATCACACCACCGGAAGTCCAACCAAGCGCGTCGAAGAAGGCTCGAAATAGGTGTTTCAAAACACAACGAGACGCCTGCGGAGGAGGCTATGATGAATAGACCATGAGGCCCAAGGCAGAATGGTCTATTGATATCATAGCAAATGAGGACGAGAGGTGTAATTGTTTTAGTACAAACCAACTAGTTGGTCGTTTTGGTAATGAATTCGATTATTTTATGTTGAAAAAATCAAGTTTTCTTGCAAAGAAAGGTGGTGGTTTTGCCAGGTACGGTCTATCACTAATAGACCATTAGTAGCTCAGCCAATCAGAATGCAGGATTTGTAATAATTAGTTGGTTTTACTAATTTCCTTTATATTTCGGTCCGAGCCATCCATCGGTTGAGAAGTGGCGAATAGCTCAATCTGCAGAGGGCCGGGGAAAACAAATCAAACCGGGTCGACCGAGGTTCGACTCCCGGTATCGGCTATTTTTTTCTTTTTCTCCCTTCAATTTTTTTTTTCTAGCATTATTGAATCAACAAAAGAAAGTAAGCCACTTAAAACTGCAAAACAATTGCAAAAATAAATAAATAAATTTGCGATTCACAAAGACCGAATTGATCGGTTGCCTTGCGAAGTCCGATCACGCCAACGAAGCCCCAAGCAAGTTTCTGAGAGGGCAGAAGTTGGGTGATTTCTATCCCACTGTTGTGTGAGTAATAAGATTCTCGTGCGGTATTGTTTTTCACAAAGAAATCGGTCGAATATTGTGCGAATTCTTACATTTTCAACACTTCAGTGAGCTTTAATAACTTCAAATTATTGTAAAGAAGCCGCAAAGTGAAGTTGGCTACTGCGAGAGACAGTAAGGACAGTTATCGTTGAGACTCAAAGCTTTTCTCAAAGCTCAAAGCTTTTCTCGAGTTTGGAGAATACATCGACTCATTGGCAAATCCATTAGCATCTAAACAACAATGTTGGATGAATAACAGCCTCGATTTTCGCCTTGAGGAAAGTGAAGACGAGTCTCAAAACACAGTGAACTTGCGTGACACGAAGAGCTGGGACAGCAATATATCTACTTTTTACTAGTGCTTACGTCATCAAAGTCCCCGTGGCGCAGTTGGTTAGCGCGTGACTCGCCGAATCTCTTGAAGTTAAGGCGTTCCGGCGAGGTTAGTAGTTGGATGGGTTGCCAGTTGGCTATTAGTAATCAACCATGAGGGGTGGGGAGATATACCGAGGAGGGGAGGGTTGATGTCAAAAGTAGCCAGGGGGGCGTATGATCAAGGGTTCAAAGGTCGTTGCCTGGACTTGAAAAGCAGTAAAATCAGTGGCAACCGCCACTCCCCCCTGTCTGTTGCAAAGTCATAAAAGTCAACTGGAAAGGGTCCTACTCCAAACACTGCAGCACGCACATGAAACAGCACTAATAACTAATAAGCAGGGAGGGGAGGGTTGTTAGTTATACTAACGGTGAACTTCATGGAGAACCATCTATTGAACCGGAAATGGATACATACATAGTCCGAGGGTGACGACTAAGAAGCAATTTGCATACTGCAAATAGCTTCAAAAAGTTTTGAAATACTTGATGACAATGACATTTATAGCAGCCAGTCAGACATCCAAGGAAGTTATACCATCAGCGAGATATGTTGTTAGCATATCCCATCTAGTGGAAACTGCGAAATGGAATCATCATCATTCTGGCCTGCATGCTACATTATCACCTAAGAGAATGAGGCAGGGTTGCAAGACATGTGTTTCTACAATCAAACATTTTCCAAATAAAACATTTTACTTGTTATTCAATGATGGAAAAGTATCACCATTCAGGTACTTTTTCCACTGTACTTGCTATCATTAATTGCTACCGGCACAGAAAAGAATCTCTTATTTTAGAAACTACAATCCATAACTTACATCTTGAATACTACAGGTAGCATGTAGTTTCTTTCAGCAATGCAGGTCTTTAAGTAAATCCAGTCCAAATCTGAAAACAATGATATATTTGAAGACTTTTGAAGAGTCCAAGGTATAATTGGCTACATATGTGCATGTTGTTGAGAAATCAGCCTGACGTGTCATCTCAGCATATTGTGCTAAGACAGGGATAACTTTATACTCATCATATTTCTCTCACATATAAAACTACCATCGATTGCATCTACCCATCCACATGCTCAACAAAAACATGTCTGTCAGCATTTGAAACTTTTGAAGTTTTGACAGTTGAACTTAAAAGTTTGACTGCCTAATGGATGAAGCTTCGGTGATGCTCTTGAGTGGAAAACGTAAAAAGTTTAGTTGCTTTATTTCTTCCTGACCAGAAAAACCGTGGAGGTACCTGAATATTAACTTTATTATTGAAAAGAAATTGCAGACTTGAGAATTGTGATGAAAACGTTCAAGCTTCGCTGTCTAAAACTTGTGTTGACAGATCATCTTTTTGTCTAGCATGTGGATTGGTAAATACAATCAACAGTAATTGTTAATTAGGAACACCATATGTTTTGGCTCCTATCTCAATCACAATCCAGTGCAGGGGCGTAGCCAGGGGGGGTCCAGGGCCCCCCCCCCCTTTCTCGGAAATTTTCCCTTACATTTACTGTATTTGCTGGAGAAAATTTGAGCATTTTTGTCCCATGTTTTCACTATCCGGCCCCCCCTTCAAAAATTCCTGGCTACGCCGCTGCAGTGTGTAAAATATTGGTGTGCTCGATAAATTGTCCAGTTTGCTGCTACCAAATCTAACGTGTTTGGGAAGGATCTTACCATGTTTTATCCATACAGTACTTCATAGAAATGAGAGGGGCCAGATTTTCCTGCAATGCAAAGAAAAAAAAGATTGCATATTAGATCCTGAGGTAGCAGTACCCTGTCTTACATGGTAGAGACCAGTATGAATATCAGTGAAGAGCAGGATGTCTTCAAAGATACCTCTTTGGTATCTATTCAGAGACTCTAGTCTTCAATCTCATCATTTTTCATAACTCAGTAACAACTTCCTCAGCAAATGATAGAAAATTATATCTTACACCCATGAAATCAAGTCTGGTTTAGTTGGGATGAAAATGCTACATACAGCTAAACATTTTTCTATTGCACCAGAGTTCTTAAGTCTGGAAATGACTATTTTTGACCCATGTCTGAGCTGGACAATGTTTTACTTGATCTGTCTTGTCCATCAAACCTCTAAGTGGATTATTTTGCCAGCTATACATGATATTGGAAAGCACAAGCCTTGTTGGTTGCAAGTGTGGCAAGCAACTGTCGACAGCAACAACAACCACCATCATTAAAAATATTTAGTTACCTCTTGATTTGGTGTCCCCCACCACACACTTTTGGTCTGCATCTTTACACTCTAGGGAAAACAGAATGTTGAAATGTTTGAAAAAGCTGATATGGAGAATCTCAAAGGCTACTCGAATGCTTTATTATTTATTAGATGGCCCTGAGTGAGTTTAGGGAGGGAGGCAGGGTGGCCGAGTGGTCAGAGCGCCGTGCTCATGACTCGATAACCCGAGTTCGAGACCCCGCTCTGGCTCCTCAACCATTCTTTTTTACATAGCCGACTTGGTTTGTCTCCTGGCCAGTTGGGATTCTTAAATGTGTTGCATATGTGTGATACTCAAAGATACTAGCTGTAATGGCTGTATATCAGCGGTTACAAGCTACTCTAAATTCGAGTTAAAACAAAGTAATTATTTTCATTTTTTTATTTAGATGCCAGACTCAGACAAATGCCTCGGTTGTAATCACAATACTACACATAGTACAGGACGTACTGACATGCAGTGTGACTCAGTCTCGTCATCCGGTGTCATCACTGAATGGCATGCTAATTTAGTGGTCAATATGGAAAACAAGATAGTGGCAATTTCCCCTCCCCAAGGAAGAGCTTAAATTATGCACCAAGGAAGAGCTTAAATTATGCAAATTACCCCCTCAGAGATTTCTACCAACTTATGGTTTTCAAAAGATCAAGAAACTTTGGAAAGGTACATTTTCAGTAATGCATTACACCCCATGAACATGTGGAAATTGCAGTGAACAACGTATTCAATAGCAGTAATATGGCATTGCTAATCCTAAGCCATATCTTTGCTTTTCTTCAGTGTTAAGTTATATAATTATATAGCAAGTGCGAAATCCATTGTTGTCAACTGTCCAATTATTTTTAATTGGATCGCGCACGCAAAAATTGGTCAATTTTGGCATTTTATCATTCCCTATATAATTAATAAATAACAGAACTCCATGCTTGTCCAATTAAAAAAAAATGGATGATTCCTCGGAACTCAAAATTGGACTTGGCCTGCGGCCTCGTCCAATTTTAGAGTTCCTCTGAATCATCCAATTTTTTCTTAATTGGACAGCATGGAGTCCTATTATATATACTAATTTTCTGTGTGGTATGGGGTATTTCAGAATTTTGAGCTCCCCATAGACCCTCTCTATGATGTCCCTTTTACAAGAATACTCTCTTTATATGAATTGATTTCCTTTCTCGGGAATACATATTGCCTAATACATTGAAATTTTAGAGTAATTTTAAAGTTAAAGAATCAATCCTCGAACCCTATAACAAGTAAATGCATCCGTGCTAATAGGCGATCAGCCACGTGGTCCCAAACTTCGACAAGGATTTCTAATCAATGGCTCAACCAAATTGCTTTAAAATTTGACCAGACGGCATTCTATTTGGGGATGAATGTTTGTGCATAATTTGGGAGCCATTATAGAACTAAAAGCAGTGAAAACTTAGCCACAAAAGTACAAACTACTCCCACCTTTCTGCGCTGCAGTTCGGTCCAAAGTAAGAGAACCCACGAGGGACGCCACACCGTTTATATACCAGTATCACGTGACTAAACTCAGGGATTTTATTGGTTATTTCAGTACTCGTGCTTAGTCTTCTGGCATAAGAAGGTGAAACGAAAGTAACGCCTTGTCAAAAATGGCGACCCGAAGTCGCAACGAATTTATTATTATCGGATTTTAGGGTTGTTGAAACTTCTCAAACATTCTGTCACAAGGTACAATGATTAAAGAATAATTTAGAAAGAGTTTCCTGCCTATAAAATTACTCATTTACAAACATTCGCACATATAAAAGAATGAAGTCGACCCGAAATTGATCTGACTAAGGATCGGTAGTTCGGGTATCAATCGAACACCAATCGAGCGCATCAGTCGGGAACCGATGAAACAACATTTTGAGGTTTTTGAGTCACGTGACTCAGCAAAAAATATTCACACTCAAATTTTAGATTTCTCCTTTTTTCTCAAAGAAATCCATCAGGCAATTTCCCCATTGTCCAATAAACTCGCTAATATGGAGAGAAGAAGGTGTTTTCGACGGAAAAGGCGCGAGATTTTCGCGGGTTGTGCGATGGTGCACGCTCACGTCGTAACGCCAGGGTGAAAAAATTGCTAAGTCACTTTTGAGTTCTTGCCGAGTGTTGTTTAATAGTCGTCACAATCAGGTGTTACAGCATTCCAAACACGTTCTCTCAGCTGTGTGTGACTTGTATTTAAGGAGTTCAGCCTGCTCCCTGGAATAGTATTGAGGTATAGACCTGACCTGGATTCTGACTAGACTCGTAGATTTCACAAGTCAAGTTCTAAGCAAAGAACGTAGCTGAAAAAAAGATGTCTTGGGCGAGATCAGGAATTGTTTTGAGACAGGTAAGCTTATGGATGCAAAATGGATGTTAGGAACAAAATTATTGTACATCAAGGTTGCTCAACCGATAATGAATAATATTACTAGTTCAATAGCATTGTCAACAAAGTTTTGGCATGTCCATACCTTCCTGCTGGCAGAAGCGTCTTTTCTCTGTATTTCGCTGGGCTGGCGATTTTCCAGGGGTTTCTATCTCAGTTATTTTGGGGTTTGAGGGATTTATAATTACTGTTGTCAGTGCCTCTTATCCTGCGTGGGGTGGAGTAGGGAGAGTATTGTCATGGGCGGATTTAGGTGGGGAGGGCTCAGAGGGCCTGGCCCCCCTTTTTCAATAGATTTATATTCCATTAATTATATAGCCAGTACGAAATAATAGGCATTTGACCCCCCCTCCCCCTGTGATTTCCAAATCCCTTCCATAGCATGCCAATCGAATCTGACATTCACGATATAGTGTACCCCTAGGATGGCGTATTCTCTGCTTGTTGCCAGGGGTGACCATTATAGTAGCAATGACCATGTGTGAACCGATGACCATGTGTGAAGCATTTGTTGTTTATTTTCTATTAGTTGTTTGATGCCGAGACCTGCACATACACATATATCCTGGGATGCATAGGAACAAGAAAGGCTGTTATTATTGACCCAGTTGACACAAAGGTAAAGTACAGAAGCAAATCCGCAACCATAGAATTGGCACATATTTCTTGCATGAATGTTAAGAATATTTTGATGACAAAGGCCTATAAAATATGTTACAGGTATCTCGAGATGCCAGGCTGATTAATGAGCTAAAACTGAATCTTGAATATGCGGTCAACACTCATGTCCATGCTGACCACACGACAGGAAGCGGCTTTCTCAAGGGTCTGCTGGGATGCAAGAGCGTCATATCAGCAGCAAGCAAAGCAAAATCTGATGTATATCTGAAAGATGGAGATGTACTAAGCTTTGGAGACCAGGTATGGACCAAACTGTTGTTATTGTTTGTTTACTTGAAGGGTCAAGAAAAGTTGCAGGATTTGCTGTTTTTTCAGTAAAAATGTTGCATGTGACACATACATTGCATGTGACACATACATTATTTTTTATGCTTACAGTAAGTGGAAATTTGAGGCATAATCTTACCAAACTCACCATGTTTTGATGTTAAAACATGCTTTGACACAAGAAAACCAGAAGCTCAAAAACCTATCTCAGCCTTGCAACAGTACTCAATAGCAATTCCTTATGTGGGCCTCAAATCAGATTGCAGTATTTTATATTTAACAGAATCTTGAGGCAAGAGCCACTCCTGGCCACACAGATGGTGAGAATAATTATTAGTTAATCATTTAAATTTATCTTACTACGGATCTCACTGAACTGTTGCACTACCTTGAAAATACATGCCGCTACCACACCCTGTGTCCTATGGCCTGACAATGATTTGTTTGTTTTGGTTATCAAAGGCCTAGGGCATACGTCGAATTAGAGTAGCATCAAATACATATAAAACAATAGATAATTTGTTATTTGAAAGTATAATGAGTCGGTATCTTTTGAAAAAAAATGTAATTGGTTCAACCTTAATCCGATATATGCCCTAGGCCTAATACATGTATGCAAAAAAACTTTCAATATAAGACTATAGTAACTAATTTGTTATTCCATGACAAAAGCAGTGTGGATTGAAATTCCAAATTCCCAGACAGCTCACTAAACTACTCTATCATTACCTCATGAAATTATGCGTCATACCCATGGGACAGGGTCTTTTTAAGAAAGAAATAACTTTCCGAATTCAGAAGTATAGTGCATTTTAGTGATTTTATTTAATATTTTAGGTTGCATGACATTTGTTGACCATGCCCACAAGATGTGTTTCACTGGTGATGCCCTTCTTATTAGAGCTTGTGGTAGGACAGACTTCCAGCAAGGTATCAATTAATGTCTAATACCTGTGAATAATTAATTTTGTGTTGGGGAAATAAAGCTCTGTTGGACCCCACTCCTCCCCCATCATGTTTTTTCCTGAGTATTCCCAATGGGCCAATAAACAGATAAATTTCATTATTATTCAGCACATCGATGCACTGCCCAAATAGGGTCATTGGAACGGCAATAGCTGTCTTCTGTACATGACAGCTATCCTGCGATATCCGTCTCTGAGGGAAATATGATGTTTTGAGCTCGTAAATAATACACAAAAGTCATGTTTTTCGGGGGGGTTTTGTGCTATCGATGTGCTGAATAATAAAACCATTATCCTGCTCGATTTTGCAGAATATCGTCTGATTTTAGCCAACTCGGGACTTCGTCCCTCGTTGGCTTAAGTATCAGACGATATTCTGCGCAATCTCGCAGGATAATGGTTAAGTATTAATTTGTTACTCATGGTTACTGTTTCCTTTTATGATCCTGTCTTAGGCAATTCTAAATCCCTGTATGAGGCCATCCACAACAAGATCTTCTCGTTACCTGGTGATTACCTTGTCTTCCCAGGACATGATTACAAAGGTATTGTCAGCCAGCCAGTTATGTGCTAAGTGTATTTATTATGCCTAAAACTGTATGGCTTATGCTGCTGATACACTTTATAGAACAGGTATTGTGAGTAGAGATGACAACTCTCCCTCATTTTGTGGGACTCACACATTTTTTTAGCCTCATCTCCCACTTCTCTATTCAATCGGGTTGTCATCTCTGAGTGAGAGTGCTATATGGCGCAAAATCTGAGGGCTCTGTCCAAAATGCCCTTTGTTAGGAGGATATTTCTCATCCTGTAAATGGTGGACGAGCAGAGCACCCTACACTTACACCACACCCCCACACTTTTTGAGAAATTGTCACATATTTTCTAGTGAGTGATTTATATTGCGTGAAATCTGAGGGCTCTGTACAATGCCCTTTGTGAGGAGGATATTTCTCATCCTGTAAATGGTGGACAAGCAGAGCACCCTACACTTACACCCTACACTTTTTGAGAAATTGTCACATATTTTCTAGTATTCTGCTGTTCCACTTTTGATAGTGTGAATGGGGTGAACAAAGATTATAAGAAATTTAACATGCCTACAAGATGAGTAGTTTTGCTAATTGGTATTTTTTTACAGGCATGACCGTTACTTCTGTGGATGAAGAGAAAGAGTTCAACCCTCGCCTGACCCGCCTCTCAATGAGTTCATTGAAATTATGAACAATCTTGGACTTGCTGCACCACGAAACATGGGTATGTAAAGCTTTTTACTCACCTCTTGGCTTGATTTTGATTGGTATTGAAAGAACTACATGTAATATAGCTCAACACCTGGAGTACTATCATCAGAAAATTGAATCATCATTCTGGTGCCCAGAGCTCCCTGGCTTGTCTGCTAGCAGGGGAGGCTCTGGGGTCATCCATTTGAGGGGCTTTGCTGATTGGCAGATATTTTGAATGTTGGGGCATGCGCAGGAAGGTGTTCTTCTCAGCTGCTCTGTATCAAATCTCGCGCATGCATCAATGGCTGTCACCAGAGCCTCCCCCGCGAGGTGACGAGCCGGGGAGCTCTGGGTTTGAGAATGTTCAATCACTTAAATATCTGTCTTAATAAAGTATATGTGTATCATTTCTTCAACAGTATTTATTTTCCCCCTTCTTTTTAGCCCGCAGCGTCCCTCTCAATATGCTGGATGGTGTTGGTCAAATTGATGATGAGAGAATGATGAGGATGGACCATGCTGATGAGTGAAAAATGAATTTTATGTCAGACTTATCATTCGTGGGATGTGCATGTTGGATTATTTTTCAAATAAAAACTGATATAACATAGCAACAAGAATCAAACCTTATTGTAACTTGGAAGGATAAAAGTCAGTTAAAAGTCAGAGTTGTAGAGTTGTATATATATATGCATATAATTATTATGACTAAAGTAACTAAATAATGGTTAAAAGTCAGAGTTATAGTACACTATAGTGCAAAGAAGGCAAAACGGAGCGTCATGGCTTCAATTATGTTACTAAAGAAAACAAGTTTATTAGATCAATGTAAATAAATTAAGTTGTCAATAAAGTTTATCTGGAAAAAAAAATGCAAGTTTTACCCCTAAAAGGTACCAGAGGCCTAATTTTAAACCCTAAAAGGTACGACGAGCACCCCCGTCCCAAAAATATGGGAGTCCCCCCCCCCCCCCCCCCCCCCCCCCCCCCGGGATTCTTTGAGGTGCAATAAAGCGCGTCGTTGAGGACGGAAGAAGTGAACAATTGTACATTGCTAATTATGCAAAAGGTAAAAGATAAAGCATGGAAAAACGCTGTATTTTTTAAAATGTGAGCTTGCAGAGAAAGCCAACATATCTGCTAACTGCGTATGGGATGGAAACCAGGAAAAGTAAACAATCCTTTGAGGAGTTGCATTATTCTTCTTGATCCTGAAAGCTCAAAAGTGGTGTTCTCAAAAATGGACATGAAACAAGGAATGCTTCACTACACGCAATACACAAGAAAGTCAGCTCCTGACGGATTCTTGGCTAGTTCACAAGTAATTAGGCTCTATTTCCAGCCGTTGTTAGGCGTCCGGTCGTGCGATCGTGGGGACGGACCGCGGGCTCACAGAAACGGCTGGAAATCGAGCCTAACAAGTAACATCACTCGAGTTCTCATACTCAACAGAGCTCTTCTTGCCTTCTTCAATATTGCTTTTCTGAAGCGAGGCTTGACTTATTAGCAACATTGCTGTGTTCCAAGCTGGAACTTGCCTAAGCACTTAGAACTACATTGGCTATGGCAGATCTTCCTCCTCCTGGAACTAATTCCCAACCTCAAGCGGCACTTTTACACTTAGACGAGAGAAGCCGGAATATTTGGTTTTCTGTTCTGCTCGGATTTGGATCGTCCAATCTGTAGTCACCATTGTGGCATATATTTTCGCACTGGTCGTCTTTTACCGTAAACCTCTCCTACGAACAAAATCGACGTTCCTTTGTCCTTTTAATTGGACTAACCTTCGGAGACCTGTCGGTTGGAGTAACAAATTTCATGGCAGCATTTGGTGTATATTTCAACAATTACAGTGACTTCAAGACAAGTTTCGGGTTGGTGTATTACATCATGAGCTCCCTGGCGGGGACAATTTCACTCTCGATGCCTGCTGTTGTTGCTATAGGGCGTACTCAACTTTCAAGCCATTTCGTCACCGAAACTTAGCAAGAGGTACTACCACTTTGGAACAGCCTTTGCTTGGCTCGTTGCACTTCTGAACACAGCGCTCACGGCTGCAACTCTGGTCTTTCTCAGAAAAGCAAAAGCAGACTTACCAGACTTACAGTTAGCAGGCATCATGATAATGAGCTTCAAAGCGCTCATCTACTTTTTCGTTTTTGGGGCAGTAATCGCCTCCTATCTAAGCATCTTTCTCAAGGTAAAAAATTCCAATGACTTTCCTAACTCTGCAATTGTGCGCAAAAATACAAAACTCGCAAAACATTGTTCATGACGTGTATATTTGATTTGTACTTATGGTTTCCAGGCAGGACTTTTGGGTTATATTTTCAGCACAAACGTACTTACAGTTCGTTCTATACCCGAGATTCCCTCTGCAGTACTTGTTCATCTGATTATTTCCGCGGATGCTTGGTATTTTCTAATTCACTGCTGAATATATTCGTATATTTGGCCAGAACGAATGGGTTTACCGTTCGCTGCACTAAAACAGAGTAAGCGATCTTCCTGTTGCAAGGGAAACTAGGCCGGTTCGCTGAGGTTGTTTTCTATCCGAGGCAAATTCAGGGCACCCAACGATCACTTTCGGTAAATTATCTGTTCGGATGGCGCTACGAGCGCTGAAATTTTTGCTTCAGAATTTAAAGCTTTAATTTTCGTATGAGATTTATATCCCCTGGATGTTTCGAATTGAATAAACGACGAAATTTCACCGACGTAGAAGGCCGAAAATCAGTGACTTTATGTTATTCATGTTATCAAAGGAACAACAAGGGGTGTTTCAGAGCGAAAATAGATCCTAAGAGAACACGAAAAAAAAAAAATGACAATAGTACTGAACTATTGTCATAGGCCCCATGAATGAGCACTTCAGACAACTGAAACATTTATGAATTCTTTTTTTTATATATAGATAGATAGATATAGATAGATGTGTTTATTCCTTTGACTTGCAGCTTAAATAACTGAATGTATGCAGTATAAATGTTCATGACCCAGGACCAATAAAGAACAAACACTTCTCAATAATTTGCGCTTCATTTTACTTTCTTTATTTCACAGAAACAGTATTTATATATCAGAGAAATTTGCAAAGTAATTCTCTTCCTTTCCAAAATTTGCGAACACTTATCTTCTTCTGTATCATGTCTGTACAACAACCCAAAGCAGGTACAAGAAATCAGGAAAGAAAGAAAATATTTCACAATTACTATTTCTATACAATCTTATCTCAATACGAGTAAAAACATCCTAACTTTGATATAAAATACAGCTTGGACCAGATTTAATAAACATCTTTAGCCTTAGCCCCCATTATATGGAAAGGAGAGAAATCATATACAGTTACCGCACAAAATTCTTAAGAAAATTACTGGCAACTTGTAGAAATGTTTCTTTACGTAACTTTGAATTCTAAATATCTATTCGACAATGTTATCGAAAGTTTGAGCAAGCTCTTATAATGTATGATGCAAATAAATACATAAATTACGAAAGTCATATACTTTATTAAGGTCTTATACTTGACTTCAATGAAAAACAAATGTGGCTAGAAAAATATGATAAGTTGTTATTTTCGTTAGGTCAAACATTCGAAATAACATGTTAGCGATGCTAAGTAAATCTGGCTACCAAATTTCGCTGATTTAGTTGTGAATTTTGATTGGCCGTTCCAAGTAATTATATCTGGAGCGTTTGGGGGCTTTGTTTACGTGATCTAGACCTAGCCATGGCTTGCCGATCTGCTGGGAATCTGAAAAGAGATAGTGAAATGCATCGTAAGTTAGCTTTGCACTTTGACAAGGGAAACACACGCGCTCAGAATAACCTAATTTTCGCGCCAAATATACGAGCGCGCTCACTAAACGTATATTCATTCAATTTTCGAGCATATTGATTTCAAACCGCCACATTTTCCTTCAATTTTATGTATATTTTTCCTCCTAGAAGGGGTCATATCCACCCTGGGACCCCCCTTAGGGACCGTTCATTTTTTATCAGGGAGGGGGGGCTGGTGGAAATGAGGGGAGACCCTGTATTTTTTTGGGTGGCCCCCCTTTCATGTCCGTATTTTTTTAGGTGGCCCCCCAAAATCCAATGTATTTTTTTTCTGGTGCCCCCCCCCCCCTCTTATAAATGCTTGCCCTGTAAGATAGTGTTTCGCGGTGCGATAAGTGTAAATAGACCAACGGTTTCAAACTTGTATTTTACTTCGTGGATTCCTGACTTAGTGTACAAATACATGTGTGCGGTTCGAATTCTATAAAAATACATAATCATGGGTTAGAAATGATATCTCTTGTTACGATCAATAGTCAAAATGAAAACAAATAAGTAATATATTTACCCGATGGTCTTCTCAGTTTTAGATCGTAGATCTTCTAGTGTTCATTAGATTAATTAGCCTTTATGACGTATGCGCTATTGCGTGAAATTATATTTGATTATATCAATTAGCCTGTTAATCAAAATCCTTTTGTTAAAACGAAACAGATAGACTCTTGCCTAAGTGATGCAGTCTCATTCTTCTTAACGTTTTTCTTACTTCTGTCAAAGCTAAGGAACCGATCCTCCCTCAGAACTGTTAAACGTTTTCGTGACACCCACCTCAGGTCCCCTACTTGACCTAGTAGAAGACATTTTACATAAAGAGGGGTCACACAATTCTTTCTTTGCGCGCGAAGCGCGCCCAACTTTTGATAACCGCATTTCATCAAGCCTCAGAAAAAGGGTAGATGGTTTTTGTGTATAGTAAACAAAGCCTGTCAGGAGCCCAGGAGATACGCTAATTATATAATGAAAGCTCCTAGTGAAGGGCTCCTGAGCCTTTAGGTAATATTTTTCATGCGCTCCGCAAATGAAGAAATTATTATTATTCATGTGCGTGAAGCGCGGCCCAAATGACTAAACGTTGAACTCACGCTTACCTAAGGTGTGTTCTTTCAAACATAGACTGCCCGGCAGGCCTATCAGTGCAGGACATATTACGTGTTAAATTCTCCATGCGCGCGAAGCGTGCCGAAATTTTTATTAAGTATTGATTGAAATTAGAAACATATAAGCGAGTTGAAACATGTAACAAACATATTGCATGTTGTAAAAAATACAAACTTTTGTTTCCTCCCTGTCATGTGCTTGTATTTTTTTGGGTGACCCCCCCCCCCCCCTTTAGTGGCGTATTTTCTTTGGTGACCCCCCCTTTGAGGCCGTATTTTTTTGGGTGACCCCCCCCCCCCTCATTTCCACCAGCCCCCTCTCCCTGATAAATAAACGAGTGCTATGTATAATCAAGAGAAAATGGTATAATCTTATACTTACTTGCATTCAATGTAGGTTGGAAATCTTTGATAGAAATTAGTTTATCTAATTCTGAAATAAAATGAAACGCATCAGAAATCCTACAAAATTGATAAACTGCAGAGTGCTAGCCTGCTCGCAGGCGTTGGAGAGTAGTTTTAGGTCGAGAAATCCGAATTTGCTTTCGCCTGGCCGCCATCTTGACATTTTGTCACAAATCCAAGATGGCAGCCACGTGAAAGCAACGTCATTCCTAAATGGAGGAATGCTCACCATGAATAATTTAATGATAGTTTTGACAATATTACTTCAAATTCACCTAAAAACATTCAAAATATCTGAACTATCAAGACTACTAGTCAGGATAAGGGTTAATACATCGTTTTAGTATATTTTTATAGTATATGCCTCGTTCTATTAAAGAATAATACTATTAAGATACGTAGTCAATAAAACGAGCTGTCCGAACCGGCGAATTCACTCGTAGTGCAGTGGTTAGGGTTAGGGTATAGTAACTGGAAAGTTACAGGTTCGAACCCTGATGATTTTCAAAAAGTGCCAGTGAGCATTCCTCGATCTAGCCGTGTGTCGAAAGCAAGCAGGCTGGTAGAGTTAAACGTTTAGGTAAACACATGCCTGTACTTACCGTCTGGGAGATAGTTTACTCTTCCCATGTGAACAATTGCGAGTTTTATCTGATGTAAAAGAAGACCATGATTCCAGTTACTTGCAATATAAATGGTCATATTACACACAAAAACCTCACAAGGACTCACAAGGGCCTTGAGGATACTGGACAGTCGCAAACAAATAATAAACTAGACGCATAACTGCGTGAACTCAGGCTTCTGTCTATATCTATCTTTATCTCACTTGCATGAAGCTTCAATCATTTAACTTATGTTCATTGATTACTGTTGCACTTACGATAAACTATACCGCGGATGATGTAATTTTACCACAAATTACAGGACAATGATGATAAAACTTAAAAAAAAAGATATATTTTGCATTGATACCATCAGGTAGTTTCTGTGGCTGAGTTAGGAGCGCGTGGGACTTTAAAACCAAAGCTTACAGCTACCAGTTCAAGCACGGGCGCGGGAACATAACAATTTATAGTTTTACTAGTATCTGCCCCAGGCCCACGCGAACGGCGATTTGCGTCCGAAAAAACAAAAACAAATAAAAGTAACAAAGCCGAATTTCTAACTCGGGCTCTTCCACAGGAAGCCCGAGTAACAACAGCAGGAACATAAACAACACACAGTAGCAGCAACAACAAAAGCAATAGAAAACAACAGAATGCAGCAACAATAATAACAACAACAGCGAAAATACAAGCTAAAACAATAACAATACCACCAACAGCAAAAACAACACTAGCAATAGCAACAGCAGCAGCATCGAAAACAACAGTAGAAACACACAAAAACAACAACACTAGTAACAACTGCAGCAGCAAAACACAACAACAACAATAACAACACTAACAATTAGTTAGGGGTGGACCATTAGAAATTGGGGGAGGGGGGGTGGCAATATTTTTGCGTATGAATTTTTTTTTCGGGGATCAGGTTGAGCTGGAATTTTTTTTCGGACTCGAAGGCCATGTACGAATTTTTTTTTCGCAGACACACACACAAAAAAGTGGAAAAGGATAAACCCACGAGGGGTATCTTGCGCATCGAGCACTACCTGTTCCCGTGGCGTTCCTTTCCCACAGGCCGTCCAAATCCGCATCAACAAATCAACAAAATTTTCTTATACTATAGACTATATTGGTTCAGAAATAGATTAAGAAAATCTTGTTGCTGTATGTATAGATACAACAAATTTTCTTATGATATATTTTTATTGGTTGCCGTTAAAAAGAATGAAGCTGTTAAGGTTTTCGCCATCCCCCGGCCCCTATTTGACATGGTAGAGGTCTTTTTCTTCCGTTGCGCGCGAAGCGCGCTCGAATTTTTATAAACGCATTTCATCAAGCCTCAGAGAAAGGGTAGACAAACGTTCCGTTTTTTGTGTATAGTAAACAATGCCTGTAGGTTTTAATATATAGATTTAGCCACTGGCTAAAAGCGGAGCTCCTGGTTATAAAATTTTCTGTGTGAATGAATGGTTTACATGGTTGCTTTAGAGTCTTCCCTTCACGAGATATTAATTTTTCAAGCAAAGATGACGTCATCGATGACGTCATATCACGTGACCACTTCATTTCGCTCATCTAGTGACCTAGACTACACAACCAAAGTTTGGTTGTTTTAGTCTTCCCTTCACGAGATATAAATTTTTCAAGCATAGATGACATCATCGCTGACGTCATATCACGAGACCACCTCATTTCACTCATCTGGTGACCTAGACTACACTACCCAAGTTTGGTTGTTTTAGAGTCTTCCCTTCACGAGATATTGATTTTTCAAGCATATATGACGTCATCGATGACGTCATATCACGAAACCACCTCATTTCGCTCATCTGGTGACCTAGACTACACTACCAAGTTTGGTTGTTTTAGAGTCTTCCCTTCACGAAATATTGATTTTTCAAGCATAGATGACGTCATCGATGACGTCACATCACGTGGCAACCTCATGTCGCTCATCTGGTGACCTAGACTACAGTACCAAAGTTTGGTTGTTTTAGAGTCTTCCCTTCACGAGATATTGATTTTTCAAGCATAGATGACGTCATCGATGACGTCATATCACGTGACCACCTCATTTCGCTCATCTGGTGGCCTAGACTACACTACCCAAGTTTGGTTGTCTTAGAGTCTTCCCTTCACGAGATATTGATTTTTCAAGCATAGATGACGTCATCGATGACGTCACATCACGTGTCCGTGTTACAGCACCCCCCCTTGTGGCATAGACAAAATATCCCAAGTATGGTTGTCTTTGCATGTTCCCTTGAGGAGATATAATTTTTTCTTTGCATACCACAGGGTTCCCATGTGTACACGGACGGACGGACGGACGGACGGACGACGGACGGACGGACGGACGGACGGCGTACGCTATAGGTTTAATACCAGAAAAATAAAGAAAAAATCATATCTCCCGAAGGGTAGCTTCTATAGAAGCCAAACTTGGACAAAGTTTGAAAGACCATAAGAGGAACTCTACACTGAAGTCACGTGCCCTTACGTCATCAATGACGTCATCAAAATGATCCATAATGCCCGTGACGTTCAAAAATCAACTCGATAGTATACTATACGTTTTTCCCTTAGGTATGGTGCTCCGCTTGCGCGGGCCTTCGGCCCGCGCAGGAGCTCCGCTATTATTGATGCCACAAATTACGAAATTATTATTATTCATTTGTGTGAAGCGGTCCACATATACTTGTAACGTCTATACTTGTAACTTTGAACTCACGCTTACCTAAGTGTGATTCTTTCGAACATTGTGACTGCACTGCCTGCCAGGCCTATCACTACAGGGCATTTTTTGGGAGAGTTTGTTTTTCCTCGGCAAGATACCAGTTGTTCTTGTAAACGGCGCGAGGGCAGTGTCTTCGGTGAGTGAGTTCTCACCAACTATATATTTGGTGGTATTTTTAATGCGCGCGAAGCGCGCCGAAATTTTTATTAAGTGAAGTAGAAAAATGCAAAAGAGAAGTTGCTGGAATAACTACTTAAGACATCTTTTTAATGAGAACCCAAGCCATGTCTTTGTAGGATTTTTATTTCCTAGCTTGAATCTCTGCAAGATTTTTTTTTTGGAAGGATTGGCCTTGCGCGAATTTTTTTTTGGGAATTGCCACCCCCCCTCCCCCAACTTCTAATGGTCCACCCCTTACAGCGACAACACCAAAACATCGAAAACAACAGTACAAACAATAACAAAAACACCAAAAACATCGGAAACAAGGGTAGAAACAATAACAACACAAAAACACAAGTAGAAATAGCATCATCAAAAACAATAACAATAACAACATCGAGAAGACCACGACTACAACAAAAACAACGGAAAAAATAACAATAGCAACAACTAGAACAGTACCGTGAAACAATTAGACATACCTTATCGAACTCCTTGTCCATTATATCAATCTTGGATTTTACGCGATCTCTTAGATTTGAAATTGGTTCTCCCTTGAAACAACACAGACAACAAAACGTAAATATTCTTCTTGCTGGAGCATGTCAGTTGTTTTTCTCTCTAGGGCATATTGATCTCAGCTGTATATTAAAATAGCCACCTTAGCCACCATGCCTGGTTTTCATAGCTCAGTTGGTAAAACGTCGCACGGGTCATGGGTTCGATTCCCGTCGGAAACGACGATTGCTTTTTCAACTTCCATTCACATTCAGATCGCAGTTGGAAGCATTCTCATTATCAGAAGTACACAATCAGCAACTGTTAAAATAGCTAAAAGACATCCTAGTCGAGGGGAATAAAAACATTTTCGAATTATCGACCGGCTGATTGGAAATTTGAGCGCCGATGCCAGCCCTGTTGAAAAGGTTTGAAAGTAAAAGTAAAAGTAAAAGTGTACTTCGCAGAATCCTAAAATTTTCACCAGGAAATACAACCCATACTACTTACATCGCTGATTCGAACCAGGAACGGTGTTCCAAAAGTCTGATAAATTTCCTGCGAAATTAAAATAACAGGAATGAGTACTGAGCCAAACATTTAGTACTAAAACCGGCAGGCTGCCGAATTTGATTGTGCGTACTGAACCTTGCATAAGTCGAAATTAAAGAGCCCGTGTCAGCCACTCCTTTGTTATTGTTTTCGTTTGATATTAGAAGACGAATTACGTGCAGAAATCTCTTAATAAACAATTGAAAACAAAGTTTCAGATTTTATTTACCAAATTCAATCGAGAACATTGCTCTATATTCTCTTTAATAAAAATAATCCAAGAATGCACCTTTTCACAGTGCATCATACCATGACTAGGCACTGATAACGACCTTTATTCTTTTGGAATGCAAATCAGTCCTTTTATAGTGTTAAAGAGTTTCAAATTCCCTAACAGTGAAGCGCAACTGTGAAATGGAGTATTGGTTGAATAAGTGTTGTCCTACCTTATTGAAATGAGCTACAGGTATCAATATTTCATCAGTTTTCAAATCAATCTCGTCTTTTGGAATTTCCTGCAACAGATCAATAGCAACACAACTGTCAGCATTTGCACGTGCTCAGCGACTTCCAAATTCCAGGGGATATACGTTCAGAAACTTTGGATTCACAGGGCGTTGGTGATGACATAGAAACAATAAATTTTTTGGGAGGCGATCAAGGCTGAGCACAAAATTTCAGGATCTCTCGAGCTATGACCTCATATCACAAACTCTCTCGACCATAATGATATTACAATACAATATAACAACACACATGCAGTCGTGCGTTCATTATAATTCGCAGTGTTGTACAGCAGCTTCTTGTCATAATCGTTTTCGATAGTTTGTATACACACAGCACTTCTGGAAAGCAGGTTTCATTAGTTTTTATTTATTTTCCTTTTCAAATTTGTGTTCACTTCTTCTCAATTATTTATTATATATTAAATTACACTACTATTATTGCTCGGAGGGAGCGCAACAAGAGTAGCTCTTTTCTATCGCCTGCGGCCCAACAACACGCGTGCTCTATTGCGCCGATAAAGTCATAGAAAGTTGTGCTCTAATGCTTTTATGATGTAGCGGGAGAAAACCATTACTTTATCGGTGTAATAGAGCATAGATTTGGACCAATCAGAGCGCGCGTTATATCGTAGCTATATTACAAATATAGTTAGTGTTACAAATGAGGTAGTTAGCATTATTATAAAGATAGTACAAATTTCTAAAGTTTTAAGATCCTCAGGAGTTTACCGTGTATATATAAATAAAGATTGATTGATTGAGAGTTGTGTCTGATGGATTGTTTAGATGAGGACGGAGCTCGGCTCTCGGCGTGAAGAGAGTGGCTGCCTGGGCCTGAATTATCATTTCTATGCCATCCTGCTTGTCGGTTATCCTGTGGTTTTTCGGGAAAATTTGTTGTTGGGATTCCTGTATTTATTACATATACCTATTATCGCAAAAGAGCACCATATTCCAAGTTCTCTACAGCCAGGGACGTGCTCAACTCACCTCGATTCTGAACGTTCTCTGACTTTGGTTGACTAGATGGTCTAGCGGTGTGTCATTCACGATTGTGTTAAACACCTTGGCGCTGATGATCTCTAGCAATCTCAGCTTCCCTGTGGATGAGCATTCCACGTGTGTCCGTGCCTCTTCAAGAAGGTCATCCACAGTTGCGTCCTGGAGTAAGAGTAAGAAAAGTGAGAATGGCTTGGCGTCGTATGGCATGATCCCAAATTACTAATATGCCGTGCCTGCAGTCCTTTAAGGACGCCGCCTTGCCCGCCATCACTAACATGCGGGCTCCTGGCCACCTACGCAGGCTATAAGACCTTAAAGTCCTGCAGCTCAGACATTAGTGTAAGCTACCATGAGCTAAATTTATTTAAGTATGATATGTTTTTGTCGGTTAAAGGGGCTCTCGCACGCTTAATATTCGTCCACCATGGACATAAAATAAGTAAAATGGTAACCGTGAAAACACATGTTCATTTGCCTGTAGTAATCAAAATAATCCTCCAGATTAATAGAAAAACATTTCAATTGGTATATATAATAGGACTCCATGCTGTCCAATTAAGAAAAAATTAGATGATTCAGAGGACCCTCCAAAATTGGACGAGGCCGCAGGCCGAGTCCAATTTGGAGTTCCGAGGAATCATCCATTTTTTTCTTAATTGGACAAGCATGGAGTCCTGTTATTTATTAATTATATAACATCCATGTTCAAACCCAAAGTGTCCAATTTTAGCGCGAACTGTCCAATTAGAGCGCGCGCGATCCAATTAAAAATAATTGGACGATTCAAGCACAATGGCACAATGGCATTTCGAGCTGGCTATATAATTATTAGACAAATGCAATTCTAGGTTGTTTTGACCTGTTATGAAGAGGATGGAATTGGATTGCGATTTGAGCTATTTTATTGTCAGAGAAGTTGCCAGCAAGTGTGCGAGATCCCCTTTAAAGAGCCTGTGTCAGCCACTCCTTTGTCATTGTTTTCATTTGATATTAGAAGACGAATAACGTGTAGAAATCTCTTAATAAACATCTAAAAACAAAGTTTCAGATTTGATTTACCAAATTCAATCAAGAACATTGCTCTGTATTCTCTAAATCAGCCGATGGAAATGGATGTTTTCTCCGACTTGGTATGTTGCTATGCTGTCAAAATGGAGGCTGACACAGGCTCTTTAAGGCCAGGGAGGGTGATCCTCTTCAACCATTCGTCCCCACCCCTATTATACAGACGCATGGGTATGGTTTGCGCTCTGAGGATCATTCTGCTCACCCCTTAGTGAGCCGCACAGGAATAAGCTTCTGTAAATCTGGACTGCAAGAAATCTCAGCTAACTTTACCTTGTTCGGCCATAGGACCAACTCCTTTTCTTCTCTCTGCTCACTAATCCATATGCATTTGAACTGCCGCTTGTTTTCCAGCTGATTTACAGGGATGCTTAGAATCTGATAGTAAAGCTTCTTGGGCCCGCGCGGTTTGAACTGGATTAATAAATCTCGTAGAGAGCCCTCGTACGTACATCGTAACGCATTGCCTGGTGCGTCTCGGTAACTGGAAAACAATAAAATTAAAACTTTTACAAACAAACTTAGGCGTTTTCGGTGCCAAGTGAAATTTTCCCAAGTAAATCGTATTCAGTCAGTGTACAAAAATCGTATTCAGAGTATTCAGAGTCAGTCAACAAACAAACAATTAAAAAAAAAAAAACAAACAAACAAACAAACAAACAAACAAACAGACAAACAAACAAACAAACAAACAAACAAACAGACAAACAAACAAACAAACAAACAAACGTCTTTCTTGGTGTTGCAAGATGTATTGTATTTTTGATTGGAGCTATTGAGCTATTGTATTCCATCTTATTGTTTCGTTCTACGCAAACAAATAAACACATTGTGAAGTAAACAGCGTGGTAGGTGTCAAAAATGTCAAAGACGCGATCATTTCCTAACATATGTTGGCTAGACGAGAAGTTGTCTAAATTTCACCCGTTCCTTCGCTATCGATCGTACCTCACTTTGCAAATTCACCACGACATTTTCTCATTCATTACGTCATTTTCTCATTCATTACGTCATAATAAGACAAATAGGCTAACGGTGTTTATTTCTAGTTGCCACCCAATTCCGATCAGGTTATGATTCCTTTGGGAGGCGACAATTTGTTCATTTGTGCACACTTGCATGCATTCGATCGTGTGTGAGAATTTTGAAGGACTGTGTTGTCTGGGAAACGTTGTAAAAGCAATGGTGGTGACCTCCTGGTTAGTGACCTAGGCTAGGCCTAAAGATTTATTGCTAAAAATAAATGGACCAACATACGTACATTTGTCCCTTGAAGAACTGTAGCTTCATAGGGTCGACTTCGAGGTGGGTTGCAACAGCTTTAGCAACCTACAAGAAAAAATAAATTGAAAAAAATCTCCACACACACACACTCACGCTTTGTAGGCATCTACGCGAGCATTTTATATTTGACAAATATGTTTGTGCATGTAGAAGTGCAGGATAGAGCATATTGCGTATGAATGTGAAAAGTGCCGAGACAAAGTTGTGCCACACCGCGACCGCGACCGTGACCATGACCGCGACCGTGACGCGACTAAGCGATTTCATTCCGTGCCACGGTACTTTTCACAGTCATACAAAATCTGCTCTATATTTGCCAGACATTTGAGCCAATGATAATCTAAAACACCAGACGAACAAACAAATTACCAATGTTTATTGGACGGCCGTCCGCACGAGCAATTTTTCGTATGTGACAATTTTTAACTGCCAAATAAAAAGCTAGGCTCGATAGCCTAAAAAATACTTGCCACATACAACTTGCCAATTTTATCTCATCTACACGAGCAAACAAAAATTGTCAAATAAAAATAAATATTGTTCGCGTAGACAAGTGTTGAACTTGCAATCGAGCTCCTTTAGTCAAACTATACCACACTGGTGGTATAATTATTCCGTCAAAATCATATTTGAAAATCGTCCAAGTTAAAAGAGCGGAGTCACGATTTTAACACACTTTTGGTGATGTAAAAAACATCCAGATAACTGATAGATAGCCAAATTACTAGTCTAGGTTTGTTCAATAGCCCTTTAACTACAAAGCGATCATGATTGTAGGCTTCATGGACCTATTACAGAGCGTATGGAAACGGATTGCAGCAATGTGTTTTTGAATTCTTGTACCTGCATATAATTCATTCGCAATGACAGCACTACGGTGAATCCCGCGTCATTCATGTTGTTTTTGTCACAAAACAAAACTTCAACTCGGTGATGCAAGTCCCTGAAAAAATTGCAAAAAACAAGATGAGCAACAACTACAATTACAACAACAACAACATGCAGAACAATGGCTGGTTGCATTTTCTTTCCGCACCCGGGGAGTCGAGGACCATGAAAACATCCAGGGGGTAGGGTCTATCTAAGCCCTGGAGTCTAGCTGAAGCCTGGAAATTCCTAGGGGAAGGGATGTTGACGACCTCTGGAAATTCCAGGGGAGGGGGTCTTAAAATGGTAGGGTCCTCGACCCCCGGGTGTGGAAAAATAATGCGATCAGCCAATAACAACAAGCAAAAGCAAAAATATCAATACCAGGAAGAGCAACAACACAAAAGTAACCATGGCAACAGTGACAATACCAACATCGAAAACAATAGTACAAACAACAACAAAAAAAACAATAACAGGGTTCCCACGTTTTGAAGTACTTTTGAAAAAATTAAAGACCTTGCATACCGAAAAAAAGCACATACTGCATCGGCGCACATCTTGACATTTTGGTTTCATTGACGACATTCAACCATGGAGTTATTATGCGCATAATAACTCCATGATTCAACAAACAAATTTAATTTTGCAAACTTTATTTTGTTTATTAATCACTTGTATTGTTACAAAATTTCCCTCGTTTGTAGAAATTTTGTAGAAACTCATTTGTAGAAAATTTTTCCAGGACTTTTAAGGACCTTGGCATATTTTTCTGAAAATTCCAGGTCTTTCAAGGCCTGGAAAAGGACATTTCAAAATTCCAGGACTTTCAAGGTTTTCAAGGACCCGTGGGAACGCTGAATAACAGCAGCAACACCACCAAGAGATACAACAAAAACAACAACAACAGTGAAAACAACAGCATATAGAATAACAAGCACAAGTAAAAAATATCAATTAAAACAGCAACAACAACACAAAAGTAACCATGGCAACAGTGACATTACCAACATCGAAAACAATAGCAGAAACAACAGCAAAAAAACAATAACAACAGCAACACCACCAAGAGATACAACAACAATAACAGTGAAAACAACAGCATATAGAATAACAAGCACAAGTAAAAAATCATCAATAACAGCAACAACACAAAAGTAACCATGGCAATGTAGTGACATTACCAACATCAAAAACAATAGTAGAAACAACAGCAAAAAACAACAACAGCAACACCACAAAGAGATACAACAAAAACAAAAACGACAACAATAACAGTGAAAACAACAGCAAAAGCAACAACAACAACAATATAAACAATATCATCAATCCAAGTGAACATATCCAGTTTCAAGCACAAGTAAGTCTTACCTAAAATAATCTATAACTGTGGGTAGCTCACACGAAGATGCTACTTCTGGGTCATTTCTGAGCAAAAACGGATGGAAAAATGTGTCACAATTGAGCTGATGAATTGAAAAATTGAAAATAAAAATAATCGCAATTTATCATCCCTGATGTTAGAGCTAACATTCGAGCTACCTTTGGTAACAGATAATGTCCCCGTCCATGAGTTCCTCGACACCCTGTGAAAAAACATCCCAACAGTTATTGAAGAGAAACCAATCCTGCGATCGAGCTGATCCAGTGAAGTCCAAAAATATCTTCTCCTTTTCAACCCGTTAACAATTGCAATTTTTGTCGCGCTCAAAATCAATAATGTAGACTAGGTGCAACTCGGCGCATTATGTGAATTTTGTCGCGTAGTAATTTCAAACATGTTCGAAACTCTTTGCAACTTCATGCGATTTGAAGAAAAGAGAGCACAGACATCGCACCGGATTTTTTTATCTCGTTTACACAAGAGAATTCAAATTGCGCGCGAGAAAAATCGTCGCGACAAATGCAATAAAAATCGCAAATGTAAACCGGCCTTTAAGCCATGGCCAAACGAAACGCAAGTCCACGCAAGGTTTGCTACTTGCATAAACTGACAAACCGTTTGGCCCCCAATAGGTCGCCTGCACTAAATGGGTCACCTGACCCAAATCCCATACATTCTGAATAAAATCTTGAAAATTCAACTCGCTGCCATTTGCTCCAGGTTAGAGATTTTAAGCTGAAACTTCTGACTAATATCAATTGATTCTCTGTATTTCTGGAATTGATTTTGACAAAACATCTCGTTAAGAGGTATTTGGGGTCACGTGACCTGGCTAGTGCAAATGGCCTATTGTGATGACTTGTGTTCGCTTGCGTCAAATACAACTTGCGACAACTTGCGTCTCGTTTGGCCACTACATCGCAAGTGTGCGCAAGGTGCGTTTCGTTTGGACAGAGCGTTATTTCACTTACATGCTCGACGGTCTGAGTCAGATCCTTGATTTGCTCAGCGTAATTCGTTTTCACTTCCTGAGAACAAATGGACAAATATTATAAAATCACAAAAAGAACTGCTAGGTGAAGGAGACAGCTGAGCATAGAAAGAAAATATGGAATTTTATCGGGATCAGCCGGTTCACGAAGATCAGGCGGATCACAGAGATCAGCCGGATAAGTATGCCTACGTCATGGTTACGTCACAATAAAGGCAAAAACGATCCAGAGACCTATGAGGTCTGTTGAGGACTTCGGTGGTCAAAATGGAGCAAATAGAGCTTGGAATCCCAGGACGGGCAATTAATGCAATTCCAGGGTGGGTAAGCATAAATTCCACGCTGGTCATGAAAAATTCACTGGAATTCCAGGGTGGGTGCTTCAAATAAAAACAATTCCAGGATGGGTAGCTGTGGTCCTCAACAGTGGTGTTGCGGATTTTTTTGGGCTCGGAGGCAAGAAGGAGCAACCGCATTAACTCGTATCCATTTACTAAAGAACTCTTCGGGACACATACTCAAATTATGATATCATTTCTGGCTGAGATTAAAGATCCTACCTCAAATAGAAGTAAAGGGGTACCCTGTGGTAGGCCAGCCTTCTCGCACAGGAACGGTATTAGGTCAACTGAAAGAAAACGAGAATTCTAAGAATTGAAGTCTTTGATAAGTTTCAAATAAGACCCACTCTGATATTCTCTCCCCCTCCAGTGAGCCCCAAACAAAAAGCTAGAAGTTGTTACAGCGTAATCATACAGGCTTGCGTGAAGCACTGGAATTTCGAAGAAGACAAATTCATAAATTATCATTCATATTCTTATACTGTTCTTATTAAAGGGGTAGTGTCACGATTTTATGGCTCAAATTTAGTGAAATTCAAAAGAAATGAGCAAAATAATCATCTAGGTTTGTTAAATAACCTTTGAACTGCTAGGTAAGCACAAATTTGGAGTATTTTCGTGTGTTATCAAGCGGATGGAATTGGATTTGGGAAAAGGTATTTCTGATTTCTTATCAGGCTGAACAGTTTTCAAACTTGGTAGCGAAAGCTATAAAATCTTACGTCAGAATGCCTATATAATGCAAATTTCAATTCGTTCGAGTGTTTGTAAGAAACCAGAGAGCACGCAGAAAGTATTTTTATTGCTTTTAGAAAATAACATACACACGCGCGACAGCGTTGCGTGACAATCGTGTTTCTCAGGTCTCTTACAAACACGCTTTTTAACCAATCAGAATGCGCACATTCACAATACAACATAGGTGTTATTTTCTAAAGTATGTTGTTTCTAAGGGTATTTGGGATAGGATTATGAAGGAAAAGCTTCTGTTGCAATTACTTTTAGGTTGACCGCACTTGTTTCATAAAATGACTGGACTAATACTGGTCTTATTTATATACATTTTGTTGAAACAACCTTTAAATCTGACTAACCAAATCTTGTTTGCAACGGGGCGTAAATGTGTCCGACTACGGCAAAACCTCGTTGTACCGGGTCGTAGAACTTGAAAAACAATAGAACATCGGCTGAAAAAAAGAAAAAAAAAATATTTTTACTACGAAGAATGGTTGCTGTGCAATTGTTGCTATTGCTGAATTGTTGCTGAAGTTTCAAATGATTAACGGAAGCGGCTTACTCATAGCATGCTTGCAGTCGTTGGAGAGTAGTTTTAGGTCGAGCAATCGCGTGGCCGCCATCTTGGATTCACAAATCCAAGATGGCGGCCACGCGATTTCTCGACCTAAAACTACTCTCCAACGCCTGCGAGCAGGCTAGCTTACTCACTTCGTTTGTCGTATCTTGGAAGCGGAGCTGTCCCATTTTCTGCAATAAAACATATATAAGAAACAAAGGAACAAGCTAATGCACAAATAGTCTGCTCACTTTCGGGTGGTTAAGCGCGTTTTTACGGCGAGAAACACGGGAGAGAAAAGCTAAAGCCTAGTTTCCACATGTCACAGCTGTCGTGGACAAACTTGTTCTGCGACAGCTGCGACATATGGAAACCGGGGTCGTAGCAGTCGCGAAACTTCAGTCGCAGCTGTCGCAGAGATAGAGCAGATTTCGTATGACTGTGAAAAGTACCGTGACACGGCGCGGCACTGTCGCGGTGGCGGTACCGAACCTGGCCTGCTGTAGATACCGAACGAAACCGCGTAGTCGCGGTACGGTCACGGTCGCGGCGCAGTACAACTCTTTCGCGGCACTTTTCACAGCCATACGAAATCTGCTCTAGAACACGGGCGATTCCTGCGACACGAGTTGCAGCAGTCGCATCGTGTCGCAGAAGTCGCGAACGACCCCGGTTTCCATATTATGTTGTAGCTGTCGTAGAACAACATTTTTCTCAACGATGGCTGTTAAAGAATTGTCCAAGACACCTGCACATATTATGGAAACCAGACTTAAGTTCGCGATCACCGCCGCCATCTTAGATTTTTGGGAGGGCCAAAAATCCAAGATGGCGTCGGCTATCGCGAACGCAGATTTCTCTCTCAGATTTCTCGCCATAAAAACAGCCCTCAACTTCCTGAAAACAGGCAAAAAAAACAACAACCAACTACACAGACAGGCAGACACACAGATAGACATACAAAACAACAAACAAATACTAAAGTAGCCTGCTAGTCGGCACCCATGAATGTTTGTTTTCGGGATTCCTTTGGCACGCTAAAAGTGGAAGGAGGGGGGAAGGGTGGGGAGGAGATGGGAAGGTTTTCTGTGCGCCACAGGAACCCTGAAAGCCAAAAACACACATTTCCGAATAACCCCACATGAAAGCCGGTTAGCAGGTTACCACTAAAGGTGGGCAGCACGTCGACTAATTTCAGCTCACCGGGATCTACAGTCTCTAGATATATTATCCACGAGGAGGCTTCTACGAGCTGGCCGATCTGGAAATAAAATAAATCAATAACCGGTTTCTCGGCAAAGTACAAACTACATGTACTCCATAGAGCAGATTTCGTCTGACTGTGCCGCGACAGGTCGCGGTCGCGGCACGGAACCTGGCCTGCTGTAGATACGGAATGAAATCGCGTAGTCACGGCACGGTCACGGTACAACATCGACGCGGCACTTTTCACATTCATACGGAATCTGCTCTAGAACACGCGTTACGTGGTCATATCAAGAAAATTGCGCTTTCGACTTCCCAGCTTTGCCAAACTTCCTTATTAGGAAATCTCCCCTTACCTTACCCTCTTACAGGAATTATTATACATTGTACTCACTATCTCGATTCTGATTGGCTAAAAGCGCGCGCTTTACTTTGGGAATCACGCACTTTAAGGGTCTCCAAGGAATCAGCATGCTGATTCTTGAAGAATCAGCTAGCTGATTCTTGATCCTACGCGCGCAATGTTTCATGGGACTACAGCCCTTGAATGTTTCCCCTATTTAACAAGGCGCTTGTGTAAAAGAAATTGCTTGACAGAAAAAAAAGTATTTTCACTGAATCAATGTATAATAAAACAATTATTGAATTTTACGGCCGAGCCTGATTCCACTTGGCGAGATATTGTTTATTCTGGAAATCACAAAAACCTCATCCAATAATTGCTTAAAATCGCCATAACTTGCAGATGTTCGAGAAACATCGTTCTCTTGGTCGATATTTTTTCTCGGCCATGAGGCCTGGTGAGGAGTTTGAAAAACCCACCGGCAGCCCACTCGGATGATAAAAACCGAAAACACTTTGCTGATATGATTGCAAGTGCAATGTTAGTGTTCTACTCTATTAGTCCGAGCAAACGCTTGAAGGTGGGTATAATTACTTACTGGTTTATCGTAATCGAGTGGGTCAAGATCCAAAAGAGCCGGTCGAGTTGTGCCGTTACTTCTCTGCTGGAGAGGCCACGCCCGAATCTGATCCACCGGGTAACCCTATAAATCAAATAGAATTAAAGGCTTTTTTAAACTCCAGTAGCCATATTATATGTTTATTCGCTGTACTAATTGCTCTTGCATTTTTCCTCCGTATTGTGTGCGTTTCCGAAAACCTTAGTACGGAAAGGGGACCAAATCGGAAAATATCCGTTTTACGGAAGGTCAGAAGGTATTAAAGAAAAATTCAGTTTTCAATGTTATATAATATACCAACTTACCATTCCATCAGCTAATACTTGTAACACTTCGGTCAATTTCAGCGACTTTAATACTTTGAAACTTCTACAAAGGAAACAAATTGCTTATCACTCATGCCTTGAAAAAAACTCAAGTCAGCAGCTTGCCATCAATAGACCAAATCGGCTAATCTTTAGTGCGTAAGTTAAAATATTCATAACACACCATTAGCCATCACGCGTATACCATAAACGTTCATGACGTTTTTGAAAGCTTGTAATTTGTAGTTTTGTCTAGACGAATTTTTCAAGCTTCTCACACGCTGACTCGTTAATGAACGGAGGCAGTCATTGCTGTGAGAATGTTTTATTTAAAAAAAGTAGCCGGCCCTGTTTGGCTAATTTCAGGGCTCAATTATGCTTTTGTCTGGGAGCCGATGAAAAGAAGCCAGCAGTAACGTAAAATATATAGCGTTGAGCTCGTCGGCTTCTTCTGACAGCACTGGGCATTGCTAACGTTACGTTTTAACCAATAAGTTTGCAAAAAAACTGGCTAAATCGCAGACAAACCTTCAAGTTACAAACTTAAAAAAACATAAAAAAACGTTTACGCTATACGCGTAAATGGATTGGAAAACAATGTACAAGAAGAAATCAAACTAAAACATTGTTCAACTTACTTAGGCTTGACTTTATCAAAATCAAATAAATCGGAACCATGATGACCACAAAACTGATCCTCTGTGACGATCTGAAAAAAAAAATGATGAACTGAATTATTTTATCTAATTGAAAAGGTTACCTTTGCTACCATTATCTATTTTAGTATCTCACTGCCTTTACTATCATCTTTTGTTTTGTTTTTCGCAACTTCAAAACACTGCAAGATAGAAGTTGCCTCTCCTGGCATGTAGAAGGTAGCCATTGTCGTGGCCAATAAAACAAGTATAAAGGAAAACATACACTTTCATCGGATGATTTGAAGATGAATGCAAAAATTTTCCATTGAATGTAGAAAATACATTATAAAACTTTGCTTACAGAATGGTTATTTGGAAGCTTAATCTTGGTTAATGTACAAAACCCAAAAAAACAACAAAGGAGCGGCTAACTGAAGCTCTTTAGCATCGCATTCGCCCCTTACATGGATGGATATAATACGTTTGTGGAATTCAAATGATTTGCAGCAAACCACCAGGTTCTTTTGACATGGCAAATTCCTCTTGTCCGGTCATTTTTGCCGCTGAGCATCAATATCAATTGCTGGAACATTTTCAGTTCTGCCAACCCTCTTAGTCCATGAGCTAGGACCAAAAATTTGGCTTTCATTACCAAATTGCAAACAAGGGTTATCATACCTTTTTGAAATACCTAGTATCTGTACTTCATATTCGTGTATGATAGACTTCTTGAATTGGTAGCTTTTATTACTTTTTCGGCGTTTGAATATGGACCACCAATGTCGTCAAAAAGCAACATATCAGCCTCGAAAGCATATGTGATAAGAATTGAATACTTAAAATGGTTTGATCGTGTAAAGCAAACCGAATAATACTTAGACATGATGTCTTACTCTATCAGTTCTTTCTTTGAGACAATTTGTTTCCACGTTTGACGTTGCCATGGTAACGGTATCCAGGGAAACCCAATCTTTAGGCTTTTGTTTAATTTTTTGGAAATATATGGCAAAATTGTTAGGCGCTTTCCTGTTTAATATATTGTTGCTTTTAAAAAACACATTTTCATAACTCGTGATGCACCTAAAAAGTAATATAGTGCAAAATTAGTACAGATAAGGATAGTGCAACCTTTTTTAATTGCAAAAGTCATATTTTGATACATACTTTATTTCATCTCACGTGCATAGAAATTATTTGTATCATTTACAATTACAGTAAATGAAACCCTATTTGGGCATCTTGTACAAAAGAATCCAATCTTTATTTTTGAACCTGTTGTACATGTTTCACGTTACCATGGCAACGGTTCCCTAGGAGACAAGAACTTTTAAGCTCTAAATTTGTCCGTTAATTACCAAAGAAATCAACAAAGTCTCGTCATTTTTTGGAAATACTTTTGAAAACGTTTGTAATTAGTGGAACTTGAAAGTATGTATAACATATATTGCAGCCACCTTGAATTGGCAACATTAACATTGTGACAGGTTTGGTATATACGGACCACCCTTAACTGATTAAAACAAACATCCAAATTAAACATCACAAGAAATTTTAAAACCTCTCTAGTATATTGGTGAGTTTTTTGTTTAAAAATGTCTCTGTACACAAATAAACTACATGCAGGTTTAAGCAGGTGAACAAATATAACCCAAATATAATTTGGTTACTATGGCAACGGGCCATGTGGAAAACTGTACCGGAACCTTAAGTTGCTGTAGACGTTTTAGTTAAATATTGTTTAATTTGTATTGGCTTATATTTTCGGAGTTCTACTTCAGAGGATTATGTAACCGTTGAACCTTCCGTGACCCATGCCCCCTTAACCATTTGAAAGTGTTTGATAATATTAAAGGAAGGCCATGAACTTGCATTAGATCCCTAAAGCACATGCTTATCAGAGCAAGTTAAGAACCTAAAGTATATTGGCTAAAATACATTTCTTTCCACCTTTATTTGGCCTTGGCAGATTGGAATAATCAGGCCGAGACAGATAAACGAATGAAGCCGTAATGACAAACAAAGCAACATAGTCTACTGTAGTTTTTAAATCACGTTCATCCAATCAGGCCAAAGTATCATATTACATCCAACATTGAAATCGGCTGGGGTTTGAATCACAGAAACTGGGGCCACTGCATACTATACAATATGTTTTGAAGCTTTTTGTGGAAAACATTTTCAGCTGAAATCGGTAATAATTTTTTATTACTTTATGCTTTGCATGACGTTTACGTTTAATACTTTACTTCACAAAGGCATAACCATGACGTGAAGGTATGACGGCTACGATTCAATCTATGAATGTTGCACTAGCTCTATCTCCTTTCGAAAAACAAACTTTTACATGCACCTGCCAGTTTTATATGTGACAGAACCCAGTTTAAACCTCTGCAGATTAAGCGTTTCTTTTTTCTTTTTTCTCCGTTTTGATAATTGGTTGTCTCCCTCGCAATCCGTTCTTTGTGTCGGAAGGAAACGTTGCATGGCCGACACAAAGAACTGACTGCGAGGGAGACTTGATAATGGGCTGTTCCGATGAATTACCAGGTTCCTCGATATGGGGTAACGGATATAATGGAACAGCCCGATGTAATACTAATTGGGTGGGTGGGGGGGGGGGGGGGGGGGGGCTCAGAGCTTCACGTTTGAGAATCTGCCCCTGCTATCTTACGACATATCATCATTTAGCGGGGAGGGGGAGGGATAAACGTACCGACACCATGTATTTTTTAACACCAGAAAGGCCAAGAAAGATATAACTTAGTTGAAACATGTCAACGGCGAACCTGGGGATTATTCGTGGCGAGTTTTGTTGACCATATTTGGTCAACAATTAACTCTCGCCTGCTTTTCCAAGCAGGTTTTCTCTTCATAATATTTCATTTATTGCTCAAATTAAGTAGTAATACAACCATGGTAACAAGGGAAATTAGGGATTAAATTTCCCCAAGGGTCTGGGGAAATTTAATCCCTGTTCACGTTGACGTCATCTATTGTTATTAATGTGCCAACCAGAGATCGATTGGTTCACAGAACAAAGGGCGCTATTCAATCTACGGTTGGCACATTAGCATTAGAATGACAATGTTGATAAACAGTGAATAGCGTGTGAGCGGCAAACACCACCACCTATAGAGCATGGAAGAAGGAGGAAAAAAACGTTTTAAGAATTTCAGGTAAAAAAGTGAAATGTTGAACAACAACCGTGACGTAATTAAAACCGATCATGCGGGTTTTGGAAGCAGCCATTCCACATGGATGTGAGTCGAGCTCACGCTGACTAGAGCTAACGAGATTTGAATTTTGATCACTTGGCCAATACACACAGTGTAACAACAGCACTTTGTTCAACTAGAAGACAAGGGGTTTTGTCGTAGACCATATTCTCTCAACAAGTTGAAGGAGATGTTGAATACAAGAGCTTTTGGACCAAGGATCAATCATTTGTCTTCCCTCTAGTGACGTCACGCCAGGGAAAATTAGTATAAGACAAAGGATTATTTTGTCTACTAAATTTCCATTGCATTTATAATGAGCGACTTTAGCTAGTAAATGTTCCTCGGAGAACAAAAGAAACCGAGGCGATCATGGTATTACTGAAAAAATAAGCACTGAGTGAAATTGAATCTCAAGTCAAAATCAAAAGTGATGTTAGCGTTTTTTTTTAATACTACACGCGCGAGAAAACGCACGTTTGTTGATTTGCATTCACAAATAATTTGCATAACACGTGGTCAATTTGACAGCTCTTGAAAGCTTGTACGAATTTGGAATAGGTGGAAAAACTTGCTAAAAGTGGGCAATCCAAGGAGTTTCAGCCACATTTGACCTGTAGCGAGCAAGATATTGTATGAGTCCAGTCCAAGAAATGAAATTCAGAAATAATAAGGATAAATCGTCGGCAGCCACTGGCCCAAGTAGGTAGCCGAAAAAGCATAGATACTAGTAACATGAAGTGAAAGAGAACTGGAATTGCGGAAAGACTACTGAATAGAAGGATAAACAGTTATACGAAACCTGGCGAGGTTATAAGAAGGTACAAGTATAGCTTAATTTAGACTACATTGGCAAATTACGATTTTCGATATTATTCTTCGTGACGTAGCTATCTCAGCACATGCCTCGAACTTGATTGGCTAAGTACAACTGACTTTTAACTAGGAGGCGGAGCTAGCCAACCAACCGTGAAAGTCCTGAAAAGCTTTGGAGGGAGGTTTTTAGCGATTCAATTTTGAATCTACTTCTTGGACCTTTAGGTGGGACATGTTTCAATATATTGACATCAAATTTGCGGAGATAATAGGCGCATGCAGTGTTTAGAAAACCGTGTGCAAGATGTTTGATTTTCCTTTCCTAATTGATTTTCTGAGTAACTTTCCAGTAGAAAAACGTTAAAAAATAAGTTTAAGTTAAGAGCGTGATAGTTAAAAAATAATTTGCAAATCAAAATTCATTTGTTTAAAACACTTAACTGATATTATAATTCAGTTTAGAATTCATTCATTCCTTTAGCTTTAGAATGATACCAAAATCACCTGTTTCATCTTGAATTGGCCCAAACTAAATATTCGCGCAATTTATGAAAAATAATACATGTTCTACGGACTCAATTTGTTTCTACTTTGGATATATTATCAGTAGTGGCATGATGATCGATTTTAGAGAAAACAATTTGGGTAGTCATGGCTATAACCATAAATCCTAAGCTTTTCTATGTTGTTTGTTTGGCCAGCGCGCGCACTTTTCAACAGGCTTATTTCGAACAAAATGCGCGCGCGACCGTGCGCAGAAGAGATGCGCGGTGCAAATCAAGGAAATCGCCCTAACAAGTGAAAGCTACCAATTCAGATTGGCTATCATATAAATTTTAACTTTGCACAAGACAACCTTTAAATTGATACCACTATCAATTTGTTTGCAATTTGGTAATGAAAAATGAGCTGGCTCATGGACTATCTGTGAAGCTGTTTGAAAATGATCTTGAACGTGAAGTGACGAAACAATGGTCGCCTTTGATGATGTCATCGTTCTAGCGCAAGCCGCTTTGAAGGGATGTTCTTCTGCGCGTGCTAAATCCGACTCACCTCTACAGTTATATACAAATGCGCTTCCGTCCTCTCTTTCCGTCTCTGTATCTCAAGCCTCTTCTCCTCTTGTAGTCTCTGGACTAAACTATCAGGGATGTCATCGCATGGAACTTCTTCTAAAATTCCTCTGGTGAATATGAAACGAGAATTCAGTCAGAGGTTTCAAGGACTCGGATGGTAGACGCCCGGCTGTTTAGCCTTTTGAAGCTCAGATGAAACTTTAACAACTCAACAACATTCGTCAAAACTTTATAACTGAAAAGAAACCCCAATAAGACGGACGCGACTCATTTCGCTTTGACGAGATTCTAATTTGAATTTCGCGGGCGCCGCCATCTTAGAAACGTTGGCGCCACTCTTGCGCTATAAATTTTGCATTTCCATGTATTCTCTGAAAGAGGCTTTGCTCGCTACACACAACTTACTCATATGGCTTTCCCGTATGTACACTAACATGTACGCATTGGTACAGTGTTTGACAGTAATGTCGTCCTACAAACAGAAAACAAATATGTTATTCAATAAAGCGGATTTTATGAGACCGTCAAGATGTTGCTGAATGGTTTCCCCGTCAGCCAATCACAAGGCAAGTTAAACCGCTATCACTCATTGACACGTGACTGGTTTCCTTGTAAACCAAGCCAAGTAAACCACTATCACGTGGTGAGCACGTGAAACAAAGTAAAACAGCTAATTGATTCGTTGAAAGAAGTGACCAATGATAATGGGACGTTTAAAACAAATACTATATACTAATTACGATTTTGAGACGGCAATTCCACAAAATATTGACGGCTAGTTGGGAGAAAATATGTTCACGTATTGGGCGGAGTCGCGCAGCGACGGAGCCCAATACGTGAAAATATTTTCTTCCAACGCCGTCAATATTTGTGGAATTGCCGTCTCAAAATCGTAATTAATATTGTATCGCGATTCTTGAAGATTTTCTGGAGGAAATGGCAAGAAATAGTGCTATTTATTGTCGATTGAAATTTCAATTCTCATTACATTTACGCACGATCTCACGCAATCACATGGGCTTTTCGCACGAGCTCGAGCATTTTCTGTTTACATTTTTCCATCTTTTTCGGCGAAAAAAATCTCTTTCTGCCATAAGATATTGCTAGAAATATAGCTAAACGTTATTTCTAACTATTGACAATGAAATGAAACATAAATTCGTGCGAAAAAAGTTGAATTTTGCTAGCTCTTTTTGAGCCGTCAATACCACAAAATATTGACGGCTCACAACAACACAGAGTGGCAGGGTGAATCGCGATACAAATACAAATGAGTTCGACATTCATCTGAAACTCGGTGCAATGCCGTCAAATGTGGAAAACCCATCTGTTTTTTTTTTTCACGGTAAGTTATCTATCTACAGTGTTGTTTGTAACCTGCTCGCAGGTGTTGGAGAGTAGTTTTAGGTCGAAAAACCCGAGTTTGCTTTTGCATGGCTGCCCTTTTGGATTTGGTGACAAAAATGACAAATGCGGCCATGCGAAAGCAAACTCGGATTTTCGACCAAAAAACTAGTCTCAAACACTTGCGAGCAGGCTATGCTTTTTGTGGAGCAATATCTACCCAAAATATCTACCCCCGACTTTTTTTGGACTGAAATATTTAGATTTAGATAACGGTACCTCATAGCCTCCAAAGTTATTGTCAACTGCTTCTTGTTTGGTTGCCTGAAATAAAGAAAACAGAATTGAGTTACGGCAATAGCGTGGCGTTTAGCCCAGGCCTAAAGCTCTTCAAAACAGAAATTTGACAAAATACCATACGAGTCTTTTTTTCGCTTGGCAAGTCCCATGTGATCAAGCATTTTCGAATGACCCCCACTTGGCATAATTTATACTGCATCTCTATATTGTACTTACCAGTGATACCACATCATCGTCAAATTTACACCACCGCCATCCCCCTTGGGGTTAATATATACAACATAATGGCCTCCATGATTGTCACCTGTAAATAACACATAATTATAGTCAGAACATAAATAAGCATACTGTCCGTGCTTATTCTACAGTACCAGGGATTGGAAAGAAGGCGGCTATTACTATCTTCAAGCACTACTAACAAGTTTTATTTAATTTTCTAGAGCAAGTAATTAGAACAACTCTTCCAGAAATCTAGCAGTAATAATCAGAGGTATATTCAAAATATCACCCAACTTCAACTGTGGCCATCACGCAACAAAAATCGCGCCGAGTTGCACCTAGTTTAAATTGTGATTTTGAGTTGACGCGTACGTGCGAGAAAAATCGCCGCGACTCGCGCGACAAAATTGCAAGTATAAACGGGCCTCGTAAAACTTAGCAAGCACTTGATGTTTTAGCACCGAATTCTACAATTACAGTACAAACCTTTCCAGCTCCTGCAGAACAGTATTTGAAGGGTTTTCTCTGGTTCCCAAAAAATCATTACTTTACGCCCATCTCTTTCAATCATTCAGTACTTACCACTATGAACCAACACTGCATGTAACAAGTACTGTGCCGGCGTGTCCTCGGGTTCTTGTAGATACTTGTCTAGGTCAATTCTTTCGAAGAATTCATATCTGTCATTGATTTTGACATTAGCATCTGCAACAGGGTCGTACTGAAATCTCATCAGCTGCAGGTGAAGAACTGGAGGAAATGACTTGAACATCACTCCCTTCTTGGCTTCCTGGAATTGAATCAAAACCAGAAATAACTTGTCACCTTATGAGAAAAAGAGGGAAACTTTCTTCACAATTTCTCAGAGAAAATGACAACATTGACAACATGACACATGACAACATTGTCAGGAATCGCTCAGGCAACCAGACATATTTCTTCCACAAACATAAGAAAATTAACAGTATAGGGAGAAGTCAAAATGCATGGAGTAATAAATGCATATTCTTTCCAATGCATGCTTCTTTCCAAACACAGGATGCAAAATTGCAACCAATAGGAGATCGCGAAGGTCACGCGTCTAAAGATGCGAAATTTTAGCATCTTTTTTCCGAAACATAATCAAGCTCTTACCTGGAGCCCATGCTCTCCAGCATCGTATTTGTTGTCTCCATCAAGAAGTTCAACCTCGATATACTCTTTAAAGGAGTCATAGACTGAAACATGGACAAAGGCACTCGTCACATGCAATGGACAGGTGAAAAAATGCCCCCATTCCTAGCTGCCCCTGCTATATTCTAGGGGCGTAATGTGTGTACATAGGTGACAGAAGCAAAAAAGTTATTGGAGGGCACAGTACAAAAATATTGGAAATGTTTACTCAGAAGTTGCTGAGTCTATGTTGTTACCCAAAAAATTATTGGGGGCCTGCCCCCCCCCCCCCCCCCCCCCACCACTGCACAGTCCAACTGTGAACCATTATATGGGAAGCAGGGGAAAAACCTAGAATCAATACAATGATTCTTAGCTTAGCAAACTATTCGTTGGGAACTTCCTGTGCCACACATACATGTCAACAATGGCAGGAATTTGGATGGGAAGTCAGCCAGTCACATTGAAAATTAAAAGTATGAATTTCAGCTGTCCTTAAAATCATGATCGTACCTCATATTTTGATGTCTGAATTTACCACAAGATTTTCTCATCCAGAAATCACAGCCAACCAACATTTCAAAGACAGTGCACACCTTTTCATTAGTTACAGCATCTGGGTGTCTGTTTTTTTTTTGCACAGCTTGAGTGCATGTGTTACTGCAACCAATCACATTCTACAGACCAATTTAAGGTCAGCAATTACGTTACGGATTTGAAAATCTTGAGGTGAATTCAGACGTTTCCTTGCAAAGTGAGGTACATGTTTATCTAAATTTAGGCTATAGTATTGACATTGATCTACAATTTTATATGATATAGCAGGGGTCCTGTGAAATGTATTTTCTAGCCAACTTTCCAGACTGGGCTCTGGACAAAAATTCAAATATATTTTATATAATATTAAAAATACATAAAAATACAGTAAAAACCAAAACTTACTGTTTCTCTTTCCTTTGACATTGAGCTGAATGTCATAAAATGGTTCTAATCTATAAAAGAAAGAATAATGCTCATTTTTAGTTACTAGATTCTTTTAGTACTTTCCATCCACCACAGTGTTACATGATTTGATCAAAATCCATTGAGCCAATAATTCAAACTTACCTTGTCGATTTATAGTCAACCTTTGTACATTTAATGTAGGACTGCAAGAAAACAGAACACAACAAAATATTCACATATATAAATTAAGGATATTCAAAATTCATAATTCAAATACTTGAAAAATCATAGCATGGGAAAGTAATTAACATGCACTTACAAATATTTTTCCTTCCAGCAATCTTGGAATTGTTCCCTAAAAGCAGAAACGTTATACCTAGGTTAATGTTGTCATTTTTGCAACATAAGGGCTGGTTCTCACTTTTGTGCACTTTCTAAATTATTATAATACAAAAAATTCAATTTGATGTGTCAATTCAAATGTGTAACTGACCAAATTAGACATACATGTTCCATGGTACACCCCTAACAGTTTCAGGTGCCAAAAAATCAGACACCAAGGGGGAGGGGAGGCAAATTTTCACAACTGACCAAATTCTGCATACATGATCCATGGATCAACCTTTATACATCCAGAAGGGTGCTAAAACTTTGGACACTCAAATAATATGTCAAATAATCATAATACATAGAAGTTTTAATGACACATTTAGAAATGAGAAGTCATATGCATAGTACCAACACAATTCAAACTTGTGAGAAACTCACCTCTACACACGTCCCCTTCATTTTACTCTCCATGTTATCAAGAAGCTGGCAAAAAAAGATAAAACAAATTGGACCTGCACACTTTATTTCAAACTTCAGGCAACACCACTTTAGAAGAAATTTGTTCTGGACTTCTCAAGGTGTTATTTATGATATTGTAAGCTTTTTTCCAGACATTTGACTCCCTGAACTTACAACTCGGCAAAGTTCCTGAACATCATGCTGCATAAAGCTGTCTAGGGTCTCCCATCTGAAAGAAAAATGCAAGTTAGAACTATTAACAGGGCCCTTTGGTAACAGGTCTTGTCAACTATAATATGTATATTATATTATGTCACATTATTTTTGTATTTATATGTAATGGCAAAAAAATAAACAAACAAACAAACAACTTTCAATAATACACTTTCAAAATAAGCTTGTCACAGGCACTCTTGATGTGTCTAAAAAGCATGTTTTTTCCATTAGGGGGAAACAGATGTTCATTTCTATTTTAGGCTATAGCAAATAAGCATATTCATGCATGCAAAAGAAATACACTACAACTCATTGGAGTATATTGCTATTGCCAGGGTTGAACAGCAAGGTTTGACAGCACTTGCTGTCGATTTCTAGCAAGAGTGAAGTACAACAACCACCAACATGTATTTAAAGCATCCTCAATAAATTATTCTGGTGCAACTGCCAATCAGATTCATGCATATGAAATTGTGGAATGCGAGTACTGTCAATTGACAACACAAATAGCTACAAGCCAAAATGAAAAAGCTTCCCAACTACACTGCGTTCCGCTGGGAAGCATTAATTTATCTTTTGAATATTTCTACATTAACAGCATTTTCTTTAAATTGATTTTTTACCCAAAAGACTTGGTAAGCTTCTTGGTGCCAACAGCCTTGTCACTAAAAATAAAATAATGAAACTAAGGTCAGATAGGCTTGGAGGCAGTCCTTTTATCAGGGGTTCTGACACTAGGGAGTACAAAACAAGGCAACAGAATTTCTTTAAAGAATACAGCATGAAAATTGTCAAATCAAGTGAACATTTGGGATTTACCAACATGTACAGCTAGTAGAAAAAGTCTAAAAAAGTACTAGAAACATACAAGTGATTTGAAACACTTTTTTACAAAACTGAGTCAAGTCATTAGAAATAGACAGTCACTAATAAGTTAGAACGACTAGAGAGACTCAATAACAACACTGCCAGCAGATAGGACAACACACATAACTATTGTAGTCAAGAAAGTTGACCATACTAGGAAATTCCATAGCATGGCAGTAACTTTCATCTTCTTTTCAACTCAATGATTTTTTGGAAAATAAAGACCACAAGGGATAGTGCATTAAACAAACTTCTAGTTCACAGGGATTGTTCGTTTACCTGTGTTGTAGTTCATAGAAAACTCTTTGAAGTGCAAATGCAACACTTTTGCCAAGGTCATCATTCTCAGTTGGCATCTGATATACAGCCTTCGGAAGTAAAGAAATTTAAACCAATTAAAGGAAGTTCATTGATTTAGAGGTTTGGATTAAGGAGAAGAGAAGAGTTCCCAAGATTGAGCTTAGTGGTCCCTTTATGGCACTATTCACTGTTGATCAACATTGCTATTGTCATACTAAATACTGTCAACCATAGATTGAATTGCGGCCTTTGTTCTGTGAGCCGTCAGCCTGAACATCGCTACAGTAGTAAGTTGTGAAAATGACATGAACTGATTCAAAGCCTACACAAAGTTACAGAAAGCAAGATAATAGAGTTTACACTGATAGAAGTTACCTTGCACAAAGCACTGGTAAAATACAAGGTCTGAAGAAGGGAATTCATGTAGCATGTAGCACCCTGGTTCTTGAGTCCTACATATCCTGTGTGCTTCTTTGAGTCCCATCTAGAAAAACCAAAAAGTAATAGTACATATAACATATAAAGTTTTTTCAAGGCACCTGAATAAAAAAATTCTAGATGCCAAATAATGGAAGTTTGGTCGTCATAATAGGATGGGACAGACAACATGCAATGACACATGTCCTTTGAGGGAAGCTTTGTGTGTTTCCTGCCACTGGGTAAAGTATAATTTCCACTGAGAAATCAATGTAACTAGTGCTGGGAGTGTCCCTGTGACATATTGTTGCCATGGGAACCTCATTTTTGTTGTTACTGCATGCTTACGGCACCAAACCTCCATCAAAAAGTTATTGTTGGCCAGTTTATTATCAGTTTTGTAGTTTATCTCTGCATTCGTTTTAATAAAAAAACTAGCTGATGCCCGTGAAAAATTCACGGAGTGTAAGGGGAAAAATTATTTTAATTAAAGTGTTCTCTGTTTGAAAAAGACGGAAAAAAAGTCACAATGGCCTATGGATGTGGGGAGGGTTCATGATTTCCCCCTTCCATAAACTGCTGGATTTACATTACTAATAACCTCCCACCAACATGAGTACCCCGTCCCACCATGCCAAAATAAATGAAGTGAGCCCAAAAGGATTTTTTTTGCACTGGTCTCCCTGATTGGTGCGAAAAAATCATGCATGTGTCCGTCTCTCAAATCGGTTAAAGAACCCGTGAAAATCGAAAATGCAATTTGACTTCGGAATTGTTTGCATGTTTATCATATCTCAGTGAGGGGATAGGAGAAAATGTTCAAGTAAAAATGTTCTAAGGAATAACAATTTTTTTATTTTATCTTATTTATATTTTTTCGGCTTTATCCCTCGCTTAAAAAAATAGATTGAATTAGAACTTAGCCCACAGTGAATCTTTTCCAACAAAAACATTCCCACTGGAGGGATTTCCTCCTTTTTTCCGGGATTGTGTCCTTCGTTTTGCGATAGAGCCGTCAGGATTTATACTTAGAGAATATTATTCATGACTTTCACAGACTTTGTTTTGTATATAGAGGATATTACATGGCCGCGCGGAGATACGAATTTTATCTTTGAGTGTTGAAAATTTATCTCACGAGTGAGCGCAGCGAACGAGTGAGATAAATTTTTAACACGAGAAAATAAAATTCGTATCTCCAAGCGGTCATGTAATGTTCTGTTTATTATATATAAACATCAATGAAATACCAAATTCAAATTTTATTTGAGTTAAGCTTAAAAATCGAGCATTCAGCAAAGGCAAGTGTGATATTTTCACATGTGAAAAAACATGATATTTTCACGTGTGAAGATATCAAGTTTTCGTGCGGGAGATCACCTGGTATTCATTGGTGTTTATATAATAAAAATGTGTCATTTTGACTTAGCATGACTTAGCGCGTGCTCGGAGGGAAGCAAGGTAGTGTGTACGTTTGTTGAAACTTGAATGAAATTTTTCTCAGCTCAAATCTTTTAAGTTAGAATTATCCCTGCACATTCCTGTATGTAATCTGTAAGAGAACCATTTAGGTTTCAACGTCTTTGGTGCTTTCGGCTGCGCGAACCGAGTTCTTTTTTAGTTTCTGTGGAGATTTTCAACATGGCGGCTTTGTCCCCTCGCTTAAGAAATCGCTTGAATTAGAACTTAGCCCGAGGTGAATCTTTTCCAACAAAAACACGCCCATGGTCCAGATTTCCACCTTCCCTTCGGGTTGCGAACTTCTTTTGGCGGCACAGCTTCAGGGCTGAGCGGAGCGAGTGTCGACACGATTTTCCTTACGGTATTAATATATAGATTATTATTATTATTATTATTTTAACTTACGCAACCCCATGGGGAGCATCTGCCGAGACATAAACCTCTACTGTGATGGAGTCCTTGTTGATGTATCCTTTATTAGGATCCAGGATATCCTGCAAGGAGAAGACTTATTTAAGAGACACGGTCATCACAAACAAGAACACTTTAATATCACCAATTATAAAAATAACAACTCACACAATTAAAGATGCTTTAAACATGATATGATGAATTGCAATTTCGATGTAGGATTGCATAGATATTTGCAGATTGTACAGCTTACATGGAGAAAATTTGACTCATTTGGTCTTTGAAATTTTTTTTCAAACAAACCAAATTTGCCATGTTAACTCATTCAAATTTGAGCAATCCTTTATTGAAATCCAATGAGATTTACCATACTGCTTCCTCTAATCTATAACTCTATCAATTTCAGAGAATATTTATTCTTGTCTTCGAGGTAACCATGTCCTTCTCAGAACAATAGAGCAAATTCATATGACTGTGAAAAGTGCTGGTAAAAAGTTGTGCCATGCAGCAACAGTGCTGCACCGTGTCGTGGCACTTTTCAAGGTCATACAAAATGTGCTCTCACTGTAAAGTATTTAAGGTATGAGTATACCTTTGAGGGGTCTCGCGGGGAAAATGTTCGTATCACGTCACAATTTACACCACAAACGTCGTTCATATATCATTTTAAAGCTAAAAGATTGTTCTATCTGTTGAATACTTTTGTTTTCATTATATTGTACAAGAACTTATATTTTTGTAGCTCTAAAGAAAAAAGGACCGACTTTCTTTAAAAAGTTCCATCTTCTTCCAATTAAATTGCACAGTTCCAAATATAAGCAAAATCTATTCTTTAGAAGGCGATCTAAAAAAGGGTGTGCGGGATTTTTGATTTTCCTTTAAAACATATTTTATTCTAATTTTTGTGTTAGCATTGCCTAAAATCTGATTTCAACCTTTTGTACGTGATATTTCCACAAATACGTAAAATATCAATAATCCCGCACACCTTTTTTCAGATCACACTCTAAGGAATACATTTTGCGGAAATCTGGAGCTTTTAACATTAACTGGAAGTGGCAGGAACTCTTAAAAAGCAAAAATTGGTACTTTTCCTTTGAAGCACATAACGACGAAAATGATCCATCAAATTAACGTTGCATAGAAATATACCACTTAGTAAGTAAGGCCGTTCCATAAGCTTTAAAACGATATATATTGGCCCTTGTAGTGTAAATAATGACACAACAGTGATTTTTTTTTCGCGAAAAAGTGACATCCCTCGCGCAAAGGTATACTCATACCTTAAGAAAAACATCCCATGGATGGCATTGCTTGCATCTCTCTACCTTTTACTAGGTGGATTCCCCAGAGACAAATAATAGCATTCTGCCTAGTTCAACAAACTTGTTTAATGGTTCTACTAAAACAATTTTCAGTCTGTCACATCCTCAGACCTTGTATAGTTTTTAACTATTATGCTGTAAAAGTTCCAGTCTATAAAGCTAACCACTTACATTCCAAGCAACAAAATGGCTGAAGCCCCAGTCATTCTCTTTGGCAAAAAACAAATGGGAAATCTCTGTGGAAATGAAAATAACAAAACGTTTCATATGTCTCATAATACATAATAAAATAATAAAGTAAAATAATACAACTTCTTGTGAAATCATCAATTCCTTCTTTTTGACCAATCAATGTCAGCCTGGCTGAGGCTTGGCAAGACCAAGAACTGAAAAAACCCATCTCATTAGTGTTGTTTCATCCATCATTAATATTACTAGTCTTGTGATCACTAGTTTTGTCGAGGACAAAATTCCTTTCTGTATCCCAGGAGTTAAAGACTTTCCAAGACAGCAATAGAAATCCAGGACTTTCCAGGTTTCCCAGGAACTGTACGAAGCCTACATGTCATTTTCATTACAGTTGGACTTACAGAGCCTCTGTTTCAGGGTTGCACTGTAGAAAGAATCCAAGACTTTTCACACGATCATGGCCATGGGTAGAGGAGCGAGGCATTAGCATTATACGCCTGGTGACAAAGAACATCCAATCAAATCTCTGTCTGTATGTTGTCCTCAGGGACAGCAGAACAGTTTTCAAAGTGGGGGAGCTCATTAGAAAAAGTGTATGGCAAGGTGGGGTGAGGAGCTGAGTTTAGTGAAAATGTATGAAAACTTGGTGAAATGTGGGAGGGGGGGGGGGGGGGTCACTGGTCCTAGATTGGAGTAGTCGCACTGTAATGTACCATTCCAGCTCAGAAGATATTCCAGCTTGCAGCACACACTTTTGGTTGGATTGTAAATTCACACTCCATAAGTGTGGATCTTTTCCAGTTCAGCTCATTTTCCAGCAGGAGAAAGTGTTGGCCACTAAAGCTAATAATACATTAACTTTATCTTTTCACTACCGTATTTACCCATGTATAATGCGCACTTTTTTCAGTCCAAATTGAGCCTCAAAAACGTGATGCGTATTATACACGGAACATCGCTTTGGGAATTTGCATAACAACAAATACAAAAGATCCTTTACAAATTAGCTGATTCATTGTTGTGTGGTTCGATTTCCATAATAAAGCTAGGATTTCGATCCGTGAAACCTGCCAGGAGGCGTTGGGGCTATTTTTATTGCAAAAATCTCGGAGTTTGTAGTCGCAAGTTAGTCGCGAGAGCGCCATTTTGGATTTTGTGACTCGGCCCAGGATGCATGTCCAAAATCCAAGATGGCGCTCGTCGGCACTCGCGACTACGAACTCTGAGATTTTTGCGATTAAAATCACCCTGTAAACACCTGCTAGAAGGCTACAATGCATATAAATATTAGTACAACTATTCAAATTTTGCGTGAAATCACTTGTGGCACAAGATTTCTCTCAAACAAACAATTAAAATGAAGAAACCGTCGGAAAATTTCACTCATCTGTTCATGGCGAGTACATAAACCAAGAGAGAATTGCGTTTGTTTGTTGATGATTTTTCCCCAAGTCTTATGGTTGTTGGAGGTTCGAAGTTTATTTTCACATTCTATTGTCAAACTTATTTTTCAAAATTGACCCTCAAAATTGGGGTGCGTATTATACACGGGTGTGCATTATACATGGGTAAATACGGTATTATGACCAACCTTATGATCATAATAAGACTGAAGCCAATTAATTTCAGAAAAAAACCAAGGACAAGACCCACTTTAATGTTATCAAGCGGCTACATCTCTATGCCTGTGTGCCCAGAAATTGTTTATAATATAGCAAATAGTAACTACAGCATTGTATAAGTGGCAGATACTGGCAATTATGTCTATTAACACTTAATTCATACCACCCACTAAGCAAACCTATACAATACCTAACAATAACACAGATAATAGTCAATGTTGACACTTATTACCCCAAATTTAGAGACTCAAGCACAACTAATAAGCCAGTTAAAAAGAAGGGTATCAATTTAAGCAAAAATAGTGATACAAGCAGTGGAATAAATAAAGAAGATTAGGGTAGATGGGAGATAACTGACCAAAGCGAAGTTAGCTCATTACCCACTGCACTACTAGTCAAACGGAATCAATAATTTATATTCACATGAAATAAGTTAAAATCTAGACGTGGTTAAAACCTAACACTGAAAAGCTCAATTATGTACCAAATTTGTTCAGTGAAGATCTACAAGCTTAGTAGCAAACTACAGCAATGTACATTACTGTCTGTAATTGGGATCAAATGTTCCACATATGCATGTTTCATTGCTGATCCTTACTTACCATGGTAAATTTCTCACGTAGATCGGATCGCTCAAAAGTTTTATCCAATTTGCTGAAGTTTGCAACGGAAAACCTTATAGTCCCATCTGGTCTGGCGGTATCATCTTCCATTGCAACATCGTCTGCCTGCTTTGGAGAGTTGGAACCGTTCGTGACCATCGTTGTATCGGAGCCAACTTCTGCTGCAACATTGGAAACAGTGTACAATCAAGAATAAAATTATTTTATTTGAAAGCCCGTATTTATGAGATGTTCGAGGGCCGAGACGTCCAAATGCGGGTCAACACTGTCAAAACAAACCTTCTTTAGTATCCATATCTTCTTGTTCACTTCCATTTTCTTCTTTATCCATGATAATTTGACTATCGTAATCGACTTGCTCGTCTTTTCCCCTCGCCTGGCGAGGGCTCCTACCACCTAAAGCCTGCGAGACCACTCGAACGTGTTTACTGGCTATGCGGTGCGCCAATCGCGCCAAACAAACCCGCACCGGCAGCACTGTGGCGACTTTAAAGCATCCACGGATAGAAAACCTGTAGTTTTGCTGCTTCAAATCGATGGGAAGAGGCTTTTGTAAGTGCTTAGATTGATATTATGGCCGCAATCCGGTTTCTTTTTCAACTCCATTGTGACATATTATGGACTGGCTCGCGCTCGAGCGGCCTAGTGCATTATGGGTAACTCAACGACGCATGTGCCGAAATAAATGTAGTTTCTAGGCTTCGACCGAGAAATACACAGGGATCCCGAGGTAGTTCCACTGGAAGCGTAAAAGCTCTCGTCGAGCCGGCTCTCCTCGGTTTCTCCACGCTTCCTATGTACGAAGCATAGGAAGGGCATACGGGTCATTGAGTCTTGGTCAATTAAAATTTTTGTTGCACACTTTTTAATTAATTTGCTACATTTTGACTTCACACGTGATACGCTCACTCCACTCCAGGTTTATTATTCTATTTTGTACATATAACAAAAATAAATAGCCAGTGCCCACAAATAGCTTAGCTAACGAGGCGGGCAGAGGGTTAACATAAAGTTACAATATAGGACAATTATTACAAAAATTACAAAGCAAAGCAAAGAAAAAAAAAGGAAGTATGGCTACTTTAGTATTATTTTTGTAAAGCTAATATATTTTTGTTTGTTTTACTTTTTTGATAATTTATCAATTAAACTTGATCAAGATAAGGGACTGTTCGTTAATTACGTCGCAGGGGGGCTGGTGTTTTTTTTCTGCTTGTAGGTTTTCTGAAAACTTACCCCCGTACAAAAAAAGTAGTTTCAATTCTACCCACTTCGAAAAACGGCTATTTGAAATTTTACCCCCCTCCCCCTGCCATATGGCGCTAATCCAAAGCTAGTATCAGTCTCCCGTATTTTCCAAATGGCGTCTAAAGTAAGTACGATTGTTGACGAGGATGTACCGGTAGAACAAGCTCTAAAATGGCAAGAAAAGAGAAGAGAAGTTCAGCAGAAATCATCCGGATTCAATACAGTGTTCTGCGTTTCACGCAATCGCACTCAATCTCAATCCTAGCCTGTCGAAAATTTGCATGACACTGAAATGCACCCCCCAAAAGTTTCGCGTGTTCTAAAAATTTACCCCCAAATTTTTCAACGTTCTGCAAAATGTACCCCCCCCCTATAAAACCACCAGCCCCCCCTGCGACGTAATTAACGAACAGTCCCTAAGTATCCTCAGAACGAAATATATTCAATAAATATTCTTGAAGGATTGATGAGAATTTATATTTTGATGAAATCTGAATAAAATTGGGAATACTGTTCCACATTCTAGCGCCAATGCGTGAAAATGAATTTTTTAGATGATTGGTTCTAGAATGTTTAATATATAATTTCCCCATCGCTGAGGATCCACTCCACACTGCCGCCCGGTATTCGTCACTGTATGCAAACTTGTTGTACTACCAGATCTGGCAGTGCTTGGCAACTACGTTTTGAGAGCAAACAGGATTTCGCCTTTTATGTATCCTTCTCTTTCTTTTTTCATTTTTCGTACGGTGAAGTTATTATTGGAGAACACGAAGAAATCAAGAGGGGCTGCCAGAGTCAGAGTCAAGTATTCTGGTTGCCAGATTTCAGGGAAACAATTCCTCCCCTCTGCAGCAAGCACAGGAAAATTTTCATTTCATCCATCTCCTGAATGTTCCTCAAAATTTCTTCTTGCGTTGTTCCTCTTTCTCTACAAGTTGAGAAACTATACTGGGCGGACGTTGCAAGGGCAGATTCTGAATATTGAAGGGTAGCGCTGAAGGAGTTCCCATAGACTAAAGTAAGATAGACTTATGTACTACCGTTGTACAAAGTAGGAGTTTTTAGCAGGCTAAGTTTTTGATGTAGCGGCTGGGTCCCCAGTGAAATTTCTGTAGCAGAAAAGCCGTTTTCCTGCGTTTTGAGGGCAAGATAATTGGCATATTTTTGTATTATATTGCGTTAATATTGAAGAGCCGGCGGTCAGCAGTGAAGTAGACTTCGGTTACCGCTGGTAGCCACCTTCTATTGAAACCTTCTATTGAAACATAAACCGTGTATGCATGCTATCATTTGGCAAAACGCAACCTTATTCTTTATCAAATTTCTCGCCCTGAACACCCATGGGAACGCTTGCTGCGCCAGGCTATGTAAAGCGAAAACAAGTTTGACAAAAAACTTTATTAATGGGCTTTTCTTTATTCCTTTAAAACCATGGAATGATTTCACATTTACATAAATAGCTGAAATCACACCCAGGCAATTTTACACACAATAAGTACACTTCAAATGATGGAAATTCCCCTTGTTTGTCACTCAATAATCAGGCCCACTGTTGTGTTTCAACTCTTCTTCAGCCTTCTTCTTCAGATCAGGGTGATGTTCAAGAAATTCATCAGTCTGGAAAAGAAACACAGAAATGTTATTTGTGTTTGGGCCTACGGTAGCTTGCAAAATAAGAACATTCACAAAGTGTTACTGACTAGAGGGAGATTAACAAAGTTTTCACAACCTTAATAAAATAGCAATTTCAGCTTACAAATATCTCTAAAACAAGGTTACGACAAGAAGTGGAGTACAGCAAACTCTAGGCTCTATGAGACATGTCAGATTATTTTGAAGTAGGCGGCTGCTCAAAAAAAAATTGCCGGCTGCAAAAGAAAAACTGACAGCCGACATGCAAATTTCGTAGCTTCAAAGCAACAAGTTACACATAGTTTCTTGTCAATCCAATTCTGCCACAGGCGCGGAGGTGGGAGATTTTAAGAGGAAAAGTAGCAATACCGGTAAATGTGAAGTAGCCACAAGAGCTCCAGCAACCGTGGAATTGTTCTGACAACTCTGCTCACTGTCATGCTTACTGTTGGATGCCCTGATGCCCCACCCCCACCCCCACCCCCCTCCTCCCCCCCCCCCCCAAACAAAATGGAAGTCACAGATTCTGGCATCCAGGTTTTCCTTATATGGTGTACTTACAGTCATATCTTCAAATGGCTTCTGTGACCTGATTTCTTCCATCTGAGCAAAATAAGACAAAATATTTATATGAAGCATCAGTACTGTACAAAATATCTTCCAGCAAGTCCATCTGTACCTCAGCTTGGAACTCCTTTATTCTCATTTTGGACTCTTTCAATAATTTCTCACATTCTTGTTCCTACAAATAAAGAACAGGGAATTGTATTACTCTGAATGAGGTGACAACAGGTGGGAGCCACATCATGCAAATGTCACAAAACTTTGAGATTCAACTTTTTAAGGACTAGCTTGTCAAAATTTAACCAAAGCACTAGAAAGAGCACATTAAATTTAGTTAAATTGCAAAACATCCAGCAACGTTTAGTGACAAAACTTAGGGAATGTCAGTAAGAGGAACATTGCTTCCTGGAAATTTTTGGGAAATTCAGTCACCTCTTGAGATAAACAAAAAAGTACAATTTCACATTCCATTCGTCTTACCGTACTACTGGTAACATTGGGAATTTTGTATGTTCAATAAACGACGTTTGAATTACACTCCAATGCTAACAAGACAAAAGCTTCAAATCAAGGCTCTCTCCTAGTTCCAATACATTTACAGTAATTTTAGAAGAGAGCCTTGACTTGAGGTTATTGTTTGTAGGTATTGAAGCGTTATTCGAACATGGCCTATTCAACACCAGAATTTTGTCTTGAATTTATCCAATCAGAAACCTCCTTGGTTTTCTGTTTTCTGTGCATGCCTTTTCTAAGTTAAACCATTCTATTTTCTATACTGAAATATTTCGAACTTGTAATTTTAGCCCAATCGAAAGTGCCTTGATACTGTTATTGTTGCTTCATGCATATACAATTGATACCATGAAATATACATGTACATACCATTTCCTTTCCAACTGTATCTATTGCTGCACTCTGGGTATCTTGAGGGTATGGTACTGTAATAGCATCATACTATAAAAGGAACAAAAAACAGTGCACAGTTATATAGAATACACTTTGATCATATTTATTATAAAACTAGGCTAACTATAAGTTACAAATGCGTTTTGTTTGGTATGTGAGGTACTTCATTCTTAGTGCACAGTTGCAGAAGTCAGTTTTTGAATGAAGTGAAAAACCAAAAGGATCAGCGCCAAGTTTACCCCAACCTAGGTAGATGTCTAGTGTAGACACAGAGTTAGATAAGTATGGAATCGAGGCTAGCTCCTGCTGCAAGCCCTGAAACGGGACAGCTATCAGGGCATACATGGGCAACAGGAGAAAAATAGTGCAGATTTCAAATTGAATGTTGTGATTCAGTGTGTTTGCTTTGGATCCACTTTCAAGTGTGCTCCCTGTGTCATATAATTTAAGCACAGTCCAAAAAGATGGAACTACATTAGGGCCATTGCAGCAGGCTTTGTTTCTAAAATATTATCTTGTTCTCATGCTGTTCTTTCTCCTGCGAAGACCGACACCACTTAGCACTCACCGAAAGAGACTCACACAAAAATGAAGTCTGTGTGCTCAAGCCAAACATCCATACTGTTGATGTATTTTGAACCAGATCTGCTCAAAATAATTATGTGGCCAATTTGACTATTTGATATTTAATTTTATAGCACACAAAGTATTTTATAGTAAGAAATTCAAATAAGATGAAACAAAATGCAACAAAGTTAAATTGGCTTTGTAATTCTTTTGACCAGATTTAGCTCAAAATACGTCATCAGTATGGAATGTTTGGCTTGAGCACGCAGATGCCTCGTTGTTGGAATCTCTTTCGGCGAGCGCTAAGTGGTGATGGCTTTCGCAGGCTAGCTTTTCTTTGAGAAAAAAAAGCTTATGAAAAAAAACTTACAGCTTTCCTAAAACTCTCCACCATTCCTGGTCTGGAAACGTGTGACTCATAAAATGCCCAGTCAATGGTCTCTGCTTTGGCAGGTACAGAGTCGAGCCTGAAAATAAAATGTACTATTAAGAACGGAGAATTTAACAAAATACAAGGACATACCGGTAGAGACGTTTGAGGAGGGTAAGTCCTGCATTTTGAATTAAACCTTGTTTTGAAGGGTACATGTAGTTTGCAGGGGTGCCAATAGAAGGTGGCTTCTTGTGGTGCATCACCATCTATTTTGCCACTGACCACCGGTAATTTCAGGGTGCACTGCAAAATGATTTTAGCAAATTTTCTTGACAGTGTGAATGCATGAATCTCTCAAAATGCAGGAAAACATATCCTGCCCCAGCATCCAAAATTTCAAGGCATAGCAGGCTTGGCCTCACACATCTTCCAGCTACCTACATAAACACAGCAGCTTCCTCCTACTTATAAATTTATTGACACCACTGAGTTTACTGTGGGAAATCTGGTGCCTCCCCCAGAAAGGAAATCATATTGAAATTATTGGAAATTCCAAACATTTTCCCCGCTTTTCTTTACAACAGAAGATGTACTATTATGCTGACGATTATTCAAAATAAGCTGTTCACCTCATAATTTTCCATATGATGGGACCTTTTTGGATGGGAATAAAAAAAAATACAGTACGTTACAAGCAACACATGGGCTCTCACAGTTTCTCTACGTACCCTGATTTTAGGTTATCATAAATCGCCCTAAAACGGTTCATATCAGGTCTTCCAGCAGCTGGTACACGTGAAGCAATCTTCACCCAATCTGGCACATACTGGCCTATTCTTCTAGCCGCCATTTTAAAGGTAAAAAGCCTCAACTTTCTGCCGATGTCTGAGCCGGTCTTCCACCAAATTCAAGATGGCCGACAAGTGAGACGAGACACGAACGGGCTGCTGGGTAAACTGAGGTTCCACAGGTAACCCGTAAATGGAGTAAAAACCAAGAAAAAAAAAAGAATATATCACTAAAAGATGTTTATTATTTGCTTTAAGGTCCTATGAATTTAGATTTGTTAGAACACTTTTACGATTGAAGGCAAGTTTTAAAAAATCTGTAGAGACGATTAGCTAGCTGGGGAAAGGGACTGCCACCATACCCTGATAGTGGTGGTATACCTGTGTGCTATCTTCTAGCGATTAAATAAGCGGATCGACGATGGGGGATGTTCCTTTTGGTGTTCCGATAACTGAACTTTCCAACGAAATTACTAAAAATATAGATATTAGTGACCCGGAAACTATAGTCCAAAAGCTCCAGCAATGTGATTCCGAGCTATTTTCTGGATGGAGGAACCACCCAAGCTTGAAGCCCGGAAACATCCAAGAAAGTTGAGGAACTCTCTGAACTTTTCCTTGGAATTCTCAACGATTCCATTCTCGCTCCAGTTCAGTGATATTTTCTGGATGTGGGACTTCTGGACGTTTAGGATTTGCTCTAGCAAGGAAATTCAACTGTCTTGCTAAATTACAAGGGACTGATTTTCCGAATTTGTATCATTACTTGATTGCTGGGGGCGATGTTGCGTTGTTCACTTCGCGTGAAATTCCAGAAGATGATTGGAAGCAAGGACAGATTGATTTGCAACGACAAACCGCAGGAAAAGGCCGAGTTTTATATGTTGGGATCACCTGTGGCCTTTCCGCACCTTATGTAGCAGGGCAACTCGAATACTGTATGGACAATTCAGATGTGTTTATTCCCGTCTTGTTAGGGTTTAACCCAGTTAGCTTGGCCAGAAAAAGGACAATCGAAGGCTGGTCAAAAACATTCTTTGATGTGGCTAACCGACTTTGGAGTAAGTTTTACTTCCTTTTTAGCCTGAGTATCAGGACCCTCCCCCTCCTCGAAAAAAAAAAATGAGAGAAGGAGGGAGGAGGGCCTGACACAAATGCATTCAAAAGTTCATGTTCAACATTCAGAATCTGAATGCTGCGCTGATTGGCCAAAAGACAAAGGGACGCGTCACGTGAGTTAAACCGGAAGCGAAACTGGAAGCGTTTGCTAGTTCGAGTACAAGCCGCGATGGGAGAGATGAATCTTTCGGGAACACGAACGCAAATATTTTAATAAATTCGTCCTTTCAAATTCGGAATATGGACGAAAGAGAGTTTGAAGATGATGTAGAGTCTGGAATACAGTTTTTTCTGCTATACAAGTAAAAGAAGAGCAGACCGCGTGCCTCAAATTCTAGTAGTTTTGCCAACTGCTTTTGACAAACGCTAATTTATCAACGCCGATGCTGTACGCTAGCTTCTGGCTTTAGAAAGATGGAGAGAAGACCCTTGCGAGTATCGTTACTAGGCCCGAAAGCAGCAAGTCTCGCTAAAAGCTAAGGATTTCGGCATCCCTCGAAGATCAACGATAACAAAGAAATCCTGCTCGGAAGCGCTACATTTTCTCCTAGCTCAGGCTAAATTGTTCCGCAGGGATTCGGCAGCTTTCGCTAGAAAAAACGGTCCTTTGAGCTCGTGATCAGCTTATGCAGTTCTGAAGTAGAAATTTCCTTGCGGAATTCCTGCACACATCGAGACCCGCTCGCCGAAGTTCCCACGCGCAGTCCACACTTTCAAACAGGTTTCCCAAAATAACCGATCGAGCTCCAAGCTTTCCAGATACTTTTGTTGGAGAAAATAAGTGTACTGATCCGGATTTGTGCCATATTTAATAAGCTTGATCTTTTACAAACGAAAGAAGCAAGCAAGCTCGACTGTTTTGGTTTTGGTTCAGGGAAACGTAGCTGACGACAATTTTTGATATGATTTTGACAGCCGCTTTGAAGGGGGTGGAAGGCGCCGCGACAAGTGATTGTGTCAGGCGTAATTCTATTTTTTCCTCTCATTTTCTCACAGAAAAATAAAATTCCGCCTGATACTCAGGCTACTTCCTTTTGAACTCATGCATATATGAATAATTGTTAAAACATGGTGGAAACTAGTCTCCTACACAGTCCGTGTTTTGTGTCGGTCAGGCAACGCTTCCCTCCCCCAGGGGCGTAGCCAGCACTTATGAGAGGGGGGTTCCAAAATTCAAAAAATAAAAAAACTCCACATAGATCTCGGGGAAAAGCTAGCGTTTGAAGAAATTTGCTACATTTTATTGGAGCTTTTATTTGTTGTCTATTAAATATTTACAATTTTAGTAGTAAGTCGGTCCAGAGACAGGGGGGGGGGGGGGGGGGGGGGGGGGGGGGGTTCCGCTGCGGAGAGGGGGGTTCCGGAACCCCTGGAACCCCCCCCCCCCCCTGGCTACGCCCCTGTCCCCACTGTGGGACACAAAACACGACACAAAACATGGACTGCGTAGGAGACTACAGGTGGAAACATTCACTGGATTCCTGGATGGGAGATTCATATTGAAACTTTCCAGGGTGTAGCCTGCCTCGTATCCAGGTGAATTCTAGTGATTTTTGAGGCGAGAGTGACTAGGAGTGAACTAGTGTGAAATGCATCATGGGAAGGGGGAAGAAAAGCCTTCCCTTGATCCTTTGCATCAATGAACTGTTCCCAAGATTCATTGCGCACTCGCTACAGAGCTGTGCACTCGCTAGGTTTCACGCTGTGGCGACTTCTCTCTGTCCTAAATGGAACTAAATGGACCCCACCAGGATCTGTCACTGAAGAGTGTGCCTTGTTCTCTCCTTTGACCCTTCCAAATGTATTTTATCGTGTTTCGGAATGTACACTTGTGTTGTGTCCCTAGGGATTGTGTTATTAATGTAGATTAGAGATAAAATTTTATACTCGTTCAGAATGTAAGAGTATAATGGTCCTTTGCATCAATGCTGATGCTTCCCATAATGTATCACACAGTCACACCCCACAGATAGCTATCCCAGGGGGGTACTCGGATATAAAAATGACGGGGGGGTCCGACGTATTTTTTTGGGTATGAAATTTGGAGTAAAAGTATTTTTTTGGGTTGAAAATTCTACCAGGCATTTTTGGGGGGTGAAAAATCTGCGGGTATTTTTGAAACGTCCGGAAACAGGTGATGACAAGCAAAGAAAAAAGACAATTCCTCTTTGTAACACAAGAATCTTAAAAAGTTGGTATTTTTTGGGTATCAAATTTTGGGAGCAGGTATTTTTTTTGGTATAAAATTTACAGCTGAGGTATTTTTTTGGGTATGAAATTTGGAGCTCCGTCGTACCCCCCTGTCATTTTTATGTCCGAGTACCCCCCCTGGGATAGCTATCTTGTCTGAACCTTTACTGCCTTTTTCTGACAAATAGAGACACATAGGAACAAGGCAGGCTTTTGACCAAACAAATTGGTATTTCAGGCACTTTAAGTCCCCTTTAGCCTGTGTAAGCAGACACCACCTAGCGCACACTGAAAATGGGCAAGTGCTGGTGATGTCTGCTTATTCAGGCTAGGTCCCCTTATGCTTAATGCATTTTCTTCTTTAGATCACCATAGTGGTTTGATCTTGAACCCCATAGTTGGTCCAGAGGCCATAACAGGGTCATCTCGCATGAAGGTGCTAGTGCAACCAAGATTTTACTGGAAACATCTCTCTTCCTGGCACATTACCATTACCAACAAGCAGACCTTGCATGCAATCCAAGTAAGCTCATATCATGTTACAATCAAGTGTATCAAGATACTTACAAACTCAATAAGGAAATCTCCCGGGCTGTGGCACTCTCAGGAATAAGCTCTTAAGTAAGGGGCATCTTTTTTACATCACATGGGGCTCCCTTGGATTTATGTCCCTGCTTGATGCATCAGAATGTGTCCCTACTTTTAGTGCTAGCTTTAATGATGTAAGGGCATTTGTAGATGGTGGTTTCAAAATGCTACAAAATAGGGAGGGTGAGCTTTATGAAACAGTAGACGGAACACCACTTGAGATATCCATTGCTGATTTTGAACACAGTTTCTTTCCTCTTTAACAAGCTTAGACATAGTGGTCCTCATTTGTCTGAAATCCAAGCACTTCCACCATTTAAAGGATATGGTAGAGAGAGTTGCAAGGCAGCAATCTAAAATCATTGCTATAACCACTAGTTATCTCAAACCGTTAAGCCAGGATTGTGATGTTAGTATAAAACTTGACATTGCACAATGGCTTCCAATGCTGACAGGTTTAATTCCCAACAAAAATATTGCACTAGAAAAATCTCTAATGAAGTCATTTTGTGAAATGTCACTGAAGTGGATTTTGAATGCTATTTCTACTGGGGCACATGTTATCAAAGGAAAAGTCCTACAAATTTTATGATTGATGTTAAAGTAAGCAATAACAAACTGTTCCACCGTGCTGTTTCTATTGTTGCACAATTTAGCAATGCAAGTGAAAAAGAGTCTTTTATGGCACTGCTCAAGTCTATATACAAAACAGATAACATACCAGAGACTCTAGTTAGTAAAGTTACTTCAGAGCATGTAAAAGTTGGCATGCAAGAAGAGCTAGTTGTTCCATTAGCCATCCTGTTGGCTACCGGGAAATTTGATGTGACTTCAGGGTTGGCAGCACTGAAAACCAATAGTGTTGCCAAGCTGCTACAGGGGGTGCGGATACCTAGAAACTAATTTTTAGGTTGCTCTTACTGTTAGATGTGGAAGGTCTTCCCTGAACAGCACTCCTGTCCTATTCATTTGAAACTTAGATCATCAAGCATTGGTGTGCAGACAAAAATTGTCACATGCACTCCTGTGTGTCAGAAATGAGAAATCTTCCTTTTCTTGGAAGTTAGTGAAAATAAAAACCAAATCCCCCATTCTTATCGTTTTCGAGCCTATTATAAAAAGTGGATGCAGATTTTTGTAGAAAAGTTTACTTTTTATGGTTGTCAGGGGCATAGCTAGGGGGGTCCTAGGCCTCCCGTAAACATCATTTGTACCATCCCGTAAACATCATTTGTACAGGGGCAGATTTAAGGGGGGAGGCAAGGGGGGCCATGCCCCCCCTTTCTTGGAAGATTTTCCCATGCATTTGCTGTATTTGCTAGAGGAAATTTGACAACTTTTGTCCCATGTTTTCACTATCTGCCCCCTCTTTCTGAAATTCATGGAGCTGCTCCTGATGGCCCCGCGCCCCCCTTTCTCAAATCCTGGCTATGCCCTGGTTGTGGTGACATCCACAATGATTGTTAGTTGAATGTAGACAAGAGAATCTAGATTAGTTTCAGTTATTTTATTCAATGTTCTATACAAATTGTACAAATATAAGATGTCTGCATTGTTCTGAGTAAAACTAGATATATATTCATGGCACTGAATAATTTACCTTTTCTACTATGAATTCTATGAAAATTATTCTTGGTGCCTTACAATCCCACAGACTTTGACCTTTCATTACATTTTGACCTTTTGACCTTTCATTTAACTTTTCTGCTATTTCTTTGTGTAAAATATAAGCAAAATTACTTCTATCGACAATCAAACTGCTTGCCTGCCTGACACATATCTCATTACTCAAGGATAGAGAATATTTGCAAGCCTCCTAAGTATCCTGTGTAGAGCTGTCCCTACCCCAAACGACATCATGTAGGTTCATTCGGGTCATGTTTTTCCCTAGTAGCCCCCCCCCCCCCCCCCCCCCCCCTTAGTAGAATGTCTTTAGTTGGCATGTCTTTTTTTAACCTTTTTGTGAAGATAGCAGCCAAGGCAAAAAACTGATTGGCAAGAACCTGATTGATGATGACATATCATTAAGGCCAAAGAGCAAATATACTTATGTGTATTTTCTGGGGCCAATGAGTGGCTGGAAACTCCTTTCTCATGTTTGCTTGACAAAATGGTTTTAGAAGTTTCTCTCGCTCCCTTCATTTTGCTTTCAAACTAATTTCAGTGAAGGAGAAATTCGTAGAGGAACATTACTATTCCTTTATTTAAGGTGGCTCTGCACAGTGCTATGAGCAAGTCGATGAATTTTGGCTTTCAGGAGTTGTTCTAGTCTGTCGAAGTAGTTTTGTAGCTCAGTCAGTTTTTTCCTCCCCTCGGCAAGCTCTCTTTCCATGTGATTATTTGCATTGGCTACATCCTTTTCAGTAATAGACTTCAGTTCTGTATTTAAAAAAATATTAAAAGATTGGTCAGTTCTGTTACCGTATATAGTTTTCTCAGTATTACACATGCAGGTGAACAAGAAACTTGCCCCCCTCCCCCCCCATCCAATACAGCCTTGTAGAACCTAGTCTTTAGGACTATATTTTGCATTTAAAACATTTTTGTATTGCAAAGGAGTGTGCATCCGCACCCAACGCACCTCCCCTACATCCGCCAACGCCCTTGAAGTATTTTATTGAAGTTCATTGTTACCTACCCAGACTGACCGTAGACGACTGTCTCCTGTGTTTTCTGTTGATTATAAACTCCACTAGACAGCCAATAGATATCATGGAGGCCAGAACACCCAAGGAAACATAAACCATCAAGTAGATTGCCTTTCTTGAGTACACGAATAAATTGAACGACTTTTTAGTCGTCGCGCTAGAGCTACCAGCCAAAGGAACGGTCGATTCCTAAAATTCAATGGACAACAGGCAAAAAAAAATGAGTGTGGTTCTGAAGGGCGCACTAGTTTTCTCTCTCTGTCCAGAACTGTTTTCCTTTCTTTCTGATACACCCTTTTCGAATAACGCTGATCATCGGGGAATCTAAAGACGTTGTCATCAAAACCTGCGATTGATTGTTTTTACGCTAAAACTGATTGGTCAGTTTTGTTCAGCCTAGCCCGCTTTCTGTATCCGCACTGTAAAGGCCGGTTTACACTTGCGATTTTTGTTGCATTTGTCGCGGCGATTGTTCTTGCGCGAGTTGCAATTGTAACTCTCTAGTGTAAACGAAATGCAATTCCGGTGCGATTTCTGTGCTCTCTTTTCTTCAAATCGCGTCAAGTTGCAAGAGTTTCAAAAATGGTTCAAATCTCCACGACATCACGCGACAAAATTGCGGTCGGTCGCGCCGCGTTGCACGCGTACGTGCGAGAAAAATCGCCGCGACTCGCGCGACAAAAATTGTAGCAAAATGCAGCAAAAAAATGAGCAGACTACTTGCCTTTTTAGCATAAATAACCGCTTGCTCTCGGAGATAATCCAGCCCATAAATCTCGCTCAATTCTTGATCCCCCAGTATTCTGCACTGGACCAAGAAATCATTCATTTTCTTGTTTCCGACAACAAGTCCAATACTGTAGCCTGACACGGGGATTTGCTTGACAACACTGATATTAAGAGGGCGTTTATTCATCTGAGCCTGTCGTAAGTAGTAGCCAGCGGTGTACCGATCAACAAGAATGCCGTTTATTTTACCGCTTCTCAGAGATGCCACCATGTCATCGAAATTATCGAAAGCTGAAAACGATGACAAATGTCAGACATGCAAAGAAGACATGTAATTCTAAAGTGACTGAAAACCCGTTATATATTTCACATGGTATTAGCTAGGGGCGTTGGGAGGGGGCAGAGGGGGCCGCACCCCGCAATAACAAAGAATGACCAAGGCTCCCCCACCAGACAAAACATTCTAGCAACGACCTTGTTTCACTATTGTTATTTGTGATATTTTATGTCATTCCGATTTGTGCAGTTGTTTCCCTGGTTTTCGTATTGTGTGCTTACATGTAAGTGGCCAAACAAATCAAATACAAAATTTAGAATGAAAGGGAGTCACCTCAGATGTTTATGTCACTGATTTTAAAAGCTTTGCCACATGAGTTGCTTTTCGATAGTGCGCTTTTCATGAATGTCAAATTTCACAACACTATGCAACAGTTCGAAACAGCACAAGCACACCAGAAGCGCAACCGTTGTGCGTATTGCATTATGCAACAAATATCAGAAATATCTTTTTCATGAAGTGAGCCTTCTTTTTCTTGTTTCAGTTTGTGGTTGACTATTTGTCTGGCTGTTTATTGCGTCTTATTACCTGTCCTCGCGTCCGTAAAATAGGTACCGCATACATACCTTGTGTTTTGCTCCTTCATCGCTGGCTATGATATCATCAGTGCTATTTCTGTAAACGGCAACCTGTAAGGTTATAATAGAGAGAATTGAGAAGAGTTCGTAGTTGTCCTGACCTTTTCTCGATACCAATATACTACATCAGAAGCTCATAAGTATGAGCTTCTGACTACATTAATGACCCAGGAAAGTGGAAAAGACTAGTTGGAAACCCTTCTTTGATGGACTATACAGCTGTTTCAAAAAACGTTGTCGGTAAAGCGCTCAAGCGTACACATCCAGACCGCAAGGGATTATGGGTAAACACCTATCGAAGCAATACAAATATTTGTTGTTATCGTAAAGCACACGTTTAGTACCTTATTCGCGATTCTTTTTCTTATTCTCTCACATTATGACTGAACGCCTCTAAGTCAGAATCCATGCTGGAATACAACAATAATTACCTCCAGAGAATCTTAGGCGAACAAGGGTAGTTTTACACCAATATTGCCGGCTGTTGTGTGGTCTAGGGTCAGATAAATTATGCTCAAAAATTCGAGTATTATGCTTTTGAGCATTTCTCCCAAAAACATAGCATTATGCTCAAAATTATGCTCGAGAAAACCATGCTCGACGCATTATATTTTTTCGACGCACTTTCCCATGCACTTTTATAAAAAAAAAAACCTTGCAACCAGGTACCAGGCCTCCAATATTAGCAGCCAAGCCTTTGAAACATAACATCCTTTCTCGGAATGATCAAAACAGACTGCACTCACTAATTTTGCGTGAAATGTTGGTTTTATTTGAAAACAGAGAACAGAAAACGAAAAATCAGACAACCACAGGAAGCCCGCGCGATCATAGAGGAAGTCGTCAGTGCTATTTAAATATTTTTTAACAAAAATATCGGCATTATGCTGGCATTATGCTCGGCTCTCCAACTATAGTATGATGCTCAAAATTATGCCAGCATAATTTATCTGAGCCTAGTATGGTCACGTTTGCTACGACAACGTTTATTGGATAGCTGTATACCATAATATAAAGAGAATAAGCCCTCGTTACGCGAGCTTCTAGACACAGTCTAACTGTTTTGGGTTTTGTGTTACTAGTTCTAGCGGAGGTCGTCCGTCCTCTAAGCGCACACCTGGGCTTTAACACTTTTATAGGGTGATTTAGAAACACGGTTACGGCGCTTGGTCTCTCACCGCTGTGACCGGGTTCGACTCCTGGCCGGAGCAGAGGAAATGTTCTTTCTGTCAGGTCGTGGTCGAACTGGTTCATATTGTGAGTTGGACTTTGTTCTACTGCATGTGTTTACCCTTCCAAATGTCAGGGGGTGACATAATAAACCCTCTAGACCCTCTCGCTGCCAGTGGCACCGTTGACACCCAGCGCAATTCAGCTTTCGAGCTGCAAGTCTAGGAAGTCGGCCTCTGACATTTACATTTACATATAGCAAAACAGTAGCAAATTTTATTGCGTCTCTTCAATACCTGCATGTTTGCCAGATCATATACGGGGCTGACAGATACTGCTGTAAGGGCTGTAGTGACGTTAGCCATGAAAACCGTAACAAGGACTAAACCAATCATGATCCAGATCACAGAGAAACATCGGCCGGCGATCGTACGGGGCGACTTGTCTCCATATCTACATGAAGTTCAACATTTAGATTTTTGCGTTCGCGAAAGGAGCGTATCCTAATCGTGAAGCGTTGAGTGTTTCTGCCTCGTTTGCATGCCTTTGCTAGACGAGCGGTCATACAGGTTTTGTTGAACCGGTTTGCCGTGACTTTTCTGTGTCAGCTGAAAACAGCGCACCACGGAAGAATGGCAGGGAACGCGAGACCGGTACAAAACCGGACCGGTACAATTCTGGTACGGTACCGCCTGTTCAACGGTACCGGTACAATTCTGACACGTTTTGCAACAGTGTTCACACGGGACCGTGCACGCCTAGCCGTGCCAAAATCGGTCCGGTACCGCAGGTCCCGTGTGAACGCGCGACGGTACCGTGCCAGAATTGTACCGGTCCGGTTTTGTATCAGTCGGTGTGAACGGGGTCCTAGTGCTTTCCTTTTTGTAATGATTTGAATTACTACCTACCCAACCGTTGTCATGGAGATGAATGCCCACCAAAAGCCTTCCCAGCTTCCCTTGGTGAAGCTTGGTGGAAACTCGTCTCTGTTACTCAAGACCTCCTAACGCAATAAAATAAATATTTCAAGCACAGCAAAACAGCCCAAGCTAAACAGAATTATAATATTGAATATGGATTTTCAGCACGGGCCTGTCCTCTTGGCATTTAGGGTTGGCTGACTCACGGACGCAAGCGCAAGGATATCAAACTCATACATTTCCCTCATGGTGGTTTACACTTAAACGCAAGCGCAAGGAAATCGAGACGTTGCGTTCCCTTGTGCTTGAGTCTAGTGTAGATCAAGCGAACGCAAGCGCAAGCGCAAGCAAAGTTGATTTTTGGCTTGCGCTTGCGTCGCTATGCTTCAAGGCCGTAGCCAGACATTTTTGTCTGGGGGGAGGGGGGAGCAAGCCTTGGTCATTCTTTGTTTTTGCTGGGGGGCGAGCAGGTTTTTCCCCACATGTTGACACTAAAAATTTTACTTTGCTGGGGGGGGGGGGGGGGCAACTGCCCCTTCGCTAGCTACGGCCCTGCTGCGATGAGTTCTTGTCTAAACCAGCCCTTACTTACACAAAGCCAAATGATGATTCCCGATATCCCAGTAAATATGACAGATAATGCCAGTAAAGGCCAGGAACTGACAATGGTTTCCAGGCACGTAGCGACCGGGTCAGGTGCGGACGGAATGACCAGCAAGCTGAGGCCAGGATGGTCTAATATGGCCAGGAATGGCTTTTTGAGAACTTCATCTGTCCTGATAAGAGAAATGATAACGACAATGATAAAGCACAGAGCGGATTTCAGGTGACCACCGAACGTAAGCCAGACATGCGTTTAGTCAGCGTTTCTAAAGGTCGAGAGCAAAGTCTTTTGTCTTTCAGCCAATCAAATTGCGATCTAAATCAAAACGCGCCACTGCTCACGTCATGGCTAAACGCAGGTCTGACTTACTCCGCCTCCTGATTGGTTTGTTGTTAAATGGCTTCCACTTCTGATTCGCTAGTGCGGGTTTTGTATTTGCATTTAGTATTCGATAGTCATCTGAAATCTGCTCTATATCCTTCTTAGCTGGTAAAATAGTGGCTGTTTCGGATCTTACGGTAATTTACAGCTAAAACCGTTGTATCGCGATCCACGTTTTAAAAAACATTAAATTTTGACTTTGTTGTTCCGCAATCATACTGTCTGAGCCAATGAAACTCTTGCCCTATTACGCCTAGTGCAGTCAACTGGCTTCCATCTGAACTAAAACCAGACACCGTCGCGACGGAAAGCCAGGCGACTGCACTAGGCGAAAAAAGGGCAAGAATCTGATTGGCTCATAAGATTTGACTGGCGGAATAGCGAAGCCAAAAACAAATCAATGTTTTGAAAACGCGGGTCGCGATGCAATGATTTTGTCAAGGCAATTCAATTAGAAAGCTGTATTCATGCATATCTCAAATTTCGGACAACCTAAAGCAATTCATAGCAAGCGCGCGTGAAGCGGGCGGGCAATGTTCAGGAATTTAGATATGTTGAAAGATGGGAAAACCTTCCAGCTGATCTCATCTCACGGTGCGTAAAGATTGCTTGTCAAAACAAACGTTTCAAGGACCAGTGATGTATATACGAATTTTTTTTCGCAGTTTTAGGAAGCAAAAACTGGATTTAATCATTTCATTGACACGTTAAACGCAGTTTACATTTCACATAAGGCAATATTTTTCTGAGGAGATGGAAAAGTTAGCTAACTAGCGAGTCAAAATGACTGATCGCTTATCATTGTTAACGCACACGACGCATGCGCAACAATGCATTTGTGAAGGCTCCTCTTTCAGCTCCACTCTAATAGACCTTTTCCGCTTGAGCGGGGGTCCTGTGGTTTCCCCAACTGGCACTCAAGCGAACGAAGTCTTTTGTTTTTCTCTTAACGCACGAGCAAGCTCTTAATAATCATGTGACCAAACAAAGGAAATGTTTCGCATGAGTTCCAGTTAGGGAAACAAACCACAGGAACCCCACTCAAACGGGAAAGGTCTATTATATTCTCGCCATAAGAAATCTCTTCCAACCAAAGTCAACGAAAACAAAGAAAGTATCCCATTACCACTGTATGCATTGCTACGCGACCTCAAAATTCACTGTTGCGATGGGCGATTGGCGATTTTTAGCCGTCAATCAAAACTAAAACGTTGGATTCGGCTACTTCGGTGGGTCGACATTAATTGTAAAATCAATTAAAATAATTGTAAGCTATCCTTTGGCTTTCTGTCCTAGAGTTATGAACTTTCTGACTCAAGAAATTGACATTACAATTCCTTTGCTGAGAATCGCCAATCGCAACCGTGAATTTTGAGGTCGCGTAGCAATGCATACAGTGGTAATTCGGACTTACCTTTTCTAGTGACGTAAGGGAAAACAATATCCGATTTGTTACGAAGCAAATGGTCATGAAGCTCCTTTTGGTCTTTGGCTTTGTAAAATGTCTGTTCACTTATGCTACAAGGAGCATCCATGCACTGCAATTCGGCGAGGACGACTTGGATCATCCCAAGATTTGCCATATTGCTGATATTCATAACATAGGGCGGTCTGCCGAAAACAACCCCAGAGAAATGGGGATTATCTATAAGCCTAGTTGGAGTTTAAATTTCATGTTTAGTCCAAGAACAACAGGGGCGTAGCCGGGGGAGGGAGGGGCCCCCCTTTCTCGGGAGATTTTCCCATACATTTACTGGCTCTCTTTGGTTCTGGAGAGGTTTTCGCGCGCGCGGGCGGACGAGCGTCCTCTACACACGCGGCGGGATTCCTGTGGCAAATCGTATTATTTTAACATGTAGTAACAGCGCAAACAAAGGTGTATTCGTACTCGTTTTTTCCTCAAGCACTCAAGCAAGAAGTAAAAAAATATATTTGTATTTATGAACTGACGGTAGCGCAAACAAAGATGCATTCGGACTCGTTTCTTGCTCAAGCACCCTAAGCAGGACGTAAAAATTGGTATTTGTGAACTGGCAAACAAAGATGCATTCGGACTCGTTTCTTGCTCAAGCAAGCCGTAAAAACTAGATTGGTATGTATTTATGAGCTGACGGGTAGTCTCCAGGCTAAAGGGAAGGGTCGGGCATACCTTTGTAGTAGCGTTAATTGGGTTAGTCCACAGGATTGCTGAGTTTTGCTGCTGGGTAATGCTGTAGCGCTATCATTGTCACCGATGCCACCAAGATCGCCATCCAAATCGTCGAAGCATCGTGAAACACGAAGATTAGCCGACAGCAGCACGAGGACCGTCGTCGCTAATGCCGACAGCGCAACGGGGGATTCTAATGGCATTTGCATTCAGCCTGCATCTGATTTCAGGATTTTATTCCAGCTGTGGCCTTAAAAACGAAATATTTTCACATTAAAGAAGCTGCGTGACTACTAACAGAATAGCTTTCTTCAGAAATTTATTCACAAAACTCCATCGTAAAATTTAAGTGATATGGTCACCAAACATCAAAATTTGAACATCAATTATAATAAAAATTCCAACTAATGAATAATATTTCAAATCGGAATGGTGCCGAAGTCTTAGTGAATCCTTCATCGGGGTTGCTAACATTTTCCACACCACTCTTACTCAGAGGATATTTTTTGTGGTAACAATTATTGCCGTGTTTTCTAGGATCTTCTAAGGAGTGACCATGTCTCTGAGTAGTCTCTGACTCAATGTCTAGTGACTATGTTGAAAACAAAAAAAAAAACATTTATTCACAGTCTTTCATATGTAGATTACATGTTCTTCATTTAAAGTTCCTTTAACTATTAATAATTAGCCTGTATTGAAATAAGAGGCATGTTTAATTTAGTATTCTTCAAAAGCATGGATTTATGAACTGAACTTATCAGAAATAAAGAAATCACCCATTTTGGCAATACCCAAACCCTTACCGCGTTTCGATCGAGCGTGTCAGTTGACAAGATGTGTGTTTACTCTGACACAGGGTACCCGGACGTTTTTAACCTCATGACGAAGGGAAACTTGATAATTTTAAGCAATGACAAGACTAATAAAGAAGTAAATAAATCACAAAATGTTTTTAAAACACCTCTAAATAATGTTTTAATTAAATTTAATCACAGATTTCGCTTAAATGTGATATAAACATAAAACCTATCACTCACCAATAAATTCAATAAATGTTCTTCCCTACAGCAATGTGTCTTGGGCAAGTCTTTGGGAAAGTCCCTGGGCATTCGTCTTTAATCTATAAGTAGTAAAAGATGCAACCTCAGTCGAGAAGTGAACTTTTGAAGGAGTTCTGTTTGATGTTAAAGAAGGTCTGTACTGATTCTGTTTCTCTTGAGCTGCACGATTCCTCACACATTAATCTAGACGAATTATATTTGGGATGCTGACATCATCACTTTTACACCTGTTTTGAATCGCTTTTCCTAACACACGGAATTTCTGCAGAAACCCATTCTTGGGAAAAGCTGAATTTCCCATTACACAATAATGGCAGTGTTCGGCTTTACATGTAACATGGAATTCCGAACACTTTACATTCTTGTATGGGAAACAGGGGAAACTCAGCTTTTCCCAAGAATGAGTTTTTGCAGAAATTCCCTGAGTCACAGGATACTTATTTTTATTGAGGTGGTCTTGCTGCGTTAATTATTTAACCGGTGCCTTTCAAGCCTAATTGCTCTCCATTTCTTAAACCTTTTTACAACATTTATACCTCCGTCACAAGAATTTTAATGCAATTGTAATATCGCTAACGTACCAAAATCAAGCTAAAAATCATTTTATTTTTAGAGTTTCATTTTACAGTATAATTATTGTTTTGATACTCTATTTTTTGAAAAAATGGAACGTTAATGGGACTTCATTCAAATCGTTTAGTGCCCTGCATCAAGAAGCAATTAATTCAGACAACATAGGGTGGGGAGGAATGTGACTAAATCGGGGAACGAGGAAGAGGAACGAGGATCCGGGTAACGGGGACCGCGGACTGAGGACGAGTTTTCAGCGGTTTTGCCTATTTTGCGAAATAAAAGATGGCGGACGTTCTTTTCGAGAAATACAAGGCGCTCTACCGATTTTTGTGCTTAAAAGAAGTTTTGAAATGCAGTTTTTAAAGGCAAGCACTTGAATTTGTGATGATGGTGGAGATGGATTGTTCTTGAAAAACCGCACTGATGCTTTCTGATGCGAGAAAGTGAGAACCATACGTTTGCAAGAGCATACAAGTTGTTTGAGGTGATTCCCTTCCACCGCGCATCTTTTTGCACGGTCGCGCGTGCATTCGCTCGAAATAACCGTTGAAAAGTGCGCGCGCGAGCAAAATAAGGCCAAACAAACAACGTAAAAAGCGCGCGATATGGTTTTAGTGTTATTACAGAAAAACAAGGATGGTGACCCCCATTTTTTTTTTCTCTGAAATCGACCATCATACCACAACACACAATATATTTGAAGCAGAAAAAAAGTTAGGTAGTAGAACATGTATTTTTTTCAGCCTAATGTGCGCAAAACTATGTACTATGGAGCAAGTGTGGAGTATGATGAGCTGAGTAATTAGAGATCCATTTTCTCGCTGCATTAGCGCAATCGGCTCAAAGTCTTGAGAGAATATTACATAATTTCCTATACAAAGTTAAAATACCAACTAATATCACTATTGCAGGCGAGAAAAAGCAATTTTTTTCGTAGTTTTGAACTTCGAAAATATTTCGTCAAACAGTCAAATATCACGTAAATAACGGTCCAGCAGCGCGAAAACGAGCATCGTGACCCATTTTTTATTGCATTTTTTTAATGTCCTATCCTATGCATGGGCATCAATTGTACAAAGTTTGAAAAAAATCTAGGTAGTACATCTTTTTCAACGGAATCACATATATGCAACGGAATCAATTAGAGAGCTTAGGAGTACATTACAGGCTCTTGTTTTAATAAGAAGAAGGAAAGTATGGCGATGAAAGTATCCCACTTGTACTCCTAAGCTCTCTTAAACAACGTAACTGTTCTCTCTTGTATAATTTCAGTTTTTTCATTTTTGCACTCATCTATGCAGTTATGGCTGTACATCAACTGTTACAAGCTATTCCCAAAATTCGAGTTAAACAAAGTTTGTTTGTTTTTGTTTTTTTTTTGTATGGGACGTACCGCATGAGTTGGTTTTCCACGAAAAATCCATCGCCACCCATCACAAATTCATCTGCATGCCGCCGAAAACCGGTAAACGCCTTGCATTTCTTCGAAAAGACTTTCCACTCGCGAACGGCCGCTATATATTTAACAATTAGACCTCAAGGCCGAATGTGCTATGATGAATAGACCATGAGGCCGAAGGCCGAATGGTCTATTGATATCATAGCACATGAGGACGAGAGGTCTAATTGTTTTAGTATAAATCAACTAGTTGGTCGGTTTTGGAAATGATTCCATTATTTTATGTTGAAAAATTCAAGTTTTCTTGCAAAGAAAGGTGGTGGTTTTGCCAGGCACGGTCTATCACTTATAGACCATTAGTAGCTCAGCCAATCAGAATGCAGGATTTGTAATAGACCATTAGTTGGTTTATACTAAAATATATATATTATGCAAATGGAAAAAAACAGCTGAAAACTCGTCCCCGGACCGCAGTTCCCGTTCTCCGGATCTCTGCTCCCCGCGTCCCCGTTTCTCTGTTTTTAGTAACATCCGGTGGTGATGATAATAGTGCTCAAAGTTTATGTAGTAAACGGGGTGCTTATCAATCATAATATATTTATGACGTTTCTAAATATTTATGGCCTTCAAAACTGCAGTTTTTTATTTATATTAACGGCGTAGATTTTCGAGGGCACCGATCTGCGATAAAATCAAGGACGTAGCTAGAATTTTTATTTGTTGGGGGGGGGGGGGGGGGAAGCCTTAGTCATCCTTTGTTTTTGCTTGAGGGGCAAACAGATTTTTCCTCACATTTTGACACTAAAATTTTAACTGCTGCCCCCCCCCCCCCCCCCCCCCCCCCCCCCCCCCCCCCCCCCCCCTACGGCCATGAAATGAGATAAAACATTTAGTTTCTTAAAGGGGCATTGTCACGGTTGTTTCACAAAATGTTGTAAAATAAGACCAGTGTTCTATATAAACAACTCAGAATCCTATATGATGTTTCATTTTAGTCTTAGAAAGAAAAAGGAACTTAAATTTGCATCATTCTTACGTACGGCTTTAATAGCTTCCGCTATCAAATTTTCAAGTTTGAAATTTGTTCAACCTGGTAAGAAATGAAAAATACCAATTCGCAATCCAATTCCATCCGCTCAATATTCGAAAATACTCCAAATAGTTACTTTTATCTAGTAGCTGAAATGTTATTTAACAAATTAAACGTGGACGACTATTTTGCTCATTTCTTGCGAATTTGACAGCATTTAAGCTAAAATAGCTCCAAAATCATGACAGACCATGACAGTACCCTTTAACACTGCAAAAACTTTTTTGCTCTATTCTCGTTTTGCGTGCGTGTGTACTGTAATAGATACACAGATGACGTCACAGAATGTCATGAACAAAAGTATAAGTACGCAACGAGACGCAGTCGAGTTGCGTGACATGGGAAAAGCTGAATTTCCCATGGTAGAAGAATGGAAGAGTTTGGATTTCCCATAGCTATCCATGTGTGTGCCTTGGGGAATTCAGCTTTTCCCATGGATAGGTTTCTGCATAAATTCCCTGTGATCATCTACAGCAATAACTAAATATATACCAGCAACAACAAAAAGAAGCAACAACAACAACAGTGAACAGCAGGCACAATATAATACATAACAAGTGTGCACGTACATATATAACAATATATAACTATACATATATAACTTTATATATAACAAGCTAGCGAAAATAAAATTCATATATATTTTTTTATTATGTGTAATTTAGCTGAACAACTCACTTGGTGATATCGATTCTTCTTTGTGAAATGCTCGGCCCTCCAATTGTTCTGATTTCCAGTTTGTTAGGATTGAATTTGTTGACGATGTTCTAGCTTTCTAGCAATTCTGCTACAGTAAAGCGCATCTTATTAAAAAGTGTTATACTATATTAAAAAATGTTTGCAAGAAGATAACAGAACAAAGCGTTTAAGGTAATTTCGGCATCGGTTTGCGGTTCAATCACCAAGAAACCGAGCTGTCAAGTGGCGCGTTTGTCGCTTTTACTTCACCTTGTCAAAAACCACAGGAAAAGAGCCTTAGAATTTGACGGCTTCGGTTAAACTTTATTCCTTAATGCTAAAAGTTAATGATGTTTATATGTTTGAGGTGAACTTCTGCACCACATCAACTGCTAAAAGGTGCCAAACGGCGTTGGCAAACGGCTCTTTAGTGACCAATTTCTTTATAAATTAGAAAGGCAAGCCTCCCCATTGTTTGTACAACATTGTAGTTTTTTTACCCAGGTGTGTTAATAAAAGGGAGAATGAATTTTGCTTTCGCTAGTTGCAATGAATGGCACATCGATTGACATAAGATGGCAAACCAGTTAGTGGTTCAAGTAAAAAGATAGTTCCACAAAAATGATACCATTAGTGAATGAAAGGATCTTTTGTTTTCTCTGGAGAATAAAATGAAAAATATCATTGTAGTGTAAATTTTAATAGCATCTGCTTTATCGTTAAATAATTCTTAACACATTGTATAATTCTCTTTGCCTTTTAAATGAGACCAACCTATAAAATGTTGAAACTTAACCAAGCACTATTTTGTACAACAACAGTTTTACAGACTCGGCAAGGATGTCAATGATCAAAAAAGATCAAGTTTGGGGTTCAATATATTTCGGATCCTTAAATCATTTTTCCAGTTATTTCAACACGGCGCTGTGCAGGTTTTAGTAACAAACGCGGTTTCTAAAATTAAAATGAAACACCTTATGAGGTATAATTACACGTTACCATTTTTTGCAAAGCTGGGACCAAAGACAAGGGAAAAAAAAATTCAATCGTAGACCTCGCACTATGCGGGTTTTCATCGCCTAAAATGCAAAATTCTCAGTGGATTTCCTCGCCTAGAAAAACAGGGTATAAATAAGGCGAGGAAAACTAATTAATATTCTATTGTTTTGCATGCTTCCGTTGCAATTTTATCACCAGAAAGTACCTCGCCTAAATATTTTAAAATGTTGGCCACAATCCACAATCGAGTTCTCCGATAAAGGCATTTCTTCTAGTACCACTATATTTTTCTGCGTCAATACTCAATGTGTACTATTTATCTAGCTCTAATCCCTGGTTATCGATGCTACTATTATTTTAACCTGATTTATCATTCTTTCAAATCATTTATAGCCTACCTTTCAGCGTAGTTTCTCCAGGAGCGCAATTCGGCTTCCAAACGCAATTCGCAATTCGGCTTCCAAAATTCAGAATGGAAACGTTTTAAAATTCACACTCCCATGTCAATATTTGTAGATACTCAAGAGTCTTCGCAATAACCAGAGCGCGGTCATTACCATTTAAATCATTTTAATGATAAGTAAAATTTAACGTTTATTTTATCTCAGCTGTTTTCCTAAGCGCCGATTGTTATAAAAAAATTATGCTTCGGATACACTATCCGGTGGATTGTTGTTCCGCTTCGATCTGCTGCACAGTTGGTCTCAAACAGAAATACCTGCCTGGTTGGAATATCGCCAATGCCTTTTTACTTGTTTAAGCTAACTCCCGTCGACAACTGGTTATACACACATTTCAGAAAAGGTTGTACCGTCACAACTATCTGTTATAGCCTGCGATGCGTCATGGTAGCAAATAGATATGCAAAAACCACAGGCAGACCAGACTAAATATCAGTGGATTGAGTATATTTGTGGTTGTAAATATCGCAAATAAAAGTCTCTTCATAATGTCTCTTGTTTACTGTATTTGGTGGAGGTGGCGAAATTACTTGAAATCCGATGAAACTCTCATAATTCTCGATATGACTTACTTGCGTTGCCATTTGGGTGCGTTTTAGGTCCATTCCAGCGGGTTTTCCCTTGTTTTCCTTTTCACCTCGATCCCCACTGGTATTATGGTAGTGGGGATCGAGGTGAAAAGGAAAACAAGGGAAAAACCCGCTGGAATGGACCTAAAACCCACCCAAATGGCAACGCAAGTAAGTCATATCGAGAATTATGAGAGTTTCATCGGATTTCAAGTAATTTCGCCACCTCCACCAAATACAGTAAACAAGAGACATTATGAAGAGACTTTTATTTACGATATTTACAACCACAAATATACTCAATCCACTGATATTTAGTCTGGTCTGCCTGTGCAAAAACAGAATCCTGGATCTGGTTTTTAGGACAAATAGCCATACATATCACCCTGCTTGCCAAATGATTCTACCATACATTGCTCGCTGTACTGGACTAACACAAGAATTTCGTTCTTCATAGTTTCCCATGGTGCACCGCGGGCCTGCAACAGACAGTTACGATGGTCAACCTTTTTCTGAAGTAGGTGTATGCCTTTTTTTTCGGCAATAAGCTTATTTCATTATTTAACGACCGGAAGCGATATCACTGAGGAAAAGACGCGTTAATGAAATTCTCAGGTATATTAAGGCATGGGTGTTTTTAAAAAAAATGAGAAAAATACTGAAAAAAATTCTCTAGGGTAGATAAAATGTATTCTGTAGAATGTTTTTCGTTAAGGTTGGTGCACCCGGTGAGACGTTTCATTTGATGTATTTGGTTACCATGTCAACGGCTTGCGTGACTTGTAAGAGCGTGACAAAGGCAGAATTTTCTTTCAGGTCTCTGCATTCGATGGGGGTCATACCAATGGTTTCCCGATGGGTCTTATTATGACCAGTGTCCGGCGTATATTACCATTCCAACGAGGATGGGTGTCCAAGGTATCCATATTTTAAGAAAAGTAGAGGTATCATATTACATCATCACAAATAAAGCTATCCTAAAAGAAAAACATTTCCAGCCATCCTCGTTGGATCAATAATCTACACTATATAACAAACACTAAACTGCACTGTGTGGAACGATTTCAGTTTTCCCCATTGAATGCAGAGGCCATTTTCCTAGAAATTAAATTTGAGGTCAGAGGTCATGCCTTTGTTGCCATAGAGACCAACATTGGTGAAAATGGTTGAGAATGATGAAAGGTATTCAAATGTAGATTGCTTGGATTCCTCAGAGGCATTGGTTTTGAGATGGACTACCCCCTCAGTTTTACGTCCGCCATTTTGGACCGGGCTTCCGCCCAGGCCTTAAGTTACCTGAGTTTTTAACCATTTCTTTGTACCCGCACTTTAACAATGATTGGAGATTTAGTTTCTCTAAGACGATTATAGATGTTTGATTTTCCTAAAACCGGAAAAAGTCATCACGGCCGGTCGCATTGTTAATTGTGATCTGAATAAATATATCGCGAAAGATTGTGCGAGGCTTTCAGTACGTTTCTCGACAACTTGCTCACTTTGATCCAAACTATCTTTTTTTGAAGGTTAGTAGACAAGTGTCGATCATCAGAACCAGGCAGAACCAACATGTTGATAGAGAAATTGCTCTAACTTGAAGTAAAATTTAAATATTCTGTCAGAATCTTGCTATATTCATATTCTCTTCCTTATTTTCAAACCTTGATTCAGTGAAGTGCTTTAGCGGCACATCAAAAACCTAGAAACGTGGAGGAGGAGGAGGAAGTAATAGGAAAACGAATAACAAGTTATTTTAAAAACACTTTATAAATATCTGATTTTGGAAATAATTTTTTTTTTTTTGCTATAATATATATCATAACAATAGTCTGGGGTGCTCGATATATCTACTAATAATACTAATAATACTAATAATACTAATAATACTAATAATACTAATAATACTAATAATACTAATAATACTAATAAAACTAATAATACTAATAATACTAATAATACTAATAATACTAATAATACTAATAATACTAATAATACTAATAATACTAATAATACTAATAATGCTAATAATGCTAATAATGCTAATAATGCTAATAATGCTAATAATGCTTATAATGCTTATAATGCTAATAATACTAATAATACTAATAATACTAATAATACTAATAATACTAATAATACTAATAATACTAATAATACTAATAATACTAATAATACTAATAATACTAATAATACTAATAATACTAATAATACTAATAATACTAATAATGCTAATAATACTTATAATACTAATATTAATAATACTAATAATACTAATAAATTCGTTTAACGGCACAGCTTTCATTATGTAAATTTGACGTAATTCTTCATTTTTTCATACCTTATTTGCTTCTGGGTTCTTTGTCCACTTGTACAGTAATGGCTTCTCTGTCCTCTTCTGCGGTTTCGGCCCCTATGGCCCTCTTCTGATGGCGCGCCCTCGGGTGGCGAACGGGGTACTCCCAAAACTTTTGTACAGGGATGCTCGGCCCAGTTTCTGGACCCCTTACCCTTCTTTATACCAATTTTAGAGCAGAAGAGGTACCCCTTTCTTATACAAAAGCCGAAAAAGGTACCCTATCTTATGCAAGCCGGAAAAAAGTAGCCCCCTAAACCATACAGACTCGTTTTTATACCAAAATTGCAATTTTCTCCACCCTTCTTTATACCCAGCAGCCTGAAACCCCAACTGAAACCCCAACCCCTTTCTTATACCTCCAGCCTGAAAACCTTACCCCTTTCTTATACCTCCAGCCTGAAAACCCTACCCTTTCGGGCCGAGCATACCCGTTCGGGCCGAAACCGGTCGCAGAAGAGGACAGAGAAGTGCTGTACAAGTGGACAAAGAACCCAGAACCAAGAAGAATACAAGGTATGAAAAAATGAAGAGTTCCACGTACGCCTACATATACTATTTATCTTTGACGTAATACTTTTTAACCGAAAGTCGAATAATAAAGTTATCATTACAGCTAGTGGCCAAAATCCGAAGAGGCATATTAGGAGCCCCCGCGTAAAGAGAGAGAGAGAGAGAAAAGAACGGGTAGCCGGAAAAATTAAAGTTAATACATACTGAAACCAATCAGAAACGAAACCCATCAGTACGACTTGCGTTTAGTCGTGTCCCAAAAAAACTAGAGTCGCTGGTACGTGTCTGCAAGTTTGATTCACTTTCGACAGTCAACTAAAATCCGCTCTATTTGCTAGCATAAAAACGCATCTCACCAAGGAATCATCGTGTCTTCATCACAGCTGTCGCTATAGACCTCGAAGTAGATAGTTTGCCGGATATTTGTATAAAGTAAATGAAGTTCGCGAGAAGTGTCAACTCGTCAACTTGTCCTTTAGAAATGCCATTTACGAAATGTGTTTCTCAAGCCAAAAACTTAATTTCTTGTTCATTTTATCATCTACTATACACGAGGCTTTATGTTGAAAAAGAGCCGCCAACTCGCCGTTTTACTTGTGTTGCTAGGAAATGTACAAAAATCCCAAAAGAAATTAACCTCTGAATTTTGACCGAGTTGAACACAGAATTCTATATAAAAATAGAAAGAAAAATCCCAGGACAAGAAAGAAACAGGCAAAGGATTTTTCTGGAGTTCTAATTGTGCAGCAAAAGGTAACACCAACATAATCTCTAGCGTCCTAGAAGTTAATTGTCTCACGGTAGTTTTAGTATAGGACTTTGAGCAGGAATTACTTAATTTTGTCGAAAATCCAGCGATGTTCGCGGCAAAACCCTTGGCCATAAAATATTTTTTTTCACATTCACAACGCCTAAAGCAATTTCAAGTGTCCAGAATTTGTGAGTTCTTTGTTCTCTAACTCGCTCTGGCGTTTTTCCCTGATTCGAGAGCCCTCAATGAGTTTTGACTGACAACGCCAGAATTCTTAAACAAATCAGTTTTGGATAATCGCCATGTAAAAATAACCCTGAGAGTTTCGTCCGCAAATGTAAATCGAGACACAGAAAACGAATGTCGTAGCACCTCTGCTATTCGTGGAAAAAGTATTAATCTAAATTATTAGCATACAATGAAGCCAAGATAGCGGCCATCAAAAATTTCAATGTGTGGGGTCTTCAACGACAGGGCCAAAAAAAAAATGGTTCAGACCTTCATTTTCACTATAGTTTCCTCTTTTTTGAACGTTCCCGTATTCTCTGTTCTATTAAACTTCTCTTTCTGTTGCCTGAATAAAATATTTAAGTTTGGATGAGTAATTTGTTTTGCTGATCAAAGTATCACCTCTCCCAACATTTACATCCTTTTTTCTCAAAATCATATCTTTCAATTTTGCTCAAAATTTCAATATTTGTTTTTGGTCACTAGAAGAGTGGGCATGCAAATCAGACACCTTAACATCTATAAAGACGACAAAACTCGAAACCATTTTTGGGACCGGTCAGCTTCAACAGTACTTTTTACAAAAAATAAATAATTTTACAAAAACACATGATTGTCAGTGCCCGGAAAAGGAATGCCCGCAGAAACGCCCGGGGATCTTGTCTCACCAGTCCAGCGAGAAAACACTCTTTTCTGATTATTTAGACAACCCAGATCTATTTTATATCATTTCAATATAGCAGCTGGCTGTTGTGCGACGGATTTTCAGGAAGCTGGCGCAAGGACAAATAGTAGAGTTATAGAAAACTTTGCGCCATGCTAAGTGAGATTTCAGTGTCATTTATAATCTGAGTCCTTTTACAATCCATGGAACACCCCTTCACTCTCGACCGTACCTCGCTTTGCGAGAGGAGACGTCTGAATTCACCACAGTAGTTTCTTATAGTAAAATCCGTTATTTTTATACAACGTTTCCAAGGCAACGCACGCGCCTTCTTCAACAGTTGTGGCGCCTGGTTGTCTGGCTTGAGAGTTTTCGCGCGCTTTTTTGCTTGGGGAGGGGGCGTGCGTTGTCATGGAATCGTTCGCCTGCACGTCTCACTGAGAAACCCCAACCAATCCGATTCTAGTGACCGATTTTGGGTCAGTAAGAGGTACAATTCATAGTTCCGACCTGTCATTCAAAGCCATAGTTACTGTTGTTATGTCCCACAAACAAACCAGGGTTTTCCTTAAAAAAAAAGGCCAAAATTATTCCGATCCCGCTAAGGTTTACCAGATAACTCTATCTTCGGATCATCTCAGTTTACACTGTCATAAAAGGCAAAAAAGTGCTGCAAATCGACTGATTTCGGAAGTCCTGAAATACTGTTTGTGGGACACGATCAGTTCCCGCGGGAGAAGCTTTCCATCGCTGATTGGTATCTCCAGATAGCGTGAAATGGCTTCATTGTTTGATCGGAACTATGAATCGGGAACGAAGGGACGGAAAAAATATATATGGAAAACGCACCTGTCAACTATATTCGAAAAAAGAATGTTCTATATTAAGGCGTGTTGCATCCTTTCCGCCGTGAAATTATATCTTGCCCTTTCAAATTGTGTTTCAAGAAAGTAAGACTTCATAAACCGACGTAATGTGACGCAACAAGCCTTTCCAGCTTTTGATAGCGATAGTATACAATCAATCACTTCTTGTGATACAAATCTTGCCAGTGCTTTTCACAAATAATAACGTACAGGAGTGGGAGCAGTTTTTTTCAGCACCAGTAAACATTGACACTCTTATCTAACAAGAGAAAAAACGCTGTTTTAATTCGTTCCATAAAGTAACATAATTATGAATGGCGAGTAGAGGGTTATCAATTTCGCCTCCGAAAATGACTGGAAAACCCTTCGCGAGAAGCCACTAAAACTACCGTCTTTTTTTATTTAAACAATATTATAAAGAAGTTCACAATTTTCCTTATGGCCAGATGAATACATGATTTGTCTCGGGAAAGAACACTCTACTGATTTCCGGTAGTATCACGACCAGAAAAAAACTCATATAAAATAATAAAGGGACTATCAAACTTTCGACCGAGGCAGTTTGAGACTGGTTACGGCCCGAGGAAAGTGACTCACTTGCCTTATACGGCTTTGCAGGATCTTCCAGTAAAAAATTATTAGCCTTGAGGAAACCATGTGAGTATTAATACTTGATTAAAATTCAAGAAAAATATTTGGTGACTTTAAATTGAACAAGAAAAACTATCAAATTATTTTGTCTATTTTTTTCCGCAGCTATCAAAACAGCAAGGAAACGGATGTTTTTTTCCGAAGGGGAATCTTTTCTGAAGGGGTGGGGGCTTCAAGCTGGGCGCAAAGTTTTTTGGAATGATTTTTACAGGACTCATAAATGACCACAAAGTGACGGCTAATCGATTTTTGGAAGAACTTGTATTTTAATACCAATTATCTAGCATTTATTAAAGCAAATACTTCATTATTAAATTTCACACGGAACCTACAAATCACTGAAATAGGACGAAAGGCATTGATTTAGCACCTTTTAAAATTTACTTCCTTTCTACAATATTAACGAGAAAAAGAACTGTTTACTTTTGAGTCGTAAAAAAAAAGGAACTTAGGCAGGTTATTGTGCAATACGCTGAATTTGTTTAACTACTCGCAGAAATTATACTTTTCAGAAGCTGAAATCCGTTTAACATTTTATCTGCTTTATCAAAGTTATAGAGTAACCTTTGTTCTTTCCATTTTTCCAGTAAGTTACAGCCTTTTCGATTGTGAAGGTTGCAGCTGAGTAAACAAGGCTGTTTTAGTCATTTGAGCAAAACTTTCTAAAAACGAGAACTAAGTCAACATATGAAGGGTGATGGACGATATCTCGTAGAAAAATACTCAGGATTTTATCACAAATTCCTTTCTCTACATTTTTCTCGCAGTGCCGCCCATTAGAAAACAAGAACTTGATACAGGAACAAAATCAGTCCACTGAATCTACTGCGCAGTTGGTCAAGTTAAAGACGCACTAAGCAGAACATTTGGTATGTTAGCGAAGCAAAAGATGGGAGAAGTGACGAATTTCTTGTCTTCGTGAATTGCCAAATTTGCAAACTCGCAGAATATACAACCAACTGCTCACTGAATTGAAGTCAACGAAAGAAATTGTTCACTGTTCAGTGCAAGCTCGCAGCATTTGCTACGACACTATAAGACTGAACTAGAGGCTGACTAAGCCATTGTTCAACTTGTCGAAAGACGCTGAGCAGTTATGTTGTCAAACGTATCAGTTCGTTTTCCTCAAGTAGACTTGTTGAACTCGACCACAGGACCCCCAACCTCTCCGAGCATGCAACCTGATTATTCGTGGTATTGGATAGTTCGAGGTATCCTTGGCGTTACAATAGTGTTCGGAAACGCCATAATCATTTATCTCATTGCAACAAGAAAACGCTTACATTCAACCACTAATTGGCTAACACTGTCTCTAGCCGTCGCTGATTTTCTTGTTGGGATAGCTGTGGTACCCGCTTCTTACTTCTGTCACTTCAATCTAATCGCTCACTGCAACGTTGAAATTCTTTATATCTTCAACTTGACATTTTTGTACGTTTCCGTTGGAAACCTATGTGCAATAACTGCGGATAGATTTGTCGCTGCTCGAATACCGTATAAATACTACATTCTCAAACGCAGGAGTTGCCGCCGATGGATGATAGCACTAGCATGGATTATCCCAATAGCCACTTCGTGCGTGCCCTTGGCATGGCAAGGGCTTCCGGCAGAGCGGCGAACAAGATTCGAAAAAAGTCCACTCCACGCTCCAGTTTACGGTATTTGCGATTTTCCCGTGTTTTGTCATGCTTGTCGCGTACGCGCTTATTTATCACGTAACTTGGAAACAATCTTCTCAAATTGGTGCCCAGTCTCGGCGCGATTCGGCTATGAAGGGAGAGCTAAATTTTAGGAGAATGAGGCGAGATGGCCGAGCGAGCATTCGAGTTTATGGGTTTATTGTAGTCCTGTTTGTCGCATGCTGGTCATTATCGACTTACAGATACATCAGAGATACATTTGAATATGGACCGACCCCTGATATTGTGGTCTACATTTCCAGGCTGCTAATCTTACTTAACTCCGCTGGGAACCCTGTGGTGTATTCACTTTTTAAGAGGGACATTAGAGCCGAGCTGAAAGATAGAAAAAAGGCCCCAACTGCCTTGGAATTACAAACGAACAATATCCAATTGGTGTCTGTTCTAGGACCTTCTAACGAAGGAAACCATGACGTCTGAAAAGAGTACCAACATATTTGCTTGCCAGCTGGTGCCTAAGTTCAAATTCTTAGTCGCCCAGCCCTGATTTGTGGTCGCCCAGGCAACTACCCTGAGTACGCCTGAGTGCGCGTGCACTTAAGAGCCAATAACACGAAATCAACATGATTTTACAACTTGGACTCAAATGGACTCAACATGATGTTTCCACCGAGAGATATCTTATGACAAAGAATGAGTGTTCTTTGAACTTTTTTCTCGAAGTTATTCAGTTGAGCTGAACGACCTACTACGAATGCTAATTTTCAGAGAAACCAGTTCCTGATTAGTTATGACAAACGATTAAATTTTCACGCGCCAAATGCAATGAGCCGTGCCATTACCTTGTAAAATCATCGATTTCACGTTATAGGCCCTTTAAGGCTCGGACCCCACAAGCGTCATAAGGATCACAAGAATCATAATCATCAGGCGTTATGTTTCTTACGACTTAGTGAGGTTGCTTCGTCATAAGCGTCGTAAGGGCGCTTAACGCACGTCAGAAGTACGATCAATGACAATCATAATACAGTAAATTCGACGTCAAATTCTTATGCGCCTTACGTTCTTACTAAGTTATAAGAAACATAACGTCTGATGCTTATGATCCTTATGACGCTAGTGGGGACCGAGCTTAAGATAATTCACTAGACTTATCTGTCCAAGTTTTTTGTCTATATCAATCCTCTTCTTCTTCTTGTACAGCTCCTCGTCTTCTGAGCTTTGTTCTGTTTCTCGTTTACGACTTTGTTTCTTAGCAGGGGATTCTAGGAGTTCCGGGGCATATTTCTTTGCTGTTGTGTAAGTCCATAGAGTGAGTTCGACTTTATGTTCATTCCAGTTGCCTTTGGGATCTAAAAATAAATCATGGAAAGTGAATGATCATTGCAGTAAAGAAGCAATTCAGAATAACCACAGTTAACCCTGGGTTTAGTGTTAACTGACTTTCTAGGAACCGGGCATAGGTTTCCAACAGGGCGAACCCATGATCTCCACATGCCCAGAGCCATTCCAGTTTTTATCTGCACCCCCCTACAGAAGAAGGTTTTTCCGAGGGGTACTTGACTGTATAGTAAAACTCCATTTTCCTAGGACCTAGGTGGTCAAACCGAAAAAAGGCTCTTCTGTGGGTATTTCTGAGGGGTGCAATAAAAAAAGCCTCTTCCATGGGTTTTCGGAGGGGGTGCAAACCCAAAAAGGCTCTTCCGTAGGTATTTGCGAGGGGGTAGAGCAAGAATTTCCAAGGGGGTTACTAAAGAAAATGATGATCCTGGGGGGTGCGGCTAAAAACGGAATTGCCCCCAGTGCCATCTTTTTGGGTGTAGGATATCCAAAGGGTCATCTGCTATCCTTTAGTTAGGGTATCTTGTGCTAATTTAAAAACTTCTTTGCTGTGCCTATCCCTTTTATGGTAGGCAGTAATTTCTTTGGACACACACCCAGGCCCTAAAACAAGTGACTTTAAGTTACCCTGCACAAACCTTGTTTCTTGACATTTGAAAGGGCAGATCTCAACTCCTTGACATACTGAAGATAAGCTTTAGGTGTGTATTGAAGTTTTCCTCTCCCCACTGGCAAGGCCGCCATGGCCTCATCTGCCATGAAGGGGATTTTAGGGCTGCCAGCACAAAGAGCAGCTGAAGAAGAGATATTATTACAATGTAATGGATGAATCAAGCTGTAGACTTGCATGCTCATTTTGCTTTAAAAATGGCTTTGGAATGTACCACAACTAACAGGATGCAACACATGCATACTAGGCCCTTTGTTCATGAAATGTAACACAACATGGTACCCACATGCAGCATGCACATTCATTACACATTCATTTTTTGGGTTTGGGGTCAATACACCTCTTTTGTAGCCTGCATAGTGGCTCTAAAGGGAAGGGGAGGGAGTTGGGGTGAGTGAAAACTGGGAGAAGTGCGGCTGCAAGTTGTTCTGGAAAGAACCCCTTGCAGCCGTGCTTCTTTTCACCTTGACTCCCTCCTCTTAGAATCACTGTATTTTTCAATGGTAATTCCAGAGGGTGGAGCCCTTAGGCAAATTCACTCCATGGCCAATCAGATTCTACTGATCGATGGGGTCAGCAATTATGGAATGGATTACAAAATCTTGTGGTGAATTCAGACTTCTCCTCTCACAAAGTAATTGAAATTCAGGCTAAGTGATCTCCAAGTAGAAACACTCAATATCCAATCAGAGCTGGAGTCTAATAATCCTGGGTGGGAATTAACAAGGGATTCCAGCAATAGGTCACTTCCAGAAATCCTGAAATCCCAGCTGGGACAGGGTGGGATACCATTACATGTCAAAAAAGCCCTCACCAGATGCAGTTGCTGGTCCAACTCCACGTAATTCAGACAATGTTTTGATAGCCTTTTCTACATCTGGCAACATTTGAAAAGCTTTCTTTGTTGTTGATGTTATTGTCTCTTCACTATTTGATTTGATCAGCTCTACTAGACGAGGACGGAATTTGCCACGCTGTCAAGTAAACATAATCAAAATGTCTTCAGCATAATAAGTATTATTAAATAAATATTGTTTGCAACCGACTCCCACACTTGCAGATCATAAGCTGAATTGTGCTGGGTCCCAATGGTGCCACTGGCAGCCAAGTAGTCATAAGCACCAACACTGCTGAGTGTGGTCACTGCCAGAGGGTTTATTACTTCCCCAGTGGTTCTTTAACGGCTCCCCTGAAACTAGGTACAGTAGAATGGGGAGACGGGACCTTGGTTTATTGCCTCAACCGAAAGACGTGAAACACAGTAGAACAAAGTGCAACTCACAATATCAACGAGTTTTGACCGAGACCAGAACAGAAAGAAAATTTCCTCTATCCCGGCCAGGAGTTGAACTCGGACCACAGTGAACTGTGCTTCCCTGTATTGTTACTATTTTCATATCAAAACTGACACTGTTTGTTAACAATAATTACTGTGCAATAGCTAGAGGCTTACATACAGACAATTTCCAGGTCATTAGTTTGATAAGTTCTTCCTTTGTAACGTGTTTCTCGGATCTTTCTCTGATTGCTGAGGGTAGATCTTCTTGAAACCTTCAAATGACAAATGGTATCAAATATATATGTGTTATTTACCGGCTGGGAGGTCCGTATAGGGAAAAACTGTGACCGAGGGCTGGAAAATGTTGACAGAGGCCGGAGGCCGAGGTCAACCTTTTCCAGGCCGAGGTCACAGTGTTTTCCCTGTATGGAACGACCTAAAGCCGGTAAATAACACATATATATTTGACATATATATTTGAATTTTATTTTTTTGATGAAAACAAGCACACGCAAATGGTTACCGTGACCTAGGTCAGAGATAGGAAAATATCGCCCCCGCGCGTGCGTTCTGAGAACCAATCAGAATGCAGAATTTGTTAGAATTTGATTTCACTAGGTGAGCTTTAGTCCCCCCCTCCCCCCCACGACACACATACATTTTCACTTTACTCAGCCCCTCCCCCCCCCCTACCCCACCTTGCCATAAAATCTTACTAATAAGCCCTCCCCACTTTGAAAACTGTTCCGCCGTCGCGTCCCTGTTTGTAGGTCCAAAACACCCGATCTCTCGCATGTTGAAGGTCGGTTCTCTGCCAAAGGTTTATCTGACGTGTTTCTTACCACTTGTCAAGCGTGATCAACTCCTTAGCTTTGTCTTTCTTCTTTGATTTAGCCACTGATTGGAGCACATCGTCGTACAAACCAAGAATCTCGTGCCATTTTTCAGCAGAGCTCTCCAATATCGAATCTACCGCCATTTTATTCCCCTTTCGTGCTCGGCTGCGCAATCGAGTCACGGGCTATGGGATAAGAAAGTGATTTCCGTAAAAGTTTATTCTCACTTAGCTGTCCTCGCCACAAAAATCAGAATGCTTCAAGAATTTCAAATAATCTAGAGCAGATAACCAATAGAACAGGAAAAAGTCAAGCAAAAATTGTTTTGAAAAACTTGTCTAACTTGTTAAGAGCGGGTAGCCTGAGTTCTACCGTAGCCGTGAGAAACTGGACCTACTGAAACCGGAAGAGTGAAGACGATCCAAGATGGCGCCGAACGATTCGTGGTAAGTTGAGAATTTCGTTGCATTTTGCTCTCAAAATGAGAGCTCTGCATTAAATTGTGTCTCTTTTCACTAAAAATGTCACATTTGGAAAACCCAAGGCCCTAATTTGAGCGTTGAGTGTTGATTTGCATTCGTAATTTTTACAAAATTTCATGCTGATTTCTATTCATTGACAATCGTCTCTGCCTTGTACCAGGTCCAAAACGTTCGTATGTAGTTTTTTCTTTATACTTTTTGGCCTCAGAACGGGATGGGTGTATGTGGTAACTGTAGAGCTGTTTCTTTCGATTTTATCAACTTTCTGCTAGTTCTGCCTCATTATAAACTCATAGATCAAGTCCCTTCAATTTCTCGAACTCTCGAACAATATGTTCAAATCAAGCAAAAAAAATAATAAACCTGCCACAATTGGAAACAGAAAGGGGAAATCATTCACACATCCCATGGAAGGGGTTTGAGATATGACACCCTCCCCCTTCTTGAACTCCCAGTGAAAAATACGGTGACTGTATGAGAAATAAAAGGAAAATCGAGCCCCTTATGCACCAGTCAATTGACATCACGGCCCCTGACCCCTGGGACAGAGCGGGGAATTTAACATTCACTAAGTGTTAAATGCTACTATTTTCCCGGTCACCAGGGACGAGGTCGTTGTTAAAGCTCCCGGTCCCCGGGGACACTTTTGCAACATGGCGAAACGTGCCCTCAACTTTGATAATTGCATTTCATCCTCCCCATCAAGCCTCGGAGAAAAGAATAAGAATTTTATTTTCTGCGTGTAGTAAAAAAGCGTAAAAAAGTTTTATTCTTCATGCGCTACAAATGACAAAATTATTATTCATGTGCGTGAAAGCGCAGCCCAAATGACGAATTGCTATGCAGCTGGTAACGTCCAACTCACTTCTTTCAAACATATATTGACTGCCCGCCAAGACGTATCACTACAGGGCTTTTGGGGGTTTTCATTTGTCCTTGCCAAGATACACATGCTCTTGTGACGACATTTGTAGGCATTTCATTTAAGCGCCACGAGCGTATTGTTTTCGTTGGGCAAGTTCTCCAAAACTAGATTATATGTCATCCCTTATGCGCACAAAGGCTGACATTTTCTACGTATTGAGTGAAATGAACTAGAAAAATGATATAGAACTTGTTGCTGGAATGACTCTCTTTCAGGGCTTTAGTGGTTTCGAGAGATCTTCCCCTTTCACTAGCCCAAAAACTGAATTGATCCCTCCCAAAATCCACCGACCTCTGTCCTTAAACCAATACTTTTTCACAAGATGATCGAACTTCTGTTCAGCGTTAATTCCCCATTAATGCCCCGCTGAATATCCCCGCTATAGAAGGTCCATGTTAAATTCCCTGTCCCTCCGTAGATTAATGCTGTTAAATAGTACGTGTTAAATCCCCGGCCTGACCGCGTTACTTTTCCGCCCTGTCCCGGGGATCGGGGTGTCAATTGACTGGTGCATTACCCCTCCTGGAATTTCCAGTCTCTCATGCATGTGGGGATGGCATGGAGTTTTTCTGGAATCACACAATATAGTGGTGTATTTACTGTTTGATAAAATTCCACATCAGGCAAAACCAGTACAAAACAGTTGAGCAATATGGGCAGGATATTATGGAGAAAATTAATGAGCGTAACAGTTTACGAAGATCAGGTGGAAATTATTCCAAGGTATGAATTTATGGTTTACGTTGAGTCTGCATCATTTCCTAATTCATCAATTAGTAGGAGATTGTTTGATGTTTTGCGTACTTTTGATTGATTTACAGGTCCAGTCAGATGTCAGATTAATGTTGAAAAACTTCAGCCGTGATGTGTCAGCATTGAAACAATCTCTTCTCAGAGCCTCTTCATCATATCACATGTATCCTCTTATTAAATATAATTTATAACATTTTTAAGGCAGCATTGGCATAAGTATATCACCATGGATACCAAAAAAGGTGTGAATCAAATATTTTATAACCCCAAAAGATGCACATCAAGAATTTTCCATCTTTGATTAAAATGATGCCTTTGATGTTGTCTAATTTATCGTCTTGTCAACAAGTACACTCTCTCTCTTTTTGGAAGGTGAGGACGGGAACAAGAAGCCTTTAAGCTACCAGCAGTTTTTGTTGGGGGAAGTTAAGAAGCGATGTGTGTCACCTGCCCATTGACATATTGTATTTTCTTCATACTTCTATATTTTCTACATACATATTTTTTATTAAGGGCCTAATATAAAATCATACATTCATCGTAACCCAAATAAATTTGTTTAATTGAATGTTATTATTAATAATGCAATTTAAAAAACATAGGTCCGCTAACACGAACGGGAAGCTATTTGCGATTGCAATGAGACATTGTACCCCCCTCCCCAACCAAAATCCTGGTTACGCCCCTGTATACGTACTTTGGTCTATTTTCCTTTAGTATAAACCAACTAATGGTCTAATACAAATCCTGCATTCTGATTGGTTGAACTACTAATGGTCTATTAGTGATAGACTGTGCCTGGCAAAACCACCACCTTTCTTTGCAAGAAAACTTGATTTTTTCAACATATAAAATAATGGAATTCATTGCCAAAACTGACCAACTAGTTGGTTTATACTAAAACAATTAGACCTCTCGTCTTCATGTGCTATTTAACAATTAGACCTCGAGGCCGAATGTGCTATGATGAATAGACCATGAGGCCGAAGGCCGAATGATCTATTGATATTATAGCACATGAGGACGATAGGTCTAATTGTTTTAGTATAAACCAACTAGTTGGTCGGTTTTGGCAATGAATACCATTATTTCATGTTGATAAAATCAAGTTTTCTTGCAAAGAAAGGCGGTGGTTTTGCCAGGTACAGTCTATTACTAATAGACCATTAGTAGCTCAGCCAATCACAATGCAGGATTTGTAATAGACCATTAGTTGGTTTATACTAAGATATCAATAGACCATTCGGCCTTCGGCCTCGAGAAGTAGCGAATAGCTCAATCTGCAGAGCGCCGGGGAAAACAAATCAAACCCGGTCGACCGAGGTTCGACTCCCGGTATCGGCTATTTTTTTCTTTTTCTCCCTTCAATTTTTTTCTAGCATTATTGAATCAACATAAGAAAGTAAGCCACTTAGGACTGCAAAACAACTGCAAAATAAATAAATAAATTTGCGATTCACAAAGACCGAATTGATCGATTGCCTTGCGAAGTCACGCCAACGAAGCCCCAAGCAAGTTTCTGAGAGGGCAGAAACAGAAGTTGGGTGATTTGTATCCAACTGTTGTGGGCGGTATTGTATTTCACAAAGAAATCGGTCGAATATTGTGCGAATTCTTACATTTTCAACACTTCAGTGAGCTTTAATAACTTCAAATTATTGAAAGGAAGCCGCAAAGTGAAGTTGGCTACTGCGAGAGACAGTAAGAACAGTTATCGTTGAGACTGAAAGCTTTCCTCGAGTTTGGAGAATACATCGACTCATTGGCAAATCCATTAGCATCTAAACAACAATGTTGGATGAATAACAGCCTCGATTTTCGCCTTGAGGAAAGTGAAGACGAGTTAAAACACAGTGAACTTGCATGACGCGAAGAGCTGGGACAGCTATATATCTACTTTCTTACTAGTGCTTACGTCATCAAAGTCCCCGTGGCGCAGTTCGTTAGCGCGTGACTCACCGAATCTCTTGAAGTTAAGGCGTTCCGGCGAGGTTAGTAGTTGGATGGGTTACCAGTTGGCTATAACCAGTTGGATTAGTGATCAACCATGAGGGGTGGGGAGATATACCGAGAGGGGAGGGTTGATTTCAAAAGTAGCCAGGGGGGTATGATCAAGGGTTCAAAGGTCGTTGCCTGGACTTGAAAAGCAGTAAAATCATTGGCAACCGCCACTCCCCCCTGTCTGTTGCAAAGTCATAAAGTCAACTGGAAAGGGTCCTATTCCAAACACACTGCAGCACGCACATGAAACAAGCACTAATAACTAATAAGCAGGGAGGGGAGGGATGTTAGTTACATTAACGGTGAACTTCATGGAGAACCATCTATTGAACCGGAAATGGATACATACATAGTCCGAGGGTGACGACTAAGAAGCAATTTGCATACTGCAAATAGCTTCAAAATGTACAGCAAGGTGAGCTCTACTTTACCTTTTTGCTATAAGACTGCACCACTCACAAGATTTTCAATTAAGAAAGTGCATGATCAACAATTAATGTTACCAATACATGCAGTACCTACCGGCAACATTTTCCTTTACAAGTAAATCAGCACAGAAAGAGAAGTGGAGAAGAGGCAAAGCATGGTGGACCAGCTTATCACAAAGTAAGTCCTTTCTACTGTACCTCCATTATTGGTGGTAACCAGATTGTTCTAAAAAAATTTTTTTACCCCAGGGACAAGCAGCTTTCTTCTGCCTTTAATCAGGAAAACAACAACAAGTGACTTTGGAAGGTCAGTTCTCCTGCCTTTGATTTGTTATTGGTGGTCTACCTCCCATTGGTTTTTCTTTTCAGTATTAATTTTTAGCAATAGTTTGAAGTGAATTTCTTGTTGTTATAACTTGCATATATATAACCCCCTTGGGGTTTGGTTATCATTCAAATACTGTGTGTTGCTGGGATCGCACCACTTGACACACGACCCGACATTAACTTTTTTCGCTAGGTGCCATTGGCGACCAATTCAAAAAAATTTAGTCGCCTTAAAGCAATATTTAGTCACCACATAAACATGGATTTCATCGGAACTTAAAAAGATGAGGTGCCATTTGGTGACTAGCTTTAAAACTTTGGTTGCCAAGCCCCCAAATTTAGTCGCCATTGGCGACCATATGGTTGCAATATCGGGCCCTGTGACATCACACAATACTCTTAGCAGCCTGGTACATTTTTCATGCTTATGTTGTCTCCATAACATGAACTTGTAAACGTGTTGATGTAATCACTAATTATCTCAGTTGTAATGAACAACATTGATCCTTGTGCGATTCCCCCTAACCACTTGTTGTGACATTTATTATAGAGCGGATTTCACATGACTGTCTACACTTGTTATGTAATTGCGATTGCTTTGCGTTCTCATTGGCTGCTCGTTTTTCTCAGCCAATCAAATTCTGAAGTAAATACAGTTGTGTAATTACTTAGAAATTGGTTCGGCTTGCAATTGGCTGAGAAGAAAGCCATTTAGGAGCAAGTTGTGATTTCTCTCGATTCTGATTGGCTAGTGATTGCTCAATTGCAATTGTTTTCAAGACAGTCATGCGAAAACCGCTCTAAATCAGAAATATTGTCTATTCGCCTGAGCGAAGTGAAAGAGAATAGAATTACTATTTTTAAATCATGCTCTTCAACTTATCATGTCTGTTAGCAGGGATGCTTTATTGACAGGCGGAGGGAGAGATAATGCATTTGGCTCTCCTGATCTAGATACGGATGACATGTCTGTGGGTGACATGAGAAACCAACAACAGCAAATTATTGCAGGTACAGTATAAGCTTTGTACAAAACAGAATAAACAGTATAAGCTTTGTACAAAACAGAATAACCACAAGCAACAGGGAGACATTTCCTAAAAAGAGTACTGGTATGGGATGATTGTTGCAAGAAATTACTTAGAAGCCCTTAAGGGATACAGGGACGTCAACTCTCCTGGTTTTGCTGGGACTCTCAAGTTTTTCCACTTCGTTTCCCTGTAAAAAATGCCATACAGATCATTTCACCATTTCAAGGTATTCTCCAGATTTTGGGGGTTGACGTCCCTGTGTATAGCACATTGGGCATAGTCGACAGCAAATATTCCCCTAAGAAATAGAAAATTGGGTGTGGTCCAATAATTCTTCGCTCTCTACCAGATAGCAAATAAGGTGTATGTATTTCAGGTGCACTGAGTTTATCATCTGAGACCAACTGACCCACCTGAGAGGGATAGCAGTCGACTCACACCCCTACCTCTAAAGGATAGGACAATCATCTTAGGGGGGAGTCCCCCTAAGAAATATAACCTGTGTTATTGGACTTATCTTTTATTCATTTTCAGAACAAGATCGTGGTCTAGAGGCCTTGTCTAGTATCATCCAAAGACAGAAGATGATCGGCCATGCAATAGGAGATGAGGTGGATACACAAAATGGTAACTTTACTGGAATCTACATTTACATTATTTGCTACATCTTTCAGAGCTCCCTGGATCGTCACCTTTTGGGGAGGTCTTGGTTTTGGGGGAGGCTTTGGTTTTGGGGGCTCTGGTTTTGTAGCTATTTGAAGGCCTTTGCTGATTTTGAATTTTGAGGCATGTGTTCTTTCTCTAGGGCTGCAAGTTTCAAAATTCTAGTCACATTTTCAAAATGTTAGTCGCAAAATTTGAACTTGCGCCAGCGAGTTAGACAAGAAGTGAGTTGCAAAACTTTGACTGACTGACAAAGTTTAGTCACAAAAGAGAAACACTTAGTCGCAAAAGCGACCCCCACGGGCACAATTTGCAGCCCTGTTCTCTCAAGTATGTTAAGGCCTGGGCCGTTTGTTTGAGCATCCTCCCCCTAAAAGCAAAAAATGTGCATTAAAATGCCTGGCGCATCTCCAGTGTAAGAACTCACCAGCTGCATCACAAAGCTTTCTTTGTTTGGTAGAACGAAGGTTGAACCAATCATGATTAAATAGTACTAACTAAACACAAAGGTGTCCTCAGGGAATGGTTCTTACACTGGAGATGACCCAAATGCCTTTTTGAAGTCAAAATGACTTCAAGCGGGGTGAAGATCTCACTCGATGGCTTTTACTTTCTGGTGATAATATTATCAAGACGCCAGTGACATCACAGGGCAGGTCACATGACAAAACCTTCCAATACCTTTCTGGTGATGGAGGAAACTGGCCAGGATGCAATTTTAGTGAAAATGAACTTGTGAATAGCAATAATGTGCCACCTTATTATATACTGTGACCAGATATACATTGATAAAGCAGTGAATAAAAATCATATCAGTGAAGTGATACGATATCACTTCACAGCAAAAATCGCTTGAAGACTCGCTCGTTGGCGTTATGACACGAAAACTTGTGAATAAAAACAATATCAAGTCCTTGCCAGGTAATAATCTCTATTTAGCTCCTGGGTTATCATTTTTCGTTTAGCAGATATAGAGGGTTAAACAATGTCATGTGACCTTTTTAGCATAATTTCCCCCTTTAACAGCAAAGTGTTCTTTGTGAGGTACACAGGAGTCATGAATGTATAAAAACTTCATTGTTTTCGAAAAACCTTGGTGTAGTGTGGATGTTACCTACATGTAACTCCATCTTTGCCATTTTCCTGCAGAAATTATTGATGAAATCACAGATCAAACTGACATGACCAACCAAAGACTCCTCAAAGAAACATCCCATGTGAAGAAAGTACATGCCAAGTCATCAACTTGTGGTGAGAATGCTATTTTCATTTACTGGAGGAAGGGTTTACAGGATTGGAAATTGCGCCTTCTGAAATCTCAAGTATGCGCTGGAGATCCTAGAATCTAAGACTTCAGGTTTTGTCTGCCATCAGACCCTCAGACAGTCAGCATTACTTAAAGGCTCTGGAAAGCTTAAAGGCCCATAAGCATCCGAGCCGCATTGCAGGCGGACAAGAATAAAGCGCAGTTGAAAATTTGATGCAAATTTTCAGTTTCAACTTGTGAAATGTGAAGAACAATAGGAACCCCTTTGGGAACTTCAGTATCAGCCAATCACAGCTGTTGAATAACAATAGATCCAATTGAAAACAAAGTGCAAAGGTTCCCGATTGACTATGGGCCTTTATATCCCCTAAAAATTATTTGAAATGGTTTCATTTTCTAGGTAAACAGGGCAAATAAGTATTGGGTTGTTTTTCTTTGGATTACAGATAGTCATGAGCCACCTTAACGCGAAGAAAAATTCCGCATAAAATGAAAAGAATTTTCTCTAAGAAACAACAATCAATGAAAATGTTGGCACACTTGCTTCCCCTTCCTCCTCTGTCGCCCTTTCAATGTTGCTTGCTGGGCTGGACAACCAGGGATGTCTGTGATCCCCCTTTTTAGAAGAAAAAGACACAGTAAACATTAAGAAAAAAATCGGGGAAAAAAGCTGGAAAGAGCTACCATATATTTGTACAGATGTGACCTCCCCCCTCCCCCTCTCAAATCCTGGCTACGGCTCTGACAAGTGGCCTATTTTTTCCAACCAACTTCGAAAGAGACAGGGAAGGGACCAGAAGGCAAGTGCGCCAACTACCATTTTTGTTTATCTGAGACTGATCTTAATTATTGTTATTTTTCTCTCTTCTAGGTATGCTTGTTGTGATTGTTCTATTGCTTATTGTTATAATTGTTGTGGGTGTGGTGTGAAAGTGCTGCCAAGTTTGTCAGATTAATGGAAATATTCATGCTATCTGTGGTAGGAACGTTACACACGTATATGTACAGTGATCCTGTGTCTTTGTTGTCTCCCAAATTTCTCTAATGATCAACAAATCAGTGGGTGTTATTCGGGAATGAGCGGGCGGAAACCTTAGCCTCGAGTAGTTTGGTGCACATAGAATTGCTAAAAATAAGAAAGCAACGGGGCAAAGATAAGGGGCATATCACTTATTACTGTTATTTTTTTTTGCAAAATTGCTACAGCCATGATAATAATATCGTACCCTGTGAGGGAGCTAATATTATTACAATCTTGTTTAAAGTGGCCAAAACTACACTTTGATCAATGTTACCAGAATGGTGGTTATGGCACTTAAAGTTCCACACTTTTTTATTTTGCTGTACGAGCAACAACTTAACATTGCCCGCCAAAATGTTGCTGAAGTGCCCAAAAAGTCACTGCGTAACCTCCTACATCTCCAACAAAATGTCGGCGATCAATGTTTTTGTGGATCACGAACAAAATAACGGTATTTCAAAACAAAAATGATCAAAAGTACTTAGTGCAAAGTAAAACCTATACGTGTACAATGTGCATGAGTTCTCATAAAGAATTCAATTCACGATGATCAAAACATAGCTCATAAAAATCGACAAAGCCGATCAAAGGATACCTGTAGATAAATCTAGTTAGTGTGGCAATATCCACGACGTGCTAAACTGTAAATAATTCTCTAGATCAAATAAAGTACTTCTAAACACTTATCTTAATCCATAAACATTCATTTTGTGTGGCTATTTTCGTTTGACTCGTGAGCAATCATCTGATCAAGAGAACTTTGAATATTCTATAAAAAAGACATCCCTTTGTTTTCTCTGCCCACCACACACAGCGGTTCTATCTTTTTGTATCAAAACGCCACGCTATAAACTATTTGACAAATGCGCTCTGATTTTCCGTGGTATGTCGTCTTATGTACCACGAAATGACGTAATAAAGTGGTCAAAATGTTGTAGACTCACGAGGCGCAGCCTTCTCCTTCTTGCCTTGGAGGAGGTGTTTTCATTTTTTGTTTTAGCGCGCGCGCTGATGATGGCGCGTTCCGTGGTATATTTAAGCATTAGAGCACTTTTATGATATAGCGGGGGATTTGGACCAATCAGAGCGCGCGCTTATCGTAGCTATATTATAAACTTTTTTTTATAAAATAGCTAAGATAGTAGGCGCGCTCTGATTGGTTAAGAGCTGTGTGTGCTCACATTATAAACGCACGGCAGATGCAATGCTATTTTATAAAAGCCACGGATTTCAGTGGTTTATAATGTGATAAACGCACTTGGGATGCTTGAAAAACACTTGTGAAGACGTTTCTTGTGTTTTTCCAACATCCCTCGCGCGTTTAACACATTATAAACCACAGAAATCCTCTTATTATTGCTTACATGTAACCATGACTAAGAACCAATCAGAATTCGAGAAACGCGCGCGTTCTGGTATAAAATACACTAATACATTGTTTATGTTTTATGTTTATTGTCGACTATACAAATATAATATTTAAAGTACACCTTATATTATTTGAGTCAGAGCCTCCCAATGTTTCTTCGCCAGACAAGAAACATTTTGTTTTTCCGAGACGCACCCGTGCGATGTTTCCTAATTAAGCCACTCGGGAAACATGCAAGACACAAATGTTGCGAGCTACATGTGTCCTAGTTTAGCCGTAGCTTTAGTTCTGATATTATAATCTTGTTTTTGCTTACAATTTGCGTTTACAAACGTTATTAGTGCACCAAAGCAGAGTGAGCTTTACATCAATTAGTGTGGAGTGCGGTCTATCTGATTCAGTACCTGAACTCTGCTTCGCGATTACGGGTGCCCTGTGGTGTTGCTAAAAAATCACAGGCAACCCAAAGTGCATAGAGCTGAAAGGTACCGCGCATGCGTTTAGCATATCTCCGCTGTACTACAGCCTTAAATAAAGGCAATGTTCTCTTGTTACAAGAGAAATCGCTTGTCAGTAAATATATGTTCCTGATTTGGATACTCATGTTTTTATACAGGGGTGAAAATTTACCTGCTCCGCCATCTTTTCAGAACTGCAAAAGCGCTCTGCCCTCTCTTAGTGACGACCTTATTTGTAGAAATGACGTCATAGTGTGTCTGTTTAGTGTCATTCTTCATGACATTCTTCGTGTGGACGACACTTCTAGCCAATATTTTCAGAGTGGATATTTATATGATATTGGTGATTATAATGCAGTGACGCCATTGACGACGCCAAAGACGATAGCGTCATCATGGTCCTCATCGCATTGCAATGATGTCGCCGTCTTATTTTGTTGACGTTGACGTCACAAATACTATTGATTACGTCATAGGTAACATAATTCTACCGTGACGTCATTATGACGTCGTCAGATTCCTCCGTCGCGATGACGTCATCGACATTTGTTTCGACGCTGCAGTTTCACAAATCTTTTAATCCGTTTTAGGAGCTTATCATTCCAGGAGACCACGATGCTTTTTCCGTTCGCCACGATCGATTTCTTTGCACGGTTTCGTCGCACGTTTCCCGCGATAAAGTAGCTCCTTCCCGGCTTGAGGCGTGGACATCGGCATTTGAAGTCCCGTTTCTTTATCCAGATGAAATTGTCACCACGCTTAAAGCGCATGCGCGATCGTTTGAATGTCGTGTTAATGTTAACGATGACTCGAACCCAGTTTTTTCTAATATTCCTTTCGACGCGGACAACTGTGACCTTGAAGGCTGCAATGAGAATTGGAAAGAGAAAACAAACAGATCAGTCAGTGTTGCTGGGAAACATTCTCGAACCCAGAGCTCCCAGGCTCGTCACCTCGCGGGGGAGGCTCTGGGGACAGCCATTGACGAATGCGAGATTTGATACAGAGCCATTGAGAGAAAAACCTTTCTGCGCATGCCCCAAGTTCAAATCAGCCCAATCAGCGAACGCCCTCAAATGGATGTCCCCAGAGCCTCCCTTGTGAGCAGATGAGCCGGGGAGCTCTTGGTACGAGAATGGCTGGGAAAGTTCTTGATTTGTAATGTAAATATTGCTTTGCGACAGATATTTGTTACAGTCTTGTGCTTCGACGTTATTTTTTTCGATCGTTCTTTGTCAAAATTTTGGAAGACGTAGGAACTGAGAATGAGAAAGGCGCGAGCGAGCAGAAGATTATGGGAGAAGCTATCCCAGAGCCCCCCGAGATCATGTTGCGCCACCTCGCGGGGAACAGCCATTGACGCATGCGCGGCATCTGATACAGAGCCGTCTTCTGCGCATGCCCAAACATTTAAAATCAGCCAATCAGCAAAGGCTCTCAAATGAATGTCACTAGAGCCTCGCTGGCGAGGTGACGACCCAGAGAGCTCTGGGTACGAGAAACAGACACCAGAAATGGTGTCGTCGCATTCTCGTACCCAGAGCTCCCCGGCTCGTCACTTCGCAGGGGAGGCTCTGGGGACATCCATTTGAGGGCCTTCGCTGATTGGCTCATTTTGAACGCTGGAGCATGCGCTGAAAGGTCTTTCTCTCAACGGCACTGTATTAAATCTCGCGCATGCGTCAGTGGCTGTCACCAGAGCCTCCCCCGCGAGGTGACGAGCCGGGGAGCTCTGGGTTCGAGAATGGTGTCGTCGTGAAATCTCGAAATGCGAATTTGTGATTATCGCATGCGCGCGCTGCTGTACAAAACTGACGCGCGCGCGGGTGTACAAAACTGACGCGCGCGCTGGTGCACAAAACGGACGCGGTTGATATTCGCGGTAAATATGTGTCGAGGGCTAGATGATTCTTTTAGGGAGTTTGAAGGTGACGATGCAAAACGCTCAACGCGACTGCCTCGGAGAACAAATTTGAAATACCACCTTTTAACCTTTTGAGACCTTTGAGTGAACATTAAATACCTTGATGATTTCTGATCCCAGAGACCTTTATTTTGTTACATTTTATGCATTCTGCATCTTGAAATAGGTACGAAGTTTTGAAATAACGATTGCGACCTGGTGAAGTGGACCGCTGCATAGTACGAAATGGCTTTCCCATATTTGGAAAAGAAGCCGCAGTTTCTAGGCGGTGAAATTCTTAATGAGCTTAACTATATCAGCTAGCTAGAAAATTTACCAAACTATATTGCTTGAATAAAGCGTTCATATTAGTCTGGATCTTTTCGTGGTATGTACATATGTAACACTCATTAGAACAAGGGCTGAAGCCCATTTGGTGAAAGGTCAACTAGCTGAGTTTTTTGTAAATCGCATTAGATTTTTTTAAGGATTTCGACAACGGTAAAAAAATATCAAGTATCAAGCCAATCGATCGCGATTTTTCGTCGGGTGTACTGTAATGTGTACAGTGAACTGTTTGTTCGTAAAACGAGAGAATCTACAAGTGGTCTGCTAAACAATGAGATACCCTACCACAGACCTTTGGAAACAAATCCCGTTCCCAAGACTGCTGAGTTTAGAAACGGTAGCATGAGGGGGCGGCACGTACCTCTGCACCCCAGTAACCCCTTCCCGGGGTAGATTTCTACCCTAGATGCGCAAACACAGGACGGCAAATCCTAACGCGCCAGGATCTTTCTCTCACCTCCCCCCAGCGGAAAAATGAAAAAAAAAATCAATCGGATATTTGATTATTTTTTTGGGCGCGCGGGATTCCTGTGTCCCTGGGGATACACAACACAGGAATCCCGCGCCCAAAAAAAAAAATCAAATATCCGAAGAAAAAAAAACACTGCAGAGCCGGCTAGCATGCTCGGGTTAGGTGAGGGGCGCAAGAGGATAATGACAGCAAGGGACTATAAACATATGCGCTGGCTTGATGAAAACCCCAGGAAAAGATCCCGATGATACGAATCCATTCAGTATGCATTGCAATCGAGACAGTCGCTCAGACAGGCAACACCTAACCACAAATCATCGCTTGCAATTAACGCTCTAATTATACATCGAAAAGAGACGATTATTCGCATACCGTAATCTTTGCGGCAGAATCTCTTGGCTTTCAACGGTACATTCCTGCACTGGCCACAACCTGTAGTAACAAAACCCAAGCGGAATTGTTTAGAATATACACAGCACATAGCATGAATAATTCCAAAAATATGTCAATTTGTTGACTGATATCATCCCACAAAATATGTCGAAATTATTTTACTGCGGTCTTCATAATTTTGCGAACTTGAGGCAACTTTCAAACCGTGTTTTAGCTGGTTCTTCCCCCCCCCCCCCCCCGGGGGGGGGGGGGGGACTCCCATATTTATGACCGGGGATGATCGTCGTATCTTTTAGGGGTTAAAATCAAGGGGCCTTGGTCTCTTTTAGGGGTGATCTTAATCTTCAATAAAATTAAGGGAGATTGGTATCTTTTAGGGCCGAAATATGCGTCCAAATTGTTTTCTCTCATGATGGTGCTTCTAAAAACCGTATAAGAAAGAGAGATTACTCGATGAGAAGACGATAAATTAGAAACAAACACGGAAATTTCATGATGAGTATCTTTTACCTGTTACCGCTGTCTCCTTCGCGCCTACTTTGCACATAAGGCCTCATCTTTTAGGGTATCTTTTAGGGTAAGAAATTATTTGAGCCACGCCATGGCCCGCCATGTTTGGTATCTTTTAGGGGTGAAACTGAAAATTTCCGACGATCATCCCCGGTCAAAAAATATGGGAGCCTCTCCTCTGTTCGTTCGATATTAGAAGACGAATTACTTGTAGAAATCCCTAAATCAACATCTAAAAACAAAGTTTCAGATTTGATTTACCAAATTCAATCGAGAACATTGCTTTATATTCTCTAAATCAGCCGATGGAAATGGATGCTTTCTCCGACTTGGCATATTGCTATGTTGTCAAAATGGCGGCTGACGCGGAATATCCCCTCCAGGGGAGTAGACAGGTACTAACTGGTCTGGTGCTCCCCCTGACTAGTCTTCCTAGCTTGCCTTGACGCTTGAGATTTCACTTTCGAAAAAGGGGGGTGCATCCCGTGGGTACTAGAACCTTGTGCCAGGATCGCTCCAAACGTTGACCAAAGAATAGTAATTTAAGAGCTTCAGTCAGCCGCCATTTTGTCAGCCTAGCAACATACCGAGTCAAAGAAAACATCCATTTCCATCAGCTGATTTAGGGAATGTAGTGTGATGTTTTCGATTGAATTCGGTTCACCAGGCTAACGCTAGAGGGACTACTAACTTTGTATGATAGTGCGCTGTCCGCGTTTTATTTACTTTCTTGTGCTAGTTTAATAATACTGTGTATCGGAGCAAATGCAAACCACATGGAATTCTCAACAGATATAGTATTCTAGACTAACCTTCATCGCGTGACTTTTTGGCTGATTCTTGCGACATGACAACATTGGGTTTTTCTGAAATCACAAATAATGAAAACGTCAGGGCGGATCATTCATATGACTACTGAGTAAAACCAATCGGAAAATAATTACGCCAATTTGGAACAAAACCTACTCACCTATACACGGTACGACACTAGACTTGGTGCTGCTGTACCCAGGGGCGCACTTGTCACATGACCTTCCGACAACGCCCTCTTTACAGGGGCACTGCCCCGTGCGTTGATTACAGATGCGACCGCGTGATCCATGAGGGTGGCACGTACACTCTGTGACGACAAAATCGAGAATGTTAGTAACAGATATATTGTTCTTAGACATTCGTAGAAGGTGTTTTGATGCCGTAAAACTCCATTCTCGTACCCAGAGCTCCGCGGCTTGTCACCTCGCGGGGGAGGTGACAGCCATTGACGCATGCGCGAGATTTAATATAACGTAACTTAAATCAAGTAGCCGTGCCTATTTAACAAATAAATCTCGTTTTGCGTGCGTGTGTGCTGTAATAGAAACACAGATGACGTCACAGAATGTCATGAACAAAAAAGTACGCAACGAGACGCAGTCGAGTTGCGTGACTGTTGTTCATGACATTCTATGACGTCTTCTGTGTATCTATTACAGTACATACACGCAAAAAACGAGCCTTTGAGAGAAACGCCTTTCTGCGCATGCCCCAACGTTCAAAATCAGCCAATCAGCGAAGGACCTCAAATGGATGACCCCAGAGGCTCTGGGTAAGAGAATGGGCGAAGACATGCACGACATAAAAAAAACCTTTGGCTACCCGTATTTACCAATAGGATTTCACCCTTTCTAACCGTTGGTTAATTAGTTAATCCTCAATCCTTCCCTTCCCCCATAACCACATTCTCGTACCCAGAGCTCCCCGGCTCGTCTCCTCGCAGGGGAGGCTCTGGTGACATCCATTTGAGGGCCTTTACTGATTGGCTGGTTTTGAACGTTGGTGCATGCGCAGAAAGATCTTTCTCTCAACGGCTCTGTATCAAATCTCGCGCATGCGTCAGTGGCTGTCACCAGAGCCTCCCCCGGAGAAGACGAGCCGGGGAGCACTGGGTACGAGAATGCCATAACCAATACTTACGTGTGCACGCCTTTCTGTGGGTGATAGGCTTGTTGGGATCCTTATAATAACCCTCCTTGCAGTAATGACAATGTCGACCGGCAGTATTGTGGTGACAGTTGACACACACTCCCCCACTCCTCCCTCCTGATAACTTGAACAGCTCCATGTTGAATACGCATGCGCGGGCGTGGAGGTTACAGTTGCATACTATGAAAAGAAATTGAGCAAAGGTTGTTTGGATATTTTCCAAATGCGTGGTATCTCTCCTCGAGAAATCCGTCTAGTGATTTTTATTAATTTTTGCCTTGAACCCAAAGGTTTTGAAGAAAATTTTCGATAAGTACTGTTATTCTGATGAAAAAAGTTTCACTTAGTGTTTTGCAGGAAGTTTCGACAATCAAATTTTCCAGTTTTAAGCAGCTAAGTTTACGCTCCGTGGAATGTTCAGGAACTGAGAAACGTTACGACTCCGCTATTGAGAAACATTCAGAGTAGCAATACAAATGTTTCGCGTTAAATTTGATGGTTTTCGTGGTCGTCTCACTTAGTATGATAATGAGTATCATTAAATCTAGTGCTTAACTCATTTCCTCCCACGTAATTATTAAAGAATTGTGTACCACGAATAATCCGCAAGTTAACAACTGCGGAGGAGTGAGTTTTGAGTTTGACATTCTATAGAATGAGAAAACAGCTCTCTTATGACGCCAAGTTCAAAGCGTTCCGATCTCGTCAGCGGCTTGAAACAAGTGATTTAATAGTTGGATTAAATCCCACGCACATTCTATGGTGCGGGGAAATGCAATCGGCAACATGTTTAATTATGTTGTTTTTCGATTTTTGATTGACGTGTGAAGGGGAGTTCTGTTTACAAAACCTTGCGGTGAAAACCGCTGTATCGAAATCATGGTGCGAAAACTCTGTTTGCGTTTTCCTCGAAGTCACTAAACATCTCTAAAAGCAGCCGACGCGACGCATCTTTCCCATAATGCAGTGCTTCGTGGCCATGTTTGTTGCCATCAAAATACAGACTCCGGGGGGGGTGGGGGACTCTAAGGTTAAAATGCTAGGGGTGACCGTCGGGAAACTCGATTTTTGACCCTAAAAAATACCTGGTCGGAAAACATTTCCACCCTAAAAAATACCCCTCAGTCTCAAAACACCCTTAAAAATAACACCAATTTCGATTAAATTTTATTCTGGCCGTTTATTTAATATACATCAAATGTATCCTCTCGACTTTCAAAAATACTACCTTATTTGCGTGAGAACCCCCTAAAAAATACATATTTTTCTTACTATACCGTTTTTTATTTTCGAACCCCTAAAAAATACCAGATCGCCGATTTCAACCCCTAAAAAATACGACGGTCACCCCTAGCATTCGAATATAGGGAGTCCCCCCCCCCCCCCCCCCCCGGCTACAGACTTCACAGACAAGCTTTATATTTTGTCCGTTTTGCTGGTTTTGCGCGTTTTACCACACAAAAAAAGAGAAGATCCTAAAAGTACAAACCCTTTGGTATCATGTTAGACAAAAACTATGCATAGATGAAAGGGTGCGTCGTCAGCACAGATTAAAAAGAAAAATACGACTGAACTACCCAACCTAAATGTCTAATTCTCTACAACAAACTGTACCCTGCTGGAATATACCTAGCGACTGTACTATACTGTGTTTTTATTAGATATGCTGGCGGGTCGCGCGATTAAATTGATCTACGCCCAAAACGGTTGCGATTGTTTTTATAGCCCAAATCTGAGGTGTTCCGAGATAAACGCTCCCCACATTTCCTCCAAGCCAGAAGGCATCAAATCGCGACCAGTTTCGGTTACATTAATGACTGCCTTATGGGCCCCATAGTTTCCCGGTTTACAAAGGGACCCCCCCCCCCCCCCCCCCAGTTTGACTCAGTGGACTCGGTAGACATACTATTGCACAATATTTCGGAACAGAATTTCGACCGTAAACAGGGCCGTAAATCAATACTGTCAGTTTAATTAAATTTCTCTGGTTTCTTTATCAAGCCATGCCACAATGATATTTCTGGTATTGTACATCCAGAGACTTATTTCCTGGCTAACACTTTATTTTTCATGCAAAATGACAGCTTATTTCCCATAACAGTGGTCCCCCGTAGTTGCCTTCACCACAGGGTGCCCAGATGGCGACCCAGTCCTAACAAGCCTCGTTAGACAATTCTGACAGCCATTGATTTACGATGACTTTTTGAAATATTATTTCCCCTTTGCTATTACGAAAGCAGAATTGTTATAACTTTAGTCCACGTATGGAAATATTGCGGTGAGCAATTTCTGTCGAGATTAAAGATTTAGCAAAACATTTCCTACAAGGACCTGACTCTGCAAGAAAATCAGAAATGTTTTTATTAGTTTAATTTTATCGTGCGTTTGATTTTCATATTTTTGGGGGCTCTTCAAAAAAGTTTTTAGACCGCCGGCCTCCCATGTTTGCCTCCTAGTACAGAAAATACCAAAAACACGCTTCTCTGTTCCTCTTTCATGGTAGTTTTCTTGACTTGAATTCAATATTTTGCTTTGTAGAAAATTGGCTAGGAATACGCTGCTTTGATTGTGGCCCCGTTTTAGTTTTGTCAAACATAAGTTTCCTAGGAATGGTGTGCACTAGTAGTTTTTCGGTTTAAAAGGAAACAATATTCTTACATGAAGAGATAGAGAATACAGGAAAAACGCGTAGGCAGAACTTTTACTTTGTTCTCAAAGCTTCACGAGTTTTGCTAACGTCGCCATATAGTCTAGGTCGCGTCGTCTGCCTTTCTTTGCTAAATAAAAGATTTATCCAAGCAACAAAACACGCCATTTTTAGTATATTTCCCACTTATAGGCTTTCGATTTTGAGTGACTGATGAAAATCTCTAAAAACAGCGGTGAAAAGCGCGCATGTAGCAAGTTCCCTGCTAAGGAATGTCGGTATTAGTTTCCGAGTCAGAAGTTGTTTTCTTTGGTTTTGTGAAAGATTTCGTGGCGAGGTTTTTGCTAGCGTGCTAAGCAAACAAGAAAATCCTAATACAAACTAAGTACCGGTTGAATGCAAGGATAACACCTTAGTTGAATGGTATTATTGTCTCGGAGGTATCAGACGTTCTGGAACCTAGACCGGCTTTTCAAATTCACGAAGAGAAACCGTATTAGAAGGCTTTGACATTATAGAACTTTTTTCAGCCAGATACGATGTAGAATATCATATTGTAGTTTCCTTATTTTCTTTGTTCAATGTGGTTCATTCTTTAGATATAAATACCTCGATACAAATAGTGTTTTTTTGTGCTTTTTTCCTTCAATTTTCGCAACGCTAGAATTCTCTCGCCGTGTGTCACTCCAATGGAGGATAACATTGGCGCCGCTTGTTCTGGGCTTAAAATTCCTATTCAAAGCTCCGTCTAATCCAACAAACTATTCTGACTCCTTGTAAAAAGAAGAAAAGACAAAAGAACTTAATGCCAGCACACCTTTTTATTAGCACTGTTTTGTAGATTTGTAATTATCAACTAGTTTGTCAAGGTGTTAGTCATACCATCCATCAATGTCGAAAAACCGCCGCTTGCTAGGCTTTCGTGGTAGAAACGAACATCAAACAAAAACAGAAACCAAAATTCAACAAAATACGCTCCAATCCGACGCCACGTCGACCCTAAAATGACTGCTAATAAAATGAAACGCCTGAATTTCTTAAGAAAAAGTTATTTCATATTTTCTAGGGGTACAAACCTTGAGAAAGGTTTGTGTTCTCTGAGAATGTGGTGCTGTAATTAGGTAGCTCACGTCATTTTGGTTCGCATTCATGATTTATGTTTGTTCCAGATTAAAGCCTTTGGTGCCGAAATGACTGGAATATAATCCTACCACGAAAGCGTGATTTATTGAACTTAAATTCAACCAAAACGAATTTTCAAGCTTTCAAAATCATATCGTTAGATTTTTCTCTTTCGCTTCGAAGCTAATAATCAGGATTTACGTACTTTGTGAATTCATTTTTATTTTCCTAGTTCGCGCAAAAAGGGATATTCCTAAAGGGAACTCTGGAGACAGCGTTGTAAAATTTGCGTCTGGCTAAAATCGAATTTCTCTTCTTCCTTGTTCCCTTCAGCATCAACGTTTTTATGATTCAAGTTTTCGTGGGTGTTCGAAAGGGGATACAAATACAACTCACCTTTACACTCATTCGCAGCATGGCTCGTAGCAGGTCGCCATGGTCTGTCATTAAAGAACGGCTTGCATCTACCACAATCAGGACCAGCTGTATTATGCTTACAGTCGCAAACCGGCCGGCCATTTCTGTCCCTTATACACTTGCTTGCATGGCCATTGCAATGACACCTTCCGCCTACCGTGAAATCAGAAACCGCGTAGTACTGGCTATCCTTCAGCTTGCCTCGAAATCTCGAGCTCGTGCTTATAAGATTGAATTCTACTTTGATATCCGTCGCCATCACCCATTCTTGAAGTACTGCGCTTTGCTCTAGACGAGACGCAGAGGGTCTTCCTTCTAGGGTGCTAAACGCAATGCGACCTCCGTAAATGGGACGAATGAGATGCCCATCCGTGCAAAGCGCGACTTGTTCGTTCTCAGTCCTGACTTCTCCGTTGCTTTCCCTCCCATACATTTGATCACAGTTACTGGAATAAAACTGGTACGGCTGCCATGTTTTCCCAAAGTCCAGGGATTTGTAGATCCCCATCGAGTCCGGTCTCACACTGCAGAACTGTAAACTCACATACGTAATGTCATAGGTTTTTCCAAACGAGAGGATGAGGCTCATATTTTCGCGGCTTTGCAGGGGATCAGCTTGCCAGCATGTTACGTTGTTTTCGTTGTGAAGATCAGTCAAGAATTTGGCCGGATGAGACGTCTCGATTTTTCGATTGTCGCAGATACCGCACTTTCTACCGCGAAATCCATTGGGTCGACAATAACGTCGCGGTTTTGCGCCGCAAGTATGCGACACATGTACGGGTTTCTCGTACGCTAAGTCATGGAACGCGGGCTTGCAGAGCTGAGCTCGGCCATATTCGTTGTAACACTCTTTCGCTTGACCCCCATAGGCAGATAATATCGACATGCAGCCTTGATACAAACATAACAGCACTCCTAGCTTCAGATGCGTCGGGCTGGGCATTCTTCGAAAATGCATGTTTCTTTGGGTGTTCTGTAACAAAACAGTCTTTAACACGACCTTGTTATTGCACTGTAAACAGTTATAAACTTGAAGAGCTCTTGAACGCGGAGATATGTTGTCAATTTGTGCTCAAACGCCGAAGGAATTCGCCAGAAATCATTAGCTTAACTTCTAAACTGCCATGTCCCCACCCATTAACGCTTGGAATATTTTTTAGCTGCTTCTCAGTTGCGTGGTTCACTGAATCCAAAATTCTTTCTTGTTCTCCACGTGTCTGGTCGCTCTTGCGTTCACTGAATCCAAGCTCGTGTTTTCTCACAGTCTTAGTGACTCCCGATCAAGTCTCAGAACCTCATCAATCATATAGAATTTACCAAGATGGCAGTTATCAGCCGTTCACAGTTAGTGGTCCATACTCCTTCGACCTATAATATAACACATCAAGCGGTGAGGTGGTACAACATTGTATTGCTCTCCAGCTAAGCGTTAAGGAAGCCTAACAAGACTATAATCGCCGAGCAGTTGACTGGTATTATTATGATAATTCGTTTAAAGAGATCACATTGATTATACTGTTCAAACTTGAAAAGAATCCTGTCGGGGTTTAGGTATGCTTCGTTAATCCTCTATACAGCTTCTGTCCGCAAATATTGAACCTTGGAGATTTTATGACCCGCAAGGTTTTGAGCCCAAAAAAGTTCCGCAAATACTTCCAAGTTTATTTTAACTCGTAACTCGATCGTTCGCGGCTATAGATAGAATCCCTTTAGAAAAGGTGAGCTCTTTTCTTTCGAGGTTCTGACAGATTTCCACATTCTTGGAGATCAAGCCATCTTTGTGTGAAATCAGAAATCACGTTCGTGAATTTGCATCCAGGAAGGAAACCCGCACAAGAAAAATTAAAAAGAATAACAACCCAGTCGTAGCTAAAGTCCCGACGAGTATTTTTTATATCTTAGTGCAGGTATAAAGGGGATCGTCTGCGATTAACTTACGAACAGACAGACCGCGGTGTTCGGCGGAGATAATATATAGCAATCCCTGAGAACCTGTTGAAATACGTACAACTTTATAACCTGAAGTGCAAGTTAAATGCTACACTACAGTGCATCATGACTTCTCACTTATAATTTCACTGACGTCAAGCAAAGTGTTCTAATTGCTGATCGTGATTTAGAAGCGCTAAGGCCCCCTCAGACAGTCCCATAATGATTCCTCTTTCTATCTCTTTGGACGATTTAAAATTAGAGCTGTAAAAAGCGGCAGATTATTAACAGCTTCAGAAAATACGTGTTTGCTATGATCAGATATTCGAAAACCTTGAGTTATTCACGCACGTGCTAACACTTAATTGGCTTTATCCCCGGTCTAAATTGTAAACACCGCGCCCAGATAGGCAAACGTTTCAGAATCATTGATCAAAGCAGGGAAAAAGCTTTAGTGTGTAAACAAACATTATTTCTGGGGGAGCAGTTGGGTTTGCGTTCCCTTTCTTTAGTCCGTTTTGTTTTATTTCGGATTTTTTTAAAAAGGCCCAGAGGTAAAACACTTTAAGAGGCAAAACGATTGACGAGATTCATGATTGGCGAGTGATTTATTGCTCCTTAAGAATAAATTTCTTTAACTTAACAGCGTCAAGCAATCACTTATGAAGCTCAGTCAGCTATAACCGTGATTTTTTCTGTCTTACCGGCCATTGTTACCAAATGGTAGCTCATATTTTAATTACTTATGTTATTGAGCCACCTTAATTTTTTTCGAAATTTCATGCGGACAATGCCTTCATCGATAAACAGCCATTTGAACTACTGCGCCCTAATCTAAACAAGCCGGAATCTTTTGCTCGAAATTCCATATTTAAACACATCCTTAAGCTGCGAGGCTTGTACGCTCTGTCGTGCTCTACAGAGTGTGTTTTTCTAGCAAATCAGAATCACAATTAGGCGTTGAAGTACTTGAAGGTCTCAGTCTATGTTTCCGATACAATCTTGATACTAATTTATTGCGCTATTAGGGTTAAGAAACATCGCGGCATGGGGTTATCGTGGAAGGTCAGAACCCTTTAACATTCAAAAACTAGCGAGGAAGGAGAAATTGCTCAAAGCTAAAGCAGTGTACTGTTTATTAGATTTATTCTGCAACGCATTTTCGCTCACGGAAATGGAGCGCGCATTACGTATTCTCGCGCAATCCCAAGAAAAAAAATTTTAACCGGAGTTGCGCTACTTGCGTCTTAAATCTGTTAAGTACTGAAATTCTTTTGGATTAACCCTGAATAGATCTGACACAAAGGGTGGTGGAAATATTAACCGTAGCAAGTTTTTCCAAAGCTTTTTCCTTTCAGATTTTTGTCTACGAAGTTCAACGTAGTTGCCAGGGACCCGAGCCAAAGTCTTCAACGATTTTGCGTCGATTTTTCCTATCGATTTAGCGCAGAATCATCCGTACAACTTCATTGAATACTGCTTGCAAAAGAATTGAGAGATGCATAGCACAGACTTATTCCAACAACGATATCGGTACTCACTCTAAGGCTGTTATAAAGTCTTTGTTTTTTCCCACAGTTTCTGATTTTTCTCTAGTTGTGAAGTGAAGTTTGTTTTCCCCTATTTCGTTCTACTCACCACTATTAATCCTCCAATCCAGCAGTGATTCACTGATTGTTCAGTTTTAAAGACTCCAGCAGATCTTTTATCCCAAGTAATCTGTGTTTACATGAAAGAGTTGTGGGGTTTTGTTCCCCTTGGTGGTGTTTATCGAGTTGGCTGTACAGGCATCGGATAACGAGTCAACTAGTTGTGACGTGAGAGTATATCTGATCAATCTCTCATCAAGGATACAAAATGTTCCTGTGTAATCCTATACCGGACGAGTTTTGGAGTTCGCCGCCAAGAGAGATCAACCGCTCTTGTTGATAGCTAGAGGTAGGACGGATGTGTTGTAGCGTAACATATCGGTGATATCAGCATTGGCGGTTTTAGAGAAATGCGCACTAAAGAACTTCTAGCCTGTGAGCCAGCTCCAGTGTGTTTTTTTCGGATATTTGATTTTTTTTTTTTTTTTTTTTGGCGTGCGGGATTCCTGTGTAGCGGAAAGGACACAGGAATCCCGCGCGCCAAAACAAATAAATCACATTTTGGACAATATTCGCCTTTGTCACAAGGCAGCCATCTTGGATTTTTTCTTACAGAAATGACTGTAAGAAGGCCAGCTAACTCGCTTGGCCTCGTTTTCATGCATGCGTTTCTATATTAGGAAATCCAAGATGGCGTCCGTGTGACAAAGGTGAATTAGCTCATATTGTGGGCTTACGGCACATTTGATAATTTGGCCGCCATGTTGGCGGAGAGGGACTCCAACATGGCGGCGCCATACATTTTACTGTAAACAGTTTGCACATTTGTTCGCTTATATCGGCTGTTCTCCCGTGCAAGAACTGGAACAAATCACCACTCTGCGACACAAAAGCTTCCTTTGTTTAGTAGAACGAATCATGATGAAAATATACTTTTTGGTATAGAACTTTGAAGACGCGCGCCATTCTGTATTAAATTACCCTCTGTACGCTCTATACAGTATAATTTTTTCATTCTCGCGCAGTGATTTCTATTTGAAGTCTAGTTTTTTTTCTCGACTAATATCTATCTCACACAATTGCATCTCTAACTCCGGCATGACCAGCCATTCAACCACGAAACCCAGTTGGAGGCATCCAATAGATAGCTAGAGTACGATGTCCTTAAGTCCGCGGTTCCTTATTGTGTACCCACCCTCCTTTGCCTGCTCGAATATACCTTCAAAAAGGAATGTTTAAGAAAAGAAAGAGAATAGAGCTTTCATATGACTGTCGAAAACCAATCGCAAAGTGATTACACCAATTTTGAATAAGACCTATAAAGGAGTGATTACAAAGTTATAATTGCGAATTACTCACGACAGTCATCTGGCTCTTTTATTTTGTTTATCGCTGGCCAACTGTGCTCTATCAATATGTTGCTTGGACCTTGCAGTAAAAAGTTCGAGCGGTTTTATATTTGGACACTTATTTTGTCTAGACTGCTTGCAGTCACGAGCGCGTGAAAAAACGAGCGCCGATGGCTTACCGAAGGCACTTCACACCCTCCAGGCTTTTCACGCACTCGTTTTTACGGACGTTCGCCAAGGGACCGAAATTTCGCAAGTAAGGCTGGGCGCCTCACCAATTCAACATCTGATGTCAACTTTATTCAACATTTGTTGAATCATCCATGTTGAATGATGTTCAATCTTGTTCGACTTTGTTTAACTACGATGTGATTGGTAGCTGACCACAATTTGAACCCCATTCTATGTATGATACATTCAACATGGCTGATTCAACAAATATGTTGAATGGAATGGACGATTCCAGCGATAACAAACGCGCGTGCTGCATGTCGGTAGATGTGAGACTTTTGTCGAACAAACTGTTGAAAAAGCGCGCGCTGCATTCTGGCAAATGTGGGACACGGCTTGGGCATTTCTCAATAAAGAAGAGCGCGCGCGGAATCGTCCATTGAATCAAATGTTGAATGAATTTAGCCGCAACCTAATGCAGTGAATGCAGCATGCAGTCCTAAGTCTACTGTTCCTAGGGTGTGTTAATGTCTAGTGTTGTATACATCTAAGTATGTCAATAGGCGACATGCACCGACTAATTTCTTATAAGCGGATTAGGTTAATTTTCATTTTCAAATCTCTTTTACCCTATCACTCGGTAAAACTATTAAGCTTATTACTCACCTTCACCCTAGACTGAAATCCTAAATCAGACTAATCCAAGCTTAACATTTGCCATTTCATAAATACCGTGATCTGTGCAATTTTAATTCAAAAGTTTGGTGCCGTCCTGTCATCTCTATCTTTTGGAATCATTTCAAATGGCTGTGGTAAGGCCAAATACACTTAACCAATCATGGCGAGAGAAGTACCAAGTTGCACCTGAATGGTTTCCCTGTCAGCCAATCACAAGCCGAGTAAAACCACTATCGCTCATTGAGCACGTGACTGGTTTCTTTGCATGGTATTCTCCCATAGTAGCCTTAGTGTTTGGTCGGGATACCAAAGATACCAAACTGAGGCGAAGTCTTCAATATTTTAAACCTTGAAAAGTCCTTTGAAAACACAACCTAACACAATGCTTTCAGCATTTAGAGGGGATTAAAGGTCAAGATACATGTTTCAGCTATAAACTCTTGCCCTACTCGCCTACTGGCTTAGCCTGAGTTAAACTCGCTTCCCTCTGAACTAAAACCCGTCCAGACAACGTCGCGACGGAAAGCCAAGCGACTGCACCAAGAGAAACAGAGTAAGAATCTGATTGGTTCATAAGATTTGACTGGCGGAACAGCAAAACCAAAAACAATAATCCGGATACTTTGAAAACGCGGGTTGCGATGCAACGATTTTAGCTGTAACGTGTTGAAACGCTAAAACTATGCACCTTGAAGGGAATCAAAAGAGAATCAATTCCCCATTCCCTTCGTAAATGATTTAGACGAATAGAAAGAAGTCTTTCAATGTGTAATCAATTATGTTGGATGCGGTGTAAAAAGAAAAAAAATACACAAATGGAATATGGGCCTCGCCCTCGTTTGCCTCGAGTAGGCTGTCAACTTTCGTAGGGTTTCCTGTGTTTGCCACAGGAAACCCAAACCGCTCTTAAAACTGGGAACATTTCCGAGAGTACATATTCAGTGGTCCTGATACTGTCGAGAATTTCCGACCTATAATCTTCGTACTGCAACCAGCGGGGTTGGGTTACTGATTTCGAACGTTACACCGGACATTCCGCATCCTTATGATATTAGCGATAAGGCAGTTTAAATAAATGAATACATGTTTCTTGTCCCCACCCGCGTTTTTTTTTTTGACTGCATCAAATGTTTACTATTTGTTACTTGAAACCAAATGCCTATAAGCCAGAAATAACTGCTGCTACAGACTTTCAACAAATTGCAGAATAAGCTAAACTAAAAGTCTGGTGCACACTCGCGACATAAGGACGTTATGTGATAACGGAAAAAGCATGGGAAAATAACTGAAATAATCAATATAATTTCAATGGGACATCCGATTACTTCACCAAAGCAATCTTATGTTATTTTTTGTGGACTTCAACGTTTTGAAACTACTGAATTTTGATCGCGTGATATTTTCTTTATGTCGTTATGTCACAAGTGTGCGCCAGGCTTAACAGAACTCTAAAGTGAGGATCACGCCGGCGATCACGCATTAGACCAAGTACACGCAAGTAGTCATCTATACCTAAATTATCCAACCCGAGAGCAGTTTTTGAAATAATGGATAATAATAAAATGCGCCCGCCCACTCCATTTTTCATCCCAAATCCGGACGAAAAACATATACTTTTTAAAGAGCCCATGTCAGCCACTCCTTTGGTATTGTTTTCGTTCGATATTAGAAGACGAATTACGTGTAGAAATTCAAAATGAACATCTAAAAACAAAGTTTCAGATCTGATTTACCAAATTCAATCGAGAACATTGCTCCATATTCTCTAAAACAGCCGATGGAAATGGATGCTTTCTCAGACTTGGTATGTTGCTAGGCTGTCAAAATGGCGGCTGACACAGACTCTTTAACTTGGCCTATATAAAGTGAAGGCCTGTTTGATTAGGGTTGATTAAGACAAAGCTCGTGAGAGAAAATTTGGCAAAAACAGTGTCGACTTGCCGCCGTTGCAAGGTCTCCTTATAAGGAAAACTCCCCCTTGAAAGGTCTGTAAGTATTTTTTTTCATATATATTGAGCGAAAAAAGCAGGAAAAAACTTCAAAACCTGCAGATGTTCGAGAAACAGCGTAGTCTTCGTCGCCATTGTTTCTTTTTCGGCTAAAGGGCCTGGGGACAAGCCACAGGCACCTTGCGCGGATTTGCAGAAAATGACATGACGCTTTCTTTAAAAGACAACAACGCACAAGAAAAGACTGAAAAGAACAAAATCAAAATACTCCGGAAATCAAAGTTCTCCTGAACTACTCCTGTGCAATATCGGTTGGTTTATGAACGATTCTCTGAGGACAAATTGCTTCCTGTCTCAAGTGATACTCAGTCATCTTTTTTCGGTTCGACCCCCTACCAAGCCTAGGAAATATAGTGTTCGTAAATTAACAATAATTGTTCTGTCCGTTCTGCCGTATGCTCTCTTCTGTTGCTGCTGATCTATCATTACGTCGTTTTCAAGACTTTTGCCAAGACTTGAATGCAAATGGAAGTCATAGAAGCAAGTGACTTTTCGGGAAGCAGTTTTTTCCCTTCACTCTCGTCAATTTTGTTTCTTGCGTGTCATGGCCGTAAAATGTAGCTGACAAAACGGGGGGGGGATTATTGACTATCGACAAAAACGTTTCACTCTGTTAACCGACATGAGATGAATCAAAAAGGTCGGCCTGACAAGAAACAAGTTGTATAAATTTTAACTGACAACCGACACACACAACCCCCCGCATTCAGACTATATCTTAAGTCATTATCCAACACGAGGACCATTCTACGGTAATGTCAGCTTCTAATTCAAAACACACATTTGTCTAAATGCGAGCCCGTATCGTGATTTCAGAATACATAAAAAGTAGTACAAATGTCCTGCCATCAGGGCCTTGCGTTGCAAAGTAAACAAGCTTTAGTAACGACAAAAAATAATTTTTTGATTTGATTTTCATAATTCTGCGAACTCTACGCCAACTTGGCTTCCGTCAATCAAACAAGTGAACAGCTCTGGGTGATCGAGAGATTTGGCTAAGTTATAGGGGTAAGCAAGGCTTTAAAAACAAAATGTAAAATACAAACAACTTAGAAACATCCATTGGCCTGCCTCAAGTTTGCTTGGCCGTTTAGCACTCGGAAATGTAAAATGGGAGTTGAAAATGGCCGTAATTTTGGTCGATTTTTCCCTCAACTTTGTTTCAAAATATTTTCCTCACGGTATGATGTGAACAGACGGTGCCCTTGTACAATACTCGAAGAAATTTTTCAAATAAAAAAAAAGATGAATGAAATAGCTTTTGCATTAGACCACAGTCGATCAAATTAAGATACTTATATAACTTTCGAGAAACTCAAAGTCAAAGATGGAGGAAGCAAATTTTGCGATTTTTCATCCCTTGTCGCTTGCTATAGATCTCCATAGTGACCCCGATTTCCCATGCCCGTGTCCCTCTAAAATACGGCAAGGAAAATATTTTCAGAAAATATTTATAAGAACAACTTAGACTTAAGACTTAGTCCCCCTTTTAATCAAGTGTGTTATACTTATTTTGTTTGCCTTTCCGATCGAGTTCAAGTCGAGTTGAAGTCTCGAAATGTCTTCTCCAGCTTTCTCCCCATTGGCAGAATACCGTGTAATGACAAAAGATGTAGTTTTTGTGTTTCGATCCTCTCAAACTGAATCATAAGAGCGTACATATATAAACGAGATTTAAGAGCACATTGTACCAGACAAGATTCGCTAAGCTATCCTATCGGGAACTTTTTTCAAATAAAATCGCATGTCCTCTTACCTGTAGCTTTTCCGAAAAAAGTACAAAATCTTTCCAAAGGTCGACAAACGCAGAGTTTCTCACAAGCTTCTTCTCTCGTCAAGTGCTTGACGTTTCACCATGCCGTGCCAAGACCAAAGTGAACTCGTTCAAACTTTGCGAAACTATTGATCTAAGAATACTCTAAGTAAATAATCCGGAGGATTAGTACAATAATCTGCAACGAAGCATTTAATTTGTTAGAATTAAAGGGAAAAAGGGTTTCAACGAACAACGTGGGGGGAATTACATCCATTTGAACCTACTAACTGCATACCAAGTTTCGGGTTTTTCATGAGTTGTTGTGCAAGGGCTTTGCCTTTAGATGTAAAAGTCAATTTGAATTCTAAAGCTTTGTGGGTTTTAGGGAAGTTTTAATAAACTTTAGACAATATCGATGTGAGAGCAATAGGAATTTAATTAATTGAATTGCTTAGTAAGTAATTGTTTTCTGTTCAAAATGTAGGATTAGTTGGTATTTGAGCTGCAAACTATTTTTATTAAAATGATAGAAAAATAGCTTTGTTCGAGCGTTTATTTGTTTTTGCAATTAAAACTTCACACGTCTCTTTTGTATTGCACGACTGGCTATTCACGAAACTTTTAAAGATACTGCAACTTCTCATCGGGGCCTCTGGTCAGGAGTATATGATCATTTGTCTCAGGAACAAAGTTGGGCTGCATTACAAGACTAATTTGATATACCCTCCATTTAAGCTATAAAAGTACTTTCCGCGTGCTCTCTGCTTTCTTACAAACACGAGGGGGATGTTGGGAGAACTGATCAAAACTTGAAAGACACAAGCCGAAGGCGAGTGTCTTTCAAGTTTTATCAGTTCGACCAACATTCCCCGAGTGTTTGTAGTCCAGTCAATCTACGCTCAAAAAGGGGTCAACCGGGAACTAATTGCAACAAAAGCTTTTGCGACGGTTTTGTGCTACATTTAGTCCCCAAATGAACATACTAAAAGTCCCCCAAAATCGGAGTGCAGGAACACGCCGAAAACGGCGATTGAAAATTCCCTTACAAGGCTTGTATGAAAAACCACAGGGAGCCCAAATCTCGAAAAATGCAGAAGATTTTAAATAGACTTGTTTTGTGCAAACTTTCAACAATACAAACGATTCAAATTACTCCAAAACATATTTTGAACATAAATTGCACAGGTTTTAGTTGTTTTCTCGTATTTTTATTAAATAATCACTCAATTCTGATTTGGCGCAAGAGTTTGAGATCTGAAAATAGTAGGCGCCGGCTAGGAAGACTCGCTAAATTATCTCCGTTTCGCTAGCCATACTAATCTCAGATTGACAAATATTTGATAAGCATGGAATACCCAGACTAAAAATCAAAATAATTGGGATCGAAATACTTCAAAGTCAAGGCAAGTTGGCTTTTTATTACCAGCGTATGTTGATATCTTTTATATATTCTTAGACACTAATGTCCCTGAATTCCTCTTCAGTTATGTAGCCGCAATGAACAATATTTTGAAAGCGGTGGCCAGTTTTAGTGCCAGCTTAGCTTGCCTCTGTCCGTGTTCTCAGCAAAAGACACGACTTCGCGCCGCTACGGGATGCCAGCTCTCTATAAGTGCATCAGCAAGTAGCAATATTCGACTCCCTAAAGGCTGGTTTCCATATGGTCTGTCGTATCTGGAACAATGGAAATTGGAATTATTATTTTGTTTCACGGTTGACTGATACGAAATATACGACAGATAAGACTATATGGAAACTAGGCTTAAAGCACAATAACAAACATAAAATAACTCAAGCTTGAAACGGGAAATGTTCTTGTCTGTATCCTTTGATATGGCAAACCGGGCTAGAAGCAGGCTCGTAGCTCGCATTTTTGGAGACGGAGGCGTTGTCCTCAGTTTTACAGAAAGAAACATCCTGTGCAAACCAAATTTATAGCATTTTGTCGTGTTTCCTTCCCTTTTGTTACCAAAAGCCTGATTTTTCTGGCCCCAAGGGGGTTCGTTCGTACCTCTGAAACCCTCCTACGGTCCTGATCGTATCGCCCCTCCTCACTCTGACCGACCAGCGGGTCCACAGTAACCTCACCACATTCTGCACATTGGGCGCTGCAACTGCGTTCAGGACTGCAGTATTCTCAGGTCCTCTTGTCAAAGCACGACCTTGAGTTTTAAACTGTTTGCGGACAATGTAAGAGATCCGCGTGCACCAACTCGCCTATGGCGTCTTTGATGAGGGTCATTAGAACACAGACTGAGACCAGATCGGCTGGCAAAATTGAACTTCTCTTTGGTGGCTATTAATGAACACTGAATATGAAGTCAGGACATTAGTGTCTAATAATCTATATCAAAATGCGCTAGAAATAAGAAGCCAACCGGCCTTGACTTTGAAGGTTTCAGGACGAACCAGTTTCACAACGTTAAACGATCTCGTGATATCTCCATCCCAATTATTTTTATTTTTCTCTTGTTATTTCCTTAATGTCTGCAACGCATGTTAACATCAAATTTGTTAATCTGAGATAGTATGGTTATCAACGGAGATAATTTATCGAACAAAGCCGTCACTAGCTTGCGCCTCCCATTGAGTTCCAGACATCAAACTCTGAGAAAATAGAATTGAGTGATTATTCAATAAAAAGTACGAGAATACAATTAAAACTCGTATTATCTATGTTCAAAAGTGTGTTTCGGAATAATTCGAACCATTTGCATTGTCGAAAGTTTCATCAAATGACTCTATTTTAATATTGTGCATTTCTCGAGATTTGGGCTCCCTGTGGTTTTTCATACAAGCTTTGTATGGGAATTTTCAATTGCCATTTTCGGCGTGTTCCTGTACTTCGATTTTTTGGGACTTTTAGTATGTTAATTTGGGGACTAAATGTAGTACAAAACCGTCGAAAAAGCTTTTGTTGCAATTAGTTCCCGGTCAAACCGTAGATTGACTGGACTATTGTAAGAAACCAGAGAGCACGCAGAAAGTATTTTTATTGCTTTTAGAAAATACATACACACGCGCGACAGCGTTGCGTGACAATCGTGTTTCTCAGGTCTCTTACAAACACGCTTTTTAACCAATCAGAATGCGCACATTCACAATACAACATAGGTGTTATTTTCTAATTGCTTTTAGAAAATAACATACACACGCGCGACAGCGTTGCGTGACAATCTTGTTTCTCAGGTCTCTTACAAACACGCTTTTTAACCAATCAGAATGCGCACATTCACAATACAACATAGGTGTTATTTTCTAAATACAAGTAAATTGTAAATGTATAGAGACCGACTCTCCAGACTTGCATCCCGTAAGCTGAATTGCGCTGGATCTCGCGGCACCAATGGCTGCCAAGCGGTCGTCGTAAGCACAGACACTGGGGATGGTCACTCCCGCGTCCTCGTGGTTCTTAAACGTCCCTCTGGTTCAGGTTAATGTAGTGCATGTGAGAGACGGGACCTACGGTTTTACGTCCTTATCCGAGAAATTGCAAAATCCTATTAAGTTTACTTTTTGTATTACGCTCGATGGGCTATATGCTTTTTTAAATTGGAAAGGAGGAGTTCTTTCCAAAACTAAGCACGCAAGGCACCACGTTGCATTATGGCCGGTTTACACGCTGCCATTTGTGAGACCGATTTCTGGTAATCTTCATTCGATGTCGGGCCGAGTTCTTGTAAGTTTCATTCGATGTCGGGCCGATTTCTTGTAATCTTCATTCAATGTCGGGCCGATTTCTTGTAATTTTCATTCGATGTCGAGTCCAATTTCTTGTAATTTTCATTTGATGTCGAGTCCGATTTCTTGTAATCTTCATTCGATGTCGGCCCGATACTGAAAAATCTGTGGCTTCCCATCAGATTTGTTTGTGTCGGTCCCGATCTTCCTTTGGACAAATCAAATCAGTCACGCTCAAAAAAGAGTCGCTCGACTGACAAATCGCAGCGCATCTGAATCAGCTGCAAATCGGGCTGTTCTGAAAAATAGCCCCCCTTCCCCATCGAGGAACTTCAAATTTTCAAAAATTACTCTGCCGCTGTGCAGATTCCAGTCTCCTGCACAACCCCTGTGGAAATGTAAGCGACCCCAGTGGAAACCCAATTCATTGTAAGAAATTACTTGATTACCAAGTTCTTCTGTCTCGCTTCAACACTTTAAAGTGCCACTAAAGGCAGAAGTCAACTACATTTCATCCAAAAGATCCATTATCCAAAGGAACAGTAACGAAAGAAAAATGTGTTTACCGCGCGCCGTTAATATTTTATTGATTTTTGAATATTTCCGATTGGCGATTTTTTTTTCGTTCAACTATGCGCTTCTGCATCCTGTGGAGTGAACAATGGTTCCTGTGACGCATGAAGAAGACATAGAAAGTAGAACAAAGACCACGAAGAAGACAATGAAAGAAGAACAAAGACCTTCTTTGTTGTATTTTCTATGTCTTCTTCATGCGTCATAGGAACCATTGTTCTGAAGAACTTCTCCCCCGAGATGCATCGCGCATAGTTGAACGAAAAAAAAAAACGCCAATCGAAAGTATTCAAAAATCAATAAAATATTAACGGCGCGCGTAAAGCACATTTTTGTTTCGCTACTGTTCCCTTGGATAATGGATCTTTTTGATTAAATGTAGTTGACTTCTGCCTTTAGTGGCACTTTAAATTTTCAATTTCAATAAATGAAAAGAGATCCAGACACATTTGCCTATGAATTTCTAAGCTTCTACACGTCTTTCAAGAGGATTTCTTTTCGTCCGGGTAACTTAAACTATTCACTTACAAGTCAGTCTGTGATAATGTCCCTTTATTTTTAGACTTCGAACTTATAAACATGCTAAGAACACTTGAGCTGACTCAAATGCCTGAAAAAAAAAAAACACGAAAGTCATGTTCACGATTAGCCTGCTCGCAGAAGAAGGAGAGGAGAAGATCCAACCCCAGGCTAGTTCACGAACTGTGTCACTGAACGGAATCTCATGGAAATGTGTCAAAAATCAAGGCCCAGTGTGAAGTATATTTCCGCGCTTTTTGAATAAATCAGTCGAATACGCTGAATGCATGTGAATAGTGCAAATGGACCAGTAGATACTAAGCAATTTTTAGACCAGTTGAAAACATGGCAAAAAGATTGCACTTTTGGTGTTCAACATGTTTCAACCTTTCCGGAACTAACGTTTTCACTGATTTAGAACACGCTAAGCATGCTTTTAACATTGGCCGTTTTCACACTAGAAGACGAACAAATCGTCTGGACGGACAAATCGTCTGACCATTTGTTCGTCTTTTGTACGTCTAGTGTGAATTTGGGTCGGACTTTAGTCGATTTGTTCGTCTACACAAACAAATCGTCTATGAAAAATCGTCTTCCTAGACGGCCAAACAGGCGAACAAATTTTTCTGTAAATTTGTTTTCTTTGTCCCGTTTTCACATCAGACGATTTGTTCGTCCTGAGACGATTTGTCCGTCCCAGACGATTTGTTCGTCTCTAGTGTGAAAACGGCCAATGTAAAACATCGCTGAAGGTTGGAAAATATATACAGAGTTTCGTGGAATTCTGAAAGCTTGTTCATGAAGAAAGTGTGTAACAAATACGGTCTCGTACCCATCCAATCGATTTCTCTGTGAAAATTGTTTTGGAGCGCAAGGGACTGGGAATGAGGTCTAGACACGGCGCGCAATGAATTGTGGGACACATATCCGATTACTCTCTGCGCGCCCTGTAAAAACTATCCCGCAAAACATTGCGTGCCCTAGAAACCCCGGAAAAGCGTCTGGGGTACGAGACAGGTTTGGCTTCAGCCTTTAGAGTCGCACAGCGTCACCAGAGAAGCCCCGTGACTTCTGGCGCTACGTGGGTCCTGAGGTTTATTGTTTTTCGTCGTCTTTCCCTACCGAGAATAACACAGCGTTCGTATCCTGGCCAGTTCCGCCGTCATTGCTTCGCGTATTGTACGCATGCGCAAGCAGTAAAGCACGGGATTGACGGTGGAATTCAGCAGCACGATAGTTATAGTAATATCCCCGAAGGGTACCACAAAGCCACGATATCCGTATAAGACAAAACAAAGGCAAAAAACTCCGTACGGGAATGACCCTAGAAAAAACACCATGGTAACAAGGAACAGCGACTTGGAGGATTTCTCGATTTTTATCACCTTCATTGTGCGTTTAAAACGCGCAATAGCGCAATTCAGGTCTTGGATTTGATTTCTATGTCTTTTTGTAATCTTGTAAATCCTCCCGTAAATGTAAAAATTCCGGCAACTGCGAAAAAGGCGCCAAGACCGTAGCTTATTGTCAGCGCGATCACTTCATGAAGCCCTCGTAGAACAGCCCAAATCGCAAACCACGGCCAAAAACTTGCAAAGAGCAGAAGCACTCTTTTAGTTGTAACTATTGCATTGTAGCGTAAATGTAAATGTAAAGCTAGAAATCTCTCAATGCCTATCGATAACAAAGTGAAACTTGATATACCACAAATGAAAATACTCGATACAGTTCCTATCGAAAAACCTACACAGGCGATGTGAAAATTCCCAGCAAATTTTGCAAAGGCGTGACTGGCTATCAATGGTTGGACCGTAACACCTGTGACCAAGTCCGAAAATCCCAGACAAGCCAGTAGAACGAATGGTGGCTTGTGAAGCCGTGTGTTTCTCGATATTGTGAGAATAAGTAGAAGATTTTCTGCGATAGCTGTTAGGGAGCATATTCCATTTGTTATTCCAATGAGGATGTTAACCGCTTGATTTGCTGTCGTCTGGTTGGAAAGATTTAAAACTGTACCAAAACATACACCACCGTTGTTAACCTGACTTTGGTTAAGCATCTTTTTTAGTCAAGCATCAAATTGCGCCTAATAATTCAGTTCTTCATTTCGCTCTTTTCTCTTCCAAATGCGAACGCGAAGAGAGCTAGTGATCAATATTTAAAGACAATTTGAGAACTGGACATCCTGGGCGTTTAATAAAGGTCTTATTTGTTCAGGTGGACGAGTACCGATGCCTCTGCTGGGAGCGATAATAAACTGATAAATATTTAATATTTAACACGAAAATACTTCAAACTTGTACTTGTTGAAAATATGTGGGACATTCTAATTGTGTAATTAACTTACGTAATAATGCTCGCGCATGTAATTATCAGTCATTCTCTTTTTCGGAATAAAATCACTGAACCAGGGAATCATCTCAACTAATTCCGAAACTGTTTTTTTTTTGTGTTTTGCATTTTAATTCTAGTTACCATTGACAAAATATGTATTCCTTATCAAGACCAATACAAATATTTTGTACCCTCTGTTTGATTTCGTTAGTGTTTTTTACTTTCCTTGCTCTTTCCAGTTCCACTTCAGCGACGTTTTGACCAAAATACCTTTTTGCTGTTTAAAGTCTGTTATCGTTTAAAGTAGATCCTGCAATAAAAGAAGGTTATTTCTCTTAGGACGTGTCAGAAAGATGAGCTGACATATAAGATTTTCCCTGGTTTTATTGTCAGTGCGTGCTTCCAGGTTGGGAAGATGTTACAAGTGCGAAGAGATGTTCTATTACGTCACTAATTATTGTTCTAATTATTATTCCATTGATTATATTCTCGACATCCTCCCGGGCCGACAGTTAGTTTGTTACTTGAAGAATGAATTTACATTGCCGGGTACAATTTCCAGCTTAAGCCCCCATTAAGTCCCTGGCTTTCTTTCTTTTCTTGCACGGCGGCAGAAAGAGTAGTATAGTAAATATGATTTCTCTCAGGTTTGTCTTCGGCTGTTGCGCTCTTTGTAGTGTATTGATCTTGACTTCTGGTTGTTTCTGTGGTGCCTTTTGATCTTTAGATTGATTCTTCTTCGTCTTTCTCTCATGTTTGCTCTTATTTCTACTTGTATTAGATACTTTCTTCGTTCTGGGTGTAAGGGGTTTCTTTTTTCTTGATTCCTTTCGTGTAATGCTTGATGGCGAGCTTGTACTTGATTTGATTGATGGCTCATGTTTAGATAACACTTTTTTGTCGACCGTGTTCTGTTTGTCTTCGATGTCTTCCTTTGATGTGCTTTGAGCATGCTTTTCGTTATCCTCATGTAGGGGTTGTAGCAATACTTCATGATCAGGCTTTGATAGTTGCAGTTGCTCCATACTCGTTATAGATTTGTTAAGTATTGCTATGATTCGTTTATTGCTCTCGGCAGCTTTGCTTGATTCGATGAACTTCTTTACCATAGTTGCGAAGTGAGATTGAGAGTCGAGAAAGATGTCATGCACCACAATCTGCAGCAAATCATCGTGAGTCCGAAATATCAGAATTGGCAGACGAAGTTCTTATACCAACGGCAAGCGCACTGCTTTCTGGCCAGCGCATATCATCAAACAAACCCAAACCATGCGTGTACTGCAATAGACTCCACCGACACGATGATTGCACCGAAATCAAATCAGCACTTGAGAGGCGAACACACTTGGAACGACAAAAGCGATGCTTCAATTGTTTGGGATTTAATCACACTCAGACCCACTGCTACGCTAAAGGGAGATGCCTAAAATGTGGACGAAAACATCACACCTCCATTTGCAACGAGAATCTAGACACACCTTCACCCACTAAAGCGGGAACATCAAATCCGCAGGACGAAAACGATAGTCAGGCAGATCCAGACAACAACAAATCAGAACACTTGGAACACTAAAATCCGAAAATCATTATCAACTTGCAGCTACTTATAATCTTGTTAAAACCTATTGCTTCTTGCTGGCCCCGGAGGGTGTTGAAAATATGTGGGACATTCTAATTGTGTAATTAACTTACGTAATAATGCTCGCGCATGTAATTATCAGTCATTCTCTTTTTCGGAATAAAATCACTGAACCAGGGAATCATCTCAACTAATTCCGAAACTGGTGCCGAAACCCGGCCTTTAGACGTAATGTCTAAAGAGCTTTCGAGGCTAAAATCGGTCAGGGGAGCCTATCGTGGTCATTGTACTCAAGACATCAAGAAAGCCGAAAGGTTATTATCGGAAGAAAGCGATGACATCGACGAACTACGCGCGTTGTTGGAGCGTCTTACAAAGCGCGCGCTCGAAATTTCCGCGATGGATAATAATATCATACTTCATCTGGAAGAACCCGAGGACATCAGCCGCGATACCGAGGAAGCTTTGTCGGTCCAGGACAAGATCGAATTGTGGAAACTGAAGATAACAAGACTCCTTGAAAGCAAACAACCATCACCGGTAGAGCAACCTCCGAAAGGTCAGTCACAAAGAATCCACGTGCATCTACCAAAACTAAGAATCAAGCAATTCAATGGCGATCCGCTGAATTGGCAGACGTTTTGGGACAGCTTTTCCGCGACGATTGATGAAAATGATGATGTTCCAGATATAGAAAAAATTACCTATTTGAAAGGAAGTCTTGAAGAAGAAGCTGCGCGCGCGATATCAGGGTTGCCATTGACAACCAGCAATTATCGAAAGGCAATCCAAATCCTGAAAGAACGTTTCGGACAGAAACAAATTCTGATCAATGCACATATGGAATCAATGCTGAATATTCCTCCACCATCCAACAAACTAAACGATCTAAGAAAATTCTACGACACATACGAAGCTAACATTCGAGGTCTAGAGGCGTTAGATGTAAATTCAGATTCATATGGCAGCTTACTCATTCCAATCCTTTTAAAAAAGCTACCAGAGGATGTTATGCAATTCATATTCAGGGCAACTCCATCGGCAGACAAGTCTCTGGATGAGCTGAGAAAAGCATTCCGAAGTGAGATTGAGAGTCGAGAAAGATGTCATGCACCACAATCTGCAGCAAATCATCGTGAGTCCGAAATATCAGAATTGGCAGACGAAGTTCTTATACCAACGGCAAGCGCACTGCTTTCTGGCCAGCGCATATCATCAAACAAACCCAAACCATGCGTGTACTGCAATAGACTCCACCGACACGATGATTGCACCGAAATCAAATCAGCACTTGAGAGGCGAACACACTTGGAACGACAAAAGCGATGCTTCAATTGTTTGGGATTTAATCACACTCAGACCCACTGCTACGCTAAAGGGAGATGCCTAAAATGTGGACGAAAACATCACACCTCCATTTGCAACGAGAATCTAGACACACCTTCACCCACTAAAGCGGGAACATCAAATCCGCAGGACGAAAACGATAGTCAGGCAGATCCAGACAACAACAAATCAGAACACTTGGAACACTAAAATCCGAAAATCATTATCAACTTGCAGCTACTTATAATCTTGTTAAAACCTATTGCTTCTTGCTGGCCCCGGAGGGTGTTGAAAATATGTGGGACATTCTAATTGTGTAATTAACTTACGTAATAATGCTCGCGCATGTAATTATCAGTCATTCTCTTTTTCGGAATAAAATCACTGAACCAGGGAATCATCTCAACTAATTCCGAAACTGGTGCCGAAACCCGGCCTTTAGACGTAATGTCTAAAGAGCTTTCGAGGCTAAAATCGGTCAGGGGAGCCTATCGTGGTCATTGTACTCAAGACATCAAGAAAGCCGAAAGGTTATTATCGGAAGAAAGCGATGACATCGACGAACTACGCGCGTTGTTGGAGCGTCTTACAAAGCGCGCGCTCGAAATTTCCGCGATGGATAATAATATCATACTTCATCTGGAAGAACCCGAGGACATCAGCCGCGATACCGAGGAAGCTTTGTCGGTCCAGGACAAGATCGAATTGTGGAAACTGAAGATAACAAGACTCCTTGAAAGCAAACAACCATCACCGGTAGAGCAACCTCCGAAAGGTCAGTCACAAAGAATCCACGTGCATCTACCAAAACTAAGAATCAAGCAATTCAATGGCGATCCGCTGAATTGGCAGACGTTTTGGGACAGCTTTTCCGCGACGATTGATGAAAATGATGATGTTCCAGATATAGAAAAAATTACCTATTTGAAAGGAAGTCTTGAAGAAGAAGCTGCGCGCGCGATATCAGGGTTGCCATTGACAACCAGCAATTATCGAAAGGCAATCCAAATCCTGAAAGAACGTTTCGGACAGAAACAAATTCTGATCAATGCACATATGGAATCAATGCTGAATATTCCTCCACCATCCAACAAACTAAACGATCTAAGAAAATTCTACGACACATACGAAGCTAACATTCGAGGTCTAGAGGCGTTAGATGTAAATTCAGATTCATATGGCAGCTTACTCATTCCAATCCTTTTAAAAAAGCTACCAGAGGATGTTATGCAATTCATATTCAGGGCAACTCCATCGGCAGACAAGTCTCTGGATGAGCTGAGAAAAGCATTCCGAAGTGAGATTGAGAGTCGAGAAAGATGTCATGCACCACAATCTGCAGCAAATCATCGTGAGTCCGAAATATCAGAATTGGCAGACGAAGTTCTTATACCAACGGCAAGCGCACTGCTTTCTGGCCAGCGCATATCATCAAACAAACCCAAACCATGCGTGTACTGCAATAGACTCCACCGACACGATGATTGCACCGAAATCAAATCAGCACTTGAGAGGCGAACACACTTGGAACGACAAAAGCGATGCTTCAATTGTTTGGGATTTAATCACACTCAGACCCACTGCTACGCTAAAGGGAGATGCCTAAAATGTGGACGAAAACATCACACCTCCATTTGCAACGAGAATCTAGACACACCTTCACCCACTAAAGCGGGAACATCAAATCCGCAGGACGAAAACGATAGTCAGGCAGATCCAGACAACAACAAATCAGAACACTTGGAACACTAAAATCCGAAAATCATTATCAACTTGCAGCTACTTATAATCTTGTTAAAACCTATTGCTTCTTGCTGGCCCCGGAGGGTGTTGAAAATATGTGGGACATTCTAATTGTGTAATTAACTTACGTAATAATGCTCGCGCATGTAATTATCAGTCATTCTCTTTTTCGGAATAAAATCACTGAACCAGGGAATCATCTCAACTAATTCCGAAAGTACTTATCTAGCAGCTGAAAGGTTATTTAATAAACCTAGACGATTGTTTTGCTCATTTCTTGTGAATTGGACTACATGTCTACCTAAATAAACCACAAAATCGTACGTGACACTGCCCCCCTTCAAATAAAGACTATGTCTATATGGTAGCCCATGTGCCTTGCTGAGATCAGTGAATCAAGTTTTAATTAATGTTTGAATGACTTATTGATAAAATCTTGCCCAAAGTTCACAAAGAATAAAAATACTCCCATTGCTGCGATATCACACTAGGAGCAGAAAATGAATTTACTTTTTGAGAAGGGAATAAAAATCCATTTTCCAAAACACGTTATGAGCAAGGAGGCAGATGTTTATTTTTCATGACGTATTTCATCTTGGATATGCTGTTGTTCCCGGCATTTTGATGCTCAAAATTTCCATGTTGCATTTTTCTCATGGTTGAGTCAGTCCAAGAATTGATCATGCGTGCCGCTAATATATTCATAAATAGACGGAATTTTATGCCTGAAATCTTTCAAGTTTTCCTTCATAGATCAGTGAAGATGTGTGTTATAAATTTGATGTGTTTTTGGTTTGGTATTCAATACTTATTTGTACGTTTTTTATGTAACAATACGTAAAAACATGACGTAAAAGTCCGTTTCTCACTTTTTGTAAGTGGTTTTGATGCAATTTAGCGAGAATCGTTATGATGATAGGGAAAAAAGGTGGGGGAACACTGAGCGCATCCAAATAATAGTGCTTGTTGCCAATATACACGTCTCTGAATAGACACGTCTGAAAAATAGACAAAATACTCGGTTTCCGTGGTATTAATTTAATTCCAAGCTTTCAAAACGTCATCGTCAATTTTTTCACTTGCTCATAATATTTGGGCGCTCTTCCGGGACTAATCATTTCGAGCTAACATGTTAATATAATTTCGTCATTTCATTGTGCTCGCGTATATCATAATTTGCAATCGTGACCATTTGTGATTCAGCATCATTATAGAGCATTGCGTTTTATAATGACGTTTTTGGGAGCAAATAGTTTCGAAAGCAATATTTTTATATATAGTTTGATGACTAGTGGACGCTAGTCTAAATACTTTTCAAACAATTTTGAAAATGATAGCTGTACTGTAGCTAGCGGAGGAGCAGAGGGGGTTGTTGCACTCCCCCCCCCCCCCCCCCGACCCCATGCCCCACCCCTCAGCGAAGAAATTTTAGTGTCAACATGTAAGGAAAAACCTGTTTCCTCTCCAGCAAAAACAAAGGATGACCAAGACTTGCCACCCCCCCAGACAAACATTTCTAGCTATGGCCTTCGATAGTCTAAACTTTTCATTTATTCTTTTCACAATCGCGTTGCAAATTGTTAGCTTTTAATAGTAGAGTCCACTGTGATTCATCTATTTTGCAAACATTCATAAGCAGTGTCACATCACAAATACAGGAATACAACTTTTTCTGCTCCAATGAAGTGCGTAAAATATTGTATTAAAATCCATTAGCGAAAGAGTTTTTGAAACGCTTGATTTAAAGGGACGCTAACACTTGCATAGCGTGCAAAGCCTAATCTTGGTCTCCCAAACCCTGAACTTTTCGCTTTTTTACCAAGGTGAGTGAACCGAAAATGTCTACGCATTTGGAATAAATGCAATATAGTTGACATTTTTTCAATTTAAAAATGATTTAAAACGCGTTTAACATGCGTTAACAACCGTTCGGGCTTTCTGATCAGTTTCGTTACGGTTTCTTAATCGTGTGTTTTACAATATAAAATCTCCCAAAATGCTTTCATGGAGAAAAAATGAGAATATGAAATAATTTATTGAGCAGTATACTTTAAGTTAGAGATTTTAGAATATTCTTGTATTAGAAAAACAGTTATTTTGCATGTCAACGCGTAACATTTTGCATGACTTGTTTTAAAGTTTTTCATTCAACAGTTCAAAGCATTTTATTAATTTACACTAATATATGGGCATCGTTTGAGGAAAAACTATTTTAATAGTTTCGAAAAATATATTATTATTATTATTCAATATAAGATTTTATTCCAATGATGAATCAAATCTAATTGCAATAACCGTTAAGTTATGCACAGTAGAAAACAATGGACATCGCCTTTAGTGATGCTGCATATATATTTCGACGTTTTCCACCATTTGATAAAGCATGCAATTTGGATACACGTTCGCTTGGTTTACAATAGACGCAAGCACAGGGGAACGAAGCGTCTCGATTTTCTTGCGCTTACGCTCTACAGTAAACCACATCAGGGAAATGTATGAGTTTGATATTCGATTGATATCTTTGCGCTTGCAAGCCCTAATTTGCTGCTACGGAGGATAGACAATAAACAAAGCTAGCGCTGTTCTCTTTATGAAAATAAATTTTACAGAATAGCTGAACTAACACTAGATGACACGCGATTCCGATAGACTTCTAAATGCATCTCTAATGCTTCTGAAGCAATACAATAGGAAGCTCTCTCTTTGTAAAATGAATTTCACAGAAGAGGTGAACTGTGACACTTGATGACAAATGAGGGGAGCCAATAAGCGACTGTGTTTTCTTCTGGCCGTGTTGGTCCTGGGTCGAGAGTTCAGCCCTGTTCTCTCCAGTGACGTCACAAATGATAACCTGTCAATCAAGGAAGATGAGGCGGAGCCTATCAACCATGACGAAGGTGAGCAAAGACGCCGTATTCTCATCCGCTACGGTGGAGTGCGTTACACTTTATTTACCTCGGTATCATAACATTGAAGTTGTTCAGCAACATCGATTATCTGTGAAATCTTACCTTTCATCTGTTTATGGCGCATAAAATTGCGTTTTCTTTAACTCAGAATGCAAGTTGAAGATATCTTAAACACACATCTCGATCGTTCTCGTTGAGAACTGTCGTTTTCTATTACCTTATGTGGAAGTTTCTACCTATCATATAAATTGCCAAAACGTTCTTCAAAACCTGCAGATTTTGGAGAGGAACACTGTTATGTGTAGATCGCCATCTTTATTTTGGCTTTGTTTTGGTTTTGACAAGCTTGGAACTAGGTACACAGGTAACCCGCGTCACGGGTAGGTATTGACAAAATGGCTCCCAGCTACTTTATCGAAAACTGCATTGTACGTCGGAATTAGTTTCGCTGTTCGCTCGCTGAGCTCGCTCACAGCAATAATACAAAGAATTGGAAATTCCTTGGGATGGGAGTAAATGTCAAATTTTCCCATGCCATCACTGTATTTTTAACTGGAAATTCGAGGGAAGTGAAGCATCAGATCAATTCCCTCAGTAGTGGGGTCATTACACAATCTGTGGAATTACACAATTTGTTCATGGTCTGTTTCGGGTCCATGTGCAGATACGACAGATGCAAAGGACGACAGTAACTCTGATGAAATGAGGGAAGAAGATGTCAAACTAGACGATAAGATGGATGAAGAGGGCGATAGCATTGACGAGGAGATGGATAACAAGGACGAGAGCGACTTAGATAAGATGGATAACAAGGACGAGAGCAACGACGATGAGATCGATGCAGGAGACGAAAGCAATGACGAGAAAAACGGATGAAGATGACAGCAACGAAGACGAAGGTTAAAATCACCTACACAAAAACTGAAAAAGTTTCTTTTATTATATGCCAGTGTTTTTCGAGTATTGAAACACTCGTGTTTACCATATCATCATTACTAAAACTCGAAAACGCTTAGAACCGAATATCCCGGATGTGTAAGCGCGCTTTTTCCCGCCATTGTTACATTGTTGTTTTCGCTCGCTTCGCTTGCAGTGAAATCTCGCAGGTCAACCGACTTTTAAAGCACAGAACTAAGTTTTATTTCCTGGGAAAGCGCCTGGTACGTTTTTTATGTTATTTATGTTTATGTTTTGTCTTTTTTAACCTGATCAGACGACGATGAAGACGACAGCGAAGATGCTCATGAAGCCAAAACAACTGAACTGGCAGAGATAGAACCAAAAACCCCTGGAGGTAACGTACTGTTGCTACTTAACATAATGATGACTTATGTGACTGTCAGAATTTGCAAGTAAATTATTGTCTCGTCTGTTCCATGTTACAGGTAGTACAGGAACGGAGTTACAAGTCAGGAAACGTAAGTCATCGTAAAAACCTGCCAAAAAGCCTTCTTTGTGTAAACCCACCTTCCTCCAATTCTGAGAATTATGCAAATGAGAATAAGCAAAATTGCTCCCACGCAGACTTAGTGGTGGAGGCTTTAGCTTTAGCTTCACGTGTTTGAGCTTCACGCGCTTTAGCTTCACGCGTTTTAGCTTCACGCGTTTTAGCTTCACGCGTTTTAGCTTCACGCGTTTTAGCTTCACGCGTTTTAGCTTCACGCATTTTAGCTTAACGCGTTTTAGCTTCACGCGTTTTAGCTTCACGCAGTTTAGCTTAACGCGTTTTAGCTTCACGCGTTTTAGCTTCACTCATTTTAGCTTCACGCGCTTTAGGCTTCAGCTTTAGATTAAACTTTATATTTGTAATATATCAGACACGAGACAGCGTGTTTCATCAGGATTTCCAAACACCGAGAAGTGGGTTGAAAAAAAACCAGTTGATTCTTAACCGACTTGGATGTAATTGTAAATCCTAATGAAAACCACTGTCAAGTGTTTGATATAGCTTCTCAAACTAATCATTTAGTGTCGAGAAAAAAAGAGATAAATTCTAAAAATCTATGCAAATAAGATCGCGTATCCATACCTCCTTCACGTTTATGATTTTATGTGTTTAAGCTTGATGAATAATTATTCATGAGTTTGAGAAGTTTTTCTCAATAAGTGACTATATAGAGGATATTACATGGCCGCGCGGAGATACGAATTTTATCTTCGACTGTTGAAAATTTATCTCACGAGTGAGCCCAGCGAACGAGTGCGATAAATTTTTAACACGAGAAGATAAAATTCGTATCTCCAAGCGGCCATGTAATGTTCTGTTTACTATATAAACATCAATGAAATACCGAATTCTAATTCAATTTGAGTTAAGCTTAAAAATCGAGCATTGAGCAAAGGCAAGTGTGATATTTTCACATGTCAAGTTTTCGCGCGGGACCTGACCCGGTATTTCATTGGTGTTTATATAATAATAATAATATATAATATATTACTATTAATAAGTTACTATATATTTTATGTGGTATTTTAGTCACGCTCCTATAAGGCTTGTGTCTTGAATGACGCAACAGAAAAGTCCTAACGCGACGGTCTGAAGATACGCAACGAGAAACAACAAATTTAGCTGCAAATGAATTTTAGTTCATTTAAGTGCCATTTTCTTTCCTAGGAGGAGCTTTGTTCGCCGCAAGCATTTTCATGTCCTTGCTGAATCTTGGACTGAAAGTCTTGATCAAGGTCAAGGGCTGCTGTATTTTCCCCATGTACAAGGCTATCTGTAAGAACAGCAAAAAGTTCGCGAAAATCAGCAAAGCGCTTGATAAGCAGTCCAAGCTCGTCGAGAAAGAATTCAAAGCAGGTATGCATGAAATGGACTGCCTCCGCTCCTCACCCCCCCCCCCCCCCCCCCCCCCAACCCACCACCCCCGGTTAAGGACCTCAAGTGGTCCTAAAGTCTGGAATTTGTGGTGCGGGCGGTGTGAAACTAAAATCCAGGGCTGTCACTGACATTTCAGGGAGTGTAGTGACAACAGAACATTGACAGAATTCCCAAGGCCAAAAGGCCGACACAGGGCAGAAATCTGCAGAAAAAGCATTATTTCCCATGGTAGAAGAATGGGAAGTGTTCGGATTTCCCATGGCTATCCATGAGAATTCCGAACACTTCTAATGCACGTGCCTTGGGAAAGTCAGCTTTTCCCATGGGTTTCCGCAGAAATTCCCTGTGCGACACGGTTGCATGTAATAAATTTCAGGACAGTTTCCGAAATCAGAAGAGCGTCTTTTTCCGAGAAACACAGTCGTCTATACCTTTACACAGGAACAAAACTCCCGTCTGGATTCCCCTTTCCTCATTGACGACTTTCATGTTTTCATGGGCCACTTTACCAGCTAACAAGCTCCGAGATTGGGTTATGGCACGTAACGATGGCAACAAGAAAATTTGGAAAGAATTACAGAGAATTGCGGAACTGGAGGAGTTGATTGTCAAGAACCTGAACCCACACTTGGTCAAACAGTACAACGGCATCCAGTCAAAGATACAGGTATGCAATGTCTATCTTTAAAGAGCCTGTGTCAGCCGCCATTTTGACAGCATAACAACATATCAAGTCGGAGAAAGCATCCATTTCCATCGGCTGAATTTGAGAATATAGAACATAGTTCTCGATTGAATTTGTTAAATCAAATCTAAAACTTTGTTTTTAGATGTTAATTTAGAGATTTGTACACGCAATTCGTCTTCTAATATCGAACGAAAACAAGACACGGTCTCTTTAAATGCCCGCATTTCAGGTACACAAGAATAAAACGCAGTTGAAAACTCGATGCAAATTTACAGCTGGAACTTGTGAAATGCGCAGAGCAGTACAATAAGCCTATACTAGTTGGAGTTTAAATTTCATGTTCAGTGCGCTTGCGATTTTAGTCCGAATCTTTTGTTTAATTTCTATTTGTTCTTGTTAAACAAAAGAAATCAAAAAATTCGGACTGAAATCGCATGGGCACTAAACACGAAATTTAAACTCCAACTAGGCGTATAGGAACCCCTTTAGGACATAACAGTCAATCACGGCGATTGAATAACAATAGATCCATTTGAAAACGAAGCACAAAGTTGAAAAACTCCCGTTGACTATGAGTCTTATAAGGGCCTGATTCTCATCCGCAACGGTGGAGTACGTTAGCACTTCCTACCTCCAAATATGATCATAGTCAGGCTTATCATGGCCTAAGCAAGGTTAATCGGGTACCCTGTGGAGAGTAGGCTGATTCTCATCCGCTACGGTGGAGTACGTTAGAACTTCCTACCTTCGCGTCTGATCAAAGTCAGGCTTATCATGGCCTAAGCAAGGTTAATCGGGTACCCTGTGGAGAGTAGGCTGATTCTCATCCGCTACGGTAGAGTACGTTAGCACTTCCTACCGCGACTGACCAAAGCCACTGGAAGAGTCGCGATTCTCACTTCAGCGAAATACAGAGAAAAGAGGACTCAGCTAGCAGGGTATTTCGCCTAAGATCTCAAGGATGCATTTTGGAGAGCAACATCTACATCTACTTTATTCACTGATAAATCTTTCGCATCACGTTGTTAATGTAGGCAGGAAATTACGTAGTCGCCATCTTTGTTTTGGCCGCAAGAGCCTATTAAAAAAAAAACACAGGTAAACCGCGTTCACCTGCGCGGATATTGACGAAAACGATAAAAATCACCTTCCCGCACTTTTTCTTTCTTTACAGCGAGATGTTCGGAACAACAACCTAGCTGTGATCGGAATGTCGTACCAGGAACTTGCTGATCGATTTAACGTCGGACTGTCTTCGACAAAGGACGCGGCGCTAACGTTTTCGGGTATTGGAGGCCTCGCTATGGGGAAAGTAGTGTCGATGAGCTTCAAACAATACCAGATTAACAAGGTGGGTTCCTCGAAAGGGTCCTAGGGGAAAACAGGCGTTTGTAATTATTTGGGCCACAAACAAGGCTAGAAATTAAGAAAAAATCGAGGTCGCATTTTGGACAATAGTTTCAATTTTTAGTCGCATTTTACAGACTGCGGGTGACAAAATTGCTTAAATTTGAGTCGCAAATTAGAAACGTTTAGTCGCAAAAGCGACTCATGCATGCACAATTACCAGCCCTGCCAAATAATTTTAGTGAAGAATTTAGTCTGGTATTTGATATTTAAAAACCAAGCATATTGGGCAGCCGAGTTTCGCACCGAAAAGTTGAATTTAGGCAGACAAAATCTTTAATTTTATCAGGGTTTGTATGGGAATTCTGAACTTCATTCGCATTTTTCTCAAAAGTATGAAATCCTGTGGCCCTTTTCGCTTGGCAGGGCACATTTGGTATATTAGGAATAGAACTTTCCATGGCCAAGTATCGAAGTGGCTAAAAAGGTCCTTTTTTGATAAGAATTTCTGCGAAGTAGCAAGAGAAAGGGTGACATTTTGAATGAAAACTTGCAGGAATCACAGAGACTCGAGTTCTCGATCTGTCCACCATCGAATTTGGCTTGGTAGACATACTAATTAGCCCATCCCAGCTTGAATACTCTTTGTAGAAAGCAGAGATTTGATGCTAAAAATAGCATAGTTTTATCCACAGTAATGGCCCTCCACATATAACATAGCTCCCCTCGTAGTGATGGACTCTTGATAACACTGCAATGGTTTGACGCGGTCTTGAATTTGATAATTTTGTTTTCAGATTTCTAAGACCCTTAAGACATCGTACGGCAGTAAGCTGGCCAAGGCTGGGAAAGGCGCGAGAAAAGTCTTCGGTTTCACGAAGGGAGCCTCGAAAATGCACATCAAGCAAAGCGCTAAAGCCATCTACAAGGGAAAGTTTGCTAAGGTCGGAAAGTTCATGAAGGTCGCTGGCAAGGTTATGAGTTTGGCCTCGATTGGTGAGTTTACGTGACGTGGGAAGGAAAACGTCGAGGCTGTGTTGCTGATATGCCAATTGCGTCTCAAAGGGTTGGGCTTCCTGTGGAACGCGCGCGCGCTCAAAAGGCGGGAATTTTAGGCAGGAAATGGACGCTAACAACTCGTTGCGCTTCGTTAGAGTAGGAGATCGTTCTTAACTCTACGGTCTGTTCTGTAAAACATCTCTATGATAGTAGTATATAATAGTTATACAATGCTTTCGAGTGGCATACTGCAGAATATTCCACGTGACAAGTGGGGTATTCTGCAGTTTGCCACTAGATTTATTGGGGCCTTTATTATATAGCTATTTTATAACACGCTACAGAAAATTAAAGGCAACATTTTACGTAAATGCAGTGCACGATGGGAAGGTTGAGTGGAATATCGTCGAATATACAACGCCATCCCTGCATTCTGATTCTGTATTTTCTGTGGCGACAAAAAGTGTAAACTTAGTCCACAGATGCCCGGCGACTAAAGTGGTGACTTAGCGACCCAATTTGTTTCACTTAGTTGCCAAGGCAACATCCCAATCTCTCTTATCCAATTGCAAAACATTTGAAGCTCTGACAGTCGCCTCGATTTTTTTCAGCCATGGACGCATACGAGATTTATAAGACCTTTAGGAAGTGCCACCAACTTAAAAAGGCGTCTAAGAAAGGTCTACGGAACATCCAAGAAGCCAAGGCGAAAAATGACAAACTGTACAGTGACGTCATGAAGTACAAGAACGGAATCAAGAACAACGTAAGATTATTTGTTTGTTTGTTGTCTGTGTATGTATGTTTGTTTTCTCTAAGTTTTTATAGTTTGATAATTTTCTGTTTTGGTGGTGAAAAAAATTGTGACCCTCCCCCTAAATGGCGTTAAAAATTGTGACCCACCCCACAAAAAAAGTAGCTCCCCCTCTAAATAAAGACAGTGCTCCCTGATATCTTTTAGAGATAATATACACTTAATGACTGCTTCCGAGGGAAACAGCGAGTTTTGTTTTCCCGAGAATCTCGAGATTCGAGGGAAAACAAAACTCGCTGTTTCCCGAGGGTGCAGTAATTAAGTGTTTTATTATATAGCAAAAAGAAAATTCGGTAAACATGGGTAAAAATAGTCCGCCGAAATAAACACGAGCTATATAATAATTAACACTTATTGGATGAGGTTGAGCATGATAGTGAGATTTGTCAACGCCGAGGTTTGTGTTATCTGCCGAAGCGAAGCTGAGGCGGATAACACTAACTCGAGGCGTTGACAAATCTCTCTATCATGCGAAAACCGAATTCAATAATTGTTTTATTATTCAGCAACAAGGAATTCTTACCTAGCTAAACGAAGTCGACGATGATCGAAGTCGGCGATCACTGCACACAGAGGCCCACAGAGTTCGACCTTTTCTTGCTGTGGCTTTGACACCAGCCACACCTTAGTGCATTTGTTTTATTATTTTCCATTTTGCTCTTTTATAGGAGTACAAGTTCATCAAAACACAAATCAACAACAAAGATCTTCACGAAGTGCTCAAGAGTATTCGCGATCTGGCTAAGGGCGCATCTAAACAGACCAAAATATGAAATACGCAGCGAAAGTCACGCAACAATTTCTAACTCGCATAAAACGCGCAAGCGACAAAAAAATCACCATTCTCCAGAAAGACCTCATCAAGGGGTTGGAAAAGGTCAAGTTTTTCTTGTCTTGTCTTTTGGATCGAGTGAAATTTATTATGTTCATTGAGACTAATTGTAAGGATGGAAACTTCGACATCGTGACCCTTTACAATAAGGCTAAAAAGAGCTTTGAGTTGAAACCAAAAAGGTGCCATGACGAAAATGGCTTCCCGTACACGACTCTCGGGAAAATCAAAAAGCTCACTATCGCTAGCGGAGCTAAAAAAGGTTTTAACGGCGCTAATTGCGTTCTCAATAGCAAGAGCAAGCTGAGAGAAGTTTGCAGGATGAAGAAGGAAGATTATAAACCGGCGCAAATTGCCGCAAAAGTGAAAATTACCGTTGCAGATGTTTCGGCCTTCCTCAAAAAGTGCCCCGAGACACCGATTACCCCTGCCGCAGAGAGAATGGTTTGCAAGCTCCGCGAGCGTTGCATGGCAGAGCCCGCTATTGCCTCTATCTCTAGCATTTCGGTGCAACGCCTCAAGAACATCCCTTGCCCGTGCTCTGAGCTTCTAGCTGCGTAAAAATCGCGGTATGTAGTACTGCTATTTGCATTTAAGCATTGAAGTAGTTTGTTGGGCGCTTCAAAGTTCAAAGTAGCATTTTGAAAGCATTCTTTTTTCTGTCTCGCCTCGACGAACAACGAAGTCGTTAGATCAATGACAAGAGGTTAACGAAAACGTTTAGGCGTGTCCAGCAGACATCAAAATGCAGCAGATCTTTAGTGTTATTTTTGTTCTCCGTTATTTGTTTGCATACAATACATACATTAGAGTGTCTAGAGTCTGCCATAGTTGAGCAACAGTGTCCTGGTGTTCATCTTTTTACATGTTTACCTATTATTGACAGTAATTATTTAACTCAGGGGCGTAGCCAGGGGGGGTCCAGGGGGGGGGGGGGCCCTTTCTCGGAAATTTTCCCATACATTTACTGTATTTGCTGGAGAAAAGTTTAGCATTTTCGTCCCATGTTTTCACTATCCGCCCCCCCCCCCCCCTTTCAGAAATTCCTGGCTACGCCGCTGTAACTTGACAGATTATTAATGGAAAGGAGGCAATACTGGCTACATATGTATCTGCTATTTAACCATCATTACTTGTATCACTCATTTGATTTTTTAATAAAATTGTGGATAATAAAAAAAGAGGTCATTGTATTTGCAAACTAACCTCTCATATTGTTGGTCAGAAATACAGTAAAGACCCGCGTATAAGAACCTAGAACTTTCGAGGTCAGCCTGAAAAGGTTCTTATATTATTTTGAGGTGTTTTTTTTTTCACATCCCAGACATGCTAGTTATATCGGTACAATGGCTATGTGTGGCATACTGCAGAATATATTTGACTAAGTATATCTAAGTGTAACTTAGAAAATACAAGCGACATGTGGGATATTCTGCAGTTTGCCAAGAGAATTCATTGTTCAGTTTTATACCACGCAGGGGCGTAGCCAGTGGGGGGGGGGGGGGGAGTTTTTTATTTTTTGAATTTTGGAACCCCCCCTCTCATAAGTGCTGGCTACGCCCCTGCCACGCTACAGAAAATTAAAGGCAGAAAATCTGGAGAACGCACTCAAATGGAGAAAATTTCCTGTAATTCTCCCGGGAGAATACAGTAAAGGTATGGCACTAGTCATGGTGAAAATCCTTGAGAATCCCGGCAAAACTGAGAGAATTGACATTCCTGCATTTCTGTGACTACTCCAAGCAATCAAGGCAGTTTAATTTTGTGGGATCAGATGTTGCAGAGACTAACATTTCCTTCCCATGAGTGAAATTTTGACATGAAAATGGAAGTACACTATTGGGAAACTTGTCTCTGAAGCACTTCATGCGAATGGTCCCCTAAAGTGTGTGCAGAGCTTAATAAATAATGTGTTTTAAATATATTATTTTTTTCCTAGAGGGCACGGTAACAAATTCTGCATTCTGATTGGTTCTTAGAGCGCGCGCGTGCGGGGGCAATATTTTCCTATCTTTGACCTAGGTCACGGTAACCATTTGCGCGCGCTTGTTTCCATAGAAAAATCAAATTTTAGAGTTGGAAAAAAATAAATAAGTTATTTACTGGCTTTAGGTCGGTCCGTATAGGCAAAAACTGCGACCTCGGCCTGGAAAATGTTGACCTCGGCCTCCGGCCTGACGGTCAACATTTTCCAGCCCTCGGTCACAGTTTTTCCCTATACGGACCTCCCAGCCAGTAAATAACATATATTTATGCTTGCATTTGGACTTGAGTTATAGCTTCATATTCTCGGTGCCACTTTTTTCCACACAAAAAATCTGCAAACAGCTACTTTGTCTCCAGCTATTTTGTCAAAAAGGCTTACCATGATTAAACCTCCTCAGTAATTTTTACTGCGATTTTCATAATTCTGCGAACTCCCACTTGACATTTCCGAACGACAAACTGCGTTTTGGCTTCCGTCAATCAAACCTTTTAAGTCAAGTCCACACATTTTTTTTTAGATTGGTTTGCATTTCACAGTGAAAAATTGTGTTTTGAAGCCTAGCTAACCCCTACCAGTTCACAAGATCTATCAAAGCCTGCATGAAATCACCCACAGTTGTTCACTCATGTGATTGACGGAAGCCAAACCAAACCGTTTGCTGGTCAGTATAGAGTTCGCGGAATTATGAAAATTGCAGTAATTATAAAGTATCAATACAGTAACGTTTTTGAGTGACCAGGAAAAAGGTCATATGGACCCTCAAGCAGAGTTTCTTTCTGAAACAACAGAGTTCTCTATTACTATATATTCTCTATTACTATATATAAACAGCTTATTTTGGACTAACCGCATCAAGAACTTCAGGGTGATGAGTAAAGCTTCATTTGATCTTCAACATCATCATAGGAATCAACACCAAACTTTTCTTTCTGCTTGGCCATCAAGTGAAATATTTCCTCCAGTTGTTTTCTTTGAGCCCTGAGAAAATTTGATATAAACAAAACAGGTTAAGACAATTTTGTAGGTACAACAAAAGTAGTCTTTAGTAAGTAGTGAAGATACTAGGGGTCTATGTATCTAATGGAGTTGAAACAGCAGAGGCATAGGGGCCTGCCTCGATCCCCTCTCTTATGGAACTTTGAAAATGTGACAAAATTTGTAGACTTCTTCTCCACTTCTGCCAAAAAAAAACTGGCTATGCCAGTGAGCTACTTAGGCTGTTACCAAGGAGAAAAACAGTAAATGTATGCCAGTCATCTTGATTTTCCCCCAGGAGACAAACGAAAAATCTTAAGACTGACCCCAGCAAAACCGGAGAGTTGACTTCCCTGGGGATCGGAAGAGAAATGCCAGTGCTTTCTTTTGGGGAAGAGGGTATAATTTTTTTATCTCTTCTTAAATCCTGGAAATAATAATAGAGAAGTGCAACTGTAACAAGGCAATTAAAATATTTGAATTCTTCCTAATACTCACTCTCTTTCCAATGCTTGTTCTTCTCTAGAAAGCTGATCTTCTAATTCCTTCAGGTGAAGTCTTGATGTTTTATAATAGGTCTGAATGTTATTTATGCCCTTTTCTTTCATATCTTTCTTGATTGTTTCATTATTGTAATTGGTAGCTTCCTCAATTTCTGATGGTGTTATTAGATATGGCTTAAGATCTTTTTCCGTAATTTCTTCATCTTCTTCTTTGGAGTGTTCTAAGTCTTTTGCCTGCATTTGTAAAGAAAGAAATTAGAATTTGTATACAAATAAATGATTCAAAGTACAAATCCATCCAAACCCTTTCTTACAGATTGCCTTGGGTCAAACAGAGCAAAAAATTATATATTTTTCTAGGACCTGTCAATCATATAAAGTCTAAACTAAGGTTTTTGCCTAGTCTTAAAGATTTAGATGGAAAACTACTTTAGAAAGAAAAATATATTACCTATTTTGGGACAATTTCATAAATAGAAGATTTTAAACATTTTAACTATAAGTATTATACCTTTCTTATATAATTATTAAAAAAGATATTAGGCAAATACAGTAATTTGTAAATAATTACACAATTCAGCCTACAGGCTGCAAAGTAATTTTAAGAAATCATCATCTATTCTGTTCTATTCAAATTCCAAGTAACAACCAGCACAAGCCAATTTGTCAAGCCCAAGTCAACTATGAGTCGCAGGCCAGCTTTGAGCTCATTTTTGTTAGTTTTTCAGTTTGTCAGCTCTATTTATCCTTTATCAACCCATGGCAGTACTTTCTACAATAAGCGAGCAACACTTGAAGATCCTGTGTCAGCCACTCCTTTGTAATTGTTTTCGTTCGATATTAGCAGACAAATTATGCATAGAACTCTCTTAATAAACATCTAAAAACAAAGTTTCAGATTCGATTTACCAAATTCAATCGAGAACGTCTGCTCTATATTCTCTTCTAAATCAGCTGATGGAAATGGATGCTTTCTCTGACTTGGTATGTTGCTATGCTGTCAAAATGGCAGCTGACACAGGCACTTTAAAGGTAGATTCATGGTAGCTCACATCGTATAGAGCTCATTAAGTAATTGATCAATCAGAATCCATTTTCAAGATCCTGAGAATCATACAATTCCTGAGCATGTGCATTAGGAAGTCGGTATTCTGTCGTTTTTTTTTTTCCTGCAACAATATTACTTTGCATTTCCTAGAATAATGTTTCAGGATTTCTAATATATTTACTGCTTTACAATCTGTCCACCCCTTCTCCTTTTTCCTTCTCACAAAACTCTGAATAAAAAACAACCAGGCTACCATGATACTGCAGGTGCCTTTTAATAAGAATCAATTTAAATGGCTCATGGTGGGATATGTAAAGCATATAATACTAAGGAATCCATACAAAGAAACAACTGGGACAGAAACAGAGATCAAATAATATCATTGATTGAAAGCAAACTCACTGACAACAGAAATTAGCATTTAGACAACATGTACCCAGACTGCAGGTTGCAAATTTCATTACATTTTTAAAGTCCCCTGAATGGTATAACATTCTTAATACATGATTTATTGACAAGAAAAATAAGGGAATATCACATTTATTGGACATGTGGAAAAAATATCAAGCTTACATGTATAAACAGATTGCCTTTTCTTGTGTCTTTGTTTTCTATTTTTCTCGTTCAGATACTGTTTTCTTTTGTTTCAACATGGAAATTGGGTCAAGCTTTCTTTAGAAAATCAGATGGATATTTGATGGATACAAATGTTACTCGTGTTTGTTATTTCAAAAGTTTAAACATGATATATAGTGTATTCTACAAAAACAGAAGAGCTTTTAGTGAATTTGCATAATGTGGATCATACAGCAATACATCAAATGAAAATATTTGCTCAAAGATAGAGTTCGATTAAGTTATTTTACTAAGAAAACGCAAAACGGTAAAATTTCAAGTTTAAAACGGACTATAAGCTTAAAATAAATAAAAAAGCAGGCATTTTCGTCATCGACTGGATTAAATTGATTTAAAAAGTGGATATGAAAATCACAAATATACGAAAAATTGCATAAGATGACACCATCTCTATCGCTTAGGGGAAAACAAAACATGATTTCGCTGTGTTCTTTATAAAACAACATTTCCGGTATAATATTACCAACAGCGTCGACGAAGCTATGCTTTAATGGCTATTCAAAAAATGCATTAAGATAATAATAAAAGAGTATAATTTTACCTGTGATGTCGATGTATTCTTCATGATTTCGCTGTAATCTTGAGAGGCATATTCGTGCGATTTCTTTAAATAAAACCACCCCAAAAACACAGCCAGTAGAGTCAAGGCACCAGGACATAACAAGACGAAGTCTAACTCCATTGAAAGAAAGAAATCAAGTGAAGTTATCCGTGAAATTTCACATCACTTTGATCACAATGTAATGGAACACTCACGCGGTTGGAAGTGATTGCAGGCGCAAGTAAACGCTGACCGTAGAGTTGTCATGGAAACCACAAAGCGTTCCTCAAGGAAACCCCTTAACTTTTTCTACACTGAAAACTAGCTGTTAAAATAGTGAAATAAAATGTTGCGTCTGCAACGCCAGTTGAAAGATGAGTTGGTTAATAATCAGCTGCTTGGAATAGTTTTATTTCCAGAATTGAAAAACATAAATTCTCGAGTACATCTCGGTGGACGATCTCGGTGGACGTGAAAATAAGGCCTGGGTCAAAATTCCGTCTGAAAGATAAAACTCGAACACTCACAAAACTGACATATCAATTATCAGCAATCACACATAACACGCTATCATTGGCTGAACAACAACCCTTATCAAATTGTTAATTTATCCAGACATGCAATTAGAAAGTTGATTGGCAGACAGTCAAATGAGCAGTTACTTGTCCGTAGATTCCCTTGCATTGACAAACACAAGCCTGGTTCGCTTTAGAATGTCGAAGACAGTTCTTGACCCTTTGCTGGGACAGTGAAGTTTCCCTGCATCTCGGACAGACTGTGGGACTGTTCTCCTGACTAGAAGCCCTGTGTACTATGGACTGTTTTAATGACAACAGCTACCTGACCGGCGTTGTAGCGATCACTACAGTAATTGTAGCTTTCCAAGTAAGTCAGGGGTTGTTTCTTTAATTGTTTATTGGCGGTCGCTGTGAAACGCAGGGTAATTTAGTGCGTGATTTCCGTACACAAGAGTTTGCTTTGGAACTTTGCGCGCTCTGAAAATTCCTGTTAGTATCTTTCACTATGTCGGAAGTACAAAACTGAAATTTCGAGAAAGAATAGCTATTCTAGTATGTAGAATACGCTTGTGAATTGAGCAGCAAAAAGGCTCTATGTAATCGGACTACTTCATAAAACTTGGTGATAATTGCTGTGTCAAAAGAGTATTTATACAAACAACATCCATGAGTTTATTGGAATTCTTTCGGGTTCGATATAGAAAGCAAAGACTGCTAATAGACGCCAGATGAAATCAAATAGGTTTATTAATGCCAGCTTTCCTCAGCAAACGCAAAAGAACACTTTCCAAACTAAGTGATTTTAACTTATCACCCTTACTAAGATTAAAACTACTTCAATTGCAAACACAATTATATTTTTAATCAAATTTTCCACTCCGCTGAGCCCATTAAAAGAACTTATATTTTCAATTCCAGGCAATACCTCTTTTCTTTGGCTGCATTTTGTGTATTTAACTGCTCGAAGTGAAGAGTTTTTCAAGTCATATCGATTTTGGCTAATTTTATTGCTCCGTTTCTTGACATTTGCGGTAAGAAACTAAGCTATACCGTGACATACGCTAATCCAAGTATTATCAAGCAACCGCCTCTAGCAATTTATTAAAACCGCAAATTAATATGACTGTTAATGTATTGTTTAAAAGATAGGTTCGGGTAATTAAAATAAAATAAAAATGCTCGTAGAATGGAATTATTTAGTGTCCAAAAATGCCGAAAAATAAGCGACGGCGGAAGGGAAGTTTTGTTTGGGTTACTCTCGAAGATAATTTCTTTGCCTATCTCATTTTTCTAGGGGGTTTGGGGGCATGCCGGAAATGCATAAACATTTGGTGCTAAATTACCAGATTTTGGCTCAATTTCGTCTGTGAAGAGCCCAGAAAAGCAGCGTGGACGAAACTGTATGGAACATGTGTCGTTTTTGTCAATGCCAATCCGTGCGTGACGCGGGCTACCTGTGTATGTCGGGGACCAAAAACAAAGATGGTGGCCTATACTACACGAACAGCGTTTCTCTCCAAAATCTGCAAGTTTTGAAGGAACGTTTAGGGTACGAAATAAGCTAGGAAAACTTCTGTAATTCCAAATATGGTAAGTAGAAACTTCCATAAAAGGAAAGTTTGGAAAACGACATAATATTTTAACGGGAACTATCATGATATGTAATAATAATTTGGAAAATATCAGGTCATTTGCTTTTTTATCGTAGGAGCCCATCAACAGACGGGACTCTCTATCCGAAGCACAGAGAAGATTTATTTTTAGATTGTAGATTTTGAATTTCCGATAAAATAGTTGTCATGGATACAAATTATGTCCCCTCGCTCAAAACGGAAAGTTGGTGGAAATCAGCGAATCAGCGGCCCTACCGCACAATAAATTTTCGCGGACAATTCAAAATCCACAATCTAAGAATAGTCTCTTTTTCTGCATATGGCTAGACCAAGTAGAGTAGGCGGAGGCTCCTGTTGATGGGCTCCCTGTGCATATAGCTACCAAGTGGAGTAGGCAGAGGCTCCTGTTGATGGGCTCCCTGTGCATATGGCTAGACCAAGTGGAGTAGGCGGAGGCTCCTGTTGATGGGCTCCTGTTAATTATGTTGATAATCGCAGGGCCGTATGTCGTGCCCCCCCCCCCCCCCCCAGTTTTTGGAGGCTTGCTACGGCCCTGAATCGTCAATGTTATTAGGAAGGGGGAGGCCGAGGGAGGGGGATCAGTGCCTCCCTACCCTCTATAGCCCGCTAGCAGGCGTTGGTTGGCTGTTTTAGGTCGTTACGGCAAGAATCCCGAATTGGGTGGCAATCATTTTCGCCCAGACCGAATTTTGACCCGTCCAAGATGGCGCCCGCATCGGGATTCTCGCCGTAAAAACGATCTAAAAACAGTCAACCAACGCCTGCTAAGGACTAGAGCAGATTTCGTATGACTGTGAAAAGTGCCGCGGTACGGCGCGGTACTGTCGCGGTGGCGGCACGGAACCTGGCCTGCTGTAAATGGAATTAAATCGCCACTGAAATCGCGTAGTCGCGGTACGGTCACGGTCGCGGCGCGGAACAACTTTGTCACGGTACTTTTCACAGTCATACGAAATCTGCTCTATTCCTTCCTGGACCGCACAGCATTTTGTCCTTGTTTTTTCCTTCCTTGGCAGGTCATAGGAATAGCCCTTTATCACGCAGGGGCTCTACACCTGAGGTCCTCAAATGCAATACTTGTGCAAGCCCTACTGAATATCGCTATTGGGTCTATATTATGGTACTGCGTGGGTATTCGCTTGTATATGGTAGCACACAAAAGGTAAGCTACAGCGCTTTCTATACGGCTATCTCTTTCTGTATGTCCCTTTCTTTCCGGCTTGTGTTTGTATTTATCGCAGGAGTTTCTGGTTCAGACTGGTTCATTCTCGAATCCATGGCTCGTAACCTCGGGTGGAGGCTCTTGTGACAGCCACTGACGCATGCGCGAGATTTAATACAGAGCCGCTGAGAGAAAGACCTTTCAGCGCATGCTCCAACGCTCGAAATCAACCAATTAGCGACGGCCCTCAAATGGATGTCCCCAGAGCCTCCCCTGCGAGCAGACAAGCTGGGGAGCTCTGGGTACGAGAATGGGACTGGTTTGACAGTGTGTGAATTGTAGTTGTAGGGTGCTCATTTGAAGGGATCGATACTTCGTTTCCGCACTCTCGCCTGTTCGTCATGTCTGTTCATCTGGCTCGGGACTGCAAGCGCCGGTCAGGGCGCATAATATATATAATTTCGCGCGGACGTATAATTTGCGCGCATTGCCCGTTTTTGGCGTTCCAAGCGACGCGCGATTTGTCGCCGGCGTTCAACGTTTCTCCTTTCCTATCAAAAACGTTCTAGACTTCGTTGCGTTGCAAGCGTTTCGGTGGGTTTCAGAGTTCAGATAAACGTGCGAGCGAAACTCTTCTACCACGGGGAATTTCATGTATAGCCATGGGAAATGCGAACACTTCCCATTCTTGTGTCGTGGGAAATTCAGCTTTTCCCATGAATGGGTTTCTGCAGAAATTCCTTGTGCACGAAGGCTACAAAAGGTCCATAATATTTTATATCTCTTTCGCTATCCACAGGGCTTCATAGGTAGCCTTGAACATGCGTTCTTTATTGATATATCACCCTCCAACTGCACAACGAACAGCACTGCGAGCGTCAGTTCCATACCAAGGGTTCTCTTCGCGGCGTTTGAGATGATGTTGGCCTTAACTGGCCCATTTATGGTGATGGCAGCTTGGTATGTACTTGATTTCATTCTAAATGACTACTAATTTTTACAAAAGGGAATCTGGGCACGGCGCGGGCCTACATCGACTATGGCGTGAGGCATTCTTGTATCCAGGTACGGGTTGTTCAAAGGTGGATTAAATTTAAACCAGGTTTAGTTCTGAACAAAGCCATCGAGTCACCATGGTAAGTAATTCTGGATTAATAGTGCTAAACCACTTTCGAGCAACTGGACCCAGAACTCCCCGGCTCGTCTGCTCGCGGGGGAGGCTCTAGCGACATCCATTTGAGGGCCTTCGCGGATTGGCTGATTTTGAACGTTGGGGCATGCGCAGAAAGCCGTTTTTCTTAATGGATCTGTTCAATCTCGTTCCCAGAGCCCGCGTATCTTTTAGGCCAGCGCCAAGATACGGAGCTCTGGAATAATCAAGTCATGCGACGATTTTCATTGGCTCGTCATTCCTCTCCACTGCCCATGCGCGCGATTTGAATTCGGAGGAAATCTAACAGAAAATATTTTTCACACAAGTATCACCTGTTGTGTGAAAACATATTTCCGGTATCAAACGCTGCGCTTCAAAGTCTTTCCACTTGTAGATCTATTCTTATGAATTTTCGTAAGCATTTCGTAAGATCAATTTTCCAAAACTAGCGTTATAACACGACAAAATCATGCAACAAAGTCTTGATTCTGAGGCAAATGTTCAGTTGTTGACAAAATTTGTCGCGCGCGCGCTGCTGACGAAGATCACGCCACTTTCGATGTCAAGCAGAACGCGCGCTGTTCTGCTAAAACAAAACCTGCTCAAAACTTAGTGAAATATCTCTGTAATTCATGTTTTTAAAGCTCTTTTTGGCTGGTTTTATAACCACGACTGTAAAATGTGAAAAATTCCTATAACATATTGAAGAACTGTGTGATAAATCCATGATTTTAGTAGCGGTCAAGGTCAAACGCATGCGCACTGAAGAGTACCCAGATTTTGGGTATAAAAAAATTGATTATTCCAGAGCCCTGTATCTTGCCGCTGGCTCAAAGATGCACGGGCTCTGGGTACGAGATTGGGATCTGTTTCAAATCTCGCGCATGCGTCAATGGCTGTCACCAGAGCGGTGACGAGCTGGGAAGCTCTAGTTTCGAGAATGGATCTGCGCTCTCTCTGCATTTGCTCCACATTCAGAAGCGAGCAGCGCATTCATTTTCAGTTCAATCTACATAGCTTGCGCGGCTTCGTTCTTGGAATAGCTGGAATAATCAGAAAGATTATTTGTACTTTTACAGGACAGCAAATATCAACACTGTTGGCGCAGTGGTAAGTACGGAAAGTGAAGTATCATTCATAGTTAAACAATAACAAATTTATTATCATAGGCAGCCCTCTAGCGTTAGAGTCACGCAACGAGTAACGCAATGCTCTCCATCCCCGCGTGACTCTAACCGCTGGGGATGTGAAGGAGTCTGAGGTCGGCGCAACTTGAAAATTCGAGATGCCAATCGACATGCTACCTAATTCACTTTGTAACACTAAAAGGAGCACCAAAAAATTACTCAATGTGCAAACTCTGAAGGCGACAGGTAAAAAATTAGCGGAGATATAACCACGAAAACAAATTCACATTACAATTCTTTGTATTGGATTTTGATGGGAGTGGTGGTGGTGGTGGGGGAGGGCGGAAACTTTTGCATTCCAAGTAGAACTAGAGCTATATCGTCGCTAATATCAAACTGATACTTGACTATCTATTGGCTCATAACTTGACAGGTTCACTAAACGTAAGAAGCTCCAGTGAAAGTGATGATGAAAATGAGCTTGGACACGTGCATTTGGAAATGTTGTGACATCACGATGCGATCACACCTAGAACTTAAGCAAATTTTGATGTTTCAAATGATCACAATCGCTTCTTTTTGGCAGGTAATTTATATACTCTGGCCTATTTTAGTGTACTATCCGCTGAGCCATTGGATCAGGGGCGCAGGCTGGCTAGCTGACATGAATATCATCGATTACTCTGGCAGTCTAACGGTGCACGCTAGCTCTGGTAAGATGCACGTGACAGCACGTGCGTACCTCCTCGTCAAGTCAAATGAATGCAAGAAATGTACAACAAAAATGGAAAGCGCTAAGCCAACGAAAAAATGTAGTGCGTGTTCCAGTAGCTGAGCTTTTGAATCCAGCTTTTGGAATCCGGTCTCTGGAATCCAGAACCCAATCCAATTGTTTCTCTCTATATATTTCTTTGTATATTTTTATTGTAAATTAATTGCAAGTGGCAAAAATATACTTAAAACTTGACATTAAATTCACATGAAGCGACTTTTGGTTACAACCTTCTTTTGTTTCTTCCAGGTGCCTCTGCACTGGTGTTCACGCGAATTCTGCGTCCTTGCGTACCCGACGCCGTCAACACGAAGCACCATTCGTCAATCCATCACATGACCGTGCTGCATCACGTGATGTTGGTTGGTGGCGCCCTCATAGCCATGATTTCATGGTAAGAAGCCATAGCGCGCCTTTTAGATGAGGTCCGACAGTATTAGAGACTATTTGCGTTCACTTTGTATTCTCATTGGCCGCTCATTTCTGTCAGTCAGTCATTTGAACTACAGTAAAAACCCGCATAAAAGAACAGGTGTTCTGGGGATTCAGGCTGATTTTGTTCTTATACATTGGGCAAAATCAGCCTGAAAATGTTCTTAAGGTGTTCTTAAAATGTGTCTCTTAATATTAGATAATAGCTTACTGCATACACTACCGACAGTCAAAATAAAGAATGTGATTGGCAGAAGGTGACAGTAATTTAGTAGTCTAAAACAATCCTGGAATTCCCCATGCAGTACATGCTGAGACTCTGTGTGCAATAGTCTAGCACATTATATTGATCTAGATGTACCACACTAGATTACTGTCCTCGAATCTTTTTATACATTTTTCAGGCTGTATGTCTTCTTATGTATAAGGTATCTTTTTGACCAAATTACAGCCTGAGTGTTCTTAATCCACTTGTTCTTTTATGCGGGTTTTTACTGTATTCACGTGCTCACTACGTGAAAGTGATTGTACTTGGTGGCGTGGCTTACAAAGAAACCAGTCAAGTGCTCACGACTAATAGCGGAGCTCCCGCGGGCGCCGAAGGCGCCCGCGTAGCGGAGCCCCATAGCTACATGCAGGAGGAAAAGAGACAACACAAAAGTGTATATGCATCGACCTGTTTTGTGATGGACTTCCGGTTTGTCCGTGGTTCCGTCGTCGCACAGGTAGCCCACCAGTTTTGAGCGGGAAAATGAGCACGCGCGCGCTTGAATTTTAGTTGTCGATTTTTATTTGAAAAGGGATTTTTTTCTTTAGATATTTTGTCATTTCGTGTTTGAATTGTCGACAAGTGAAGGAAATTTTTTTCCTGTTCTTCATCAAAAAACTGAAACGTTTCTGAAACAAACTGTGAAGAATCAAGGTATTTTAGACTAAAAGTCAGATTTACCGGGATGAAGTCGAGACTGATATGTCGATGAACACGGGAGTTTTACAAGGGAAAAGAAGCGAAGTCAGTGGCACTAGAGACTAGAGTGAGGGAGAAAAACCAGCAGCGAGCGAGTGACAAAACGACCGCTCGATCGACAGAGAACGGGAAATTAATGTCTTCAGTAGGAGGATGGAGGTTACCCTGGCTAACATGTCGAAACCTTAAGATGTTTAAAAGGCAGAGACTATATAAATACAACGTTAAAAAGTGACCAGAACATTTTTCGTAGTCTCAGAGGAAAGGAAAGATAGACTAGAACAACAGCGCGGGATGACCGAAGGTTGAAACTCGGAAGACTGTCGTCGTGCCGTGAAGTGACAAGGAAAAATATTCTCAAGGTAGGTCCTTGCCACGAAAAAAGTTTAAGATTCAACCGCAGTTTTAAAAAGTTTTAAATTTTCATTCAAGTTTTTTCGCGCCCCGGAGGCTCGCCACGCTAGTTGGAAAATTATGAAAGTTCATTAAAAACGATCGTGGCTGCTCGGTAGATTTGCGTTAGTTGTTTATTTGAGGATTCCAAGTGGAATACCGTCGCATTTAAGTGATTTCAGTTTGACAGCGATTCTACTTCCGTTGCCATAGCTTTGAGTGATATTGTAGTTTGGGAGAATTTAAGTATTTATTTGCTTGCCAAAAGCAGCCATCTTGAATGAATTGAACGTCGAACTTTACGTCGGTCAACAAAAAACTATGCAATGCAATCTCAAGACGCTTCCAGACTTCCGATTTAGGCAATGGTACAGTAATTCTTGAATTTACTAACCTGCCACTCTTAAATTTGTTGAATATTTTATCCATTTCGCTGAGGTTTGACTTCCCTAGCCAGCGTAAAATGCAGAGAAAAGAGGCCTCTGCTAGCAGGGAAAGGTTTGACTGAGGAAACAAGCTACTAAGCTAACTCTTGACTGCTTGATTTAATTTGCAGTTTTCCAAGATATTTTTCTGGCTCATAAATAGGGAGTACTTCACAGTGTTTTCCACATATAACAGGCAAGTGGAGATTTTAATCATATTAGATTATTTTGTTTCACTTTTTCAAGTATAATATCTTGGATACCAAATACCGATTACGTCCTCAGTTGTAGCGCAAGTTTATTTGAGTTTATTTTTGTAGGCTCCCAAATCACTTTTAAGCCTTAAGTTTTTAAATAAAAGTGTAACTATACTTTATAAAACCATAGACTATGGAAACCACTCAAGTGAAACTACTCAACCACTATCATCAAGTGAAAATTTACAGCATGTTTTCTTAGAACAAAATATAATCTCCCTCATGGTATTTGTCCTTTCAAGTTCAATAAATACCTCGGATAATTCACAGATAATTCACCAGTCATAAAAATGAAAAAAGTGAACCTTACAATCATTGTATCTGTGACTAGCTTCATGTAATTTTTTTCAAAGTCTTTTTTTCAAAATATTGTGAGGATTTGATAATTCCTGCAGTCATCACACTCAGTGGTATATCCTCAGCACTGACTGTAAGGCAAAAGCACATAAATTGTGTGGTTCCAGAAAGTATTCATCGCATGAGGGCTTGGAAATTCTAGAGTGGTTGGGGGTCAATTTACCTGTTGTTGTTTTTTTCATGCAAATACTCAGCTATTTTCCTTTGGAAATTCCAGAGGGGTGTGTCACTTTTCAACACCCTTCCATGGAGTGAGGGGGAGGGGGGATATTTTCTGGAACCACAAACAACTGTTAATGCACCAGAAATCCTTGAATTAGTGCCTGCTGGCCGACACTATCAACATAAAACATTCCTAAGCATATTATTTAATCTATCGGAAGCAACTAATTCCTAAAATACTAAATAAAGTTCTTACCATAGCATAAGTACAAATGTGTCTGAAACTAATGCTTCCATTGCCATATGTTGGGATGAAAGAGTCCTCCCAGGCAATCAAACAGTGGAAAGAGGGAGTGATAAAAAATCAACCTATTTTCAATATACTCTTTTCAAAGTGGTGAATCTGAAAGACTGAATATTATTCATTTTTATGGCTTTTACAAAGATAATGGGACTCCAGTATGTTCCATTACTAAAATGTATAATAATATCCATCACTATATGCTTTTTAGACTGGAAAAGAAGATCTGTGTTACAGTCATTCATCAAACTTATTGGTTACCACACCGCAATTCTCTTTCAATTTCGGTGACAGCAGCCAGACGATCGCTCTTGGACAGGCCATCCATGGCATAAGGCAAAAATAATATTAACATAATGACTGTAGTACATGGGCGGCAGAACAAAAGTGAGGGGGCTGATTAGAGACTATGCATGGCAATGTAGTGGGCTGGGGGGGGGGGGGGGGGGGGAGACAGACAGACAAACATATTTGGAATCGTATACAAAATGTATATAGACTTTAAACCCAAATAAATTTAAATAAAAATCGTGTTTTCCTATTTTACAAACTCTTCAACATAATGTGTTTTAGGAGAGAGAGCACTATCATCTATAAATTGTGCAATTTTCCTTTGCATCTGAATATTCTTGCCTGTACTTCAGGCTTCTCTTAGGCTTCTCTGTCCCCTGAAACCCAACGCAAAAGCTTGCGTTTTTTTCTGAAGGAGTTTTTTAATGCATTTGCAGTGCTATCATTATTATTTTGAAATTTTGAAGGATAAACAATGCTGTCAGAATGTGCTTGCTAAGGGAGTGTTCATTATTTATGGTTTGGGGGGGGGGGGGGGGGGGGGTTGTCAGTGTTCCGTGCAACTCCACTTTCGTTTTCTGTTTAGCCCCTCCTTTGGCAGTAGCAAAACTTTTTTGACCCCCCACCAGGAGGAGGCAACCCCCCTCCCCACGCTATGCCATCATCAATAATAAGCACTTCCTTACAGTGGTTTCTCTCCCTCACTTGTTGTCCGCCTGAGAGGAGGAAACCACTGCTCGCAGGGAACCCCCATCTGCAGGGGACTTCAAAAGGTACAACCCCCCGGGGGACTCCCTATATTCGAATGCTAGGGTTGACCGTCATATTTTTTAGGGGTTGAAATCGGCAATCTGATATTTTTTAGGGGTTCTAAAATAAAAGACGGTATGGTAAGAAAAAATACTGGTATTTTTAGGGGGTTCTCACAAGGTACAAAATATTTGAAAGAATGATCTAGTGTATTTGAAACTCGAGAGGATACATTTGATATATATCAAATAAACGGCCAGAATAACATTTAATCTGTCAACATTGTTGGTATTTTTTAGGGTATTTTCAGACTGCAGTCAATTTTTTAGGGTGGAAATTTTTTCCAACCAGGTATTTTTTAGGGTCAAAATTCGAGTTTCCCAACATCCCTAGCATTTTAACCTTAGAGTCCCCCCTCTGGGTACAACCCTCTCCTTACATTGGTATATGTTATGTTCCAAGTCCTTCAAGAAAACTATGTATCATGAATTTAAGATGTAATATATGAGTATTGTTATAACAAAGGTAGTTTTAAATGGACAATTAATTCATGGAAAGCAACATGTACATGTAAAAGTGTGTCGAACCCCCTCCCCCCCCCAAAAAAAATGCTCACAAATGAGAATGGCCCTCCCCTTATGGTGCTTTAGATCTAGGATGCCCCTCCCCTTTGAGGCCTCAACCCATCCCTCCCCCCCCCCCCAAAAAAATGTTCTTTTTCAGTGGAATTTCAATAAATATACAAAGAAGGTATGAGTGAAAGACCAAAATTTGCAGCCACCAATTCTCTGCTCATAACATGGTTGGTATCTGTATTTTCTGGAATGACACATTTTATTAAAAATACACTGCTCATGTAATAAAATGTACATATATTGTGATTTCAATTAAAAAAACTCATGACAAATAATTCCTTTTTTCTTTATATTGCACATGTTCTTTGTTAGAACCATTCCATTGGGAAGGGTTAGTACCCTATTTTTTTCTGAAAGAGGTTCTTTATCTTACTTCCACAGTCCATGCCTATTATTTTTTTTTTTGGTTCATCAACACAGAAAATATGTAACAGGGAGCTCCGCTTTTAGCCAGTGGCTAAATCTATATATTAGTAGTTTTGCATGGCTAGTGACGGGGAAACCATTCAGCAGTAACTTTATATTTTCTCTCGTTCATGATTGGCTTGGTGTATTTGCTGTTACCCGCCCTGATGAAGGACTGAAAGTAAAGAGTCCGAAACGTCGGCACAAATCTTGTCTGTTTTGTCCTTTCTCTCTATTTGTATTTCATTTTTTTCAACGTAATACGTATGGGCGATTCAGGAATCGTCCATTCTGATAGAGGCGCGCGTTTATTTTCTTGGTGACATGGAAAAGGGGAAATCCAGTGTGCCCGCTTTAAACCCCTCTGTTGAAAAATGAAACATATAAGATAAATCTCAGGTCAGACTACTCAGACTAGCGCTATGCCCGAGACCCCTGTAATAGAACAATCTTAGGAAACGCACACGGACATAGTTTGCTCCGTTTTCCAAACTCCACATTGTATAACGATTCAGGAGTCCATCAACAGAGCCTTCATCACCTATTGGTAGGCATACGAAGCACAGGAGTAGATGAATCTATTTTTAGATTATATATTTTGAATCCCGTGAGAATTAGTTGTCATGGTTACAAATTGTCCCCTCTCTCAAAAAAAGGTGGTTGAAATCAGCCACGCCATCGCACTGCACACGCTGAACCCAACATTCTCTCTCTCAAAGCACCAAATTCACCGTTTTAATTCAAAATCCACAGTCTAAAAATAGACTTTTCTACTCCTGTGCATATACCTAGAACGCTTACCCGCCTTTTCTCGTCAGGTACTCGTTCAACTTGACGTCCCATCTGCTATCTTCCCCATCACGTTTGAGTGGCTTATCTATTGTTAACATCCAGTTGTCGTCCAGTGCCTCGCTTCTGTGCTGGCTGATCGTGTTTGCTATTGGATCACGTGGGTCAGCATACACTGACGTCATGGCTGGAATTATTGCCGGCATAGTAGGTATATATCATTCTATAGGTCACTGTCTGTTATGGTGAATACACGCTACTCAGTCCGAAAACTCAGTCCGAAAAATGCGCCAATTTCCTTTTGTTATTTGCGATTTAAGATTTTTTTTCTCCCCTAGTTCCCCTCAAGTCTTCTCTTTACCTTCTTTCACCTCCTTTTCCTCCTCCTCCCCCCCCCCCCCCTCGTCTCCTCCTTTTTCTTAGTTCTTTGTCAAGAACCCCGAGTTTGCTTTGCCATGGCCGCCATCTTGGATTTGTGACAAAATATGACAAACACCATTTACTACCACTACCATTCCACTACCACTACTATCATCAAGAATTCTACTTGTATTCCCACAGGAGCTAGTGCTGCTCCAGCTTCGATGCAAGCCTGGGCATCCTTATTGACCGGACTAATATCCGGTCTAGCCTCATCACTGGCCCAATACTTTGCGCGCACTCGAGGACAATATTGGACCAATGGTGGTCCTGTAGATGTCACCTACATACATGGAATCCCAGGGGTCTTTGCAGCATTAGCAGGTTCGTCTTTCATTTAGGTAGTACAAGGTCGCTCTTTTATTGCAAATTCATTGGTAGCTATTTGTGTCTCCTTAAGGTAATTCCCCTGAAATAAAACTTGTCGTAGAATTTTTTCTTAATTTGTCTATTTACTATTTAGTATATAAGGAATGAAAATATGAAATAAAAAGAGGGGGTGCCCATGCTCGTTTAGAAACTGATGGCGCAAACATACCCCATTTTTAGTGCCTATGGACTATTATGTGAAGGAATGCGTGAAACAAGAAAATTGTGATAAAACGCTCACTAATGAAGCAATCCAGTTCACTTGCAAGTTTGAACAGAACTGTTGGATGCTTCACTACCTAGGACGAACATTGGAATGTTTAATTTTCTATGTGTGTTGACGCTACTCATGAAAATGTGCAAAAATGTGCGTACCGCTCGTGATAATTTGAGAGTCTTTGGTGCCTCATTTTGGGGCTTTTTATGACGATAGTTTCAAAAACTTGTCGTGGACATTTCTTTAAACTTTTTTTATAACAGGGGAATGATAGTCTTATCAAAATGGTAAAATAAAAAATGGGGGTGCCCAATCTTGTTTTCGCGCAATATCCCCAAAAGCGACTTTTTCTTGGTTTCTCGCTCAAATGGGGATATTTAGCTTGCGCGCGCGCGCTCGATTGCGTCATTTTCGAACGAATTGATTGCGCCTCCATGCGCAGAACAGCGTGTGCCGTGCAAAACAGGCGCGGGTTGTTCAAAGGTGGATTAAATTTAAACCAGATTTAGTTCTGAACAAAACCATCGAGTCACCATGGTAATTAATCCTGGATTAGTGTTAAACCACTTTCGAGCAACCGGACCCAGGGAAATAACCTTAAACGCACGAGTAAGCCGAGCAACAAACCACAGGACCCCACTCAAGCGGAAGTGATATATTAATGTGAACGTTTCTTCTCTAGCTGGATTATTCACTAACCAATCTCTAGATGCTCACGGGCGCAGAGGGGCGTTCTACTCTGACGTCAGACAGCTGGGTGTCCAATTCTTAGGCGCCGTCATCGCTGTTATCTGGTCAGCGGTATGGACGTATCTTCTCTCCTGGTTTATTCATCTTACGGTACGAGTGCTAAGCCTGCTAATCTAAGCCTGCTAATCTATTTCCACAACATTTGGCATAAACGGGAGCCTGTCATGATACGCGCATGCTCCAGGAGCGATCATCGATTCATCAGTAGACCCTATCAGATAACTATTTAATCAGCTAAAAAAATTGTCCGATGGATCGAGAAATATCGAGATTATATACGATTTGCTTTCGAGGTTTTAGCCTTCGCTGGCCATCGTTACGGGACGATATAACTTCTCATTCTCGAACCCAGAGCTCCCCGGCTCGTAACCTCGCGGGGGAGGCTCTGATGACAGCCACTGACGCATGCGCGAGATTTGATACAGTGCCGCTGAGAGAAAGACCTTTCCGTGCATGCTCCAACGCTCAAAATCAGCCAATCAGCGACGGCCTTCAAATGGATGTCCCAAGAGCCTCCCCTGCGAGCAGCGAGCCGGGGAGCTCTGGGTACGAGAATAGATACTTCTTTGATTTGAGAGATGCGCAGAACAGCTGCGCAGTTGCGTGACATGCTCCCTTTAACCCAATCTCGTACCCAGAGCCCGTCATCTTTTGGCCAGCGGCAAGATCCAGAGCTCTGGGGGAATCCGATTTGTGAGCATGCGTGGTAGGTCAAAAACGTAACGAACTTTCATACAACGTTCAAACCGGAAACCCAGAATCTGGGTTTTAAAAAATCGATTCCCCCAGAGCCCTGAATCTTGCCGCTGGCCAAAAGATGACGGGCTCTGGGTACGAGATTGCCTTTAACCACCATATCTATATTCATAGCTCAGTTGGTGTAGTAGAGCAACGGATCAGCATGGATCGTGGAGGTCATGGGTTCGGTTCCCGTTTTTTTTTTCAGGAGCGATAGCTTAGTCTGCTTTCTTTTCTTTTAAAATTAGCCTCATCATTCAGCCGCCATTTTGTCAGCTTAGCAACATACCAAGTCAGACGAAGCATCCATTTCCATCGGCTGATTTAGAGAACGTAGTGCGATATTTTCGATTGAATTCAGCAAATCAACTATAAAATTTTGTTTGTAGTGGGTTATTTTGAGATTTGTGCAATTCCCAAAACAGCAAAAGAGGAGTGGTAGATCAGGTCTCTTAACTGCTGTGACCATTTCCGTTTCTTTTGTTTTATTTGTCAGGTTGGATTTGACCTGAGTTTCCCGGAAGGTCCGGATATTGGTGCAAAGCACTTAACGTCTCGTACGCATCATTCATCTCACAAGATCGCGATGCGAGAGAAGCTGTTCGCAGCAGCGAGCATGGGAGACATCAAAGAACTTGAGGATTTAGCAACTAAACAAGATGTTAGCTTTGGTGTGCAGGATTTTGACAAGAAAACTGCACTGTAAGTTTAACAACGAAAGAGTGTTTTAGCCTGCAAGCCGGCTGTCCAGTGGTTTTTTTTCCCGGATATTCATAATATACCTTCCCGCGGCACAGGAATCCCGCGCGCCAAAAAGACCACATATCAAGATAAATGTGTCGTTATTGTCAATGCTTACCCGTGTGTGACGCGGGCTACCTGTGTAGCTATTTCCGGGCTCCTGGGGACCAAAGCAAAGATGGCGGCCAACACGAATAGCGTTTCTCTCCAGAATCTGCAAGTTTTGTCGAACTTTTTGGCAATTTAGGGTACGAAATAAGCTAGGAAAACATCTGTAACTCTAAATATGGTAAGTAGAAACTTCCATTATAAGGTAATTTTAGAAAACGACACATTTCAACGGGAACTTTCTTGATATGAAATTATCCGAAAAAACTCGACTCGCAGGCTAAAAATGTTTTGAAGCGCACTTCTTGCTGCCGGGAATTTACGTTTTAGGCCCAAGCAAAACTTGCTGAACATTTGTTTATTAGATAGCATGAAGCCTTCAATGCAACACCAAGCCCCTTCCTGGATGCAGGGCTCCCTGTGGCGCGATAACGTGACGTCACCGACATGCAGCCCACTTGCGCAAAGGGCAGGAAGACTATGAATCATTGAACCGCATCGAACTTTCAAATGTTACAAACTATTCGTGAATAATTCGAAATATTTTGTTCTCAATCCTATATGTTTTATTCGCTTTGCGATTGGTTTCGCTACAGTCAGGCTCACCGCGCGCGCTAGGCTATGAAACATCTTTTCTGATTTGCTGAATACATGCTTATCATTCTCGAACCCAGAGCTCCCCGGCTCGTAAATTTGCGGGGGAGGCTCTGGTGACAGCCACTGACGCAGAGCAGTTAAGAGAAAGACCTTTCAGCGCATGCTCCAACTCTCAAAATCTGTCAATCAGCGACGGCCCTCAAATTGATGTCCCCAGAGCCTCCCCTGCGAGCAGACGAGCCGGGGAGCTCTGGGTACGAGAATACATGCTTATCAAATGGGTTTTGGTTAGATATTCCCCGTACCATATTCCCGTACGAGAATCATGCTTGAGATCTTGCTACCATCTTACTTCAGGTTGCTGGCGTCGTCACGTGGACATCTCCAGTGCGTCAAATTCCTCCTGCGTCAACCCGGCGTCGATATTCATGCTAAAGATCGATGGGGGGCAACTCCTCTGACAGGTGGGTATGGGGAGAGAGAGGCTCACCCAGCAGAAGGATAGACTCAAGAGAGTGCCAAGTTGAAGCTGTCCAATATGTTTGGACTTGACATTTCTCTAAACCGGGTCCCATCTGGCCTCCACCCGAAGTCGATCTTTGAGACCGAAGTGGGGCTACATGTGACCCAGAGAACGACTGAAGAGGACGCTACTTCTTCTAAACCCATCCCATCCTTTAAGCCTAAATAAATGTAGAGTTAGACGTAGAGGAAGACATCATGGCATCGTTCTATATTGTATTCCAAGAGATCCGAGACCCTCAACAAGCAAAAAAGTCCGCATTTTCTTAGACTCCTTCGCAGTCCTCAGCTCGGAGAGCGTTGCGTGACTCCGACCGCCGGGGGCTGTGAAGGAGTCGGTATTATTCGTGAGCCACACGTGAGCCCCTCTGTTTTATTGTTCTTTTTCATTACAGAGGCTATCAAGTATCTACACGACCGTGTTGTACAATGCCTTATAAGGCATGGGGCGAACTGGACAGAAGATGGAGCTGGCGATATTTTGTGCTCAGCAGTAGGTAAGGGTAAACTAGATGGCGTGAGAGATTGCTAGATGGCGCTGAGACAGTCAGGGGCGGATCTAGGAATTTCAGAAAGGGGGCCCGGATAGTGAAAACACGGGACGAAAATTTGCAACTTTCCTTCATCAAATACGTACAGTAGATGTATTGGAAAATCTCCCCCCCCCCAAAAAAAAAAAAAATCCGCGGCCCTGACAATTGAGACCTGTCACACCTTGACGTTAGACACGATTGCCTAATGAAGTAACAGTAGGTATAAGGAGACAGTAAACAGGAGTAAATGGATCGCATTTTGGAACCAGAATGATTTACAAAGAAGTATCGTCCCGTAACGATGGCCAGCGAGGGCTAAAAACCTGAAAACACTCGTTTATAATCTCGCTATTTTCTTTTTTTTACATATTCTTAAATAGGTATCTGATAGGATGGTCTAACTAGTTTTGCTGATGAATCAGAGTGATCGCTCCTGGAGCATGCGCGTTCGTGGCAGGCTCCCTTTTAAACGCTTTGTTTATTTTTGTTCTACAGCAAGTGGTGATATGGAGGAAGTCAGTCGTCTCATAAACCTTGGCGTTGACGTAAACGCGGCGAACTCGGACGGCAGTTGCGCGATAAATATAGCGGCGACAATCGGGTCTCGAGGCATCGTACAATATCTTATAGACAACACGGCGGATATCAATTCTGTTGATTCCTGGGGGAATACACCACTAAACGTAAGGCAGCTAACAATAGGCCATTTACAACGAGCCTATGAATAGATAACCTCTAGATTCCCGTGACTGGAAGGCAAACAAAAATGTTTAGTTGACTTCTTTTCGAAATCGCAAAGAAATTTATGAACTCCCCGGCTCCTCACCTCGCGGGGACATTCTCGTAGCCAGAACTCCCCGGCTCGTCTGCTCGCAGGGGAGGCTCTGGGGACATCCATTTGAGGGCTGTCGCTTATTGGCTGATTCTGAGCGTTGGAGCATGCGCTGAAAGGTCGTTCTCTCAGCGGCTCCCAATCTCTTACCCAGAGCCCGTCATCTTTTGGCCAGCGGCAAGATTCAGGGCTCTGGGGGAATCCGTTTTGTGAGCATGCGTGGTAGGTCAAAAGCGTAACGAACTCTCATACAACGTTCAAACCGGAAACCCAGAATCAGGGTTTTAAAAAAATCGATTCCCCCAGAGCCCTGAATATTGCCGCTGGCCAAAAGATGACGGGCTCTGGGTACGCGTTTGAGCGGCTCTGTATTAAATCTCGCGCATGCGTCAGTGGCTGTCACCAGAGCCTCCCCCGCGAGGTTGACGAGCCGGGGAGCTCTGGGTTCGAGAATGCTCGCGGGGGATACTCTGATGACAGCCATTGACGCATGCGCGAGATTCGATACAGAGCCGTTGAGAGAAACAACATTCTGCGCATGCCCCAACGTTCAAAATCAGCCAATCAGCAAAGGCCCTCAAATGGATGTCGCTAGAGCCTCCCCGCGAGACGAGCTGGGGAGTTGTTCTGGTTGCGAGAATGGTGATCCCTAGCTTTCGGAATGGGCTCCCTGTGGCTTGATTACTCGTCTAACGTACTCTCGTTTCGTTCCAGTATGCAGATATGCACGAGCACCGCCCGGTCAGTCAGCTACTAGAAGGGCTGGGCGCTAGAAGAAGTTCGCGCCACTACAGCACGCACGAGATTTGTGAAGTAGCAAGCGCGGGAAACCTACAAATGTTACGTCATATGGTACACAACGGCGCATGCGTCAGCTACAAGGACAGTAACAGGAGAACGCCATTGTAAGTCATACCACAGGGAGTTCATCTCTAGAGAAAAATAATAAGTCTGCATCCTGGTCTTTTCTGATTGACTAATCACTTTGTCCACACTCGCCATGGGGCTCATTACCACGAAATGGTTTCTTCTATAGACCTTTTTCAAAAATGGCGGAAAGCTGCATGGAAACGAGGCTAAAAATATGAGCATAAACGGCGGCTGCCTAGGGAAGCCTTAGCTGGTGAAAAGGGACCGATAAGAAAAGAAAATCAGAAAACACTAGACATTAAACGGTTTTCGGTCTCCATTCACCAGCTAAGGCTTCCCTAGGTAGTGGTAATGTATTCTCATATTTCCAGCCTCGTTTCCATGCAACTTTCCCAAACCAACTTTTCCATATCAAGAAAATTTCGCCAAAAGCTGTCGTTTTGCCGACGTTGCAAAACTTCCTTATTAGGAAATTCCCCTTACCTTATTTGGAAGGTCTGTAAGTACTTTTTCTCATATCTTGGCGAAAAAAGCAGGAAAATTGACCAAAACTTGCAGGAACTCGAGAAACATCCTACTCTTGATCGCCATTTTGTTTTTACCCCCGCCGAGGGGCCTGAGTCACGTTTTGAACACCACAGGCAACCCGCGCGTATTTGCCATAAAAACGACAGCACTTTCTTGATATGCTTTAAGTCCTGATTACACTTGCACTTTTTGCTGCAATTGTTGGCGCGCGATTCGCGGCGATTTTTCTCGTACGTACGCGTCAACTCAAAATCACCAGTGTAAACTAGGTGCAACTCGGCGCGATCTGCCGCGATTTTTGTCGCGTTATGTCGCGGAGATTTCAAACAAATTCCAAACTCTTTTCAACTTGATGCGATTTGAAGACAAGAGAGCTCAAAAATCGCACCGGATTTGCATCTCGTTTACACAAGAGAGTTGGAATGCGACAAATGCAACAAAAAGCGCAAATGTAAACCGGCCTTAAAGTTGACAATAAAAGAGACACGTATCGCAGCTCAACATATGGCATATGCACGGTGAAACAATACCCGACCTTGATTATTTGTCTATCGTACTCCCGTTTTTAGTATGCAGATATGCAGGGGCGCAGGGATGGTGAAGGCAGTAATATGCTGTGGGAGGGGGGATTCTCTTCAGAGAGTGAAAAAGGCCTGAAAAACAGCTGGAAAAACATCAAAATGGACGATTCCAGCTATAACACGCGCGCGCGCTGCATGTCGGTAGATGTGGGATATTTGTCAAACAAACTGTTAAAAAGCGCGCGCTGCATTCTGGTAGTTGTGGGACACGGCTTGGGTAATTCTGAATAAAGAAGAGTGCGCGCGCTTATAGCTGAAATCGTCCAGGGTCCTTAAAAATTGGAATGGACAGGAGTGTACGCAGCACTTTTTTCTTTGGGGGAGGAGGGGGAGCCCAACCTTTCTATTTTTGTCGAGATTTTCTTTAATTGTTACTATAATTCGCTGTTGGATTCATGCAGCACATTAACCTTAGTTTCCCTCTCTTGTCAGACACGTGGCCTGTGTTGAGGGGCATCTCGATGTCGTCAAGTTCCTTCTTCTTCAACCCGGTATTGACGTAAACGCGCGAGACAGGAATAACTTCACACCTCTGCTCGGTAAGCGCGCGAACAATACAAGGTACCCAATGTTCCTGTAAAATGTTGCTTTCCCGTATCAGGTCCTGTGGGGGGGGGGGGGGGGGGATGCCTGTTGGGTTGGTTTTCACTACGACATAAGTGACGTAAGCATAAGAAGAACGGAAGCCTTTGATCCTTATGCTTACGCTTATGTCTAGTGAAAACCGCACTAAAGAAAATAGTTAGTTTGATCCTTATGTTTATGCTTGTTGATAGTGAAAACCTACCCTTAATAAACCAACCTCAGAATCCATACCAATAAGGTTTCCGCTTCCCTTGTTTCATTTTTCAGAGTTTGCTTCAAATCTAGGGGTTTGTTTTTTGTCCGCCTTTACGAGATTAGCGAAATCATTTCTTGCCTCTTCTCTTCAGTCGGAGTTAAATTTCCACGAACCAAACAGAGCGTGGGTTATATTTGATGTTTGAATGAAATATTTCTTTTTCTAGACGCTATCGTACATGAGCACCATGCCGTTGCTGAGTACCTTAAGTCACATGGAGGAACAGTGGAAGAGAGCGTGCTTGTTTCCATGGTAACCGAGCATGCACGGACGGGCGACGTCAGAGCGTTAAAGCGCATGCTCCGTTGGTCGGGTCACGTGAATGTTTGTGATTATGATGGTATGACGTCATTGCATGTTGCTGCTGCGTATGGCAGAGTCAAGGCGGTGTGTATGCTGTTGAAGGAAGGCGCAGGTAATGTCGCTGTTGTCTCGTGAGATATTTCACAACCCAACAATAATTTTTGCACATGACCATTTTTAACCAGCATCTAAAGAACATCGTTTATTAAAATACAATAGAACATCTAAATTGTGACCTGTCAAAATGCATCCTAGGAGACCTAGGGAATTGTTCCTCTGCTCAGAGGAAGAATGCCCTGGGTCTCCGAGGATGGTAAAAATGCTGGCTACGTCATTGATGTAATTTGCTGATTAGAAACGAAATTCTCCAACCCTGGCCCCAGGCGTCGCTTGTATGCAGTGAATGTAAACCGCCGAATGTGCGCGAACTCAAACACATCTTTTTCCTATGACGTCACGTTCCTGTGATCCGTCACGCTTCTAACACAGGAAGCCCGCCCAGAACGCCAAGCGAGTGATACCTTTCGCTGTCTGGTTTGCTTCTTGATCATGACTTTGTACATGACTTCTTTTTTTGTAGATGCATCACTATTAAATCGACTCAATCAAACACCCTTACAGGTAAGCTGTTATCACAATATCATCTAAAGCCCGGTTTACACATTGTTGGGGCTATGTTTCTCGTGCGAGTTGCAATTTTTGTCGCGCGTACGCGTCAGCTCCAAATCACTAACGAAACTAGGTGCAACTCGGTGCGATCTGCCGCGATATTTGTCGCGTGATGTCGCGGAGATTTCAAACATGTTCGAAACTCTTTGCAAGTTGATGCGATTTGAAGGAAAGAGAGCACATAAATCGCACCGGATTTGCATCTCGTTTACACAAGAGAGTTGGAATTGCAACTCGCGCGCGAAAAATCGCCGCGACAAATGCAACAAAAATCGCAAGGGTGATCCGGCTTTGACATGACCCTGTATTGGTAATTTTATAGCCAGGGATGCTAAACAGCTGGATAAGAACGTGCCTGTATCAGTCGAGTGCGGGAATAATGTGTTCGCCCTAACTGCAATTCATTTTTACTCAATAATGTCGTAAAACCGAGAACAACCTTTTGGTTTATCCATGGTTTATCATAAAAACCTTTTGTCTTTATTTTTGTAATAGCTGGCATGTCGGAATCATCATGTTGAAGTAGAAAAGAACTTCGGCGACACATGAAGGTAAGCGTTAGAGCGCTTTTCAGATGCGTCTCAAAAACTACACACAAAGTAAAAAAGACACAAAATCTCTCAACTTTACAGCTGTTTCAGGTAACACGCGAACCAGCGCGTTCAAAACATTTTTAGCAGTTGGGGTTTTCTGTGAAATCAATCAAACCACGTGAGCCAATCAGGCCCTTGCTCAGTTTCGCCTAGTGCAGTGAATTGGCTTTCTGTTGCGACATGTCTCGCAAGGGAAGCCAAAAAATGCACTGGGCAAGGATCTGATTGGCTCACACGATTGCGTTGATGGACAGCGCAGAAAACCCAACTACCAAACTCCAAGAATCTGACAACGGCGAAGTCGCGTGTTACCTGAAACAGCTGTAATTCTAGCTATGCTATATGCAGGCGGTGTGCCATCTTTGTAATATTTTAAAAGATATATAATAAAGTTGAAGTTAATATTTGTTGCTCGTTTTTCATCAAATTCACTTGTCGCTCATCATCATAAACATCATCGTCATCATCATCATCGGTTTTGGCCCATTTTGTTTTGATGACCACACATGCGAGCCCAAGGCGGATTTTGCCCCTTAGCACCTCATTTCTACTGACTTATCAACTTGAATTGTCGGCAAACAGTTGCGCGACAAGTTGTGTGTTTGATGAAAAAGAAGCAACAAAGCAAAAATTTGTGACTCAAAGTAGACCCGCGCTCTAATTCGTGCAGCAACTTTTCACAACTTGCTGATTGGCTAACTAAAAGATCCAAGACCGATCGACCAATAGGAACGTGAAACTAATATGACACAAATAATTTTTATTTAGACAAGGCTAAATTAGGACACATGTAGCGCGCAACATTGTAGCTGGACACGTTTCCCTCTTGTTTCCCAATTTCGCCTCGCTAGAACCATTGGTGCGCGCGACAAATTTTGTAGCCGGGACACAAAAAAATGTTTCTTCGCAAGACAAGAAACATTTTGTGTGTCCGAGACACACGCGTGCGATGTTTCCCAGGAAGCATGCAGGAAACAACTGTTGCGCGCTACATTTGCCCTAGTTTAGTCGTAGCTTTACTGCGCCCTTTCTAAGATTACTTTGTTTGCATAATTCTAGTTATCAGAGGAAGTTCTGAATTCAGCTGAGTCAAAAGAAGTCACTTCGTGTTACCAAAACAAGCTTAAAATACGACGAAGAAAGCACAAAACCGAACCCTCAACATACCACTATACAAGACGGGGCTCCTGGTCTGACCACACTGATAACTCAGCAGAGGCAAGAAAACAACAAGAACAGTCAAGTATTAGCACAGACAATATGTCACGTGAGATACTACCATTAGGTGGAATCCAATCAGAAACTAGGACAGTGTCACGCCCTCCATTTCTTCGTGTGACACCTATATCACAATTGTCACCCACGACAAGAGAGATGGCTGGAGGACAGCCAGATTATGTGTAATGCGTGACAGTTGTCATGTGAAATACTCTGAGCACATGCCATGAAATTCCCACTCCTCTCATTCGCCGAGTGATATATGGGCTGTTTTGTCAAACAATTGCTGAAAGGACAGATGAAATGTAAAGGCACGGATATAATTGAATAGTATCAATTGTGCTTGGTTCACATTGAGCAAAACTTGTGTCAACTTTTACACGTAAAATCAAAATTGTCTTTTTATTTTGACAATTTTAGACTTTGGAAGCATTACAATTTTTGTTCTAGCAATGACCTGTCAGATCCTGAAAAAGGATCTACCAGGGGTGAAATAAGGGGGAGGGCAAGGGGGCCATGGCCCCCCTTTCTTGGGAGATTTTTCCCATACATTTACTGTGTTTGATGCAAGAACTTTTCATCCCATGTTTTCACTATACATCCGGCCCCTGTCTACAGAAATGACTTAGTTTGTCCTGAGGTAGCCTGGATCCGGCTACACTTAGTTTGTCCTGAGGTACCCAAGACCGTAGCTATAGACATTTTTGTCTGGGGGTTCAGCAGGTTTTTTCCCCACATGTGCACACTAAAAATTTTGCTTCGCTGGGGGGGTAACTGCCCCCTCTGCTAGCTATGGCACTGGCACCCTCTCGTTTTCCCTCTTTGCCCTTGTTACAGTATGTCTGCTTGCCTTCAACACAGTATGAGCTCTGCAAAAAATTTCCAGTTCTAAGCACTGATCATCTGCAGTGTAGGTCCATCTTCAATAAAGTTTGTAATACCCTTGGGAACTAACTTAGCTAAAAAGCTTCATCGTCTTCATTATCTGTAACTTCTTTTTGTTCTGTTTGATGTTTTCTGTCTCGATGGTGAACAATCTGGGTTTATAAAATATAAGATATTTTGTAATGGGGCTAACTTGAATAAGTGATTTCTTCAGCATTGCCAGTCCTATTAAAATTTTCATGCAATAAATTATGTCCAGCTAGTATCTGCACATCTGTGATACAATCATTATTATAAGCCCCACATTTCAAAGTGTGCCCTGCAAGCCTCACTAATCCCACAAAACCCACTACCTCTACACTTATGGTATTTCATTTTGCACTAGCTGATCTAAATTTTGATAGCTACCTTAATTTATTACCACTGGGCAATTCCAGAAAATCTATGTACCCTGGAGATGGGCAGCACTAGTTTATGACGGCTCCATGCATCCAGAATTTCCAAAATGGCTCCCCCCCCCCTATGCATATAGAATTCCTGAGAGGTTAAACTAGGCTCCAGCTTTGAACCCCCCCTCCCCCCCATGCAGGCAGAATTCCAAGCTTGGAAACTCACCCTCCCATTCAGAATTTCTGAATGCTGCCTGTCCCCATCGTACATTATCTTTTCTGGAATTGCCCATTGGTACAAAAACTCCTCAAAATCTACATGACACTTACTTTTTCTTTGGTTTCTTCTTTGATTTTCCATGATGAGCCAAGAAAATATTTCAAGTTTTGCTCTGTAAAATCTACCTGCTTTGCTGCTTTCTTCTTTCCAACTGAAAAAGTGAAACACAGAGGGTTATATTCAGGAAATTCAAGAAAATGGGGGTGTCTGTGTTTTACTGTGTTAGGAGGGGATTTCCAAACCCAACAGCATTGGCCAGAGGGCACCACACTCAGATATAAAAAATGAGGGGGGGGGGGGTCCAATGTATTTTTGGGGTATGAAATTTGTAGTAGAAGTATTTTTCGCGTTGAAAACTCTACCCAGGTATTTTTTGGGGTGGTTGAAATATCTGAGGGTATTTTTGTTTACAGTCTAGTTGATCATCAGGAAACATAAGCAGCTTGGCATCATGTGTATGCTGCTATTAAATAGCCTTTTTAGGCTTAAAATGTTGGGTATTTTGGTTGGATTGAGAGTTGAGATGTTGGGAGTAGTCTTGTTAGTGTAATGTCTGACATGGCGAAGTTAATAAATAAAAAAAGTCCCCCCTGGGGTTTAGATCGTGACAGACAGACAGACAAATTACTTGATTATTACTCTCTGTACTTTACCTTGGTGAGATGTCTTAATTGGTGAATCATGAGGTCTCTTTTTCTTGTTTTGCTTGGGAACTTTTTGGCCACGAGGCGTTTTCGCATTTTTGCCTTTCGCTGCTTTGGAAATTTTTGTCGAAGTTTCGTTCGAGGAAGATACGAAATCTAAGCCCTTCTTTACAAGCTTCGATGACATTTTTTAAAGGTCATATGTTTATAGGAGATATTAGGAGTTTTTCGGTTTCCGCAGTATTGAAATAGCATAGTAAATCAAATAAATTACCAAGTGAAATATTTGTAAACACGATCACACGATAGACACGAGGAACAACTTATCGATTGAATAAAGCCACAGGCAACCCGTCTAATATCCGTTTTTTTTTTTAACCGTACAAATGCAATGGAAGCGATTCGCTACAATCAAGATAAAATATATACTCTAGAATCTTATAATATTGCATCTTTAAAAAATTTTTAAATTTCTTTCATGATTTTGCATGGGCACAGACTCTTGTTGCAGCGTGGGTACCCTGTGATAATGAGGCCGTGAAAGAGTAGACGTGATTCCCCATGATGCTTAGCGCGCAAATTCAAGATGGCGGTTTTGGCGGTCTTTAGTTTCTTCTCGGCATAATTTCATATTTTTCGTCAAAAAAAACATGAATCGAAATCTTCTGAGAACTCCAGACGATAGCACAGCTATCGTGCGGATAATGGGAGAGTTTAATCAGTTCTTGTCGAGTTCGGATTCAAGTGACCCGAAGATGCGTTTGACTTTTGAAGATGCAAATGTAGAAACTCCACTGCCTTCTTCTTCGCAAGCAAAACAACAGAAGCAACGCGCTAGAACGGTAGATTTTCCTAGTAGGGGACTAACACGATCTCAAAGCCATAGTGCAGTTGTGGGAAGACCTTATCGCGAAAAAGATGTCGAAATTTATAAGAATCGCAGCAAAATAGCTTATCTGGAAAGCGAGTTAACTTCGATGGAAAGTTCAAAAAAGCGAGCGCGCGTCGAATTCGAGAGAGATACAGGCATGCAAAAGCAAGAACTGCACAAGAGAGAAGAGGAGCTAGATGAGCTTCAAAAGAGTGTAAAGTACGCACTGGACCAAGAAAAGATTGCTAAAGAGCAATTGGCGGACATAAAGAAGGAGTATGAATCCTTCAAGAAGAATCTGAGAATAAGATTCAGACTTTGCAAAGAGAGAAACTAAAGTTCGTATCTGAAATCGAAGAGGTATGATAATACAGAAACTGCTGATGTAGCATCGATGTAATGTAATCCCCAACCAACTTCTGAGAAATAATCCCTAACCCCACTACTCAATAAAAAATCGATCTGCATCAATTTACACCAAGTAGTATCAGTTGAATATATTGAGTAATTTTGGAAATCAATACTCACAATTTAGCACTAATCATATCAAGTTTTATTGGGTTTCCACAAAACACTGACCCCCGGTCCATGGACCTCTCGCGGACCCCGGTCCATGGACCCCTCGTGGACCCTGGTCCATGGAGCCCCTGGTCCATGGACCCCCTATAAAACATAGGCATTTTTTCGAAATAAAAAGTTGAGAGGAATAAAGAAGCGAGACACAAAATTTGTATTGTATGAAAAAGAAAATCAGCGAACATGAAAACAAGAAAATGAGTGCACGATATCTCACATAGCAGTACCTCAAAGAAATTCAAATACGCAATGATAGAGGATTGCACAAGCATGGCCGTAGCGCTTACTGGGGCCAGGGGGGGGGGGGGGGGGGGGGGGGGGGGGGGGGGGGGGGAGGGGCGTGCCCCCAGTTTTTCACCAAACAACCCTTAAAACTACCGATTTTGCATCCTGTATATCAAAATTCTCCCACACATGTGGTAATTTCGCATGCCGAGCTCTAAATTTTCGCAAAAGACTTTCAACTTTCTTTAAAAACTGCCTTCAGATGTTTTATATGTCATGCCCCCCCTTGCTACGGCCCTGTAAAGTCACACAGGTAAGCTAAATTCGCCCCTAAAGACTGCTAAAGGTCAAGTTTATGTATTAGTATCTAAGATTTATTAATTTCTTCATTTAATAGACCTTGAGTTGACTTACCTAATGCCTCCTTGGATGACAGGTAATAAGTCATTATGTATCAGTCAATTCCAGCGGTGACCATCCCGCCTCCGGGACACCGTGGGGCATTTGCTCACCAGTGCCTTCCCTGGGGTGGGGAATTTTGAAAATTTTGCTGGCCCCAGGGTCGGGAATTGTTTTTCCCCGGGGGAGGGGGGTGGGGAATTTTTGGTTTCTCATCTCAAGCGCGTCGGGTTTTGCGAACTAAAACACCAGTTACAATAACTTTTGTGTGGCAGTTACAAAGTCCCAGTTTAGAGAAAATAACGCCACATAAAATATAATGCAGAGCATGGCACGTATACACCACGTTTGGGGAAGACACATTTACACATTTCGCAGTTAACATCTTCTATAGAGAAGAAACAGATTTCACAATTTCGTCTCAGTGGAAAAACATAAAAATGAATTGACACTATAAAAGAGTTCCAATTTCGCAAAAAGTCAAGTAACATAACTGTGAAATAGTTGCTCTGCAAATAGAATAAAGGTAAATTTCGCATTGAGAGATTCGGAGACAATTTGCAGAAATGGCTACAACGGCGAACTAGGAATGTCTACCGATATTGTAGTACTAGTACCTTAGTTTCACTTCTTTATTTATATTTTGTCTCAGTGAAATGAGAACTCGTTCAAAGACGAGAAAACTAAAGTACATTTACTGAAACGAATTATAAATGCTCGAACAGTATAAATGGAGTTGAAGTTTTTGTTGTGAAGCTTTGTCACGCAGAGTCGAAGGAATCTTACCGTCTTTTTCTCGTCCCAGGGGTGGGGCATTTTTCCGCTTTTTGTGTTCCCCGCCGTGGGGTATTTCGCATTTTTGCTAGCCCGGGGGCGGGGAATTTTCAGTTTTATTTTTAGAAATGACCAAATCCCGGTGGTTGCCCGGGGGAGGGGGGGGGGGGCATGGTCAGCGCTGGAATTGACTCATACATTAGGTAAGGAGGCGTAAGTTGAGTCATCTTCAAGGTCTAAATGAAGAAATTAATAAATGTTAGATACTGAATACATAAAACTTGACCTTTAGCAGTCTTTAGGGGCGAATTTAGACCCCATCCACACTTACTATACACCGTTTTTTAAAGGAAACGGATACTTCTTGCTCCGTTTTCAAAAAGATTTGCGTCCACACTTATCGTTCTCGTATTATTTTCGCCCCTCCACACTACAATGCGTATCCGTATGAAAACGCTTTAGAAAACGCATTTGAAAACGGTGGTAGTGTGGACGGGGGTCTTACATGTAGCTTACTTGTGTGACTTGTGTAATCCTCCATCATTGCGGATTTCATTAATAAGGACGGCCTGGAAGGTTTTCTGTGCATGATTTCTTTCGATGTGCTGCTATAGGCTCATTTTTATGTTCATGTTCGCCGATTTTCATTTCATACAATACAAATTTTGGGTGTACGCTTTTATATTCCTCTTGCCTTTTAACTTTTTCGAAAAAATACTGTGTTTTATAGGGGGTCCATGGACCAGGGTCCACGAGGGGTCCATGGACCGGGGTCCGCGAGAGGTCCATGGACCGGGGTCAGTGTTTCGTGGAAACCCAGTTTTATTGACTTTTCTATGGCATTTACAAAGATTTATGCCCGGGGGGGGGGGGGGGGGGGGGGGGGGGGGGGGGGGGGGACCCCTATATTCGAATGCTAGGGGTGACCGTCGTATTTTTTAGGGGTTGAAATTGGCGATCTGGTATTTTTTAGGGTTCGAAAATAAAAACGGTATAGTAAGAAAAATAGGTATTTTTTAGGGGGTTCTCACGCAAATAAGGTAGTGTTTTTGAAAGTCGAGAGGATACATTTGATGTATATTAAATAAACGGCCAGAATAAAATTTAAGCTGTCAAAATTGTTGGTATTTTTTAGGGTATTTTCAGACTGAGGGGTATTTTTTAGGGTGGAAATTTTTTCTGACCAGTATTTTTTAGGGTCAAAATTCGAGTTTCTCGACGGTCACCCCTAGCATTTTAACCTTAGAGTCCCCCCCCCCCCCCCCCGGGATTTATGCTTCTCAATTTACTTGATAAAAATTGATGAAACTCGATAGAAATCAATAACAATTAAAAATACTTGATACTCGCACATTTTTATGGTTTCAATTTTTGTCGATTCCTGATATTACTCAATTGATTTTCCATTGAGTATCAGAAGTATTGAGTTGAGTAGTTGGGTCGGGAATAATCCTAATGAAATACAGTAGATCATACATGCCATTAGAGAGCACATCTTCCAAAGTGCTTAGACTTTTTTCACCTGCAAGTTTTATTTACACAGACAAGACAGCAAGCAAGTCAAAAGAATTCAGAATTAAGAAACACATTAACCAGGTATAGAAACAGAGATTTTGTTTTTCAGAAAAAGTGACATGTCAGAACAAGGCAATTTACTTCATGATTATCCTCAAATTTTTCAGGAGAGAGGCTGAAAGGCTTATTTGGAAAACAAGCTGGAGGAGTGTGAATCACAGTTGGAGGCTTTGAATAGGTTGGTATAATCATGTACAACGATGTTCTTCTGTATTATAAAAAATGCCCATTCATAAAAAAGATCAGCTAGTTACACTGCCATGAATTCAAAGTATTCCAATTATTAGTTAAAGCTGTGTCCTCCGTTTTTTCTCTTTATATTTTCCAGACATCATCGTCAATCTTCCGGTGATTCTCTTGAACTCGAGGAACTCAGAACCAAAGCAAGGAATGCTGTACACAGGACCAAGGTATCTAAGGCCTACGGCAAACGGCGAACTTCAGCTGCTCTTCTTCTGTCGAACCTTTCCTTTTTCAAGGATGCCACTTCATTATACTTTATAATCAAGAAATTTTTATTGTTTTGTATTTGTATGGCGCGACTCTGGCACAGTGTTTGCTGTAGGCCTAACAGTGATAGTATGCAAAGTAAACACCTGCATCAGTAACGTTTCCTAGAAATTCACTAATAGAGCATTTTGGCAGAACTTGCTTGGATTTTTGATGCATTATGCCTGTAGATATTTTATTGTCACTTTGCTCTGATGAAGGGCTTAGGCTCAAAACGTCAGCAGAAAACTTTTTTTTAATTAAATTAGAAACTAGTCATCTACCTGTATATAATTTTGGTACAAGGTGAATCATTAACACATTGGGCTATTTTTAATTTCAAGCCCTATAATAATTTCATTATTGCTGTAGGAACTTGAAGAGGAGCTAGCACGGCAAAAGGAAGCAGCCAGCATTGCTCTTTCCATGCAGAGTCAACTCACCAAGACAAGAGCTCTCGAGAATGAAAATATCAAACTCAAGGAGGACAACAGATACTACAGGTCTGTGCTATAAGCCTGTGTGTTCTCAGATACATGAGACTTGCAGTTCTTAAGTTGAACTATGCAGGGATCCAATGGTACTACTGATAGCCAAGTACATAAGCATAGATGCTGAGGGGATTCCTGGCAGCAGGGTTTAGTAGTTACCAATGTAACATCTGCCTTGAAACTGGGAAGGGTAGTGATCAAGAGAGACAGGACCTCAGGTTTCCGAATTTTATCTGAAAAATGTCAAACACAGTGAAACAAAGTTCAACCTCACAATATGAACAGTGTTGGCCACTGAACAGAAGGAAAATGTCCTCATTCCCGGCTGGGAATTGATCCCAGGTCACAGTGTGAGAGGGCAGTGCGACACTGAGCCAAGGAACCTTTTTCTTTGCTTACAACTCAGTACAACATTTGAATAAAAACCAACATGGAAAGTGTTCTGTTTTCCCAAAATGGCTTCACCAGCTACTTTTAGGGAGGGGCGGATTTAGGGCTGGGGGGGGAGGGGGTGCTGGGTGTTGACAATATTGTTATGTTATTCTCAAATTAAATCCATTTATGTTATAGCTACGATATAACGCGCGCTCTGATTGGTCCAAATCTATGCTCTAATACACCGATAAAGTGATGATTCTCTCACGCTATATCATGAAAGCATTAGGCACAACTTTCTATGACTTTATCAGCAAATAGAGCACTTGTGATGTTGGGAGAGACACTCGCAACGTTTTAAAATCACTCGCCTGCAGCTCGTGATTTTACAACATTCTTGTGTCTCTCCCCAACATCACACGTGCTCTATTGCACCGATAAAGTCATAGAAAGTTGTGCTCTAATGCTTAAATAGTAAATGTCTTGCAAAACAAAATCGTAGGTGCCCTTTTATTATAATATCAAATTCTTATCACAGGGAGCACCAGCTTGAGCCTCTGCTATCCTATATTTATGAGCAGAAGCTTGATGAACTTTAATCTGTTGTTTTACAGGGAGACAAATGAAAGTAATTTATTGCTGAAAGAAGAAGCTGATAGCTTGAAATCAAAACTATCAAGAGCAGAGCAGAGGCTTAAGGATATGATTCAGTTGGAAATTGAAAATGAGGTCAGAGGAAGAGAAATATTGTCTATGTCTTTTCTTAAAGATAGCTTTCCAGGGTGGGGGGTGGGAACAAGAACCAACATGGAAGCGGCCTCAGCCGACCCTTTTGCAGCAGCAGAATCAGCTTAATCTGAGAAAATACAGTGTATGGCCTTTTAAGTATTTTGTTATAGCTGATTATTGTACTGGAATATTACTAACAAAATAATATGAAACAAAAGCAAAAAAGCTCAAACCTTTTGTAAGAAGATTAGCCCTAAGACTTAAAGATATTTTGCCCAGAAAAACATTGTTTAAAGCAGTTTTTAACTGCTAAAAGGTTTGCAAAAAGATTGTCTTATCGTATACTGGTAATTTGCCTTTGCAGCACGTAATTTGGCAATGCAGGTTTTACCTCTGAAGTCAGATGCACTGATAGGAACCCAGGTCTAATTTTTTAGAAACCTTTTTTCAGGAACTGAAAAAAGAATCCATAAGTGGGAGCTTGAAGAACAACCAGGTTGTAAGCACCTGGCTTCACCTGTAGAGCTAAAACAAGAATTGTCAAAGCTTCAAAAGAGTCAAGTTGTGTTGTTGGAGAAGCAAGCGAACTAATGTCAAGGTAATTGTTTCATTCGCCTTTGTCACACAACCGCCATCTTGCATTTTGCAGCCGATTTATTCAGCATGGAAACGAGGCCAAGCAGGGCACAGGGTTTGCTCATGTTGAAAAGTGAAGCCTGATGCTAGGTTTATGTACAAAAGTTGACCAAGCTACCAAAAGTACTCCTTATTTGTTTTAGAATCAAAAAGTTGATTGGATCACTGTTTTTTCTGCTTTGCCGGGTCATTCTGGAAACAAAATGGCGGCGCGTGACAAAGGCGAATGGTGCCCAGGGTATCATTGACTAATATGTCAATAGAAAAAATATTTTTACCAATTTCATGTCCTTGTCTAAATTGTCAATAGATCACTGGGCCCAGTAGATGTTTTACAAAGCGTCACTATAATAGCTGGGTATTAAATAACTTGGTGTAGAGCCTGCTATACTGTACATGTACATTTATATGCAAATGTAGCTTCTCGAATGAATAATTGTGTCCTGGATAGGAAGCTACATTGTAGCCCAAATCTTTGAGCATGGGAGTGATGTGGTTGTATTTTCTTGTGCTACATATGATACAAGCTGCAAAAATCTGCACCTTACAGCCATTCTCAGTTACATGCGGTCGCCGGGAAAAAAGCTTACAAGCGAAAACTCGTTTTTCCGTCTTGTCTGAGTGCGACGAGCTGGCGATAGCATGTGCTTTGCCATGGAAACTTTGACAAAAATTGAGTTTTTCGCTTGCAATTTTTTTTTTCCGGCGACAGCATGTAACTGAGAATGGCTGTATACTAATTTATCTGATTATTTATTATACTTTTAAGAGCGATTGTCAGAGTGGATCGACTGGTGGTCGGAAAATCGAAATCACCGATTTGAATGAAACTCGGTCAGGTGATAGTGGTCCATGAGTAGATCACTACACCACTATTTGTTTGAGTCAACAATTTCTATGTACCGATTTAAGGGGGTACATTTTGACCCCCAAATGGTACAGTTTTGGCCATGTGATATTGTGCAATTTTAGGCAATTTGAGGCAGCCCTCATCGAAACGCGTTATAATATAGAATATTTTGTTTGCCATTTATCGAAAGAAATACTCTTCGACTTTCAAATTCGCTTAACAATTTAAAATCAATTAAACCTCAAGTTTTTACAGAGAGGAAAAGAAAGGGATACACAAGGGCTATTTTCTGAAGGTAAATTTTAGTGATTTTTAATTTGCTCTTACGCTTTGTTCCAACAATGATTATCTCTGGTTTCTATAGGGACGTGAAGGCAATGGACCAATATACATGAAAATATAAAAATATCTTTGGGCACTTCATGTACGTGCAGCTGGGTAACAATCACTTTTATGGCTATTTTGGGTCTTAAGGGGCTTATACGCGGGTCAAAACCAATTTTTGCAACTATACTCTCGTGAAGGAAAAGGAGATGAGACAATCAACGTGACAATTGCCTTGTCTGCGCCATTGTCAATGTGTTGACAGTACTTGTTGCCATGGCAACCAAATTAAGGGACTCGATGCTAAGTTTGCTTTTTGAAGTTCGTGAAAATAAGAACATTTAATGAAACGTTGCCATAGTAAAAAACGATGAGGTGAAACATATTAGATATCGCCCTTCTCACACATTTCGCTGGAGCAATGCAGAACCAAGAAGATAAGGGGTAAAGGCACTACCCCTTTGAATCATCGTGATGGAGGAGCGAGTCCCCAACAATGGTTATAGCTACCAACGTAAATAAGCAAATAACCTAATATTTCCGAAATCTTATCTATCCCAAGTGAGGACGCTAGAAATGTTGGCCATGTCAATGGCTGATTGCATTAAACCGTGCATCCGGGGGAGGGGGGGGGGGAGGCGGTTGAGGAACTACGGAAAATTTTCAGGGGAGGTGTATAGGAGGGCGTGTGTCTGGCGCTTGGATCCAAGGGGAGGGGTGAAAAAGTGACTTTCCAGGGACATTTTTTTATACCTAAGTTAATTTCCCAGGGGTATTTTGCCAGAAAAAATGGAAATTCCAGGATAGGGGCCTGATTGACGAGTGGAAATTCCAGGGGAGGGGGTCCTTTTAAGGGAGGTCCTCAGCCCCCCATGCGGTTTCAAAATGCAATAAGCCAATGAGTTGATTTTAAGGGCATATATCAAGACCAGATTGGGCCAAAATCTGTGGATTCAGCTCAAATTTCGAGTCATGTTAAGACAAAAAAATTTGTATTGAGGATGCATGACCATAAATCTGTCTTACGTAGTTTTGCTTCTCCCCCCCTGTTTACGCGTATCAACAAAAAAACCTATTGATTTATTGAATTGAGAAGTAGCGAATGGTCGTCCTGGGAATTAAGAAGCTGGCGAAAATATGTCTTCGCAACTGCAATTTCTACTAAATTATTGCAAATTACAGATAATGCATGAGAAGAAATATTTGATCGTCTCGCTCTCTAATTTTGGAGCCAACCCTAAGTTGCTCTGTTTACTCTGTGGGGCAGTGCACCAGCGTGTGCAAAAGGTCCTGATTTCGATCCCGGACCAAGCAATGCTAGCGATTTTCTGGTCCGAGCTGCTTGCTTGTGGCAATGAATTATCTTAATGAGGAGCTCTGATAAAGAAAGGGGGTAAAGGGGTGCACGTTTGAACACTTTGGGCAACCAGTTCCAGCGATTATGAAGTCAAATAAACTGCAATTTTGGCCCTTTCAACTTTTAAGCAGGAGGCGTTATTTGTGGATGGGTGCTTCTTAGATCCTTTACGCCCCCTGTTCCATATTCATCTGATGTGCACGCTAGCTCCTATTATTGTAATAGAAAAAAGGTAACATCCTACATTGAATAGCATTAGTTCTGTTAGGCCCACGTTCTCACGACAACATCCAAAATGGCCGCCTATTGGCCACCATTTTCAATTTGGAATGAAAAACAAAATATTCCATGCTGCTAGTTATTTTGAACCTTTTTATGAGGTCTTGAGGTCATAACAACTCTTTAAATGAGTCCGAGAAGACTTTTTCTCTGATAGCCGAGGACAATTGATCTCTTTAAAAGTAGCGTTCAATGGAACAAAAAGCTTATTTTTAAATTATTTTTGGAGCAAGAGTCCTAAAGTGATGACGTCACAAAAAGCAAATTTTCGATTTAGCAATATTTCTCCCTTAATTTCGAAAGGGCAAATCAAATGATAGCTACACACCAAAAATGATGAAAATCGGTTGCAAAACGCGACTGAGATATGGCCCTCTGAATGGATAACTTTCTTTAAGATGACAAATCACTATATCTTTAGTTAAGTTCGTAAAGTTTTGAACTGTGTCTAAAATGCAGTGACTTGTTAAAGAAAATTATGTATTCAGCGGGCCATATCTCACACGCGTTTCAACCGATTCACCCGGTCTCATTTTTTGCGCGTAACGTTCTTTGAAGTTGGGCTTTCATTATTCAAATTTTTCAAATTTGTGACATCACACTTTAGGACTCTATTACACTAAGAACAACAAACAGCCCGTCACTTCGTGACGCTAGAAGACTCAGAATAACATTTTGTTTAGGCATTACAAATTCTAGAGCTTTCGAAAGATAGAGATTTTAGAAAAGCATCCTCGTAATGTACGTTACTGAGGGCACAAAGCTGTGGTTAGGGAAGCCATTTCAGTGTTGTACGTGATGGAGGGCACAAAGACACAAAGCAGTGGTCAGAGAAGCCATTTCAGTGTTGCTCTCGGACAGACTGATTTAGCCAATCATAACGTTTGCGCAGATAACCCGATTATAATAGTATAGATGAAGAGTTGGGATATCACTGCGGCGTGTAGCAAATAAGTGCAAGTGTAGCAAATAAGTGTCTGGATTATTTAAAGATTATTTTAAATATTGAAACACCCCATTGAAATTCCAGTCTAAGCACACTCTCGGCTATTATTCTCTCTCGTGTCGTGTCATATCTGTAGGCCAGAATTGGTCCTGTTTAGCACATTCATTTAACGACTTGTTTCGACCATGACCGCTTTATTTCATTGCGGATCCTTTGAAAGGAAAAATTCATCAACTTGTTAGGAAAGTTTTATGTTCACTAAAAACAAACCTTTTAAGGTGTATCGAACCAGTAATTTTGCAACCATACCAACCAATTTTGAACCTCTCATATTATCAAGACAGGCCATTGATTTTAATCACGCAGCCAATATAGCAGACCCCTGTTATTGGAGGGAGTTCCTTTTCTGAAGTAATCCAAAACAAGCAAATCAAGATTCTACAGAAATGAAAAATAAAATATTCATATACCTAGTGAAAAGTCTTTAAAAGGATAAAAACCACAGGTCCACTCAATTTCTAGTGTGTCCTCACTTGGGAAAGTATACGATTTCGGGAAATATTAGGTTATTTGCTTATTTACGTTGGTAGCTATAACATTGTTGGGGATTCATCACGGTGATTGAAAGGGGTAGTTCCGCCACCCCTGATCTTGTCGGTCCCGCATTGCTCCAGTGAAATTTGCCTGAGAAGGGCGATATCTAATAAGTTTCACCTCATCGTTTTTGCTATGGCAACGTTTCATTAAATGTTCCCCAACTTCACGAACGTCAAAAAAGCAAAATTAGCATTGAGCCCCCTTAATTTGGTTGCCATGGCAACAAGTACTGTCAACACTTTGACAATGGCAGACAAGGCAATTGTGACGTTTGATTGTCTCATCTCCTTTTCCTTCACGAGAGTATAGTTGAAAAAATGGTTTTGACCCGCGTATAAGCCCCTTAAGACCCCAAAATAACCGTAAAAGTGATTGTTAGCCAGCTGCACGTACATGAAGTGCCCAAAGATATTTTTATATTTCCATGTATATTGGTCCATTGCCTTCACGTCCCTATAGAAACCAGAGATAATAATTGTTGGAACAAAGCGTAAGAGCAAATTGAAAATCACTAGAATTTACCTTCAGAAAATAGCCCTTGCGTATCCCTTTCTTTTCCTCTCTGTAAAAACTTGAGGTTTAATTGATTTTAAATGGTTTTAAACGAATTTTGAAAGTCGAAGAGTATCTCTTTCGATAAATGGCAAACAAAATATTCTATATTATAACGTGTTTCGATAAGGGCTGCCTCAAATCGACTAAATTGCACAATATCACATGTCCAAAATTGTACCATTTGGGGGTCAAAATGTACCCCCCTTAAATCCGTACATAGAAATTGTTATGACTCAAACAAATTGTGGTGTCGTGATCTACTCATGGACAACTATCACTCGACTGATTTTTATCCGAATCGAAGATTTTGATTTTCCGGCCATTTTGCAAAATGGTCGATTTCTCTGACAATCGCTCTTAAGCTTATTAAACTTTTAAGCTTAAAAGCTGATACCTGTGTAAAATTGACATGTACGGTCCCCAAGCTGAAAAAAAGATTCAGAGAGAGGGTGATTTCCATGTCTGTATAGCATTTCTTGTGATGATATTGATATATAATTAATAGAACATTTCTGTAATATATTCATCCATAAATGTTTCATTATTTTGTATTTTCAGCTCACATGTTCATGAGTCTGCTTATAAAAGAGTTACCAGGGAACTGGAGAATGCATTGAAAGAGCTGGAAGAAGCAAAGGCATGTATATATATTTTTTAGCAATTCTTGCAGTATTCAAAGGATCACACAGCAACTGCATCTGAGGCTAAGGCCAAAGTCGTTAAAGTGCATATCACCCCTGAAAAGAGCGAAATGGGACAAATAGTATAGGACATTAGAGGTAACGTCCTGTAAACTGGTTTTAATTTCATTCAAAAATGAATATTTTATCCATTTTTGAATTATTTCCTTCGACAAAGAAGGCCGCGCTAAAAAGGGCCTGGGTCGAATGACGTGGCGAGAGGTATTGTTAAAACCATAGTGGCGAAAAAACATTTCAAACATTCAAAACACGAAATAATTTGCGTGTATAGATGTTGACAAGCGCATCAAAATGAGTTTCTCTTGTGCATCTGTGGAAAATTATATACTGTAGTGCAATTCTCACTGAATCTACGTTTGAGTGACAGCTGAAAACAATACCTCCGGACACGTCACAAGTAAGCTCGACCCGGTAATCCCATTATCGGCCTGTTTGCCAAAGGGTGACCAAAAGGGAAAAATCGGCTACTTTTGACTGCACGTACTGAGCTGGGGTTTTATTCAAATCGCAAGTATCATACATCAATTAATAGCCTGAGACGCGTAGAACTCCTCACACTTTGCTCTTTTCAGGGGATATGCACTTTAACAATTCTTGTCATGCCAATTTCCCATTGTCTAGACAGGGCATGAGCCATTCCTAATGCAGCTGAGGAATCTCTGTTTAAGGCATCAGTGGCAGATCCAGGACTTTACTAGCAGGGGTTCCGTTTCTTCTTCACTCCTTCGAAGACTCATAAGGACGATACATTATGGACCATGAGTGGTCTGGGTATCACACTTGCACTAACTGGGTCACGTGACCCCACCACCTCTTAACGAGATGTTTTGCCAAGTACCATTTGATATTAGTCAGAATTGAAGTTTTAGCATAAAATCTCTAACCTGGAGCAAATGGCAGCGCGTTGAATTATTTTCAAGATTTTAGTCAGAATGTATTGGATTTGGGTCACGTGATGCAGTTAGTGCAAGTGGCCTATTGCGGGAGCCATTTTTAAATGGCTTAAAAGAAAGGATATTTCACAAAGGATATTTTACAACAGTGGAGGGCTGAATACATATACACATAACCTATTAAATGTGTAAGCTTCTACTATGTGCAAAAAAAAACTAGTTTCAATGAAGGCTGCTATCCAGGGAAATTTTTTTTGACTGACTTGTGTCTCTGTTTCGTTTTCTTAGGAGAGCAACTCGAGGAATGAAGGCTTGTGTCAGCGACTGAAGAGACGCTTGTTTCTCGTCACAGCCGTAAGTACAGTGTACCCTCATTAGCTGTATTCACACACTAGAGACGAACAAATCGTCTTGACGGACAAATCGTCTGTAGACGAACAAATCGTCTGATGTGAAAACGGGCCGAACAAATATTCAGACGAACAAATCGTCTGAATTTGTTCGTCTGTTTGGTCGTCTAGGAAGACGATTTTTCATAGACAACTTGTTCGTATAGACGAACAAATCGACTAAAGTCCGACCTGAATTCACACTAGACATACAAAGACGAACAAATTGTCAGACGATTTGTCCGTCTAGACGATTTGTTCGTCTTCTAGTGTGAAAACGGCCATTGTCTTTGATGCTGTTTTGTCGGCCAAAACACAACAAAAATCTATAAAATTACGTTGTGTCTGTATGCCATGATTTATGAACGTTTATATTGGTTTGTATTGTTTTGTTTTGATTTGCCAATCGTCGTGACACTGTTGAAATTCCCGCCATTTTGGCGCGCGTGCGCGCAACACAGGAAGCCCATACAGAAATAATTGTTTAACTATGAATTTGAAGATTACAAAGTTTGCTATCAATATTTTTTTGCTGATAAGTAAGGAAATAAAAAAGTTGAGCAGACACTATAGAAATAATATCAGCTACGAATTTGAAGATAAGGGAGTCTGCTTCATTCCTTTTTTTTCTGGGAGAAAATCTGAAAAGGCGCAGCCGAAGGTAAGTAAGAGCGGTGATAGACTGATAATGGAAGGTAAATAACCCCTTACCAAAATGTATCGATGAGTGCTTTAAGTAATGCAAATTTTAGTCTCCACTGACCTGTGACAAGAGGGGGGGGGGGGGTGTCCGGGGGTGCACAAGCACCCCCACGCGACAAAAAGGTCCACATTTAAGGGTTTGAAAACACTGTTTTAGTGACTACATGGGCCAATCAGAAGACTGCGGTCACTTTGGCATACAGCCAGTTTCGTATACTTGTTTGTTCTAGTGAATTTTGACTAGCGGTTAATGCACACCACGTTGGTCTAATTATAGCAGTGCTTGTATATACTCCTACCCTGGCTTGTATTTCGAGCGCGATCCTTCTGAATGGGATTTCTATATTTTCCAATGATATATAGGTCGACATATTTTGGTTAAAGGGGTACTCGCACGCTCGCCTGACAAGCAAATTAATTCAAATTGCAATCCAATTCCATCCTCTTCATAATAGATAAAAACAATATAGATGTGTATTACAAACCTGGACTGTTATTTTGGTTATTCTCGGTAAACTTATATGTAATTTTGGTGATTAGAATTAGGCTTATTTGTTGACAGGTGGTACAAAAATTAAGCGTGCGAGTGCCCCTTTAAACTAAGGACGTGTATGATTGTTTTTCCGAGGACGTGCCGCGAAGGTTCTCAGTAACCTTATTATTATATGATTGACACCTTTTCTATTGTTATTCAAGACCCTTTATTTTACTTAAATCCCTGTGAATTAATTACATTCTTAAAGAACGGGGAGGGTTTGAAGTTTCAGCAGGGAAGATTGGGGCTATTATTGAATAGTTAGTAATAAATGACCTGCATTATAAATGCGCGGGTCTTTATGGAACAATTGATTCTCATAAATGACCCGGCGCATTTATAATGAGGAGCAATTATGACTAATTAGACAAATAAAGCCCCACCCTTCCGATGCTGAAACACATTTACAGCTAATAGTCCAGTCATTCTATGGTTTGACCCGTCACTAATTGCAACAGAAGGTTTTTCTTCACAATATTGGTCAGTTGAACGTACTAAACAACATACTAAAAGTCCTAAAAAGTCCTAGCACGGGAAAGCCTCTAAAATGAGCATCATTGATACGCGCGCTCTCCTGCAACATGAAAACGAGGCTGAAACCGGAAGTAGCGCTATTTTGCCCGTTTTAATAGTACTTTCTGCCTGATTTTCGAGGATTTGTCGTAATTCTATGAATGACAAGCTGTTCAATCAATTAATATGGTATTTACATATCATTGACGCTTAAAAAAAGTGTTTGAGTTTTCGGTCTTCTCCGCTTCCCTAATATGTTAATTGTTTGCGAAGTTTTTTAGCATAAACATTAACAAAAGCGACAAAAAAAATATTAAAGAGCTCTGAGGTTATCGTTTTTATTTCCATAGTCAATAAAAATGTATTTATAAAGGTAAAAGTAGTTCAAAATTGAAAAAAGTGTCCCGAGACCATCATTATAATCGGAGAGTTGCAGAGTCCCTTTGCAGTGGCAACAGGCGGGTGTGATCATTCTGTTACCTTGCGGTAAGGAGTAATGATCGTAGTGTGCTACATCCTGTTGGTGCTACATCCTGTGGTACAGTTGCATCTTATAATGCGTAGAAGGTTGTCTGGCGCTCAACCAACAGCTCTTCCCCCTGCAGCCGCGACCTCCTCTCGAGTGCTATTTAGCCAGCCTAGCTGGCTCCTCAAGTTTTTTCGAGGAAGGATCGACCCATGGAGGCGAGTGTGCGACCCATGGAATCTGTCTCGTAAGCGACCCCTCTCGAAAACAACAAACGTACAGAGCCGGCTACGCAGGCTAGTGCTATTAGTCTGCTGGAACGCGTTGGCTTGCTCTCGAAACGATCGAGTGAGATGAAATTCTGAAGTGACGCGCCACTGTAGTTTCGCGAAGTCGTGTCCCATCCGAGGAACGTGTGTAACAGAATATTCCGACACACCTCCACTCCTAGCCGTGAGCTCGAATTTTCAGGACGTTCCAAACGCGTCACAGAGTGTTGCCCTTGCTAGGGGATGAAATACAAATTCAAGACCGCATGGTGTGGGGGTGCGAAACATTTTGTCAGTGTTGTGAAATAAACGAACAATTTGAAGTGATATCCCTCTGAAAGTACTATGAATAACGCTCCTTAGAACTGTTTAAAGTTTTCGTGATACCCCACAACTCCCTATTTGAACTAGGGCTAGGCAGTTCAAATAGGAAGCATAAATGTAAATGTATAAAGGCTGGGTATGCCTCTTTCAGTGCGTGTGATTTGATAAGGGCACTTCATCAAGCCCTGAAAAAATGTAGGAGAAAATGCCATTTTGTATGTTGACAAACCAAGTAGATTTGTTTCTTCCTCATGCGCCGCAAATTACTCATAACTTTTCCAAGAGTAGGATAGGTGAATCCTACAACGAGCGTGAAGCGCGGGACAAATGACGCAATGCGCGCTGCAATTTTTATCGTATCCAGTTGCGAAAAATGCAATGAATAAAAGTTGCTGTAATTGGTACTTGCAGCTACCCCTCTTTCGAGAGATCCCCCTTTCGCTCGCCCAAACATAGAAAAATCATACTACTCCTTCTGGCGATAAATGATGACCAGCCCTTGACGTGCGGCGCCTTACGAAGGAGTTTGGTTTTAGAGGAGGTTATGTACACGATCAAAATTCGGTTATTTGTGCCCGGGATTACCACAATATCATCACCGCGCTCTTTGCTAGCATTATATATTCATTTACTCCCTTTTTTCCCGTAGGACAATTACATCCGTCCTATTGGTTGCGCATTGCTCACTGCATATCACGAAAAACTTCATCCATTTGCGGTTCGGATTTATTTGCTGGCAGTGTACCGGCGGCAAAGAAAAAAAGAGAAAAAAATGTCATTTGAATTCCAAGTTGAGTGTCAAAATAGGGTACACACTAGCCCTTCTGGCTGATTTCAAATGTCGCACCCCGTGTAAGCGTGACACCGAAACAAACATGTGCTCTCTACACGAACGAGCAGGGATAGGTTTGGCCCGTGTAACAGCACTATCGTGTGCGTATGCAAACCGCAAACAGAAATTTAGTATTTTAGTCTCTCAACAGAGCAGTCCCAGAGTCGCACTTGGGCAGACTTTACTGATTTTGCGATATTATTAAACTTTGCCAGCTGATTGAATTCGAAATACGAAGCCCCTTAAATGTGGACCTTTTTGTCACTTGGTCGTGTGTGCGACCACAATCTTAGAGCAAAACACTTTGCTTAAGTTTCGGCAACTTTGCAATTAACACCATTCATCTTGAGCTCCTCTGAAATAATATGATACAAAATTATTGGCTAGAACCACTTCAAACCCGTTCGTGTAATCAGTGAACGCTAGCGTTCAGTACAAGCAATTATAAACTTTTGAAAAACTCATGCTCATTGCCCTTCTAAAATTGCTCTTTTAAAATCGAAGAATTAGATATTTCTACATGAAATACAATGCCATGAAATGCTCAATGTAAATTCGGAAAAATCACTCACAGTCGTCTTTATTTGTGTGCATAATTAGCAGGGGAAACCCTAACTGCAAATCCCGCGTACTCTCGACAAAACTGCTCCTTCAGAGAGTTGAGTTGACAGCTGATTCTTTAGTATGTTTACTTGTAGAAAGATGATTCTAATCTTCATATAGTACCTGAGGCAATTCTTCTCGAGCGGGTCCTAAGTAAGTGACTCTCTCTATTCAGATGCTTGTTTGGCAGCAAAGAAAAGCAACACTTTTAGTAGTGACGGGCTTTACTCAATCAGCTGGTAGCTAGAGCTTCGCATTCGTAGCAGATTCAATCAACTTTATTTTATATTCATAATCATGTAAACGCAGTTTGTTTGAGACAGATTGTGGTGTCAAAACATGCGAGCAAGAAAATTGCGAGTTCATCATTCAAGAAATTTTCATCAAGAAATACTCAGCAGTTTGAGAGAAAAATAAAAAAATAAAAAAAACTTAGTCTACATGATTAATATTAATATTAGGATTGAAATTTTGGATATCATTTAGACATTTCCTTGCACAAAAGAAATAAATCTTGAATAATATTTAGGAAGTATTATGCACAGCCTCGTTTTCATGCAGAAAAAAAACCTTTCCAAGGCGACCTAAACAACGCAATTTTTCACCGTGTTCCCGTGATAGGATTTCTTAGGACTTTTAGTATGTTATAAAGGGGACTTTCGGCACCTGAAACCGTCGAGAAACCTTCTGTTGCAATTAGTGACAGGTTGACCCCTTTTTTTTCCATAGAATGACTGGACTATAAATGATAAATACTACAAAATTGTTTGCTAGGTTAAATTGAAAATTATATTTGAACAAAAAAAAATGTAATTACTAGCTTTAACTGAATATAGTGTGTCTCTAAATTGCAAATTGGCGATTCTTTCTACTTTTCTACTAAATTTTAACTATAATTAATATGAAATAAGTAGATGTTATAGGTAACCTTGCTAGCCGGCTCCATTTCTGCTTCACGCTCAAACAAACTGTGAAAGAAATAGAAATAAAAATTATTTAGAACATTAAGCTCATAACAATACATTTGCACATAACATTTTAAATTTCTTTCGTCAATACATTTTACCAGTTTGTCAAATTTAGGATGGACCTCGAACGTCACAGCTTGAACAGCTTAAAACCACACAGTGAGTGCCGAGTTCCTCACGCGCATAATGCACCCTTTTAGTCTTGAGTCTTGAATCCTCAAGCGTTGTTTTTCCTCCGAAACTCGTTCTCAGTCGCCAACTTAAAACTACTAGTTCAGCACTAAAGCAGTGACTTCTACAAAATGACGACCTAAAATCGCGAAAAACAGGTGTTTTGATTTCTTTTGTTGTTTGGTACAAAAAGAAGTTTAAAATGAATGCATGAAAGCTAAAGGAACAATAGCCCCGACACTTCTGTTTGTAGTCTCCCAACCACTCAAGGGATGTTTTCTTTTAATGAAACGGGGGCTTTAGAATGCAAACAAATCTATTGCGAAAGGCACCTTCTCTGCAGTGAAAAAGCGTTAGCAATGTATTTTTTGAATTTGAATTGCCACGCAAAATACACGTTATTATGAGAAGTTCAAAAGAAAAAAGGCATCACTGACGACAATAGCTTTCAAAACACTTTTCATCCTTTTGTTCCATACGACTTAAACCTCAGGGGATATCCCTCTACTGGAAAAAATAAAGATCCCTGGTTGATTTATATGGTTAAAAATCGATTATTTGACGATGTATTTTCGATTTTTTAATTGAAATGCGCTCCACCCGATAGTAAAATCACCTTAGATCATGTAATAAGTCTACGGCCCTCGGTATCTATATGTCATATTGCCTCAGCCCTCGGTATTTAACTCTTACTTGAATAGAGCTTGTGGACCATCTATCGTATGTAGACAGCTCCCGATGGGTTAGGTTTGTCTGGAGGAAGCACATTATTCATATTCGCACAGGGATCGTGCACAGGATAGCAGCTATTACCACCATCAAAGTAATAGTATGGTTTCCCATCCTTACTTATATGGGGACCACATGTCCCCATATCCAAGCGGTTCGGCGCCGCATTTAAACAGTTCTCTCTGGTATTTTTAACAACCGGCAATCCAAAGTTCCGGTCTGCCAGTTGACGAAATCCCCGGTACCGGGCGAGCAAGCGATCCAGTGCACGATATTCGACTTCACCATGAATTCTGTCCCGATGTTCTTCCAAAGTGGAAACTCCATCGCGGAATAAACGGATTCGTTCAGAGGTATAGTTGTGGACTTTGCGCTGGCGGAGCTGTAAGACCAATTTGGGATCGGCGTAACGGAATTGCCGTATGATTTGAAATTGGCGAAGTTGGTAAATGTATAGCTGTACACTAGGGTCCAGCCTCCCCCATCCGTTTCCATGTCACAGTACACGCGCGTTGGCTGATAGGTACTGTTGGTTGTCAAGTTTACCCAGTAAACCCCGGATGTTATGGTAGCACCGATTTCTTTGAGTTGTTTGCAGGATTTCATGGCCAAATCGCGTGTGTTTCCGAAAGCTGAAATCAAAGCGCGTTTAGCATTACCAGAAACATATAACTTAGTTGAAACATGTAACGGCGAACCAAGCTGTGGATTATTCGAGATGAATTATGACCATATTTGGTCAATAATGAACTCTCGACTGCTAACACAAGTAGGTTTTCTCTTCATAATATTTCATTTTTCGCTCAAATAAAGTAGAGCAACAGTGGTAAGTGATAATATACTAACTAATTTTCAAAATCTGTTGAATTGTTTATTCTGCGAATATTCCGCAGCTTGGCACTAAAGCAATGTATGTTTGTTACACGTTTCAACTCACTTATATGTTTCTGGCATTAGTAATTACATTCCATGTTTCATCTGCGCTCCCCTTCCCCAAGGGCAAAGGAACCTGAACCCTTGCCCAAACCTTAAAATTATTTTTGCGGTTTTTTTTTTCACGATCATAACAATACTCGCACTCCCAGTCCTTTGAAAAGAAAAAAAAAACAAACCTCGACGAATCAGCGCGCGGAAATTCTTATAATCACTTGAGTAATTATGCTAAATATTACAACTGGTTGATAGAGTGGTTTTCATCCGGCTGTGAAATAGATACTAACAAATACGCGCTACTATACACTATGAAAGTCATTTTTATTGTATTCTCCTTTTTAATTATGACTAGTAGACACTATTAAACACTGACTATTAATTTTGTTTCACAGTCGGATAAAACCACTCTTAATGCTAAAGGCTGGTTTCCATATAATTGCGCCGATCTCTTCAGTCTCGCCAGTCGCATGAAATAGTGTACACGCGATCCATGCGATTATATGGAAACACTTCTCTTGCGATCGGAAGAGACTGAAACGATCGGGGCGATCGCGATCGCGCGTATAGAACACTGTGCTATCCAGGAGATCGCATGCGATTGAATGAGATCATATGGAGACATTCAAAATCGTTCGAAAGCGACTGATGCGATCGGAATGTATCCCAGAATTCATTGTTTGGAGACCAGCAGTCATCTCGGTCGCGTACACTTTCAAAATGGCGCACAAAACATTCATATTCTATGCGATCGGTGAGATTATATGGAAACATACGATCGCATCGAATCGCATGAATCTCATGGATCCCGTGTGCACTATTTCATGCGATCGGCGAGACTGATGAGACCGAAGAGATTATATGGAAACCAGCCTTAAGTTGGTGTACAAAAGATGTAAGATCTGTAATTGGCTTATGTTTTTCTGGCATAGAGCTCCCGTATTTCACTGCAGTATGCATAAATGAAAAAGGCCATATGTAATAGCAAAACGGTTTAGTTAGTGAAAGAATATTTTTTCCTCGTAAAAAGAATGCTTGAAAACACATAGCCCTATTGGCTGTATCCTATTATTTTCTAAACTTGTTATCTCAGCCTTAGTTACCTAGACTCAGAAATTGCAATTACACAAGAATAGAAAGTGTTTGCCATTCCCATGGATAAAAATGCGAAATCCGAAACACAAGATTGGGGATATTTAAGCCAAAAACGGCAAAGAATTCATTCATTTTTTAATCTTGAAAAAAATGAATGCAATTTGAATGATATAATAATAAATTAGAAATTATTAATTGAAGTTTTACTTTAATTAATTCAATTTAAGCATGCCCGAAAAATTGGTTTAAAATTCTTACCAGGTTTACGGAATTCAAAGTAAATAGCTGATTTGTCGGTGACCATCTGAGCTGGGTCCATCCTCTTTGTCCGTTTATTTTGTTCACATTTTCTGTCTTGTCTGCCGCGGATGTAGAAATTAATGCTTGCGCAGTTTTCATCGTTAGAACATTCAAGAATACAAATGCCAAGATGATCGGCCAGGATTGACCTGTAAACCGAGCCAATTAACGCTTCTCCATAACTTGAGAGTTCCGATTTACTACATTGTTGAGTGGAAACTCGCCTCATGGCTTGAAGAATATACAGCACCAAGGGGAACAGCTTTGCACTCGACATCTTAACTGAATTTCATGAGGAGCGCTCACATTATTGTTCCTCTCGGAGAATGTGCTATAGTAATTCTGATAAAAAGGGAGGGCAGCTTTTGTTATGAGGGACAATATATCAATTTAAATTTTTAAGAAGCAGTTCCCGCCTGCACGGGAATCCGCTCTCCCCTGTTGAGGGGCTCTTATTTCATGATTTATTAAAAGTACCAAAATTGAGCAGGTGGGAAATTTGTCGACGCTGACAAATGAATGCGGGCGCAACCAAGAAGGCTTGCACGTTTGCGCAAACGTTGCATTCCTGACAAGTTTCCATGCTCTGGGTAAACTAGTTCTTTGTTTTATTACATTGACACGGATGTATTTTACGGTCAAGACCGCCTAACAAAAGAAGTTTCGCAATATAGAACATCAGGAGTAGACAAAGCTTGATTTCATGTCGAGTGAAGGTATAAACGGCCCTCAAAATATACGTAGACAATTTTTTCAGCCGATGAAACTTACAAAAATAGTTCGGTTTCAATGCAAGACTGAACCTGTGAAAGTTTGCATCTCTCGAAGGAAGAGAGAGAGAGAAAGAAGAGAAAGGATTTGGTCGGGCTTCCTGTACCTTCCCGTCCAAAACACAGGAAGCCCAACCCCCTTCATTTCCTTGAAAAAGTCCAACTGCCACAGAGTTGCCAGAGTTGCCAGCGGAGGAGGCTATCCCTGAGAAACACTAGGAAACAAAATAACTTTGGAATTTTCCCAGGCGCCTTCCGCTACGTAAAGCCTTTTCTTATGCGGACAGTATCTTGCTCATATATAGAGGATATTACACGGTGGCGCGTAAGATATGAGTTTTATTCTAGAGTGGCACGAGAAAATAAAACTCACATCTTCAAGCCACCGTGTAATTTCTTTTTATTATATGGACAAACCAGAAAAAATACTCCAAATTAATTTCCAAGCACTTTTGTTTTTACCGATATCCTCACTAGTGAGGATATGGAAAATACGTCACTCAGGTCCCGGATGTAGCTTCATATGAGATCTACGAGCGGCTTATTTCCCAGTAAAACACTCGTGTCTATATAATAAGGAGCCTTACCCCCCTCTTTCGTTGCTATGGAAACTCTGATGACAATAAATACATATGATGTACATTTAAAGCATGTAAAGCACTGAAATGTAAAGCATTGAAACTATGGTGTAATGCTATATCTATTATTATTATTATTATTATTATTAATAATCGTGTATGGCATCTTGAACTTTGATCTTTCTACAGCAAATGGTCAAAATTTCAAATTCATATGTAAAACTAGAATTGGAAAGCCAGTTTCAAAAGAGAAGTAAAGGTGCTATTTATTTTATCGTGGTCAAATCTTATTGCATTTTCACGCTCTAAAATGTAAAAGTTTCATTAAGCAATAAAAGTACTTTCCGCGTGCTCTCTGCTTTCTTACTAACACGAGGGGGATGTTGGGAGAACTGATCAAAACTTGAAAGACACGAGCCGAAGGCGAGTGTCTTTCAAGTTTTATCAGTTCGACCAACATTCCCCGAGTGTTTGTAAGAAACCAGAGAGCACGCAGAAAGTATTTTTATTGCTTTTAGAAAATAACATGCACACGCGCGACAGCGTTGCGTGACAATCGTGTTTCTCAGGTCTCTTACAAACACGCTTTTTAACCAATCAGAATGCGCACATTCACAATACAACATAGGTGTTATTTTCTAATATCTTTTGAACTAAACAAAATTTTGAGAAACACCTTTAAAGAATTTAAAGTGTCATTCACGCCTTTGTTATTGTTTTCGTTCGAATAACGACGTAAGACGAATAACGTGTAATCTCTTGATAAAGATCTGAAAAACAAACTTTTGCTAATCAAACACAGTTACCTCCTGTTACGTTGCTATGGAAACTCTGGTGACAATAAATCGTGTATCATCTTGAACCTTGATCTTTTTATAGCTAATGGTCAAAATTTCAAATACATAGGTAAGTATATTTCAGGATTGTGGTCGTTCAAAGTTGGGAGGTCAAGTGCAAGAAATAATGTAGGCAGCCTCCTTAAAAGAGAAGCGATTCCCGTGCAGGTGGAAATTGCGCCTTAACACTTTTAAGTGTTAAAAATTTGATATATTGTCCCTTATAACAAAAGCTGCCCTCCCCTTTAATTAGTATAACTACCCTACGTCACAATAGCCCTATTGTGACGTCAAGCATACTCAACTAACGGGGGAGGGGCGCGTTGTCAGGAGGGAGTGCTCAACTAACGGGGGAGGGGCGCGTTGTCAGGGGGGTGTTGATGCTCACGTGAAAGCTAAATCACAGGCACAAGAAGACTACAGGGCTGCTAGTGGCTGAAAAAACGACCTACAATAATTACTCAAAGGAGAAATGCCAGAAGAAGAAAAGAAGAAACCATGGAATCCAAAGCGTTGGTAGAATAGGGAATAATAATCAAGTTGGAGTATTTTCTTTGCCGGCTTACTCCTGAAATTCTTCCAGTCGGAGTTTCAAGGCCGAGAAAAAAACACTCTGTCTCCAACTGCAGAACCGTGCTATCACTTACGCCTCAAAGGATAAAAATACGCGAAGAGGAAGCCATAGAATACAAACATTGGGTCGAGGGATGAGGAAGGGATCGAGGAATGTTAAAATTATCGTAGAAGAGCAGAAAGAAATGGAAGCACCAGAGAGACCTAGACGGAAATTGCGCCCGGCGGGAAGAAGGGGGAAGAAGAAGCCGGGCAAGCAGAAAGTAAACCACCAAAGAGAGGCACCCTGTTCTTGCCATCATATCTTTTTGAGACTACTCGATAGTCGAGGATTAACATGGAAACGGTTTTTCCCCTTGCCCTTGACTTTGAGTGAACCACAAATTTTCTGCTCTCCTCGACAGACTATTTTTTTAAACACTTTTTTAAAAACTTTCGGTACCTTGAACGACACAACGCCTGGGAGCGCCGACACCGAGCGTGGTATAATTGGATCTCTGTTCACCGAAAACACAAACTTCACTTTACAGGAAGCGGAAATAAAGTTTCTATTGACAAACGTCTTTGCTCATGACCACCACGTGACCCGAAGCTGCAAGAGTTGTAGTTGTATAGTCACACACGATAGCCTGCCCTGTTTGTTTTCGAGTTTTGGAGTCGTTTTCACGAGGAATAATTACAGGCTGCAATTCTATTTAATTAGACACATGTTCTACTTCTCCATTGAATGCGAAAGTGTCAGGACTATAGCTGAATTCACAGGAACTGAAAACGTTTGTCACGAGTTACAGTACAACAACATGGCGCCCAAATCGAGCGCGGGAGTTTTCGTGTTTTGCCGTGCTTTGTGGGTTCTTCAGCTCCCTAGACATGGAATAGCTTTGAAAGTCACGTATATAATGGGTGCAGTGTGGATTGGAAACTCACTGTTCGCTGGAGTTGGACAAACATTCAGTATGAAGTGGACTAAACTGCAAGCTCTTAATTGGTAAGAATGTTTTTTTTGTTTTATGAGAAATATTTTCTCTGACGAGACGATCTCTTCAGGAAATTTGATTCCTCGGCCGTACGATTTAGAAAAGATGATCAGACTTTCAACTGTGTTTGGGCCATTCATTAAATTATAGAATTGATTACTTTATTTTATCTATTGATAGCTAACTTATCTATTATAATTTATTTCTTGAAAACCTTCCACCCCAGTCAAATAAGTTAAATTTGATTCATCTATAATATTTTCCTTGCTCAAAGGAAAGCCAGAAGAGTGCATAGAACGTTTTCCCATTTCTGTTGGATCAGAATAAAGAGAGCCTCTGTTATATGTTTCCGCAGTAGTTTCATTGTTTTCTTAAACCCAATAGATGTATCTTGATCAAAGTTTTTCAAACTTTTCTCAGGGGGAGCATGCCCCCTCAACCAAAATTATTTTGTTTTTCTGTCTCATTTCTACCCCCCCCCCCCCCCCCAAAAAAAAACATTTTTTTCAGTATTTAAAGTGCAATTAGGTGAAATTCAAGTACCCTTTTTGCTTTTCTGGACATCTTGTAAACCTGAAACTTCATGAATTTCAGACCCTTCTACAAAATTGCTCCACCCATAATATGGAGTTATGTATTTGGAACACTTTGGACATTGCTGCCTTCTGCTTAACACCCGTATGGCCAGGAGTAATAGTGTCTGGAGTTTCATTGTAGTACTCCAGGGTGGAGAACTTTGACATTATATTTCTCCTTTTCATTTGTTGCTCATGGCATACATTTTGTTTCCAAAATAGACCAAAATCAAGCAAGCAATTCTAAGTGTTTCAGTAACTGGATTTTTGGCCACTTTGCCAAAATTGCCCGGAATCCTGGTAAAATGTCTGATATTTCTTTCTCTGGCGTATCTATCAATAATATTATCTTGTGAAATTATTCTACTTACTATTCTGTCAGATAATGCAGTTTTTTCCACTGAGGAATAAATATTGTCCTGAATAAATCATGAAAGTTATTGTTCCCCCCCCCTCCCACCCCCAGTCCTGGGCATTGAAAAGAGCAGGGAGCATGCTAGTTCTGACTGTAAGCCATGGGACATGTGACAAGCAATAAAATAAATCAAGCCAATCAAGCAATCCAATTTATTTAAAATTTGAAAACTTTTTTAGGGTTGAAAAAGATTACCCGATATTTTAGGGGGATATTTTTCGGATATGTTGCAGGGAGAGGTACCAAATGAGGCAAGATATGGGGATTAGGGTATATTTTGGTCCCCAGACTTGCCTCTATGCAATCTATGCAATTCCTCTGTGTTGAAATCAAACAATTCACTTGTGACCGAGAAAACTCTGGGCAGAGAGATATGGTATTTGTGTAGGGACAGCACAAAACTGTCTATCTCAGGGGTCATATGAGTCAAGAAATAAGACAGGGAAATTCTTGTTAGGGCTGCTGTTTGGCCTAACAACCCTAACAGTCCCAAACAGCATAGGGCTGCTGTTAGGGACAAACAGCCGGGAGGAAGGCATTCCTTACTCCCACGTCTAAAAGGTGGGGCACATATTATGATCAACACCTGACAGCCCTTACAGCCCTTATAGCCCTTACAGCCCTGGCTGGCCTGACAACCCTAACAGCCAACAAACCTAACAGCCCTAACAAACCTAACAGTCTGTTAGGGCTGTTAGGTCTGTAAGTGGTGTTAGGGCTGTTAGAGTTGTTAGGTTTTATCATAATTTTGTGCCCCATCTTTTAAAGTGCCACTAAAGGCAGAAGTCAACTACATTTCATCAAAAAGATCCATTATCCAAAGGATAATAAAGGAACAGTCGTAACGAAAGAAAAATGTGTTTACCACGCGCTGTTAATATTTTATTGATTTTTGAATATTTCCGATTGGCGATTTTTTTTTTCGTTCAACTATGCATTTCTTCATCCTGTGGGGTGAACATTGGTTCCTGTGACGCATGGAGAAGACATAGAAAGTAGAACAAAGACCACAAGGAAGACAATGAAAGAAGAACAAATACCTTCTTTGTTGTATTTTCTATGTCTTCTTCATGCGTCATAGGAAGCATTGTTCTGAAGAACTTCTCCCCCAAGATGCATCGTGCATAGTTGAACGAAAAAAAAAACGCCAATCGAAAGTATTCAAAATCAATAAAAATATTAACGACGCGCGTAAAGCACATTTTTGTTTCGCTACTGTTCCCTTGGATATTGGATCTTTTTGATGAAATATAGTTGTCTTCTGCCTTTAGTGGCACTTTAAGAGGTGAGAGTAAGGAATGTTTTCTCGCTGCTGTTTGGGCTGTTAGGTCTGTTAGGCCTAACAGCAGCCCTAACAACTTTCTTGATTGCCAACTTTCTTGATAGTGTGTGCCGCATGTGTTAGCCAAAACACCAAGATATCTTGCAATTTTTTCTTATGTGAAACAGGTGCCAGTTTTGTCCCTACCCCAAAGTTGTCCCTAGTCCAAGATATCTCACCAATCTTGTCCCCGGTTGACTTGGGAGAAGACCCTGGGGGAGGCTGAGTCACATGACCGTTTCAAAACAAAGGACAACTGCGTTCCCATGTTTTCAAACAGTGGGCAGTGACTCAGCCTCCCCCAGGGTCTTGTACTCAAACAACCGCCATCTTGAAAATTACCCACAAGACCCTGGGGATGAGGTTGATATCTCACCTCATGTGAACAAGCCCTACGGGTGTCTACATTTCTATTAGTTAAGTTGTCCTTATGCTTTTTGTGTTTTTTAAAAGACACAAAGGCAATCATATTGGTCTAAATATAATAATAAATGTATTTTGATACTACAATAAACTACTACCATCTTTTATTCCTTATAATAGTTGGGAGCTCCGCTTTTAGGCAGTGCCTAAATCTATATATTATCCTTTTCTTGTCAAGTTGAGTGCAAAGCCAGAAGAAGACTTTCCACTTCCTATTCTTGTGCACGTGGGTCAAGTGCTCATGAATTTACTTGAATAGCCGAGGAAAAAGAAAACGCACCGACTTACAGACGGTATCCAACGGTTTGTACGTAATTACTAATGCTAAACGCGCTTTAATTCCAGCTTTCGGAACCACACGCGATTTGGCCATGAAATCCTGCAAACAACTCAAAGAAATCGGTGCTACCATAACATCCGGGGTTTACTGGGCAAACTTGACAAGCAACAGTACCCATCAGCCCACGCGCGTGTATTGTGACATGGAAACGGACGGAGGAGGCTGGACCCTAGTGTACAGCTATAAATTGACCAACTTCGCTAATTTCAAAACATACGGCAATTCCGTTACGCCAGTCGCAAATTGGTCTATTCCTACCGCAAGCCCAAAGTCCACAACTATACCTCTGAACGAATCCTTTTATTCCGCGATGGAGTTTTCACTTTGGAAGAACATCGGCACAGAATTCATGGTGAAGTCGAATATCGTACACTGGATCGTTTGCTCGCCCGGAACCGGGGATTTCGTCAACTGGCAGACCGGATCTTTGAAATGTCGGGTTGTTAAAAATATCGGAGAGAACTGCAAAAATGCGGTGCCGAATGGCTGGGGTATGGGGGGATGTGGTCCCCGTATAACTAAGGATGGGAAGCCCTATTACTCTAGTTTTGATGGTGGTGATGGCTGCTATCCTGTGCATGATCCCTGCGCAAATTATAATAGTGTACTTCCTCCAGGCGTTCCTAACCCATCAGGGGCTGTGTACATACGATAGAATGTCCAAAATTGAATTACTATGGCAATTCATTATTTCTCGCTGACGATGCTTTGTACCCGGCGGATTGATTATCGACTTGCACAAAATCGTACAATTACTAATAATATTCACATGTGCCATGGAAAGAAACAAACACACAAACACACAAAAAGACACAGAAAAAAACAACAACAAAGAAATGTAAATGCGGACCCTACTCGAATAAGCCTTGTGGTTTCACAGGGTCTGCTATCACATTTATTTGTCTATTTCCCAACTATTATTGTAAATATACATATCTTTGGTGAATAAACTTGGCTTGACTTGAACAACTTTGATTATTATTAATATTTTAGAGATTCAAAACTTTTGAGCTTCAGAACAAGGTACATTTAGGGGAGAGTAAACGTTATTGTTTGTCCTTGATTGGGGTTTTCAAACTAGAATTGGAAAGCCAGTTTGGAAGGAAAAGTTGCCGCCGAGGTCTCAAATCCTGACCCTATCAGAGACTAAAAATCCTCGTTTTTTATACCCTACCATAGACCTGCAGTCAAAATTGTATACACCCTACCGGAGGTTAGCAGTTGGTCGCGATCAAATCGGAATCATGTAAAGGCTTCAAATAAACCCGCCGTTACACGTTGCAATGTTTTCTGCAATGTTTTTTATCGCAATTGCATTGCGAGACAAGTTGCCAAGCCATTGTAGCGTGAAACATCCTCTGAAACGTTGCAAGACAAGTTGCAGCAAGTAGGATACGATTCTACTTCTCGCAACGGATTGCAGCAACTTGTCTCGCATTGCAGCGTGTAACAGCGAATCTTGCAATTTTCGTTCCCAGAAGCCTTCTCGGGCTTCTTTGCATATGTGCGCAATTTGTTTGTAGGGTAGCCACACTGAAATACACAAATACATGCCTTAACAGAAGCCAAACAAGCAAATTAGTATAATTACTCAAGCGATTCCGCGAGCTGATTTGGTCACGAGAAGTTCCGTCACATTTTGCTATATTCATTGGGGATAGCGCGCGCACTTTATCACGACAAACAAACACATAAAAATACCCCTAATAAACGAGAATTATTGTCGAAAATCTTAAAAGTCTCTTGAGTAAAACAATTAGTCGCCTCAGGCTTCGTCGCCTCAGACTTCGTCTGAGGCGAGAACCATACATCAGAAAATAAGGTATGCAGTAACTCATGGAGATCATTTTTAAATGTCACGGGCATTCTGGTTCATCTTAATGAGGTCATTGAGGTCATTGATGACGTGAGGGCACGTGACTTTCGTGTAGAGTTTCTCTTGTGGGCTTTGAAAGTTTGCCAATGTTTGGCTTCTATAGAAGCTTCCCTTCGGGAGATACGTTTTTTTTTTTCCTTAATTTTTTCTGTGTCCGTCCGTCCGTCCTTCTGTGTACACACTGGAACCCTGTGGTATACAAAGAAAAATATTTCTCTTCATTGTATGTATAATTTGTTTTGAACACATTGTCCTTTCCTTCCCTGCTAATTTTGAGCAGGAGAAAATACGGGACACAGTTTTCGTCAACTTAGCAGGGAGAGCATGTACTCTAAGCCAAAAAGTTTCCATTTAATTTTAGTCTCAAATGGTCCTGCTCTGTGAAATAGATTTACAGCTTCGATCTCAAGTGTGAAGTGTCTATCGCACATAGAAAGCACCGGATGGGTTCGGCACGTTTGGCAGAATATTTTATTCCAGTTGGCACATGGATCGTGAAGAGGCCAGCACGTAGTGACACTCCCTTCAATAAGGAAATACATTTCACCATTTTTATTAAGAGAAGGAGCGCACCCTTTCTTTTGAAATGCATCTGGCGCCGAGTTTATGCAGTTCTCTCCAATATTCTTAACAACACGGCAATTCAAAGTTCCTTCTTTCCAATTAACAAAATCCCCTGTGCCAGGCGAACACACAAACCAGTGCGCTATTTTCGATTTCACCATCAATTCGGCACCGATTTTTCTCCAAAGTGCAAACTCCATAGCAGCATACACTGATTCGTTCAACGGAATAGTTGTGGACGTTTGGCTTGCGGAGCTGTAAGACCAATTTGGGATCGGCGTTAGGGAATTGCTGTATGATTTGTAATTGGCAAAGTTGGTATATTTATAGCTGTACACTAGTGTCCATCCTCCTCCGTCCGTTTCCATGTCGCAATACACGCGCGTGGGCTGTCGGTTACTGCTGATTTCCATGGTAACCCAGTAGACCCCGGATGTGATTGTAGTGTCGATTTCTTTGAGTCGTTTGCAGGATTCAAAGGCGAAATTGGGTGTGGTTCCGTAAGCTGAAACAAGATTTCGTTCACAATTATTGCACAAAGAAAACACAACACCAACATTTAATAAAAGAACTATCACTTGCCCCGGTTTCTGGATCCCTTAAACTTAGACAAACTGTTTAGATATTTAAATGCCAGAACAGCTAAGCCAGTAATTATCGTACAAGCATGTTTAATGCCGGGAAAATACGAGGCACAAATCCCTCAAATTGTCGCGCAACATTGTTACGTTGCAAGTTGATGATCAATGTTGCATGCGTTTTTCATCTCGCGTTTTTCATTTTGTTGTCACGCAACAAAAACATTTGTTGCAAGTTGTAAAAACTTGTTGCGCAACATTTTGCCGACAATTCAAGTTTAAATTTTCCCTGCTAGCAGAGGCCTCTTTTCTCTGCATTTCGCTGGCTGAGGAGGTTCGCGAGCGAAATGCAGAGAAAAGAGGCCTCTGCTAGCAGGGAAGTTTAAATGAGGATGTGTGATCATCAAAACAAAATGTTGCGCGACAAGTTGTGAATTTGATGAAAAACGAGCAGCAAATATCAGAATTGGGACGCAACAATGTTGCGCGAGAAGTTCAGGGATTTTGTGTATCGTATTTCCCCATCGTACTAGCATGCTAAAAAAAAGATCTGTATTGGTTAGATACAACGCTAGAGTTGCAATGAAGAAGAATACATAGATCTTCCAAAGTGTCGTACTTCGTGAGTGCAAAACTCTTTTCCTATCGTGTTGATTCTACTCATTGCCTTTAAAGATACCATGCATGAGTATCTTTCTATGCTTAGCCGGAAGACAACTTCCTGGACAGTTTTTTAACCCCAGTTAGCGGAGATAATGGTACGGTATATAGAATATTTTTTAGTAATAATCTTTTATTTTGCTCTTGAAACTGGTACATAATTGGCAAGAAAATGAAAGAGAAGAGAAATCTATGTGTAATTTATAGTTATTGAACTTTTAGATGGCTACTCATATTATTGTAAATTAGGTCGGAAGATTCCCTTTGGGACTTAAAGGGGCTCTCACACGCTTGCGGGCCGCTTCTCTGACAAGAAAATAGCTCAAATCGCAATCCAATTCCATCCTCTTCATAACAAGTCAAAACAACCTAGAATTGCATTTGTATAACACTTGAAAGGTTTTTCTATTAATCTGGAGGATTATTTTGATTACTACGGGCAATTGTACATGTGTTTTATGGTTACAATTTTACTTATTTTATGTCCACGGTGGACGAATATTAAGCGTGCGAGTGCCCCTTTAAGTTGTCGTAGTTGTAATTTATTTTCCTCGTAGTGTTTCGACTAGCGGGCTATGTCAAAAAAGAAATAACCTATTAATAAATATAAATACAATTTTGTTAAAGGATTGATTAAAGATTTTGGTATGCCATTTCAAGGAGCTAACGCCGTCGAACTGCTGGACCATGCATGACTACCAAGTAACACATCTCAAAAACCGTGTCTGCGTATTTTAAGGGACATGGTCACCTAGAAAACACTAAAATAATTATTGTCACAAAATACAAAAATATTCTCTGACATTGAAAGAGTCAGTTTAAAGAAAGAAGTACGGAAAATTTCATTGGATTATGTTGAAGAATTGCTGTGATATGAGCGAATTAAGATGGCAAAATTAGTATTAAAAAGATTGAGGTAAACGAGGCGAGAAAGCCATTCACGCAGGAATCATATTTCCAACGTTATAGTAACCTGGAAATTTTAAACAAGAGGATAGACATTCATAGCGGAGCTCCTTAGCGGCCGAAGGCCGCAGAGCGGAGCACCATAGGTATGGCTGGAAGAATAAATAGAACTCGGCGGTATACGATCGACTTCATTTTTCATGGTTCAGCGGTATTCCCATTTGGGTATCGGCGGCGCGTCCGTGTCTGCGCGCCCCAACCACAGGCAACCCCAAAAAAGTATTTCATTTCGGCGGGAAAGATACTGCGCGTCCGTTAACAGAAAAACATGTAACCGGGAGCTCCGCTTTTAGCCAGTGGCTAAATCTATATATTAATCTGATTAGCTGACTGGAGCGACACCAAGGTCCAAAAATGCACGCAAAAAAACCTGATTTACTCTTATCTTCCATATTCCCTAAACTAGAGATGTAAGATTTGCCTTGCCCGATGGTTTACGATATAAAGGATGAAGTTCGTTCCACTCTTGTGGGTTATGTGTTGATAACGATGTTTGCGTGAGTTGATAAAAAGGTTTGCTGTGAACAGTCGTTTGGCGTACCGCGCGGGTTAGAATCATTCAACCAAAGTTGGCTTATTTTGAAGGCGTTTAGTTGAAAAACGTTTGCTCGCTCCAAAAAATGCTCTTCGTCAAATGTTCCTAACAAACATCAGGCAGCGCTGGAGACTTGTAGTCTTCGTGTGTGGTCATTCTTTAGCGTGCATCAATAGAAAATGTTAGATCGTACCTGGTTGACGAACTTCGAAATGAATAGCGTATTCGTCAGGGACAATCCTATTTGGATATGTCTTTTTTGTCCACTTGTTTTGCTCGCATAATCTGGCTTTCTTGCCACCAAGGTAGTAATTAATACTTGCGCAGTTTTTATCTCCAGAACACTCCTCGACACAAATCCCAAGATTTTTAGCCACTCCAGACTTGTAAAGAGATCCAAGTAACGCTTGACCAGATGTTGAGTGTTCTGATGTGCATTTTTGACCGGAGGCTTGTTTCACGAGGAAAATTAACAGAACAGAGAGTAAAAACAGCTTTATTCTGGGCATCTTAACTCACGACTCAATTTCATTTAATTAGGAAGACTTAATTGGCGAACTGTTTTCTGGCAATCCCGCAGCGTCCTCACAATGGTTTCCACGCAGTATCAAACCACCTGCACAATCTTTATTTAGCCTTTGGCGGTTGTGCCGCAAGGAAAAGCTTCATTTAGAGCTGGTTCACACACGAACGCAAGCACAAGTTTGATATCCCGTATTCTCTACCCATTCTCTTACCCAGAGCTCCCCGGCTCGTCTTCTCGCGGGGGAGGCTCTGGTGACAGCCACTGACGCATGCGCGAGATTTGATACAGAGCCGTTGAGAGAAAGATCTTTCTACGCATGCACCAACGTTCAAAACCAGCCAATCAGCAAAGGTCCTCAAATGGATGTCCCCAGAGCCTCCCCTGCGAGGAGACGAGCCGGGGAGCTCTGGGTACGAGAATGTTCTCTACCACGTCTGTGTCGCGCCAACCCTGTGCGCGCGCATGTTTGTGTATACACACATTTCAGAAAAGGTTGCACCATGACAACTGTCTGTTGTAACCCGCGATGCGTCATGGGAACAAATAGGCATACCAAAACAGAATCATGGAAACTAGTTTTCAGGATAAATAACCACAATTATTATTCAGCCATGCCATTATCTCGATTCTGATTGGCTAAGATTACGCAGCGAAAGCTTGTTGGCGCGCAGTTCGTGACGTCATACTGCAGACATTAGGATTGATGCATTGTAATGACGTCATAGCGCAAGCCAATAGGTTCGGACGCCATGTTGGTTTTCATTTCTGAAGCGAAAGCCAATTTTGCCAATATCCTCGTTGAATCTGTTATGATTTTTGCCGAGAGATCATTGCACACAGGATGTCTACTAAACATCAACTATGAAGGAAAATACCAATGGGCCACATTTCCTTGACTGGACATAAGCTGAAGTTGAAAAATCGTTTCGCCGAGCAAGGCCTCGTCGTCGACTTCCTTTAGCTAAAGAATTGCTGGTTGCTGAATAATAAAACAATTGAATTCGGCTTTCGCATGATAGTGAGATTTGTCAACGCCTCGAGTTAGTGTTATCCGCCTCATCTTCGCTTCGGTAGATAACACAAACCTCGGCGTTGACAAATCTCACTATCATGCTCAACCCCCATCCAATGATTAATCATTATCCTGCGAGATTGCGCAGAATATTGTCTGATACTTAACCGACGAGGGACGTAGTCCCGAGTTGGCTAAATCAGACAATATTTTGCAAAAATAGCGCAGGATAATGATTTTATTATTTAGCACATCGATAGCACAAACACAATCACAGAAATAATTTACTTTTGCGTATTAAATACAAGCTCAACACATCATGTTTCCTCAGATGACGGATATCGCAGGATATATGTCATGTACATCGATTTGATGAATAATAATTGTTAATAATAATTCCTCCCCCCCCCCCCCCCCCCCCCCCCCCCCCCCTCCCATTCAGAATTTCCAAATGCCGCCCGTCCCCGGGGTACATATATTTTCTGGAATTGCCCATTTCCGGTTCTTCTTAATTTCTCCCATGACGCACCGCGCGCTACAACGACAGCTGTGGCGCTCCTTTTCTGGAATAGGTGTAGACGCGATTTTGTAACGGTTTTTAGTCGCCCCGAAATAAAGATCCAAAACGTTGGCATATTTTTGCGTTTCTGTTTTTGTTTTCTATTCTCCAGCACAAGCACAGGACGCAAGGACAAGGCAAGTGTAAATCACAGCGACGCAAGCTCAAGCTTAAAATCAACATTAAAGGGAGGCTGTCGTAACGATGGCCAGCGAAGGCTGAAACCACGCAAACAATCCGTTTTAATCTCGCTATTTCTGAATCCATCCGACCAAATGTTTGCGTTTTACATATTCTTCAATAGTTTTCTGATAGGATGGTCTAAATAGTTTTGCTCAGTGATCATTCCTGGAGCATGCGCGTATCGTGACAGCCTCCCTTTAAGATTAGTTTGCTTGCGCTTGAGATCGCGTGCTTGATTTACGATTTCCTTGCGCTTGCGTTCTAGTGTAAACCAAATAAGGGAAATGTATGAGTTTGATATCCTTGCGCTTGCGTCTGCGATTGCGTCTGCGCTTGCGTCTGCGTTTGCGTCTGCGCTTGCGTCTGCGCTTGCGTCTGCGCTTGCGTCTGCGCTTGCGTCCGTGTGTAAACCAGCCCTTAGTGTGTCTAGTAAACGTTACGATAAATAGTTACAGCTAGTATATCATGAATCTGGTGAAACTTTACATGCCAACTTGACTGACTTCCAGAACGTGAAAATCAGTTAACATCACCGTATTTTACATGCATAGTTCGTTATTGTGTACTGTTCGAAAACGTAAAAAAGCGTTACATCTGTAACATACAGTTTCAGTAGCTGGGTTCCAGTAGAAGTCCGTTTTTGATCGCCATGCAGATTTTTATATGAATCCTCCCGCTTATAAACATAGAGGGAGTTTTGCCTTCGCCGCGGGAAAGGAACACACGTGCATCCTACTTTTGTTAAATTATTCGCTCAGCTTAGCGATGAATGATGTGTTCAGGGTCGAATAGTCCTGCTCTTCTAAAGCTACGGTTAAACTAGGACACGTGTAGCGCGCAACATTTGTGTCTGCATGTTTCACCGAGTAACTAAACTAGAAAACATCGCACGCGTGTGTCTCGGACACATGAAATGTTTCTTGTCTTGCGAAGAAACATTTCTTTGTGTCCCGGCTACAAAATTTGTCGCGCGCAACAATGTTTCTCGCGTGGCTAAACAGGGAAACATGAAGGAAACATGTGTCCGGCTACAATGTTGCGCGCTACATGTGTCCTAGTTTAGCCAGGGCTTAAAGAACGAGTCTATCGTAAAAAGACAGCACCTGACGGGTTTGATACGTTTGGAGGAAGATTGCTATTGAAGTTGGCACATGGGTCGTGCGCCGGAAAACACGCATTACTCATTCCTTCAAAATAGTAATAGTGTTTACCGTTTTTACTTAGAGAAGGACCGCATGGTCTAATAACAAATGCGTCTGGTGCTGCGTTTACACAGTTCTCCCCGATATTCTTTACAACCCGGCAATTCAAACTTCCTATCTTCCAGTTAACAAAATCCCCCGTGCCAGGCAAACAAACAATCCAATGCGCTACATTCGATTTCACCATGAATTCAGGGCCGATGTTCTTCCAAAGTGCAAACTCCATAGCAGCATAAACTGATTCGTTCAAGGGAATACTTGTGGACTTTAGGGTTGCAGAGCTGGACCAATTTGGGATCGGCGTCAGATAATTGCTGGATGTCTTGAAATTGGCGAAGTTGGTAAATTTATAGCTGTACACTAAGGTCCAGCCTCCTCCGTCCGTTTCCATGTCACAGAACACGCGCGTGGGCTGTCGGGTACTGCTGATTTCCATGGTAACCCAGTAGACCCCGGATTTTGTGGTAGTATCGATTTCTTTGAGTCGTTTGCAGGATTCAAGGGCCAAATCGGCAGTGGTTCCGTATGCTGAAACAAGAGTAATTTAGCAATTATCGAACTCGATCAGTGAGTCGAGTAACCCATTCAACAAGAAGAAGAACAAAAACCAAGCAAGAGACAAAGTAAACACGGCTTGAGTTCAAGTTTAAGTAGCGCGAAAACACTCCTTGTTTTAACCAATTTTCGGTAAAGACGATTTGTCCCTACAAATGCAAAAAACACATTTTCGGTGTTTTAGGGAAGTTTAAATTTATTACAAGAGGATAGAATGAAAACAGTTTTTGTTTGAAAAAACGAGGCAAAGCCGAGTTGTTTTAACCGACTTCGAGGTGTTTGAAATCCTGATCAAAAACTCTATCGAGTGTTTTCGAGTGTTTGATATTACTTCTCAAACGAATGATTTAATGCCGAGAAAAAGAAGGAATAAAATCTCAAAATTCTATGCAAATTAGACTGCGTTTTCCGCGCTCCTCCATGATTTTCTTTCAAACTTGATGAATTATTAATGAGTTTGAGAATATATGTTTGAAGAAGACTGCAAGGGTGACCACACATGAAACTCAGGTTCAGAAAGCAAATCTTAGCGGCAAAATATTCGTTCCGCAACCCTTTCCGTAGCTGGCTGGGAAAACTTTGAACAGGAAAGTTATTAGGAAGAAAATTCCAACAATGTTGTCATTGAGAAATCATTTTGACAGCTGTTTTGGGTATTCTGTGAACTCTCGCGTTTGACCGAAAGTTAGGCCATTTGTTCAGAAAAAGATAGTAAAAGATGCTGTGTGTTGGGGCATTTCACTAGGATGGCAAATCACTGAATTCTATGTATTCCAAAGAGTTTCAAAGTTTGATTGACGAAAGCTAGAAAGCAGTTTGACGGTTGGAAATCGATCTCAAGGGTTCGCAGAATACTCGAAACAGCTGTAAGTTTCGGGGATAAAAACGTCCTGTTTGCGAAACGTTTTGTCCTGTTCTCCGGTTTCTTGCATTTGAAAATGCCAATCGTGTTTTATCCGCGGAGATAGCCGAGTTTCAGATCGCCGGGCGCGTTTTGCCGCGTTTCCCAGAATGGCGGCCAAGATGGCGAACTCCGGGTTTTCTCGCTAAAAAACGCTCTAACGTCTACAGGTAGGCTAAATTAAAGATCGACCATTGTTTCATCTGAAAATGCGTCCCATTTTTAAAGTTACCGATGAGAGTCGACCAATGTTAAATGTTAATCCTACCTGGTCGACGAACTTCAAAATAAATAGCAGATGGGTGAGGTACCATCCTATTTGGATATGTCTTTTTTGTCCATTTGTTTTGCTCGCATATTCTGGCGTTCTTGCCACCAAGGTAGTAATTAATACTTGCACAGTTTTTATCTCCAGAACACCCCTCGACACAAATGCTAAGGTTTTTAGCCACTGTAGACTTGTAAAAAGATCCAAGTAACGCTCGACCAGATGTTGAGAGTTCTGATGAGCATCTTTGGCAGGAGGCTTTTTTCACGAAGAAAGAAAAAACGGAGAATAAAAACAGCTTTATTCTCGGCGACATCTCAACTGATAACTCAGTTCATTTAACTAGGAAGACTGTAAACAATTTTACCAACAAAGTGTCCTTACACTCCCGAAGCTTCCTCGCAATGGTGTTCTGCCACTAATAACAAGTTCTCGCACAAGGATCGTTGGCAAGGAAGTCCAACAATCAGAATAGAAACATCAATATCCATTGATGTCCATAGGTATTTTACAATTGTTCGTTTTGATTCCTGGTCTTTGTTGAATTATATTCGGCCGCCTGATTTTGTTTGCTATGAATAATACGTGCTGTGAAAAGTTAAAAGCTTTGAAAAATGTATAGGCGGGTTGTATAAACGAACTTGCTTGAACAGTGGTACTAAGTCATTTATAATTTATCTACGTGATTTGATGATTTGTCGTTTTAGCTTTGTGTGGGGGATTAATGTTTTAATGTTTATTTTTATGCTGTATAAAGCCAACGTATAATTGCGATAAGTAAATATATCTGCATTAAAATCTTCTCAATTTCCCCTTTTTGTGCGGGGGTTTAGTTTGCCGAACTCACGTTCAACGGTGCTCTACCTCTAAGCGACTAAGCTAGGCGGAAGCGGGATCGGCGTCACCCAGAAAATTACTCGTCACCATGAAACGAAAAGTTTTAAATTATTTACTTCTTGGAATTTTCTCACAGAAAAGAAATGGAGAGAAAACTCCGTAATTTTCAAGTTCGGAGCTCAGCAAAATATTTGTTGCGGGATTCCTGTGTTGCACGAACGCGCGCCAAAAGTGGCGGGAAAAAATCATCCAATCAGAAACGGTCCCCTGGCAGACGCTAAGGATTTTAAGGGGCCCACCATTTGACTTCTGAGGGGGGGGGGGGATGATTTTGAAAAAAAATATCCAAAAAAATTCCTGCACAGCATTTTTGTCATAATCCTCAACTAATTTTACGAAATAAATATCCTACAATATCTTAGAGACGTAAAAAAAATCTTGCAAAAAAAAATCATCCCCCCCCCTTCAAAAGTCAAATGGTCGGTCCCTAAGATATAATAGCCGTATTCACACTAGAGGACGGAAAACTCGTCATGACGGGTTTTTCGCCTGACGATTTTTCCGTCTGATATGAATTCAGATTTCCTGTCAAAAATCCGTCTCGTCCGGACGAGTTTTCCGTCGCTAGTGTGAATACAGCTAATATTGAACTTGTTCAGGAGTCCATCAACAGGAGCCTCCACTAACCATTGGTGGATGTGTCGTCCGAAGCACATTAGCCGTATTCACACTAGAGACGGAAAACTCGTCTGAGACGAGTTTATCGTCAGACAAAGTTCCTGCTTTATGTTAATTCTGCTCAGAAACACTTGCTTGTTATCTGTCTAAACTTTCTCCTTCAAAAAAATTGTTTTCACCGATCACAGAAGAACAGGGAACCAAATTCAAGGCGAGAAACTCGTCTCAGACGGGAAACTCGTCTCTAGTGTGAATACAGCTAATGTTTTTTTCCTGACTTGTTACAATATCATTAGCCGTATTCACATTAGAGACGGAAAACTCGTCTGAGACGAGTTTATCGTCAGAAAAAGTTCCTGCTTTATGTCAATTCTGCTCAGAAACACTTGCTTATTATCTGTCTAAACTTTCTCCTTCAAAAAAATTGTTTTCACGTGATCACAGAAGAACAGGGAACCATATTCAAGGCGAGAAACTCGTCTCAGACGGGAAACTCGTCTCTAGTGTGAATACAGCTATTGTGTATATGGCTAGACCTAGTGGAGTAGATTGTGGCTCCTGTTGATGAGCTCCTGCTGATAATAATAATGCTGAATTTATATAGCGCTATTTCCTATCGCTCAATAGCGCTTTACAATATAATGTTTTTTTCCTGACTTGTTAGGCCTAGTACATACGCCGCTCTTATCATGAGCCGATCCTAATGCAAAATCTCAATAAAACAATATTTTTTGTCCATCTCTCGTCTGCCTGTAGCCTAAACTATTCTAAATCAAACCAGGAATGTAGAATCGATTTTAACAGCGCGAGTTTCGAGTATTTCATGGTAACAGTTTGGTACGGCTCATGATAAGAGCGGCGTATGTACTAGGCCTTACAATATTAATGACACCAGCAGGCGTGTAGCCACATGTACGCTAATACGCATTTGCGTACCTCGTGGAGCACCCAAAATACAATAAATATACAGCACAAAATGAGAGTTGAGCTATGAAAACAATGCGGTGGCGTACCTCGTAAAAATGCCAGGCTACGCGTTGGCTAAGAGTCGGATTTGAAAGCCAGAAAATGGCAAATGACAAGACCAGATAACGTTTTTGGCAATACAATTTGACCTACTAGTGTGATTTGACTAAAACAATTTTCGGCCTCATGGGCTATTGACTGAGAGCCCATTCGGGCTCGAGGAATAATTGTTAATTGTCTAATTGTTCTTAGGATCGGGATGGATGTCGTCGAACACTTAATGCATTTGACCACAACTTCTCAGCGAGCTACGACACCCAGATGAAACAGAGATTGGATGAGGTAATAACACACATAACAATAGAGCGCTTTTCGCATGACTGTCGTGAAAGCAATTCATGAGTAATTCACTATCCAATCAAATGCGATAGTAATTCAACTACAAACCAATCAGAGACTACCGTGTCTAAATAAAACATCTATCTATCTATCTGTCTATCTATCTAGAGAGCGAGGTGATTCGCAATCTCCTTTTCGCGAGCGAAGTAATCACAAGTAATTATGTAATTGTTTTCTCTACGCGATCTGCAGTCGCTAGAGCAGATTTCAGATGACCGTCGTAAAAGTAAACGCAATTGTGTTATCACTAGCCAATCAGAAACAAGAGTAATTACAACTTGCTGCTGAATAGTTTCCAGCCCAGCCAATCAGTAGCCGAACCAATTCAGGATTACTTAGTAGTCACACAATTGATCTCAAATTTGATTGGTTGATAGAAGTAAGCAACCAATGAGAAAGCAAACCAATCGCAAACGCAGTTAATAATCACGACAGTCATCGGCACTTGATTTTGATCTTATATGTAAAATGACGTCACAGTCGAATAATAATTTTTGTATCGTTTGCAGGCGGAAGTTCAACTCTCCTCTTATGATCAACACATTAAAACTCTGGAGGTAAAGCTAACGAAAACAAACTCTTTGGAGCATTATTTCAGCTGATTTAATATGTCTTAGTTCTCAGGTTCTAGTCATCGCAGTTAGAACCAGTTTGAGCATCATTTTGGTAGACTTCGTATATGCAGATAAAAAACCTGTCGAGCAATTGTTCTCGATTTCTGTTGGACTGAAAAATTACCGGCATTTGAAAGACCAATTCGCACGCCTACTCCAATAGACCTCCTCTGCTTGGGCGTAATGTTTTCCTATTTCAGATCACGTGGCATTCCCATGAGTATTCTTTTTTCTGCTACGCACCGAAGGGTATATTAACATGGAAGCATCCCAAGCAAAGAAAGAAAAATGATTTAAATGAGTGGCACGTGACCAAAAAAGGGAAAAAATTGCACCCAAGCCAAGGAGGTCTATTGAAGGTTTCTAAGACGCCCAAAAACATTTCCAAAGTTCCATGTTGGCCGTGCTTCTCTAGTCCACGGTCTGTTGGTTTTACTTGGCTGTAACGTTCATGCAAATTTGTCTCCTTCAACGGCTTCATTTCTAGACCGAACTCAGTAAAGCTCAAGAGGAAACGTCGAGACTTCAACTTCAAAAGAAGGGGGTAAGGCATCTTGTAAAGAGTAAAACAATTGAGATTTATGACGAAAGGAAAGCATTCTCGTACCCAGAGCTCCCCGGCTCGTCTACTCGCAGGGGAGGCTCTGGTGACAGCCATTGACGCATGCGCGAGATTTGATACAGAGCCATAGAGAGAAACAACTTTCTGCGCATGCCCCGTTCAAAATCAGCTTATCAGCGAAGGCCCTCTAATGGCTGTCACCAGAGCCTCCCCTGCGAGCAGACGAGCCGGGGAGCTATGGGTACGAGAATGCTCGCAGGGAAGCTCTGGTGACAGCCATTGACGCATGCGCGAAATCTGATAAGAGCCGTAGAGAGAAACAACTTTCTGCGCATGCCCCGACGTTCAAAATCAGCCAATCTGCGAAGGCCCTCTAATGGATGTCCCAAGAGCCTCCCCCGCGAGGTCCATAGAGGTCTGGGGTCGAGAATGAAAGGAACGCACTTCACTTCCGAGTAGCAGGAACGGACCTCGATACAAATATTTCAATAAAGTTGTCGGCGCACCCAGCCCAAAGGCAGTATGGATAGAAACAAAACATGCTATTGTGATGATACCTCACTGCTCTGGCCTGCTAAATTGCACAAAATCGTTCCTTGGTGCCACGATTTTAGCACACTTCTGGTGATGTGAAAAACATCCAAATAACTGATGAATAGCCAACATACTATTCTGGATACACACTCTGGATATAATACAAAACTCCATGCGTGCGCAAAGACGCGTTTCTTCTCGAGAAGTTGTTCTGTCGACAGAAGCCCCCAGATGGCGACAGAAGATGAAAACTTTGTTGCCAGAGATCGAATTTAATCCCACTGGATGTGCGAGAAGCGTCGTCTTCTCGCCAAGGGCCTGGTGACTGATTTATAAAAAAACACAGGCAGCCTGTGCGGATTTATAGCAAAAGACAACATTTTCTTTATATGGTAATATTTCCTCACTTGTTTTTTTAATCTGAAGGTCGAACGAGAGCTTGGTGAATTAAAGAACAGCAAAATCATCGCAGAACAGATCACCCCTTCAAAACAGCACGGAGATTCAAGTCAGCTTAGGACAGAGATTGAAACTCTCAAGGCTGAAAATGCCAAGCTGGCGGAGAAACTGGAGGTTTATGAGTTACGGAAGGAACAGATGCATATGCAGGTAACGCAGCGCACTTGTAACGCGATTCAGGTCACGCATTATCGTGTAGCGCTTGCTGAATGATGATACAGACCATGTCCTCCGTTAGGATTGAAAGTAAATTAATGAGATCCTTTGCAGAAACACTCATTGGTTTAGACATGGTAATGGATGCTTGTTGATGGACCAAGTCCCATAAGTTCAGTACTCGTAATTCAGCCTTCGCCTGCCATAAATTTCACGGAATGAACGGTCTCTCTCGAAAACTCTGTCCCTATCTGGTGATGTGACCACTTGTTCAAATGCGAACATTTCTGTAGCTGCGAATAAACTTTGCGCCATCTTGCGACCGATAATGCTTGTCTGTTTTGAATAACAATAGCTGCGTCTTCCCAGAACGAGTCGGAACGGCTCGGCTCAAGAGTATTGTTCTCACAACATCGTGAAATAGTCAATTGAAATCGTGGCAATATTGATGGCTGGCTGTCTGTTTTGTTACTGTAGGCAGTAGCCTCAATCAGTAACAGTAGAGACTAGTTTGCTTTACAAACACCATTTGCATTGGTCATTTGTACCCTGGGGGTTAAAAGGTCCATTGTATTCTTTTGTTCGCTATTTAATTAACTCGAAGACCGGTTGGCGTAAAAGCTAGGTTGGCTCTACACCGTCTTCTCCTTTTCTTGGGCTTGTGTCAGGCCAGAATGATTCCACATACTTTATCATCATCATCTTAAAGGCCCATCACCAACCGGGAGCCTTTGCGCCCCGTTTTCTTTTGTTTTCAAATTGATCAATTGTTTTTCGGGTGCTCTGATTGGCTAGAGTCCGCAAAGGCTCTCGTTGGTGATGGGCCTTTAACCAGGATGATACGTGACATCAATTTGAATGCGCCTGCGCAAACAATCTTTTTCCAAATATGATCATTTTTTTTGCACGGTGAATGCCCCGTATGGTCTTACGCAGCTCATTTGTATTTCTTATCTTCGAGCTCTATCCTGTTTTAGTAGAAACCCACTAGCATACTATCACGAATCCTGCAATCTGATTGGCTCTAACTACATCTATTTAACAATTAGACCTCAAGGCCGAATGTGCTCAGGGTGGTGAAGGGGGGTTGCGATCACGAATCACGGACCGATTTTTCGTTATTTCACGGATCACGGAGTTATGAAAACGCTTTTCAGGAATCACGGAACTAAAATTTTAAAAACTATATTATGCAAGTTGTATTTTAAGTAAATATAGCGATAAAAGTAGAAAAACAGAACAGATACGCCAAAACTAATTTTGGCTCAATTTTTTTTCGCGTCCAGTTTTGCTGCTCGATGTTTTTTCCCCTACATACATTCCACATACTTTATCATCATCATCTTAACCAGGGATCATACGTGACATCAATTTGAATGCGCCTGCGCAAACAATCTTTTTCCAATTATGACCATTTTTTTGCACGGTGAATACCTCGTATGGTCTTACGCAGCTCATTTGTATTTCTTATCTTCGAGCTCTATCCTGTTTTATTAGAAACCCACTCGCATGCTATCACGAATCGTGCAATCTGATTGGCTCTGCAATTCACTATATCTATCACGTAATAATTGGAGCGCAAAGCTTTCTAAAACCATGAAAGTAAATACGTTTTAGCAACAGTATGCTAGTGGGTTTCTACTAAAACAATTAGACTACTCGTTCTCGTTTTATGTGAGTCAAATAGCCAACTCGGTGCTACGCGCCTCGTTAACTATCTATTGACTTATAAAAACCTCGAACTCGTAATTGTTAAGTATAAAACGTCTTTGAAAAATATTTTTGCTTTAGGGATACTTTGACCCTCTCAAAACCAAGGTCGTGCACTTTTCAATGAACCCAGTCGCCGCGGCCCAACAACAGAAAGCCGAGGAAGTAACGACACTGCAAAAGGAGAACGAGATGTTACGGCAAAAGATTCGCTACCTCGAGGAAGGTAAAACGTCCCCAGGGGAGTCCTTCTCGTGGGAGAATTTGTCACCGGAGGCAGGCCCAAGTGTTATGAAACAAGTTCAAGGTATGACTGGTTATATTTTACTATTTATTTACGATATTTGTTCAAATAATGTCTCATTTCTACTAATCAGGGTTTGTACGCGTCCTGGAATATCCTGGATTTGTATTTCCTTCCTGGAAAGTCCTTGAAAGTCCTGGAATGTTAACGAAAATCCTGGAAAACTCCTGGAAAAATGTTTCAACTCAAATGTGGCTTTAAGAGTCAGTTTCGTGAATCTGATTTGGGCTGCAAATTATGACATTATCTGAACAAGAGTGAGAAAAGGAAACTATGTAAATTGCCGTAGATCGGTCCACTATAGTAAAGCGGCTTCCTTTTGAAGTGTGTATGTTTTTCGGAGGGGGACATTTCTACCCCATAAAAAATCCTGAAAAACTACTGGAAAATCCTGGATTTATGTCATTCAGAAAGCGTACGAACTCAGAGTAATATGGGCCTACGTTGTAAAATTATGTCCACTTCAAGCAATATAATAAGGAATCTTTTTAACGTCTTTTCCCAGATGTGAAAGCACAGCTGTCATCTTCAGAGTTGAAAAACCAGCGTCTCAAAGAGGTATGTTGTGTTAGGCTGAGGTCAACCCAGATCAGGATTTGATTCAACATTTTTGAATAGTTAAGACAGGTTGTTTTCGAACTTCGAGCCGGCTTTTCACTAGTGAAGTAAGCGGAGAGCGAGAAGGAGACGGAGACGTAAGGAAGCTTACGTTCGTGTGAAAATCAATAAAGAAGGAGAAGGAGAAGGAGACGTAAGCGTGAAGGAAGCAGAACGGAAGGTTCCCTTTTTCTTACGTCTCCGCTTACGTCGCTGCTGTCACGACGATTTTCACATGCAAACGTAAGCTCTACGTCTCCTTCTCCGTCTTCGCGGAACTTCCTCTGCTTATTTCTTTCATGGGAACCTTCAAAATCACACCAAAGTAAAGGCAATAGGTATCAAATTTTTAAGTAACAATATTTTTGGCCAAGCGTTGCTCTAATCTCTAAAACAACCTGTCTTAATCAACATTTTCTTCATGGACAAGCCTTCAGAAACACGGTGAATATTTTCAGATGCATATTAAATCGTTGTCTAAATCACTGATAACGTAACTTCGGGAAAACTTTCATCAGGCTGGTTAAATCAAGTTGAATACCGTGTGAACCGTTCAACATTCGTGAAAAAGATCCCGCCGTGTAGAATGACTGATCTAAGTCTTCAAAAAGAAAATTCAACAGCTATATCGTTTTGAAGCGCTGCTTTTTACTCTAACTTCTATTTTCAATGCAGGTGTTCTCTCGTAAGATTCAAGAGTTTAGGGAAGCGTGTTACGCTCTGACTGGGTACAAAATAGACGTGGTGCGAGAGAAACAGTACCGTCTGCAGTCCATGTATGCTGAGAGAGCGAACGATGATTTATTGTTTGAGGTACATTGAACATTTATTTATGACTGGTAAACAAACTGACTATTTATGGCTGACGCCCCAGGAAAGGTATACCACTGAATCCTTACTGAACTGATATCCGGAATCCAGGTTGTGAAGCCAAAGTTTGAAGTACTAAATCAGACACGAGACAGTGTGTCCCATAAGGATTTTCAAATACCGAGAAGTGGGGCGAAAAGCGATGCAAAGTCGACTTTTTTAACCTGCTTTGAGTTGTTTGGAAATCCTGATGAAAAACAGTCGAGTGTTTTGATATAGCTTCTCAAGCGAATCATTTGATGCCGAGAAAAAGAAGGAATAAAATCTGAAAAATCTATAGAAATTAAGATCGCGTATGCAAACCTCTTTCTCTTCCTTTTTCCTTTGTTTAGAATTGATAAATAATTTAGACAGATTGTTTTAGTGATTCGAGCAACGTGTGGCCAAAAATCGGGTTCCTAGAAAGTACAAACCTATTGACTTTATCTTAGCAACTTTTGAAAGATTTGCATGCAAGAAGCTACTCGAGTTAGTTCCAAGAAAAGGGAACCTATGAAAATACATTTCGAAGTTTATATACAATGGTATAGGGATTTGGAAGGAATTGCACTTGACATGGAGTTTTCCTATTGTTGTCCTCAAGGCGGTAAACTTTGAAGTTATTCCTTATATGTAGTTCTTCGAAAGCAAACCAAAATCAAGCCAAAGTTCTAAAGTTTTGAGTAACTGGATTTTTGACCACTTTTTGACAAAATTGCTCGAAATCCTGGTAAAATCTGTCTTAATAAGTCTGAGAAGAGGAATTCCAAACACCGAGAAGCGAGTTGAAATAAAAAACGAAGCAAAGGCGAGTTTTGTGAGAGAAATATCGATCTTTAAACAAAGCTTTGTACGTCGAAAGTATCGCACTACATTCCCTAAATCAGCCGATGGAAATGGATGCTTTCTCTGACTCGATATGTTGCTAGGCTGACAAAATGGCGGCTGATTGAGGCTCTTCTTAAATTTATTTCCTTTATTTTTGTTGTTGTTGGTGTGTCGCTTGCTGGTGAGATTATCTCATGTATATGAGTAGACAATTCTCGATTTCAATTCATTTTCAGAGCAACAGCAAAGGGACATGATGATGCTGCAAACAGAGTTTTCATCGCAAGTAGCCGATCATATCGAGACATATCTCAAAAAAATGAACTCTATTCCTGCTTTTCTTAGTAACGTGACTCTTGACCTCTTCAGCAAACAGACCACGACAATAGTGATAAACTAAAACGTGGCATTCACATGTCTAGCACGTGACAAAGGTATAATTATTTTTGTCTTGCACGTAATGAATGAACAGACCACGACATGCCTAGCACGTGACAAAGGTATGATTGTGTTGCCTTGCACGTGATGAATGAACAGAGCACGACAATTGTATCAAACTAACACGTGACATTCACATGTCTAGCACGTAACAAATTAATTTTGCCTTGCACGTGATAAATGAACAGACCACGACAATAGTGATAAACTAACACGTGACATTCACATGTCCGGCACGTGCTAAAGGTGTGACATCACGTGTCATGCACGTGATGAATGAGCTCTGCATCTCTAGAATCACTTGAACAATACTTTTACTGTCCTAATTACTAATAAGTGTTGTGGTAAATTCGTGCGACTGCCCAATGTTGTTGCAAGTGGCTAAACTAGGAAACATTGGAAAACACATTCATTGCGCGCAACAGCGTTTCTTTTGTGACGCGAAATTAGGAAACAAAACAGCAAGAAAACATGTTTTTCTTTTCAACGTGTTTTGCGCATATACTTTTAAAATGCAATTTTTCATACTCACATTCCGGACATATTTCACGTGTGGCGGTTTACGTAGTCTAACTGTCAATAAAGTCTGAAAAAAAATCTCTGAATACTTTTCATGCTTCAATTTATTGTAATTGCTTCAAACTCTAATTTATACTGCGATAAACATGTGACATTTGTAACCGTTAATTTCATTTTTTGTAGATCCCAATCCGAGTTTGAAGATATCGATTTATTTTTAAAGAAATGTCATAACTGAATTGTCTGACAAATTATCTGAATAAATAATCTTTTAAACGCAAGAAAGAAGTGTTGCCTAAGCCCTGCTATCAAAATATATTGTGCCTCACATCGCGGTAAAACGTGAAAAAGGCAATTAGAATTGGCTCTGGGGTCAGTTACATGGACCCGATTGGGGAGCTGAAATCTTTTATTCTGAGGCTCCAGGGAAAGAAGAAAAAACCTCGGCTCCCAGCTCAGAATAAACACCTGAATTAAGTCGTTATTTTCCACTGCCTCGTTTTGTCAAATTCGGCAAGTTTCATGGGACAGTTTCAGCTAGTAGAAACCTCACAGAACAAACGATACCCTTAGCGGTACAAATTAGACGATGCCTCATAACGGGTTAAGCCTGCTTTGACTCGCTCTACCTGTTAGACGACATTACAGGTGTCATTTCAGACAAAATATTTTGAAATATTTTTGTTTTCTTTGCCTTGCTTCCTTTAAGTTTTTCACCAGTTTTAGCGATTTCTGAACAAAGAAACAATTGAGAAACACTAATTGCCTAAAGCATTTATATTTTTGTTTCTAAAAGAACAGCCCAAAAAAACATTTGATAACAGGTGTCACCATGGATACGAGTGACACAATGAACTGATTTGAATTGAATTGTCACCTAATTTCATTTTCATCTCGTGTCTGCTATTTTGACTAAGAGATTTGAGCTGCAAAAATGGGAGTTAGTTTTAGGGTGTTGCTTCTTGGGCTTCTTTGCGTTTCTGGTGTTGAATTGAAAAGACATTCGAAGACAAAACGACCGCCTCGAAGACCACATGGATTTGCCGATCAATCAAAGATCAAGACAGACAGACCAGTCATAGGTAAGTGACTCTGTGATATTGCTTTCTCAGGTGTAGAACTCTTTTCATTAAATTTGACAATATAAAACAGGATATGGTTTTGACCGAGTAATATGACGAATCAATTATAGATTAATTATATTAGCGATATGATTAAGCGCTCTGTTTATATAATTGATTGTTCACTAGACATGTTCCGGAGTTCACAAAGTAAGTAACCTTTGTAATTATAATCACGGAAATAATTTCCAACATAGACTCAACATTTAGCGAAAATGTGTTTCTTTTCATTTGCTCTTTGGGATTTAAGTACAGATGTTCGCGATATATATCAATTTGATCAAAATCTGCCTCACGGTTCTACTTGTCAAAAATAGCTCGGCTTCTACAATGTTTGACGGACAACTAAACTGCCAAACCGTAAACACCCGCATACAAGAAACTATAATAACAAATGGATTAAGAACATCAGGCTGAAATTTGTCATTTTAGATACCTGTTTTATTAGAACCTTAAGGGACTGTTCGTTAATTACGGCGCAGGGGGGCTGGTGGTTTTATAGGGGGGGGGGGGGGGGGGTACATTTTGCAGAACGTTGAAAAATTGGGGGTAAATTTTTAGAACATGCGAAACTTTTGGGGGGTGCATTTCAGTGTCATGCAAATTGAGATTGAGTGCAATTGCGTGAAACACAGAGCACTCTGGAGTGTCCTGGGCCAACTAAAGATTTCCTACTAAAGATTTCTGTCGAACTTCTCCTCCATTTTGATACTAGCTAAAGTCGATTAGCGTGCAGTGGGAGGGTAAAATTTCAAATAGCCGTTTTTCGAAGGGGGTTGAAATTGAAACTACGTTTTTTGAACGGGGGTAAGTTTTCACAAAACCTACGAGCAGAAAAAAACACCAGCCCCCCTGCGACGTAATTAACGAACAGTCCCTAAAGGGGTTCTTTAAAGAGGGTTTTGTTCAGGCAGACCCAGAAGTGGGCTGTTCTTTGCGGGTGTTCTGACACCCGTATTGCCATAGAAGATAGATGGCTCTTGTCCATTGTGATTGTCAGAAAACACGAAAGCCATTCACTAGCAAGTCAAAGATGCTTTCGAATCTAGCATGCGGTTTGTCTCGGCTTGCGTTTGACCCTTGGGGGGTCGGGAGGGGGACTCCCATATTTTTTGGTCGGGGATCTTGATCGTCGTATCGTTGAGGGTCGATCCGGACCTCCCAGCGCAAAAATAACAGATATATACTCCTAGGCAGCCAATTATGAACGAGAAAAAATACAAGTTGATGCTGAATGGTTTCCCCGTTAGGCAATCACAAACCAAGTAAAATCACGATCACGTGGTTTTACTAAATACACGCATTTATAGTTCAACATTTGATTGGTTATTAAAATTAATTGAGGGACCAATGAAATGCAAAGTAAACGCAAATGTAAATACTTTTGAATCTGCTCTAGTTCATTGTTAGTCGCGTCTTCTATTTCCTAGGCATTCTTTGTCAAGAGGCTACCGGTGAAATCGCCAGATACGTTACAAGAAAACACCAGCAGTACGTGAGAGGGACCTATGTGCAGCAGATGGAGGCGGCAGGAGCACGTATTGTCCCTATACCGTATCCTTCGGAAACGTTTGTGATTTGCTGATTTTTTTTTCCCGCCTCTTTTGACGCGCGCGCGTGCAACACAGGAAGCCCGCTACAAATATTTTGCTAAGCGGTTCCTTGCTTGTACTTCCTGGAAGTTTTCATTCAAAGTTTCACTGTTTCCTTATTCTTTTTGCCAAAAATATTATCAAAAAGGACCTTCCTACTTAGGGAAATAAATCCAAACGTGGTTTTGGCCATAAGGTGTCGACAAAACGACATTCATTGCCGGGGCTTGTTCATAGATACCAATGTTTATCTCTCTAGATAGAGAGATGAGTCTTAGATCTCATGCGAGGAAAACACATGGACATTCCAACTGTTTTTCTTTCCTTTACTGAATTGCATCATCAACAGAGTAAACAAGTCTCCAAAAGAAATCGAAAAACTGTTTAACGAAATCAACGGGTAAGCTATCTTATAACACATCTATCTTTCATACAATATACTCAAATCAAGTTAACGTAAGGTAAAAAAATCCAGTACCAAAACCACTTGTCTCTTATTTCAAAGTTCTAAGTATGTGTTTTAGATATTTTATCACATATTATTTCATTTAGCTGACACCAAGGACAGAAACGTTTATCAAAGTTCGTAAATTATTAAGAAATATCTATAGGACTGACATTTGATTATTCGTTTGTTCGTAAGATCCGGTATTCATTATTCATTATTCTGCTTCCGACCCGGTAAAAATGAACTTGTTCTGGGAACCTGAACAAATATTTTCCCAGGTTTCCATCAGAATTAAATGTCGATGTCACTGGAGATAATTACTTACAAACAGGTTTTTCAAAATGTACCAAAATTTAGGATCTATGCTCTATATAATTTTTTCTGTCGACCAGTCAGAGAAGGCCTCTTGAGCCGTTGTGACTCAATCTGGCGAAGACGGCTTTTGTTATTCAATACAGACAAGCATTGTTCTCATCACATTTTAATGTTGCGTGCGCAACATCGTGAAAACTGCCAATTCTCACCTAGTTCATTCTCGTACCCAGAGCTCCCCAGTTCGTCTGCTCGCAGGGGCGGCTCTGGGGACATCCATTTGAAGGCCTTCGCTGATTGGTTGATTGTGAACATTAGGGCATGCGCAGAAAGTTGTTTCGCTCGACGGCTCTGTATCAAATCTCACGCATGCGTCAATGGCTGTCACCAGAGCCTCCCCCGCGAGGAGACGAGCCGGGGAGCTCTGGGTTCGAGTTTTGCCTAGTTTTGCCTTTTCTATGTTTTTCTGCCCCTTTCTTGTTGGCCGATATTTTCTATTCGTCGCCTTTTCTCGTCGCTGTATTTTTCCCTGAAATTTGACGTTTTATTCCAATAACCAGCCTATAAAGTGGACACAGTTTTAATGCAATCTTGTGGTATTTTCTTGTCTTCCAGTGTCGTGTTTCCTGGAGGCCACGTGAAACTGCAAAACTCCGGCTACGGTAGAGTTGGCAAACAAATATACGAGCTTGCCGTTCGGGTGCGTACATACCTACAACTGTTCTCTACTTTATTCTTATTTGCATCATTATGTGTGATCGACAATTTGTCACTGATCTTATTAATAAGATGCCTCAGATAGGTTAACCAATCATAGTTTATAGGAGGATCCTCTGTTTACAGTCTGAATTCATTTGCATAAGCAGGGTCTAGATTCAGAATGTTTGAAGGAGCTGGAAAATAATCAGCACTGAATATCAATAGCGAACAATAAATGAAGCCTACTCATAACATTTTAAGGTTTTACATTCAGTTTTTTGGGGTCCTTCCAAACCATTCCACTTGTGTTTGTGCAGGGTCACTGTGCATAAGTACCACAATTCAGCCAGTAAAATTCAGTGTACAACCAGACATGCATATTAGGATGAGCATGAAACAAAAGATTGTGCAGGGCTTCCGGCAAACTTCAAAGGGTGAACACATAGCGTGGGTGGATGTTGAGAGGGCAAAGGGCGTGATATTGACCCTGCATTCTACTCCATTAACTACAGTGCTGTATGCCAAGATGTAAGAACCTATCAGGCTAAATGTTTCGTCTTTTTTAGCAACAACAAGCAAACTACCGAACATTTCGCGGATAAAACCTGCTAAAACCCCACGCTAGTTTATCATTTACACAAATTTTTACCAAGGCGAGTGCCTCGTTCGCCTCATGCTGGCTACGGGCCTGGGCCTGGTCTTATTTTACAAAAAAAAATTCGAACAACGTTGCTCTCCAAAATCTGCAAGTTTTGACGAACTTTTTGACTATTTAGGGTAAGAAACATGTTAGAAAAAATTTGGAATTCCAAATATGGTAAGGAAGTTTTAGAAAACGACACATTTCATTGAGAACTATCTTGATTTGCAATGTTACCTGGTCTGATGTACCTATAAGGTAGTACACAATTCCACTTTTCCTGGAAGGTTCTTACATCTTGACATCTTGGCATTGTAAGGAAATTTTAGACACATTTCAATGAGAACTATCTTGATATGCAATGTTACTGGTATGTTGTACCTAAGGTAGTTTGCCCATCTCCCATTTCAGGCCAACATGCGTGGTAGTGTGTTTCCAATCTGGGCCGAGTGCTTGGGACTTGAGATGGTCGCCTTGTTGGCATCAGGACGAGGCTTGTCGCTGGGCCAATATGACACGAATTTGTTCAATTTACTGACTCCAAAAATACAAGAAACCTCTGACCCTGCAAACAGGTACATCAGCCTAGACTTGTTCCTCCTGCAGGCTCTCTTTGTTTCTTGTGTAGAGCTCGACGGGAATATTGGCTTGCCTTGTGGCTCGCGCGCGCACATGTATTGTATGGGATTCCTGCACACTCAAGCCACAAAGCAACGTGCGCGTGCTTGCCACAGGAATCCCGCCGCGCGTGTAGAGGGCGCTCGTCCGAAAACGAAAACTTCAACAGAAGCAAAGAGAGCCTGCGGGCAGGCTAGGTTCACACGAGCGCACGCGACCCGAGCATGGGTTCACACTAGCAAGATAACGACAGCAGACACGACATAAGGGCATACGATAACGCCATAGCAAGACCAAAAAAGTATAATTCCCGTTCACACGGCTCATTCGCATGCTGCGATCTAAAGCTAAAAGTTGAGGTGACGTCACATCGCGCGATGGCTCTGCTATATTGGCTTTGCTATATTGGTTCTGCTTATTTGTCAGTTTGTTGGTGATCTCAAGATATCTAGAACGCATGCGACATCACAAGTGAAATCGCGTCGCCGCAGAAATCGCAACTGAAAACGCGCCGTGTTTTAACAAAACAGGACATTTTGTCGCAACTTGTTTATGGTGCGCGGTTTATGTCGCTAGCGTGAAAATAAGGCCCAGCGCAAACATCGAACTTCTTCTGTCGAACCTTCAAAGGATGCCGCTTCATTAGACTTTATAATAGAACATTTTCTATTGGTTTTGATTGAAACGGGCGACTCTGGCACGACGTTTTCAATAAGGAATAATTTGACAACTTTATTTGACCTTGTCCTGGGAATTTCGTAATGCGCCAGCAGTTTTTATTTGATAAATTTTCGCTGTTTTTTACAGATTTTAAGAGCAGCCAGTTATTTGGTTCAGCGGATCACGACATGGTTAAGTATATACAGAAGGCGCTTCCCGCGCTTAACAACCATGACAAGGCGGTTACTCCACAGGTGGGTACCCTGTGGTGGTCTATTATCAGCAATACGGCGATAGAATCTTAAATTCTATTGTTCCAAAAGAGTATGCTTGGATTTCAAGGGACCAAATGAATGTTTAGAATATCCTGGGTATCAAATGATTTCTTTTGGAAAAGTAGACCTCAAAATGGCCGCTGTCAATTATCTTATTTATTAATATAACCCAAGTGACAGTATAAGAAATCCGCGCGGTGATTGACTAGGAGAATTGTAAAGATTGGAGAGGTTTTTTTCTCTTGCTTTAATCACCTACTGGTGACTAGAACATTGAAAGCATGTGGAAGTGCGCGCGTAAGGTTTGTTACAATCATGAACAAATTAAATAAAAACAAGAGTGGATTACCAAGAGTTTCCATATTTACTATGTACACCCGAATCACAGTCAGAAAGTGTCTATTTTTAGAACTAGGATGCCCGCGAAAATTCGTCATCCACAGGGTTCCCACTTTCTCGCCACGCGAACAGTTGTGAGATCCAGCCTAAAATTAAATCGCAGATCAATGGAAAAACCGTTAAAATCGCAAAGATAAGGTAGGATATTCTCTATTTTGTTGTGTATTGGGTATACGAGCATTCGAGCCTGAGCATTCGAATACTTTCGCGCGCGAAACTCAAATCTAAAAATAGACACTTTTCTGACTGTGATGTGGACAAATACAGTATGGAAGATTCTAACTCTTGTTAATCCAGTCTTGATAAAAATAAATGTTTTTTTACTGAAACAATTAGTCGCCTCAGGTCCCGTGTTTTTCGCGCCGATAATCGCGTCGCCTCAAAAAACGTATTGTTAAATAGTATTTTGGATATTGCTATGCTGTTGTTGTTGTTTACATTACTATTTGTAGTTGTTGTTTATTTCTTTATTGTTGCTATTGTTTGTTGTTATTTCAGACTTATAATCATTATCCTCTGTTGAGAGGCTCCTATCGCATATTATCTACAAACAAAGACAGGAAAGGGACTGAGTTCATATCGACCATGGAAAGTAAGCTCACCAGATCACCAGATCTTGAATTTTCATAATTATTACTCGGGCCTACCCCCTCGGGGAGACGCCGAGGTTAGGATTCGAGACTTTTTCCAGTCCCAGACGCGGCTTCAAGTAGGGTTAAGTATCCCTGAAAACAGGATTCATGAGAATTTTCTCCAGAGCAAGACGAGGGTTCAAGTGGCAGGTTCAAGTATGTCTGAAAACCTAGTAACTTGTTGCCAGAAGTTTGTAAACTGAGACCCCGTTCACACGAGAGGGGTACAAAACCGGACCGGTACAAAAGCGGACCGGTACAATTCAAGTACGGTACCGTCGCGCTACACGGGACCTTCGGTACCGGACCGATTTTGGCACGGCCTTACCAGAATTGTACCGGTCCGGTTTTGTACCGGTCTTGTGTGAACGGGGTCTGATAGCCTCGCGTGTAAACGAGCAACGTCTGTTTCCTGAACCGTGATCCACCTTTCTCAATTCCTTTCCAGGCCGTCATTTTCCGTTCTTCCTTTTCCATTGGCATCCAAGTAAAGCGCAATTCGATTGGGAAGAAAACGACACGATTGACCACTCACAAGAGGCCGTCTATGTCTCGCAGTATCTTACACGATACTTTGTTAATAACGGTAAGAATGGACGATTCCAGCTACAACGCACGCGCGCGCTGCATGTCGGTAGATGTGGAACATTTGTTGAGCAAAAAAAGCGCGCGCTGCATTCTGGTAGTTTTGGGACACGGCTTGAGCATTTCTGAATAAAGAAGAGCGCGCGCGTTTATAGCTGGAATCGTCCTTTAACGTATGTTTGTCTGTCCCCTGTTTATGTGTCTGTCCCTCTCTTTGTTTGTGTTTTTTCATCCCTGTGTGGCTGTCTGGGTTTTGGTGTCTTCCCTCTTTGTCTGTCTGTCTGTCTGTCTGTCTGTCTGTCTGTCTGACTGTCTGTCTGTCTGTCTGTCTGTCTGTCTGTCTGTCTGTCTGTCTGTCTGTCTGTCTGTCTGTCTGTCTGTCTGTCTGTCTGTCTGTCTGTCTGTCTGTCTGTCTGTCTGTCTGTCTGTCTGTCTGTCTGTCTGTCTGTCTGTCTCTTTGTGTGGGTTATTTCTAGTTTGTCTATCTGCAAGGTCTGTCTGCAAATAAGTTTAACTGGCCACGTAATTCTTTTGACCAGATCTGGCCAAAAAATGCGTCTCTTTGTGAGAGTCTCTTTCGGCGAACGCTAAAGGTGTCCTTTTTGAAGGCTAGTCCAGTTATTCCTATTTTCGTTTTTTACAGCCCGTCTAAGTGACCACAAGTTTTCATCGAAGAAAGAGGAGAAAAGGCCCTTCTTGACAACGTCAGGAGCACGAAAACGTACGATGGATATGCTTATTTCATCGACATGTAGACGACAGAAACATTGTTTTAGACCCCGTTCACACGAGACCGGTACAAACCGGACCGGTACAATTTTGGTACGGCACCGCCTGTTCATAGGTACCGGTACAATTCTTGCACGTTTTGCAACAGTGTTCACACGGGACCGTGTCGGACCTAGCCTAGGTCCCGTGTAAACGCGCGGTCATGTTATGGTAACGCGCGGTTATGGTAATGGCAGTGGTAATGGTAGTGCTAGTGGTCATGGTAATGGTAGTGCTAGTGGTCATGGTAATGGTAGTGCTAGTTGTCATGGTATTATTAGTTCTAGTTGTCATGGTAATGGTAGTGCTAGTTGTCGTGGTAATTGCAGTGGTAATGGTAATCGTCCGACGACCGGTTAGCGCAGTGGTAGAGCGCCGGGCTTATGTTCGGGGGTTGGGAGTTCAAACCCTGGCCGGGCCAACACTCAGGGTCTTTTTCTAATAATTGAGGAGAAGGTGCTGCCTTTGCTCTAACATCTGCAAATGGTTAGACCTTCGCGTCTTCTCGGATAAGGACGTTAAACCGTAGGCCCCGTCTCTCACATACACTACACTAACCGGAACCAGAGGGACGTTAAAGAACCACTAGGACCGTCGGAATTTGCCCAACCTCAGTGTCACAGAACTCACAATACTAACACACACTCATGTTTATAAAGCTGGTTCTTATATGATGAGTTATCCATTAATGTAAAGCGCTTTGAGCCGCGAGGATAAAGCGCTATATAAGCACGTTATTATTATTATTATTATTATTATTATTATTATTATTATTATTATTATTATTATTATTATTATTATTATATCGTAATGGTAGTTGTAATAACAATGGTAATGTTAATGGCAGTGGTAATGGTAATGGTAGTGCTAGTGGTCATGGTAATGGTAGTGCTAGTGATCATGGTAATGACAGTGGTAATGGTAATCGTAATGATAGTGGTAATAACAATGGTAATAGTAGTGGTAATGGTAATGGTGCTAGTAATGGTAATGTTAATGGTAGGGCTAGTGGTCATGGTAATGGCAGTGGTAATGGTAATGGTAGAGCTAGTGCTCATGGTAATGGTGGGGGTAATGGTAATGGCAATGATAATTTTATCGGTAATGGTAATGGCAGTGGTAATGGTAATGGTAATGGTAGAGCTAGTGGTCATGGTAATGGTAGGGGTAATGGTATGGCAATGATAATTTTATCGGTAATGGTAATGGAAGTGGGTAATGACAATGATAATGATAATTTTAACGGTAATGGTAATGGTTATGGTAATGACAATGGTAATGGTTATAGTAGTGGTGATGGTAATATTAATATTAATGGTAATGCTGTAATGGTAATAGTAATATTAATTGTAGTGGTGTAGTGGTAATTGTAACGATAATTGTAATGATTCTGGTTCATTAAATCCTTCTAGGAGCTAATAAGCTGAATTACAAGGTCAGTCATTATGTGAATAATGTAAATACATAAATATATAAATATAAATACATAATATAAAGGCTTGATATTTAATGGTGCAAAAGTCTGCAAAGCGTTTTATCTATATTAAAATTGCACCATGTTTACTAATTTGTTGTAGCCTGCAGTGTGACATGGAAGAATGCATTTTCGTATACAGGCCCGTAGGAGGGGGTTCGAGGGGTTCGAACGAACCCCCCTCGGGGCTAGAAAAATCTAGGTTTTGGTCATACAACAGGTAGGAAGCACCACCAATGTTATGATTTTTGGCCACATGAAACAGGTAGGAAAAACAGCAAAATCCTATAAATTTGGCATATACAGGTTTTTTCGGAAAAAACTAAGGACAACGAACCCCCCTCAAAGAAAGCGAGCTACGGGCCTAGTATAAATACAGAACAAAAGTTCTGGCTATAACATGAAATCGACATATAGTTGAGACAGAAATAAAAACGCCATACAGTCAAAGAACTTTCGGCTTTACTCTATAAAGTCAATAAAGCCCTCATCAGTGACAACTGAACGGTAAATGCTTACATGTAGTATATTTATACTATACATGGGAAACCTGTGGTCCCTAGGTTGGTATCCCTGTGCGCGCAAAGCATGCAGAGATCCAGTCTATTTAGGCCATATGGTTCTCTGGAACAGGAAGTTTCAGAAAATCTAAAAGCTTAGAAGGTTCTGATAAACAATAATGGAAAAGTGAAAGCAGTCGTCTAGTGTAGCCATCTGTTTATTACAATGTAGAAAAAGTGTAGTGTCGGCTCAAAATGAATCGACAACGATTCTTATATTAGAACAAAGAATGTGGAAGCCTTGTACAAGCCGTTCGATTTCGAGATTTTCTCGCCACACTCTTAATTTAAAGCTTGTGGGAATGAATAAAAAAATGAATAAATAAAATAACTGTTCTTGAAAGGTTTTTTAGACTAGGCTGATTCTCATTCGCTGCGGTAGAGTTTGTTATCACTTCCTATCTCCGCGTCTGATCAACGTCACGTGGTGAAAAAATTCAGAACCACGTAGTGAAAATGGGAACTTGAACTTTATTGCTATTTAAACACGGTGTATCTATCAGAATATTAAAATACAATTATAATATAATGTGAAATAACTATACTCGATTTTAATCTAGGTAATGCATAATCTAAAAATAAGTAATAATAATAACAATAAAGAAATGAAAAATAAAATCTGCTTTACATAGATGCCGTGTGCGTATATTCAAAGAAAGAAACCGCGACAACCATCACAACGAAGCTTTAAATTTCCTCGAGCTACTGTCAGGCAATCAGAGTTAAGGTTGTATCTCCCCAGCTAATTGACCCAAAATATTGCACAAATTCTCTTAAGGTTACAGGATACATTCGCGGCCTTCTATTTGCGAAATTTTCGAAAATCACAGTTCTTCCTCATCGAGGTCTGATCTTTACTCTCTCGAAAAAAAAAATCCTGAAATCTTAAAAGCAGCGTAAGATACGGGACATTCAGGTGACTGTTATGGTCCGCCATATTTTGTCACACAATGTTGTTCTCTGGTTTGAGTATATAATTTAAGTGTCGTGTAGAAGCGATTTTTTTGAAAATTCTCTATTCTCAATCATGGGAAAGCGAAAAAGCTTAACCGGAGTCCTTGGGTCTCAAAGCGTGCGAAAGGAGTAAAAAAGGCCAAATCTTTATGCTTTCAGGAGAACATGAAATAACAACTCGCTCTGTCCATAGTTACTATGCTCTGTCTGATAAAGGCTCGTGGTTCGATCACCCAAATCCAAGGAGAATGCTGAAGACGAAGAACAGCGGACAGAAGATCCACCAATTGCATCAAGTTCGAGAATAAAGATATTTGGACTTGATAAAGAATCGTCTGAAAGCCAAAGCGATTTGTCTTTGTCGTTTTTCTCGGCGCGCGCCTTTGCTTTGGTTTCGCTTTTCCCCATTCAAAGTTTGGGCACTTCTTAGAACTCGGTTTTGGACGCGGCTTAACCATGCCGTTTGATTTCGAATTCCAAGACGATAATAAATGTTCGCTTTGACAATTTAATACAAGAGACCGGAAAGAAGCCTCATTATCTATTCCGCGCGAAAAAGTATGCCCTTGCTGGCACACCGGGGTGCCTGCCGTGATTGGCTGGAAGTGAAGTGCGTATTGACAAATTCGTCACTAATCCCTCTTATGTTTACACAACACAAAACGCACACCCAGCGAATGTATCCTGTAACCTTAATCAGGCGATGGTCTGGAATTGAATGGTTTCTCCAACTCGGTCTCTTTCTGCCAGACAAAATGACGGCTGAGTAAGGCCTACGGCAAACGTCGTGCGAGAGTCGCGTCGTTCCAATACAAAAAAATAAAACGTCTGAAAAGGAAAGGTTCGACAGAAGAAGTTCGTCGTTTGCGCTGGGCCCAAGGAAGTAATGCAAGCCCTGGGCTGAGCAGGGCGATTTTTTTTTTACACCCACTTTATGGCAATTAGATATTTTTCTGGCAAGTTATTGAGAAAAAAGGAAAAATATTTATTGAATTCATGTTGGTGCGATCCATCAACCCCCTGCCAATAGATACCCGTGACTAGCCTTCGTCCCCAGACTACTCCTCCCTTTCAGCTCCCATCATACTTTGCGCACCACAGGATTTGGAAACAGTGACGAGGCTACGAGCGAGTTCGTAAGCCAACATGCATTGACCGTTTTCACGATGCTATGAGAACAATACCCTTGAGCTGTTCCGACTCGTTCTGGCGAAGACGGCTTTTGTTATTCAAAACAGACAAGCATTATTCTCATCCATTGTTGCGTGCGCAACATCGTGAAAACTGCATGGCAATAGGTGTTCGAATTACGCTCCAATGCCTACAAACAATAACCTCAAGTCGAGGCTCTCTTCTGAAATTACTGTAAATGTATTAGAACTTGGAGAGAGCCTCGACTTGAGGTTATTGTCTTGTGAGCATTGGAGCGTAATTCGGACCTGGGAGAATATGCGAATCATAATGAATATTTATACTAGCTAGACGCCATCTTGAAGTGGGTGTAAAACATAAATTGGCTCGAGCAGGTGGCGATGTCACGTGACCAACACCCCAGGTTCCGGTTTAATGTTACAACCTGTTTCATCTCATGTCTAATAATAAACGTCGATCCCTTGTTTCGCTGGCATGAATCCCGAGTATTCATGTTAAAAGCATGCCATCGCTTCACTGGTTAATACTAGTTTTGCTATGTGGATCTTTGATCTTGGGTGAGGTTGAACTAAGACACGTGAAAAAGCATTTAAAACCAAAACCGAAGCCAAGAAAGTATGGAGACTTCGCTGATCCGGCATTAATTAAAACCAACAGACCTATCATAGGTGAGTTCGTCGAGTTGAATTCTCTTCCATGTGGGACACTTTTAAGCTTTATTTCAGGTTATCGTGTTATGCATTATCTGGATTATTATTGTTGTGACGATAGAATGTTTGTAGCTTTTATAAAATGGTTTAGTAAAATATTTTTTTTATTGTCGATCTCATTAATATTGCAAAACTGATCCATTGGTCAATCTGAGCGTAGCCAGATGAACACAGGACGATGGGGATTAAATGTACTGTAAGGTACACGGATGAAATTGTGTCTGCAAGACGCAATTGAAAATCAAAAATCGGCTAACGGTGTTTACATCTTGGGTGTTGCCACCCAATTCATATCATGTGATGATTCCTTTGGGTGGTTACAATTGTCTAAGTTTTCTCACTCGACCGAGTGCACGAATGTATTTGCAGAACTAACAAAAGTATCCACCCAAAGGAATCATCACATGATCTGAATTGGTTGGCAACAAGATGTAAAAACCGTTAGCCGATTTTGTCTATTCAGATCACCTGGCGGTTCATTTGCGAGGTTACTATGTCTGATTGCTTTTCCTGGAATTTATAAGAAAGCCTATGCTTTTGCTTAGCAGCAACTAACTAAGGCCTACGGCAAACGTTGAACTGCAGTCGAACTTCTTTTGTCGAGCTATTCCTTTTTCTAAAGGCCGGTTTACACTTGCGATTTTTTTTGCATTTGTCGCTGCGATTTTTGTCGCGCGAGTTGCAATTCCATCTCTCTAGTGTAAACGAGATGCAAATCCGGTGCGATTTTTGTGCTCTCTTTTCTTCAAATGGCATCAAGTTGCAAAGAGTTTCGAACATGTTTGAAATCTCCGCGACATCAGGTGACAAAATTCGCAGCAGATCGCGCCGAGTTGCACATAGTTTACATTTAGTGATTTTTAGTTGACGCGTACGTGCGAGAAAAATCGCCGCGACTCGCGCGACAAAAATTGCTAGTGCAAACGGGCCTTAAGGATGCCACTTCATTAGACTTTATAATAGAAAACTATCTATTTTTTATTTTTTTATTTGGATTGGAGCGGTGCGACTCTAGTACGACGTTTGTCGTTGGCCTAGGGAGAGTTGTGAAAAACCTGTAGTTACGGTATAATGCACACGAGTGTTCCACCACAGGGTGCCCATCCCATTTTGTCTCACCACAGGTATCCTGGCGCAAGAGACGACAGGAAGAATAACGAGGGATGGTTTTGGGCAATACGTCCTCGGCTCGTACGTACAGATGTTACAGTGCGCAGGTGCAAGGGTCGCTCCTATATTGTATCCTTGACAGAGTTAATAACTACATAAAAATCATTCACCATCATATTGACAGGCAGCGAAAGTTGGAGGAGTTTATTATCCCCTGACGGGATTCCTGTGGGTTTCAAACACAGGAAACCCATCAGCAAACTTCACGAAACTCTCACCACATCGGCGACGAAAAACGATAATTTATTTCTTTTCTTTTATTCCTCTGAGCCTCGTATCCCATTCAATTTAGAATTGTGTTAAATATATCCAAATTTTGTGGGCATCCTGTGGTTGAAGTTTCAAGAACCTTGTTGATGGGTTTCCTGTGTTGTAAGCTGTAGACAGCCGACAACAATGAGTTTTCTTCACTAAGCTTAGCTTGAATCAATCGCCGCAACAAGTTGAAAGCATTTTTTATTCTTTAAACGGGTAAGTTGACTTAAAAATGTTGACGTACATAAATTACAGTAATTAATATACCTGAGTAAGCTCTTGACCTGAGTTCTACCTATGGTGCTCCGCTCTGGGGCCTTCGACCGCTAAGGAGCTCCGCTATAATACTCCCGTTACTTTCGTCTTTTCTGTCTTCGTTAGATTGCTTCTTCCGGGAGGACACGTGCAACTAAATGGCTCGCGTTATGGAACCATTGGAAAGCAGTTGTACGAATTGGCTATCAAGGTAATAGGCTTTCCCGAAGCCATTGCGATTTTTTCTAGATTATCTACGAATCCTTCGGAGGGCACAGACATCGATCCCGACCCTATAGTGGTTCATGGAATAATAGTCTAGAAAAAAGCAAAACAGGATATAACCTTATTAGGTGTATACATCACAGTAACGCTTGGGATATTCTGCGGTATGCCACTCGAAAGCATTGTATAACTAGTATATGCGTGAATGGCTAGCATTAGCCTGACAACTCTGCAACTCTTGAGACTTTGAGTGCCTCATCAAGAGATGCCTATTTTATGTCTTTGTTTTTACTGATACTGTGTATCTTCATCTTTATTCAGTCCAACATGAAGACAAGGGTACATAGACCCAGCGTGTTCCCAATATGGGCCGAGTGCCTGGGCTTGGAGCTTATCACTCTGTTAGCATGCGGTAGAGGTCTTCAGTACGGACAGTACGATAAGAAGCTGTTAGAAACCACAGACACTAAGCTGTATAAGGAACCTCTCGATCTTGCTCGGGGTTGTACACAAATGTTCAGGCACAGATACAAAATGGAACGACTTACACGGGATTTGTGGTCTCTAAAATGGAACTTGTATGTTACTGTTATATATATAATAGCTAAGATAGCGCTGTTCATGCTGACGTCACCCATTGTTATTAATGTTGCAAGCATAATAGCGCTGTAAGGGGTGGACCATTTGATCTTTTTTTTTTTGGGGGGGGGGTCTCAAAGAATTTTATTTCGGTGCAGTTAGTCTCCTCAATGTTGTATGGTATGCTCTGCAGGGAATTGTTTTCAAAATCTTCCCTCTCCCCTGGTCCGCCTCTGAGGGACCGGTCATTATTTATAGCCTGGGGGGGGGGGGGGGGGGGGGGGGGGGGGGGGGGGGGGGGGGGGTGGGGGGGGGGGGGGGCAGAGGATTTTTGGGGGATCACTTCATTTTGAGGCGAGCAAAGGGGGGATCTCTCAAAACCTGAAACCCTGAAAAGGGGGGACCACAAGAAATTTTCTAAGTAGTTATTCCAGCAACTTCTCTATCATTTGCATTTTTCTACCTCACTTGACTCTACCTCATTTAGTACAATAAAACTTTCGGCGCGCTTCGCGCGCATAGACAATATCATCTAATGTAGTCTTTTGGAAACTCTCGTAACGAAGACACTACCTTCGCACCGTTTCACAAGAACAACTGTATCTTGGCGAGAAAAAACACACTCTTCCAAACATGCCCTGCAATGATGATAGGCCTGGCGGACAGTCTCTTTGTTCGAAAGAAGAGTAAGCGTGTGTTCGACGTTACAGGCATAGAAATTCGTCATTTGGGCCGCGCTTCACGCAAACGAATAATAATAATTTCGGCGCGTAATTGCGCGCATGCATACTAAAACCTACTGGATTTGTTTAACTATACATAAAAGAACGGAATGCTCATCTACGCTTTCTTTGTGAAAGTGCTTTTATCAATGAAATGGCTTGATGAAATGCGTTAAAATTCGGGCGGGGGGATCACGAAAACGTTTAACTGCTCAGAGGGGGGTCATGTTAATCATTGTACTTATAGAGGGAGGATCACTGCATTTTGACCTTGTATTACCCAAAATCCTCTGACCCCCCCCCCCCCCCCCCCCCAGGCGATAAATAATGACCGGTCCCTAAGACCTCGTCCACACTACACCGTTTTCAAACGAAAACGAATACTTTTTTGCTCCGTTTTCAAAAAGATTTGCGTCTCCACACTTATCGTTTTCGTATTGTTTTCCCCGTTTTCGGTGATCTTTTTCGGCGTTGTAGTGTGTGGACGATAGCCGTATCCGGAGCAAAAAGTAGTGTGGACGGGGTCTAAGTCAGCTCCAAGCCATGCGAGTAAAACACAAAAACAGTGGTGGTTCTATTTTTAGCTTTAGGCTAGAGAAGAGTTATAATAATATAATATTTAATATTTATATAGCACAAGCAAACAAACAGACACACGGAAAATAACGCAAATATGTTACTAAAAATGGAGAGTTTTCTGACCCTGATGGGAACAACACTAAAACAAGCATCTTACTCATGGACTCTTGGTGTGCCTATGCATTTTCCACCAGATTACAAAAGCACCATTCTGTTTGGATCAATGGATAAACCAATGATAAAATATGTACGAAAGTCGCTCCAGGCGTTTAATAATCATGACAAGAGTCTCACTCTAGAGGTAGGCACAATTCCATATGAAATGTAATAAATGAATGAATGAATGAACCGAATGAATGTACGCGTCCTCAAAATTCAATACTGCAATGCATGGGCGATTGCCGATTTTTAGTCGTCAATCAAAATAGGCGGAGCGAGTGTACGTTGGAACGAGTGACCAGTGGCTTGAAGTTCAGTCACGAATCCCCTCAAAACCGAGAATCTACTCACAATATACACACCAGGTCATAAAGTAAGTATTCTTTATTTGTTTCTATATATACATTTAAGACATTTTTCAGACAATTCGGCTATTTTTCAAACCTTTTCCAGTAGGCTGTGAGGCCTGTAATCAAACAAAAACGCTGGATTCGGCAACTTCAGTGGGTCGACATTGATTGCAAAATCAACAAATGGTTTTAAGCTATCCTTTGGCTTCCTTGCCTCGAATGATCAACTTTCTGGTTCAAGAAAATTGACATTACCATTTTCTTGCGTAAAATCGCCAATCGAAACAGTGAATGTTGAGGTCGCGTAACAATGCATACGGTGGTAATATTCATCGACAGAAAACGATACTTTCCAACGGGAAATTTCTTGATATGTTTCTGCGGTTTATGTCGACTTATGGCTTGATTGACGACTAAAAATCGCCATTCGTTTATGGTTGTTTTTGGTGTTTTTCATGCAGACATATCACAAATACACAAAGCTCGAGAAAGCCTTTCGCGTTGTGTCTACTAATAAGGACCGCAAAGGAAAGCAGTACATCTCGACACTAGAAAGTAAGTGTCCTAGTGGATAATGTTTACTTATTATACGACCGTGACGTCGTTTTACCATTTAAGGTCACATTTGAGTCAAATATGGAGCCGGTTTACACAGTTGAAAGCCGTATTTAACTGTTGCAAACCGTTCTCAACCCGTTCTCAACCCGGCTCGTATAACCTCGCGGTGGAGTTCTGGTGACATCCACTGATGCATGCGCGAGATTTAATACAGAGCCGCTGAGAGAAAGCATGCTCCAACGCTCAAAATCAGCCAATCAGCGACGGTCCTCAAATTGGATGTCCCCAGAGCCTCCCCTGCGAGCAGACGAGCCGGGGAGCTCTGGGTACGAGAATGGTTGCAACCGGTAACGAACCGGTTTTGCGCACGCAGTTGGATGGATGGATGGGGGGGGGGGGGGGGGGGGGGGGGGGAACTGCCCCCTCTACCCCACCCCACCCCACCCCACCCCCTTCGCTAGCTACGGCATTGCTCTTGTTTTCCGTCGCGCTCCTGTTTGATTGTTGTCTCTTATTTCTGTGAATGTTTCAGGTCGTAAATATCCTTTCTTTCTTCTCCACTGGCATCCTAGCAAAGCGCAGTTTGATTGGAAAGAAGGCGACAAAATAAGCCACTCGCAAGAAGCCGTGTACATTGCGCAATATTTAGTGAGACTGTTTGTAAACACAGGTAAGGGGTTTGACCATTTACCGTTTTGGGGGGGAGGGGAAGGGGATATTTTGTCGGTGCAATTACTTTTTTTTAATTCACCTTGATGGTGTATGATGTTATCAAGAAAATTTCGCCAAAAACTGTCGTTTTGCCGACGTTGCAAAACTTCCTTATTAGGAAATTCCCCTTACCTTATTTGGAAGTTCTGTAAGTACTTTTCCTCATATCTTTGCGAAAAAAGCAGGAAAATTTACCAAAACTTGCAGATACTCGAGAAACATCGATCTCATCGGTCGCCATTTTCTTTTGCCGCCCACCGAGGGGCCTGAGACACGTTTTGGACACCACAGGCAGCCCGCGCGGATTTGCCATAAACACGACAGCACTTTCTTGATTTCCGTAAATACAGAGAAATATATAACGCACTTGCTCTTACGGAATTTTTTTCCGCCCCATATCAAGAAAATTTCGCCAAAAGCTGTCGTTTTGCCAACGTTGCAAAACTTCCTTATTAGGAAATCCCCCTTACCTTATTTGGAAGGTCTGTAAGTACTTTCCCTCATATCGTTGCGAAAAAGGCAGGAAAATTGACCAAAAACTTGCAGATACTCGAGAAACATCCTTCTCTTGGTCGCCATTTTGTTTTTACCCCCCGCCGAGGGGCCTGAGTCACGTTTTGAACACCACAGGCAACCCGCGCGGATTTGTCATAGAAACGACAGCACTTTCTTGATATGCGGGCCATGTAGGAATTTCTTTTTAAAATCTTCCAATTTTGTCCTCGTTTAAAGATGCAAAGCGCGAAGCCATCTTTGCTTTTAGCAGCTGCAAAGCGTCCTCGGCCCATGATGCATTGCGCACGTAGAATCAAGAAATGCTGATTTTGAAGGCCCTCAAATTTCGTGATTCACAAAGTAAAGCGCGCGCTTTTAGCCAATCAGATTCGAGATGAGTACAGTGTATAATAAAAGTTCTTATTAATTGATTCCACAGCCCGCGAGAGCGACCATAGATTCCCGACTCCCCAAGCTGAACGAGCTGCTCTCATTGACAACTACACACCTAAGAAAACAGAAGACGGGAATGTTTATTTCTTTAACATGTAGACATAGGTTATTAGGAATATCTGTTGTAAATATTAATTGATGGTGCTAGACTGTATACGGCTATCAAAACAACTTTCCCCGGGGGGAGGGGGGACTTGGGGTTTGATCGTCGTATTTTTTAGGGGCTAAAATCACCGGGTTAGGGGTGATCTTGATCTGGAATAAGATTTTAGAGAGATTGGTGTCTTTTAATAGGGCCGAATGACGTGTCCAAATTGTTTTGTTTCATGATGGAGCTTTTTTATAATCGTGGTGTGAGAAAGAGAGATTATTACTCGATGAGAAGACCCCCCCCCCCCCGGGGGGGGAGGGGGACTCCAATAATTTTTTTGTCGGGGATGATCGTCGGAAATTTACATGGCGTGGCTCAAATAATTTGTCACCCTAAAAGCTCTAAAAGATACCTTAAAAGATGCGACCTTGATATCCCAAGTAGGCGCGAAGGAGACAGGTAACAGGTAAAAGATACCCATCATGAAATTTCCGTGTTTGACTAAAATGCTGCCTTCTTATTTATCGTCTTCTCATCGAGTAATCACAGTTTTTAGAAACACCATCATGAGGGAAAACAATTTGGACACATATTTTGGCCCTAAAAGATACCAATCTCCCTAACATTTATTGAAGATCACGATCACATATCAAGAAAATTTCGCCAAAGGCTGTCGTTTTGCCGACGTTGCAAAACTTCCTTATTAGGAAATCCCCCCTTACCTTATTTGGAAGGTCTGTAAGTACTTTTCCTCATATCATAGCGAAAAAAGCAGGAAAATTGACCAAAACTTGCAGATACTCGAGAAACATCCTCCTCTTGATCGCCATTTTGTTTTTACCCCCCGCCGAGCTGCCTGAGTCACGTTTTGAACACCACAGGCAACCCGCGCGGATTTGCCATAAAAACGACAGCACTTTCTTGACTTATGCCCCTAAGAGACCAAACCCCCATGATTTTAACCCCTAAAAGATACGACGATCATCCCCGACAAAACAATATGCGAGTCCCCCCCTCCCCCCGGGAGAAGACTGCGATAGATTATAGTCAAACACTATTTCTTAATGAAGATCTTAGCTTTTAGGCTAACAAATTATTTGAGCCACGCCCTTTTTTTTAGGGAACTGAAAATTCCCGACGATTATTCCCGGCCTAAAAAGAAAGTATGGAGTATCGAATGGTAAACCCCCACCCCAACGTTCGAGCAATTTCGCTGGTTATGCCAAATCAATGTTTTTGTTGGTCTGTTTTTTTTTGTCTCAGGTTTTTTTTTCTTTTATTCAATTGTTTTTGCGCAGCGCGTAACAATGAAATTAAAGTTTTATAAATAGTATTAATTTCGTCGGCAGGTTGTCGAGTATGCTAATAAAATAATACGCAGTAGAGACAAGTATGACAATGACAAAAAATACTACTGCGTATTGTCATAGTATTGTTTAGTTTGATGTAAATATGATATGCTAATAAAAAAAAAAAAAATAAAAATAAAAAAATAAATAAAAAAAAAATGCTAATAAAACATCTTGTGAAAAAAACTAATAAAAGTAGACTAGAGCAAAGAAAACTGTGACGCTTTTCTAGTGATTATGTGGGCTTCCTGTGGTTCCTTGAGTGGTTCAGCAAAGGTTCAGCACGACCTGTGGCTAGGGCACAGGCTTCCCAGGATCATTGAGCGAACTTTAGAGTTGATAGTTTGCAGTTTTATAGTGTCGCTGTGTGAAGTTTGACTGAGTTCGATAAGCGCTAAAATATGAGTATCTACGAAAAATAAAAAAGTTTGAAAAATACCCTTATCTAGTCCTTTAGTACTTCAATAAATCACTACTTGCGTTTATTCGGTCAGAAATACACTTTTAAGCGAGTTTTAGCCAATTTTATTGTCACCTCTTACTCTTACTATATGTTCTGGAAGGCCGCAAACTGCAAAATTCAGAACGCTCAGCGATCCAAAAATTTCCCTCGATTTTTCCCCAAAAATCATCGTCGCTTGCTCAAACAAACCTCGCATAATAAAAGTAAAACTATTCAGCTTTGTTGTTTACCTTTCTCGTGGAAATCAACCCTCTCTGGCTGATATAAATGGCGAATCTTTTCAGCCTCGTCCATTCGTCCTGAGAGCAATGGCCGCCCCGGCAGTAAAGTCCGTCCCAAAACACAAACCGTTGAGACATTTTTTCTCCAGTCTAGGGGTGGGCCAGACATTGTCTCAGGCTCTCCGCACTTCCCGTCCTAGACCCGGTAAAATGTTTTTGCGCGTGATCATTGGATTTGAATCAATCAAGTCTGTCTCGCCGGTCACGCATTCGCGCGCAAAAACATTTTACCGGGTCTAGGACGGGAAGTGCGGAGAGCCTGAGACAATGTCTGGCCCACCCCTCGACTGGAGAAAAAATGTCTCAACGGTTTGTGTTTTGGGACGGACTTTACTGCCGGGGCGGCCATTGCTCTCAGGACGAATGGACGAGGCTGAAAAGATTCGCCATTTATATCAGCCAGAGAGGGTTTGATTTCCACGAGAAAGGTAAACAACAAAGCTGAATAGTTTTACTTTTATTATGCGAGGTTTGTTTGAGCAAGCGACGATGATTTTTGGGGAAAAATCGAGGGAAATTTTTGGATCGCTGAGCGTTCCGAATTTTGCAGTTTGCGGCCTTCCAGAACATATAGTAAGAGTAAGAGGTGACAATAAAATTGGCTAAAACTCGCTTAAAAGTGTATTTCTGACCGAATAAACGCAAGTAGTGATTTATTGAAGTACTAAAGGACTAGATAAGGGTATTTTTCAAACTTTTTTATTTTTCGTAGATACTCATATTTTAGCGCTTATCGAACTCAGTCAAACTTCACACAGCGACACTATAAAACTGCAAACTATCAACTCTAAAGTTCGCTCAATGATCCTGGGAAGCCTGTGGCTAGGGCTGAGTCCTTTGCGACTTTTCGAGTAACGCCTGGGAGAATTTAGACATCGGTTTTCAAAAAATGGCGGCCAACAACAAGGCATCGAAAGAAGAAAGGGCGGAAGACTCCGAAACTGCAGTAACTTACACTAAGGAACGGTTTGCTGAAGTTGCAGAGGTTAGAAATATTATAGGGAACATCAGATCAATTTTTCATGAAGAAATATTACTGGAAGCCGCCCTAGAAAGGCTGATCGGTAAGTATTGTTACCCTGCTAGCAGAGCTTTCTTTCTGTTAGTCTTATTAGCTAGCTAAGTTGTTCGCGTGTCTGGTATTTCGGGCGCAAATCGAAACAACTTAGCTAGCTAATAAAAGACTGGCAGAAAGAAACCTCTGCTAGCAGGGTAGTGTTGTTTTCATTGTTGTACGTTCTCGTTTAATCACGATTTACTACTAATATCTCAGTATTGATATCATCTTTAGCTGAGAGGTGAGAGATTTGTGAATGAAAATGTTTGTATTGGTCAATGTGTTTGTTTCTTGTTTAGTCATTCTTGATGAATATCAAGAGCAGCCACATCTCCTAGATCCATATCTAGGTAAGTTCTTTGATAAAAGCACAGCTGTCAACTCACCCTCATTAGGCGGGTGTCAAGAGATTTTGAAGCCAGTCACTCACATGATTCTTGCAAAATGTTCATACATTTACTGTATTTCACCCGCATTGTCACTCTCGGGAATTTTTCATACATTTTCTGTATTTACCTGTCACGTGAGGGAGAATCTCAAGATTTTTTACCAAGTTGGGTTGACCGGTATGTAAAAGCAAGCTTGGACTAACTATTGGCATTGTGTCCAGGGGTGCTTACCATTGGTCACAAAAAAAACGGTAATTTTGGTTGGGATTCCAATGGTACAGTCAATGTTTTGGTCATTTCGGTTGGTACACGAGGTTCAGCTTCAGAGGTTGTCTCGCTGTTCCATTTGGAACAAACCAATCGGAATGGTTTGTACCATTGGCACTCCAGCCGGTTTAATGACCAAATGAGGTAGCCGATCCGAACCGAAATGTGAATAAGCGAATGGTAAGCGCCATTCCACTTGGTATTTTATCCCAACCGGAATATTCTGTACCATTTGACGCTGATCAACCAACCGGTTTTCCTTGACCAATGATAAGCACCCCAGACAACAGGGTACCACAGGGCACCCAAGCTCATTACTTGTTTGCTCTAAATTGCTGAAACAATGCGATGTTTGATAAGAAATCATCTTCAAAAAATCCTATTATCAAAGTTATATGTCTTAAGTTATCATGATATAGGACTCTACTGGTAAATTGCTGAAACAGTATGATGTTTTGAATAATAAAATCATCTTCGAAAATATATTTATCATTTTATGGGATATAAAGTTAAAATACCTTTGTGTCATAAATTCTTTGTGTTTTCGGGGGGTATTGGGCAAGTTTTAAACCTCTTTAGGCCACTAGCACATCCTTCGGTAGATTCACTCTGCCCCCTTTGTACCTCTGTACTGTATTAGCTTGACATGTGATAGTTTTGTACTTCCCGACCCGAGTGAATAGCAATGAAGATTTTGATAAACATAATTTTTTATGACTCACAATGGATATTATTTCTTAATTTTGGACCATTGCTTGTATGTTTTAATTCTAATTATCTTTCTTCATTCTAAATTTACAGAGGACCTAGTTGGTAGATTACTTATCATTGTCAGAAATGAGAGTAATCCATCAAGGATGATTCATCAAGCTTTCAAATACATCTATGTGTTCACCAAGGTGTGTTACATGAACAGTATATTCATATTAATTTCCAGGCTACTGACAATTTCCAGGATACTGACAATTGTTTGATCCCAGTTGTGGAGAAATGAAATAGAATATTTATACTATTGATTGACTATTGATTGATTGGTCGAAAGCTGTGTCTGTAAGAGAATACAATATGAGAATGCTTTTGTCTGTTAATTATTTCATTAAAGCAATAAAATGCATTTTTTTATATAAACACTTGCGGAATACTGGTCGAACTGACAAAAAACTTGAAAGTCAGTCTTGCTGTAGATGGCTCCTCATGTTTATAAAAAAAGTAACAATAGACACAGGAAATGTGTTTTATTGCTCAATTGTTGTATAGTTAATAGAGACCTTTTGCCAAAACATAAGGCTTTAATCAGGAGCATAAATCTCATACAATAATGTGAAGTAAAACAAGATGGCTGCCAAGAGCAATAAGGGTAACTGCTGTGTAAATTGCGGGCTCACAAACCACAGGCAAACCAAACATAACAAAACTGAGCTAAACATTATTTAAGTTCAGTGTTCAATCTTTGAGATAATATATTACATTCACCCCTCCGTTAGAGGTTGAGTCTGTCCACCACATGGCGTGTCCTCTCTGAACGTCAAAGGGAAGGCTGCTCATCAGTTCCTGACTTAGCTGAAGGTTCCGTTGTTACTGGTACATCTACATGTATTTCTGAGGGTGACGGTAAACAAGCTCAGTTTCCACAGTGGTAGTCTTAGCTGGTAGTTGGAGCTGGGACATTACCTCACCTTTAGGGGCAAGGTGCTTGGTAGTGACCGTTGTTTCTCTACCATCTGGATAGCGCACATGGGCATAGTGAGGATTTGAAGCAGCTCAACCTCGTCTACTAAAGGATTTTGTAACTCTTTATTCATTATTATACAACGTAATTCAACCAGTGTTGAAATAAATAACAGCTGAGATTCTCTTGATATCTGTCAATTGCTCACTGTACAATGTTATAATTGGTATAAAATTTGTCTCTTTAGATAAACTTTCAAACCAGAAATTTGTTTTTTTTTCAGGTGCGAGGTCCCAAGTATGTGGTTAGGCTGTTTACGCATGAGGTATCAGATGTTGAACCTTTACTATCAATGATCAATCAACAAAATCCAACTGAATATGAGGTATGTATATTACAGAACCCATATTATTAAAGTGTATATCACCCTTGCTGTGAAATCTTGTGAAGTTGCAGGGAAATAAATTGTGCACATTTACCTTTTTTCAATCAGGAGATATACACTTGTGATGATGTCAGTCAGATGCATTTTAATTTAACCTCCATATCTTGGCAGCAAAGCCTTTGAATAACAAAATGTGTTAATAATCCATGCAGGGTTCTTGGGAGATAATGATTTTGAAAAACAAATAAATCACAATCATATTTTATTCATGACAAACTCATCATTCTTCGGCTACATCATTCTCATCATGGGCCATTACAATTGTATGTTTTCTTGTTAAGGGTGATACCATGCACTTTAAAATGTAAAGCAGATTTTTGAAATGAGACCTTAAACCAAGAAGACAATATCATCATATTATCTTATTGTGTGATTCCTGAGAAGATCCATACCCTCACATTGTAGGGATATAGGTATACCAGTTGGGTGGGACTCAATCCTGGGGGCTGGACTGGGTATAAAGAAGGGTAGGGAAAATTGCAATTTTGGTATAAAAAAAGGCCTGCATTGAACCGGTTTTTCAACCACAATGCAGGAGCAAAACCGTTTCTTTTTTAACACAGCACAAAGCCGATTCAAAGTCAAAGGGGTACCTTTTTCAGGCTTGGTATAAGAAAGGGGTACCTTTTTCGGCTTTGGTATAAGAAAGGGGTATCTTTTCTGCTCTAAAATATGTATAAAGAACCCCCACACCTCTTTGTTTTCATGCGTCAATCACCTGTAAGTTCCAGGGGAGGGAGGTAGGTGTCATTATATTCACTTTGTGATGGGGTATGGATCAACTGGAATTACACATATTTTTAAAGAAAAAATTGTTTGGTAGTCCATACTGAATCATTAAGGGATGGAGCATCATTCCTGTCTTTTTCAGAATGAAAGTTTTTCACCAAACTTTAGTGAACTTCGTTCTTGGTTCTTTGTGCCAGTAATCAGGGCATCTGGGGAAGTGCGGCAGTGCGATTCCGCACTTTTGCCCAAAAATCGCACTTTTCCGCACTTTCACACTTTCTTCGCACTTTTCCGCACTTTTTAAGAAAATAACTAAAAATTGTGTGGAAAAATCCTTCTAAACACGGTAATTTCAAAGATTTGCAGGTCAATACCTAGTTTATTATGTTGATGCCGAAGTATTAAGCCCAAAAAACTTGAAATCTCCACCATTTTCTTCCGATACGATCGCCACCGAATGCAAAAAATACCAGGCGTTCCACAGCAGACCGTTTGAGCATAAGTACGAGAAACCATCAATTAGGAGATCTGTAAAGCCGGGGAAACGTTGCGTTGCAAGTTGATGATCGATGTTGCGCGTTTTTCATCTCGCGCCACAACTTGTCACGCAACAAAAACATTTGTTGCAGGTTGTGAAAATTTGTTGCGCGAAGTAGAGTGCGGGTCTACTTTGAGACACAAATTCTGGCTTTGTTGCTCGTTTTTCATCAAACACACAACTTGTCGCGCAACATCTTGCCTACAATTCAAGTTGATTAGTCAATAGAAATGAGGTGCTAAGGGGCCAAATTCGCCTTGGGCTCGCATGTGTGATCATCAAAAGAAAAAGTTGCGCGGCAAGTTGTGAATTTGATGAAAAACGAGCAACAAAACTTTAGACTTGCAACGCAGCAATGTTGCGCGACAAGTTGAGGGATTTTGTGCCTCGTATTTCCCCGGCTTAATTGGATCGTAGTTTGAGATGGAAATAAGCCAATAGCTGATCTTGTAAGAAATGGGTCAATACAAAACGTTTTTCGGTGACCCCGATTTTTATTTGCTAAATTGGTCAAGTATTTAGCGGAAACAAAATAGCAGGAGAACGAAAAAACGTTGGATGTTAGAAGTTCGTTTATTTGTACTTAAACGCCGTAAATATCCTATGAAGCTGCCGGAGCCATTTACCCTAGATTAAGATGGTGATGACAAAGCACGAAGTTTACATTTTGGAGAACTTTATTGCAAGATAGAGCAGATTTCGTATGACTGTGAAAAATGCCGCGTTGCGGCGCGGTACTGTTGCGGTGGCGGTACGGAACCTGGCCTGCTGTAAATGGAATGAAATCGCCAATGAAATCGCGTAGTCGCGGTACTGTCACGGTCGCGGCGCGGAACAGCTTTGTGGTGGTACTTTTCACAGTCATACGAAATCTGCTCTATTGTTATGAACAACGCATGCGGGAGTTGATTGTATGGAGAAATATGCGCTCTTAGTGATTTTAGGGGTTCGAGTTTTAAAGACTGATGCCGCGCAAGCAAGCATGGTGAGCCCCTCTTTTTTTGCATTTTTCCATTGTTCTTGACCTAAATATTGATCATGCGAAGTTCAATAAGTTAGCAGTTACATCAGCTTCAACGAAATTACGTCTAAAAATGACAATACAAATAGAAAATCAGCAGAAACGACTCGTTATGATCCCCAAAAGCGCAAACCTTCAAATTAAAGAAAATAATTTACCGCACTTTACCGCACTTTTCACCGTTTTACCACACTTTTTTCTAAAAAACCCGCACTTTTTTGCGGTTTTTTACCGCACTTCCCCAGATGCCCTGCCTATGAAACTGCCGGAGCCATTTACCATAGATGGTGATGACGAGACAGATTTTTTTTTTCGTACGAAGTTTACATTTTGGAGTAGTTTAGACCGTTTATTATTGCAAGACGTTGATAATATATGAACAACTCCTGCAGTTAAATTAATGTTACAGGAGTTGATTTACTGGAGAAATAGGCCTTTATGATTTTTGGGGTTCAAGTTTTTCTTCACGCAAACCAGTAAAGCACATTAATCTAAATGACTTATGGTGTGTAAGCAAGCATGGTGAGCCCCTCTTTTTGCATTTTTCCGTTGTTCTTGACCTAATATTGATCATTCGAAGTTTAGAAGTTAGCTATTATCAATTTCAACGAAATTACCTTTAATAGGGACAAAACAAACAGAAATCAACAGAAAACTGCAAATTAAAAAAATTTATATTACCGCACTTTTGACCGTTTTCCGCACTTTTTCCGCACTTTTTTCTGAAAAATCCCGCACTTTTCCGCACTTTTTGGCCCATTTTTACCGCACTTCCCCATGCCCTGCAGTAATGTATTATTTTTCTATTCTTGCTTCTTATCTTTGCAGACCTGGGAGACAAGATATGTTTTACTATTATGGCTCTCAATTGCCTGTATGATACCGTTTGACATGTCACGCCTTGATGGCACTTTTGGTGCAGGAACAGCAGAACGAAGAAGACCAGTAGTTGATAGAATACTTGATGTAGCCAAGGTTGGTAGCATATTTTAATTTTTTGCCTATTTTTGGCACTGCTTTTATTGTTTGCTTGTGAAAAGAAATGACTTGGTCCTTTTCTAGGCCTATTTGTGCGTCCCTGATAAGTCCAGAGATGCAGCAGCTTTGCTTATTTCCAAGTAAGTTTATCTTCTCAGTCACAATGTTGATCATATGGGATATCAGGATCTACAGAAATTCTACAAGAGAATAAGTTAATTAAACTTTCAAGCATTTACCAAATAAACACCATTTGAATGTAGACAAAAACATAGAGAACTTTGTGTGTGTGATTTTGGTTCAGATTTTTTGCCCAGGCAGGGGTGGCAGGCCATGTTTCTTAAAAACAAGCTTCATTGCTAAAACTTTTGTCTGGACATTTATTACATTGAATTTCTGTGGCATTTTCCTCATCAGCAGATTTGAAAAGTGAAAAACCAGAGTTTTTGAAATGCCCAAAATTTTCTACAATTAAGTATAAATTAAACTTCAATGTTTTTGTTCATTGAAACACATTTTCTTTGCTTCACTTCATACTGAACATCTACAACAACCATTGGTAGACTAGATGGAGAAGATCATACTCACTCACAAAGTGTATGTTTAAATTTCTTTTATTTTGTCTAGATTTGTTACAAGACCTGACGTGAAAAAGCAAAAGCTTGCAGAGTTCCTGGACTGGAGTCTTGGAGTGGTAACCCATTCAGGAAAAGAGGGTATGCTGGAAATTGAAAAACTAATTTTCAAAAGACAACTAAAAAGTATTACCCTTCCACCCTAAATAACCTTCAATTATTTTACCCCAGCAACTACAATAAAGGGCATGATGACTCTGACTGGAGTTATGACAACACTGGTGGGTAGAATGAGGCAGTACATTGTAGCTCAGGAATAAGATAATATTAATCTGCCTCCTTTGACACCTGGGAAAGGTTGGGGAGGGGATACTTTAAGCCTATCACTCAGTTTTACTATACTCTGGTGCCCCTTCCCTCTCAGCCCCCCTCTACAGCCCCCCTCTACAGCCCCTCCAGGGGCGTAGCCAGGGGGGGGCCTTTCTCGGGAGATTTTCCCATACATTTACTGTATTTGCTGGAGGAAATTTGAACATTTTTGTCCCATGTTTTCACTCCCCCCCCCCCCCCCCCCTTCAGAGATTCCTGGCTACGGTGCTTTCAATGTGATCTCTTTTAAGTTACATATACCAGCTAACTGAATAATGTGCAGATGATGGTCTCCCATTACCCCACTAATTTGGACAAAAGTGAAACTAATTGCATGATAAGCTATGGTATAGCTCCTGCGAGGATGTCCGCAATAATGGAGTTGACTGTGCTTACCTTAGCAATGTTGTGATGATACATAAGTCAGCGAAACTGTATTACGCTTAATGTACTAAGAAAGCCATGTCGAATTACCTGTTCTCTTTAAGGCACTACTGTTCAAACATGGAAAAAGGGATGACCTTATACCTTATGGTGAGAAACCCATTGCACCAGTAACAATAATATTACAACAACTTTCTATAGTACTAGCTGTGTAATTGCTTGAATAAGAATTTATTAAAATGAATGGTTCAATATTTCAGCACCTGCTGTTTTAAAGCAAATCAGTGCTTGCAAAATCTCTGAGATGAATAACACTGTCCTGAGAAAATTGAATATCAAGCTTGTACAGGTAAGTGCCATATAGCATAGAACTATGAACAGTCATGAGTAAGGAAAGCAATCCTGTCATAAGCTTGGTCTATGGTATGTTCCTGAGTAACAATTGTCATAATTCATGGTTTCCTATATCTTCTATGAGGTTTTCATTTTTTGCTGTTTTGTTGAAATGGCATAATTTCGCGAAAAATAGTTGTCAAGTAATCTTGTCAAGTGTACTTTATTTTAAAGCGTATATCCTGGGCTAAACTATGGTTTGTCTTTAGCGTTTAGGGCTGACTTTCTTGAAGCCTAGACTAGCTGCCTGGAGGTATGTTTTTTAAAGAGCCTTTGTCAGCCGCCATTTTTACAGCATAACATAACAAGTGGGGAAAGCATCCATTTCCGTCGGCTGATTTAGAGAATATAGAGTAATGTTCTTGATTGAATTGGGTAAATCAAATCTGAAACTTTGTTTTTAGGTGTTTATTAAGAGATTTCTACACGTAATTCGTCTTCTAATATCAAACGAAAACGACGTTAACAAAGAGTGGCTGACAAGGGGTCTTTAAATTGTTTGTGTTTCGGTTCAGAGCAATAGGAGCATCGAAAAGTCCTTATTGCATCATTTCTGTCATTTCAAGGGTAAGCATTTAACAATTATAACATTTCAAGGAGGTACAATTGAACAATTTTGTATTAATTACTATATATGATTTCATTTTCAGGTATCAGCGAGGCAGTCGGTCACTAATTCATAATCTTCAGAATTCAGTAAGAAATTGGCTCATAAAATATATTTATGTGGATTCATTTTTGTTGTGAGGAAGTTTGCTTCCTTCTTATCCAGGGCTCGAAAATAAGAAATAATCATAGTCGTAATTTTACGCCTTGTTCCAATAATAAAGTCGTAATTGATAAAACAAAAATAGGCGTAAATCCGTTATAAAACCACTAGATAAACTAAAAACACGCCTCAGTAGATGAAAAAACGTCAGGCGTAAAATGAAAATATATAATCACGTCTGTATCGGGCGCAATAGTTCGAGCCTTACTTTCACAGGGAATTTCTGTCCATTCTTGTGAAAAGCGGAATTTCCCAAGAATGGGCTTCTGTAGGAATTCCCTTGTGTATGGAGGGAAGACGTTGTAGGTAACATGCGATCGCGTGCGTTCAAGACACTAAGTGGGCTTTTTGCAGTGTAGTTTTTCTGTATTTTTCCTTGTGAGCCATCAGATCCTTGTCCAGTGTCAACCGACGACCGGTTAGTGCAGTGGTAGAGCGCCGGGCTTGCGACATAACGACATAAGGAAAATAACACGCGAACAGAATTCAGTGGTTTGAAAACACAAAAAAACAAGGTTGCTTTGGTAAAGTAATCTAATGCTGTCCATGGAGAATATTCATTATTTCAATTATTTTTCCATGCTTTTTTTCGTCAATCAAACCTTCTGGGCCAATCAGCTCCTTGCCTAGTTTCGCCTAGTGCAGTGAATTGGCTTCTGTCGCGACATTTCTTGCAAGGGAAGCCAAGCTACTGCATAGTCTGCGTAGTTCTTTTTTTACATTATTTTAAGCGATAATTTGTTTTTCTCAGGTGGAAGCTCAATCTTCAGGGCCAGATGACAAAATGACAACTCAAGAGGTATACCAACTATTGCAGTATTTTGTTTATTTTTAGGACTAAGCTTTATTGATTAATTTTGTACGGATACAAAAAAAAAGAAAGAAACGGATTGTATTAATGCTGAAATCATTGAAAAATCAAGAAGCATTAGGAACACGGCATTTTGCCACGCAGGTCCGCTAGAACTGTTTCGAGCGATGTACATTTTTGTACCCTGAATCGCGGCGGAGGCTCTGGTGACAGCCGCTAACGCATGCGCGAGATTTGATATAGTGCCGTCGAGAGAATGATCGATCAGCGCATGCTCCAACGTTCAAATTCCGCCAATCAACGCAAGTCCACAAACGGCTGTCACCCAAGCCTCCCCTGCGAGGTGACAAACCGAGGAGGTGACAAAACTCTGGGTTCACGAGAATGAGTGATGCAGATATGAGACACATGTAGTACCTATTTCTGTTATGCAAAGAATCCGCATGTCTGTGAAAAGCAAAATAAAAGGAATTAAGAAGGAATTCGTCAGCAGTTCAAGTAAGCAGTGAACAAAACCTTGTACACCAAGATCATTTGCATTGTATTGCAAACTACTTCGTTGAGTCTGTTTTCAATATTTGTGAAAAGGATCCATGTCTAATAACACCAAACACTGAAAACGAAATTCAAATTCTTACAAAGTTACTACAGTCAATTGAGTAATATCTATGCAAACAGAATTTGAATATCCCTGATATTAATCTGGTACAATATTTTTGCCTACCAAACCCTGAAATTGCTCAATCTCCAAATAGATTTTCTCTTAATTATTTGAATATTAAAATTATTGTAACTCACCGAGCCACAGAAACTTCCATTTCCATTGGGTGATTGAGATATTATGGAGCAATATTTTAGATTGAGTTTAGTTAATCAAGTATTAACCTTTGTTTGAGATTTTTATTTCATTAAACTATCTTCCATTTTCGAAAGTAGAGAACAACAAAAGTTGTGGCTGTCTGTGGTTTAACTGGGGTTGAAGCGTTCTGACTTCCTTTCCGTTTTAGGGAGACGAGTACGATATTCCAGAAGAACTCGAGGATGTGATAGGTACAGCACAGTTTATTAACAGTCGCTTAATGTACATGTTTGTTAATTTACAGTTTTTCAGTAACAGCATAAGGTCATGTTTTTTTTACTACTCTCAGCCATTATTATTTTCCTGGTTGCGTTGCCATAGCAACGCCTTCACAGCTCGGTTAATCTTGGGCATGCGCACAAAGAAAAGCACAGGGTCGATGCTAGAATTGACTATTAAAAAGGATGCGGAAATTTGCCATGCGTACTGTAAAGCGAGAATCCTATCAATAGACTCCCGTGTAAGCTAGTCAGAACAACTAACGCATGACTTGCAAAATAGGACCAAAACCATATTGTTAGTACCAATCTACGCTCTCTTTTCAGCCTCGTCCTTGAAACAACTTGCTTTCCGCCTTGAATGTCTTGCAACTGCAATCTCTGTCTTTTTAAAGCGCGCAAAATCTTAAGAAAGGTTGCTTTAAGCACTGCGAGGGGTAACGTAATTCCTAGGTGGGAAAATATCAAAAGTGTCGCCATTTCATAATCGTTTTCAAAGGCCTTATATAAATCAAATGCTAGCAGTACAGCAAAAATCCAAGCGAGAACAATAACTTTATAGATTCTACGTCGTGTTTTCCAACTGGCGTATTGAAGCGGTCTGACAACAGCTAGAAGTCTGTCCACAACGAGAGCTGTTATAGTGGCATTATTGACCGTTGTGAACAGAATTCCAAGTAAAACTTCCATAAGATGTATTAGTGGGATATTGCGTCGAATGTACGGAGCGACAATAACAGGACCATGGATACTTCCTGTCAGGAAGTCCAATATAGAGAGGTTCAGTGTGAGAAAGGTGGTCGGAGTAGGGAGGTTTCTATAAGGGTCTTTGTAGATGGACAAAATAATGATAAAGTTTCCAATTGCTATTAATATGCAGATGAAAACTATTGCCCCAGCTATTGTGTAGTTAGCGGAGATATCCTTACACTCGCCAAGCCCTCGCTGAAATTCATCTATAATTCTAAGTTACTATTCAGCTTTCTCTTTACTACATTTCCTTTTATTTTTCCTCGCAGAGGGTAAACTCTTTCGCAGCTCGGGTAGGCTATGGTCTGAACTCCTTTGTGGTTCGAGTAGGCTGTTGTCTGAACTCTCCTTCGCGGCTCAGATAAGCTGTGGTATGCACTCTCCTTCGCGGTTGAGTAGGCTAGGCTGTGGTACAAACTCTCCGCGGCTCGGGCAGTCTGAGATGTTTCTTGGGATGTGATCTGAACTCTCCCTCGCAGCTCTGGAAGTTTGTGAGGTTTCTTGGGATTGACAAAACACCAGTTCTGCTGTGCCTAAATCACCTTTTAACAAAGATTCCTTTTGTCGTATTACGAGTTACGCTCGTCCTCCGTTTTTGACCTCCACGCTTTTTTGTCCTCCACGCTTTGAAACGAAAACCTTCCTCTTGGTTTTGTTCCTAGGTACGATGTTTTTTATCGTAAAAATCCAACATCTCTAGAGTCATATCCACACTTTCGACTTGAAACACGAATATCCTGAATTCGTTTTCTTTTGGATTTCTCTTGACTTTCGCTCAAAATGTAACCATCTAAACTCTTGAGCAGTAATTAGAATGTTGTCTTGTGCCAAGCTCTTTATTCAGTAGAGAAAGTGCAAGGAGCTTCCTGAGTTTTATCTAATCAGTTAAACACAGCTCATGAATTTGTTTGTGTTGTAGAAACATGATTAAACTCAGCTCTTTTATTCGCGGAGAAAGTAAAAATGACAATTAAATTCAGACAACCTTTTTATTAGCGCTCGAAAAATAAAGAATGATCATTTAGTATTAATCACAGAGAGATTTTTAAGGAGTTGCAATAAAGCGACTACATAGGGTAAACATTTTGAAAACGTGCCCCTTCGCTTATTTCCACTTTCGGCGCCGCTTTGGTGTTACTCTTTACTGATTATTTTTACCAGAAATGTCATGCTAGGTTTTTTATTTCCAGAGCAACTACTTATCGGGCTGAAAGACAAAGACACGGTTGTCAGATGGTCGGCGGCGAAAGGGTGAGTTGGGTAGATCTTTCATATATGGTACACTGTAGTGTCCTCCGTATAAATATCTCCCATGTCTTATAGAACGAGTATACAGAAGGACACTATAGTGTACTATATACGAAGTATCTAGGTGAGTTTGACACAAGCTTGCAAAACATGGGATTTTTGTATCTGTGGCAGACAGACAAACAGGCAGGAAAAAAGCGAAACGAAAGGCAATGGGGTAGAATGAAATGGAAATATTGTCTTTTAGCGGCTAGTTAATTGTGGTTTCCTAGAATCTGGAACACCTTGCCTGCTTATCTCAAAAATACATAGCGTTTTGCTTACTTCGTGTAGTTTGCTGTTGGTTCCCTTTTGTTATTTTAGTGTGGGGCGGATGACGGGGCGTCTTCCTAAGGAGCTCGCCGATGAGGTGGTGGGAAGCGTCTTGGAGTTATTCACCTTTAGAGAGTCCGACGGCGCCTGGCATGGTGGTAAAAAAATTACTTGTGGAACACCTGCAGCTCTCGCGATATCGGAAAGCTAGTTCACTAGGCCTTTTGTTTAAGCAGAAGTGCGGGTTAATCAGTGTTACGACGCTGGGCCTCTCACCGCTTAGCCTCCCCCTTCTTTATTTTCGCCTTCGCCCATATTTCACGCGGCAAAACCATCGTAAAATCCCACTCTTTCGTACTTTCAAGCTTGTCTCTGACCCTGAAATCCCCAGTACAAAGGCCAGGCTCTTGGGCTCTTGGAGACATATACACTTATAGTCCCATTAATAATTAGTTTCACTATAGAAGTTTTGTTGATTTCCGTTAGGTTGTCTCGCACTTGCGGAACTTGGAAGACGAGGTTTGCTTCTTCCTCAGAGACTTCCAGAAGGTAAACCTTGTCATTGTCGCTCGTGCCTGATAAGGACAGACTTGAACCACACAGCGGTTCATCGGTAGCCTGCGAGACAGCTCTCAAGTGTTTTTTTTTGCTTTCATCCCGCGCGCCAAAAAATCAAATATCCCCCCCCCCCAAAAAAAAAAAAAAAAAAAAACTACCGGAGAGCCGGCCGGTTCACAGGATAATTCATCAGTAACTATATTTGTATTGAAAAGGGAAAGCATTGAACTTCAACCTGAAATATTTCGTGGATAGGCATGACCAGAAACATATAAGTGAGTTGAAACGTGTAACAAACATACATTACTTTAGTGCCAAGCTGCGGAATATTGGCAGAATAAACAATTGAACAGATTTTGAAAATAATGTTGTTGCAAGACTTCAAGATATTAAATGTTAGTATATTATCACTTACCACTGTTGCCCTACTTTATATGAGCGAAAAATGAAATATGAAGTCGAGAGTTCATTATTGACCAATATGGTCATAAATTCATCTCGAATAATCCACAGCTTGGTTCGCCGTTACATGTTTCAACTAAGTTATATGTTTCTGGCATGATTTTATCTGAAAACTAATCTTCTTGTTTCGCTTCAGTCTTCAAACTAATTTTTCTTGTTTCGCTCCAGTCTGCAAAATAACGTTTTTCTTTCCTCCAGTCTACAAAATAATTTTCTTGTTTCGCTCCAGTTGTTCCAGTTGTACTGAAAGCGCTGGCTTACGATGAACGGCGTGGATCGTATAGTGTTGGTAAGTACTTGGATACCCTTGTGTGTGATAACCCTTCGAGAGGCGCGCAAAGTACGCTCGAGCATGGTCTACATAGAGTTAGGTATGGTATGGTACATTTACTGTGAATATAAGGAATGCTCTCATTATCATATTGGCCATTTGCACTTTCCTCTCGGAGTAAGGACGCCCCTTTGTAAGGACGCCCGGCTACGTCTTTGCCAAGTGCTCGTCTCTTTGTGCTCCCTACCCTCAGCTTCGTCTTTCGCGGAATCTTTAGGCTCGCCAGGTCTCCTTCCCATAACTCATAGGAGCACAATGGGACCAGTGGGAATATATTACAAGGTTGCGCCTCCTTGTGATGTACTCCTGGGTGTTTCGTAATTCTCCACAGGTAGCCATGTTCGCGATGGTGCTTGTTATGTTTGTTGGTCATTCGCAAGAGCCTACGACCCCAAGGAAGTTAAATCACATGTGGTTGCTTTATCCAGGTGACTAACTATTAAACAAATAGATCCCATTTTTACATGCGTCTGTACTTAGTATATGCACAGATGACGTCACAGCGTGTTATGAGCAAAGAACTACATCAGACGAGTGGCGTGACTTGTCCGTGACACGTAATGACGTCACATGCATCTATTACAGTACATACACCGAATTCAAATATGGCACCCAGTTTGAAAAGCCATAGTTCTGGACTGACTAGCCTCGAATTCTTGCAAAAACGCTTTTGTGTTTTCACGTGATTTCGAGGCTAGTTATTCCAGAACAATGGCTTTTCGAACTGGGCGCCATATTTGAATTCGGTGTGTACGCATGGGAAAATGAGGTCAACAACAAAAATGATTTTTCTGGCGATGACCAACCAGAACGCGCGTTTTACTAGTGATTTTGTATGAAAAAAGATCCGCTATTGCTGTGGACTCATATTTCGCTTGTCATTCTTACAACGGCGGTAATAACTGCGTTATGCACTGTTATATTCCAAGTGATAAAAAATAAGGAGTTTTTACTCTTTGTTTTTCTAGTGCATTGATTGTAACGACATTGTTTGATCGCGAAGTCAATTGTCGACGCGCGGCGTCGGTAAGTAAGAGTGATTTATAAAGCGCTAGCAATTATCAACTCAAACTAGTTGGCAAGTAAGGTGATTAGAGCATTGGGATTACTGTGTAATTAGGGGAACGGGATATACCGATTATTCTTACTTGAGTCCGTGGCTCAGGGCAATCGCATCGACGAATGAATAGTTTATTTCTTTTGTTTTATTCCCCTGACCCTCGTATTCAAGTTGGAATTTTAAAATATCCTGTGGCCTGTTGTTGGGCCTAGGAACGTAGCATTAATGTAATTCAGTCCTCTGCTCATCGCTCTCCGCGTTTGGCTCTCCTCACAGGCAGTGTCCACATAGCGCATGCTTTTCAATTCTGACAGATTATTATCAGAGCAAGCTTTTCCCAGTAACTAGATGAATGACACATTTTAAAACTGTCTACTTGTTTTTCAGGCGGCTTTCCAAGAAAACGTCGGACGACAGGTGAGACTGAGTTGAATAGCCTCATTCAGCCGACATTTTGTTAGCTTAGCAACCTACCGAGTCAGAGAAAACATCCATTTCCATCGGCTGGGTAACGGAATGTAGTGCGATATTTTCGATTGGCCAGAAAATACCGTCAAAGAATGTCTAAGATTTCTAATTAAATTTGGCAACGCAAATATCCAACATTGATTTCTCGATAGTTATTTCGAGATTTCTTCGTGGTCTTTTCCACTAATATGAAATTTATACTACGTATGAGAGGCAGACTGTCCTCAGAAAAACCCGGCCTACTGTAGCAAATAGACCGACCCCTTCTTCGCATTAATTAATCACAAACAATGGGCAGTTTTTCCTATGGAATTCAAAATGTCCGAGCAAGAAACTCAAAATTTTTACTGAATTCTTCAGCTTTTCGTGACAAAAATATAAAACCCAAATGCTATGAGCAAACTTCTAACACTTTCCTGCAATCGGTGTGTTTTCCATGCTCTATGCCAAAGTTGGCTTGTCCAACGTAGCAACAGTAACTAGGGAGTAGAACAATAAAGCGTGTGTGAGGTAAATAACGGCTGCGAGTGAGGTCGTGCGCCTGTTTTATAGGTTGTTTTTTGTGCCGTTTAGGAGATGCCAATATTTTGTATTTCCAGGGTACATTTCCTCATGGTATTGATATTCTAACTGCTGCTGATTACCATGCTGTAGGGAACAGATCTAACACATATCTAAATCTCAGGTGCGTAGAACACTCCTTGTTTATCATCACCACCACCGTCCGCACCTTATTAGTATTTGCTACACGGGAACCTCCATAGATCCCGCGGTTTGATTGGTTCGTTATCTCGGGATATTTCCGCATTATACTCAGTGTAATACTTTTGAGTGCAATGATCTGGAATTATCTGATCAAAACTCAGCACAATTCATTCTCCATCGAAGCTTGTGTAGTCTCTCTTTTCTTTCAAAGTGAAACAGATATTTTATTTCTTGAACGTCAAAAAATTTTTTCTGGATCAGTGCAAGTTGATGATTAATTCACAAACAAGGGTTTATAAATGATAATTTTGTCACACTATAAGCATGATCAACACCACTTTCTTACCATCTACACCACCATCATCATCACTGTCCTTAATCGTCATCATCCACAACATCATTGTCGATATATGTTAGTAGTATAGTAGGTGACGCGTGGTGGCGCTCATTAATTCCTTCGCTGTAAACAACAAAAGGACACCTGTATAAACAATAAACCGCAAGCCCATTAATTCTGCGTGATGACGCTCATTAATTCCACCGCAAAGCTCATTATATATTCCCCTTTTCCCCGAAGTTAGTATTCCCCTCCAAAAAAGGGCTTATTCCATACCTACTACACTAGTTATCTTGTCGTTGTTCAATGATATTTTATCCTAATGGTTTTGATTTTAGTCTCTACATCGCTCAGTTCGAAGAATACACTCGTCCTTTGATTGACAACCTCGTAGAGACGAGACTCCAGCACTGGGACGGGTAAGAAAACGCAAGGTGGATTTCCTTTCGACAATCATCTGAAATCGGGTGTAATCGTTATAAAGTGACAAGTGAAGAGGGCCCTCACTGCACGCTTATATGTTTTTTTAGATCCGTACGAGAACTTGCAGCTAAGGCCCTCCATACACTCACGCCTTGTGCACCGGAATACATGGCTAACCAAGGTATGGGATCAACGTTCTACTTTCTAGGCAAAGTAAACTGAGCGAAGTAAACTAAGCGAAGTAAACTGTCAAGAAATTTCAAGAAACTTGGTGCTTCTCCATTTCGCTCCCTGTGGAAACATTAAATATGACAGTACTGCAACAGAATCGTGTCTGAAACCATTCCCACGTTTCCACTTGGAAGCCATTTCCATGTTATTCCTACAAATTCGTTCGTTATTTATTTGTGTTGCCGTCCGTTATCGTTGCCCGTAAGTATCGATAGACATTCCCATGGGAATCATGTCCAAATTCCGGGAAACCATTTCAAATGTTTCCACTAGGAAGCCATTTCCGTGTTATTCCTACTAATTCGCTTATGTTTGTTTCTTGTTAGCACTTAGGATATTATCCTTGAACGCAAGTATCGATAGCCATTCCCATGGGAAACCATGTCCACGTTCTTGCAAACCATTTCAGTATTACCTTTTTAATGCCTGTGTTTTGTAACAGTTCTTCAAGTATCGATAGCCATTCCTATGGGAATCCACGTCCACGTTCTGGGAAACCATTTTGATGTTACTTACACTAATGCCTGTTTTGTACCAGTTCTTCCAAAGGCGATATCTCTGACAGGAAGTATCGACCTGTTTACACGACATGGGGGGATACTAGCATGTGCCGAGATCGTGCATGCGCTTTATCTCCATGGCAACAAAACGGGCAGGTGAGGATTCACGTCGCTGAATAGAGGATTCCAGCTAAAGTGTATGCGCGCGCTGCATGTCGGTAGGTGTGGTACATTTCACGAACTAAGTGTCTTGTATGCGCGTGTTGCATCCTGGTAGTCATGGGACTTAAAACATGATTTATCCTTAAAATTAATCTGATTGTTTATTCCGCATTCATAGGAACGTCACTGATGTAATACCGAGTGAATCCTTAAATTCAATTAAAGACATTGCGCCAAAGGTAAAAAGATTGAAATGATCAGCTAATATCAATACTGTATCAAATCCCCCCTCCCCTCCCCCTTACAGATTTGCTTCCACCCCAAAATTTTTCCCTGCTATGGTGGGCCGGGCATGGCGTTTGTGTATGAGGTCCTGTTCCCTGGTTTACAAGTTTTACAACGTTTTACTGCGCTTCACGTCTCTCGGACAAAAGAATAAAACCCTTTGGCGGTGACCACCCTTCAGTGTCTGTTCTTATGGTATGGGTTTCAGCAGAAATTCCCCGTGAGTGGCGCTGCTGAGCCCCAGCGTAATGGGGAGTCGGCTTCCAACATTTACATTTACATTCTTTGTTGCAGCTAAGCGCAGCACAACTTTTTAGGTAAGAAATGTGTTGTTGTTTTTATTAGCGTAATAGAGCGGATTTCAGATGACTGACACGACAGTCGTGAGTAATTCGCGATTACTCTGTAATCACTCCTTCAACGTTTAGCCAGAATTGGTGTAATCACTTTGCGATTGGTTTCACTACAGCAGAGCTGGAAATTACTGTCCGTCATCGGGCATTGTCCGATCAAAATCGCGAAGTGTCCGCCCAATTTTCAAATATGTCCGGCCAATTTTCCCGTGAGTCAACCAATAAAATAGTTTTAATGGACAATGTCCGATCAAGTAAGGAAAATTATTTCCAGCCCTGCTACTGTCATGTGAAATTCGCTGTGTCAAGAGAACACTATGGTGTTATGATACGGTTATGATATGATGTTATTTGAATCAATGGAATTAATCGATTGTTGGAAATAATAATTTGCAACCTGCAAGTTCTAAAGTTGTTAGCCCACTTTAGAAAATGTTGCAATTAATTATTTCCAGTAATAGAGTGGATGTCAGATGACTGTCGTGGGTAATTCGCAATTACTTTGTAATTACTCCTACACGTTTAATTCAGAATTCGATTGGTTTCACTACAGTTAAATTCGCTGTAATTGCATTGATGATTTAACTTTCCCACGACCTGCTCAGCACAGATTTCTCAGTAGCTTAGTTGGTAGGACATCCGACTAGAAACTGGAAAGGTCGTTATCCCATCTGGGAGCTATGTTTTTTCTCATATGTTTTTTCTCGCATGTTTTTTTCTCATATGTTTTTCTCATATGTTTTTTCTCGCATGTTTTTTCTCATATGTTTTTTCTCGCATGTTTTTTCTCATATGTTTTTCTCATGTTTTTTCTCGTATGTTTTTTCTCATTTCTTTTTTTCTCGTATGTTTCTTCTAATATGTTTTTTCTCATATGTTGTTATTATTATTATTTCTTTCAGAGGTCTCGGTGGAGAATATATGCGACAAGCAGGTAATCAGATGTCTCTTTTCCTGGCGACTTGTGCCTCTGAACATGCGGTGGAATCTGCCGAGTCCCTGGCGTTCTAGCCTGTGGCTTAGTAGGAAGTGTGACGTCACAAGAGAGTCTACAGATGAGCTCGACCCAGCCCACACGTTTCCACTCGGCTGACCTACCAAAGGGAGCCCGCTCAGAATGCCAGGGACAAGGCCGTGGTGGGATTTGTAGTTCAAGTTTTTATCACGGAAAATCTGGGGCGTTTTATCAGTCTGGTATAAACATTACTGTAGTAATCTGGGGCGTTTTATCAGTCTGGTATAAACATTACTGTAGTAATCTGGGGCGTTTTATCAGTCTGGTATAAACATTACTGTAGTAATCTGGGGCGTTTTATCAGTCTGGTATAAACATTACTGTAGTAATCTGGGGCGTTTTACCAGTCTGGTATAAACATTACTGTAGTAATCTGGGGCGTTTTATCAGTCTGGTATAAACATTACTGTAGTAATCTGGGGCGTTTTAGCAGTCTGGTATAAACATTACTGTAGTAATCTGGGGCGTTTTATCAGTCTGGTATAAACATTACTGTAGTAATCTGGGGCGTTTTAGCAGTCTGGTATAAACATTACTGTAGTAATCTGGGGCGTTTTATCAGTCTGGTATAAACATTACTGTAGTAATCTGGGGCGTTTTATCAGTCTGGTATAAACATTACTGTAGTAATCTGGGGCGTTTTATCAGTCTGGTATAAACATTACTGTAGTAATCTGGGGCGTTTTATCAGTCTGGTATAAACATTACTGTAGTAATCTGGGGCGTTTTATCAGTCTGGTATAAACATTACTGTAGTGTAGATCGCGAAACTACAAGGAGAATAGCTACCCGTTTCTCTATATTTTTTCTAGTGTCGCATTTAATAGAGAAAATATCAGTATCTCAAGTGCCCTGGCAAGGAGATCCCGTAATCGGTAAGATCACTCGAACCAACCAACAACAGCAGCAGAAACTCATCCATGGGAAAAGAAGAATGGGAAGTGCTCGGATTTCTCATGGCTATTCATGTGATTTCCGAATACTTCCCATGCGTGTGCCTTGGGAACTTCAGCTTTTCCCATGGATGGGTTTCGGCAGAAATTCCCTGTGTGTAAGTCCGAAATAAATCTAGCTCTGCCTTGTTTTCGTAGACTTGTGGCAGAGCATCCTCGATGATAATTTATCCCACACAGAGCCAGCGATTCAGGTATACGGTTATTTACATCAAGTCTTTATCTTGAATAAGAAATTCTTTTTCATTTTCCTCTATACGAATCTGTTTATTTTATCAGGAGAAAGCTGTGCAAGCTCTTAGTGCTATGTGCAGCCAATACTACATTAGTAGTGAAGGGAACGCTATTAGAGAGGTGCAAGGTAAATGAATAAAGACCGCCACATTCTCGTCCCTAAAGCTTCCTCGCTCCTCTGTCCCCCATGATTGCGCTCTCCAACCCAGAGCTGGCCGGCTCGTCACCTCGCGGGGAGGTTCTTGTGACAGTCATTTGTGGGCCTTCGTTGATAGGCCTGCCTTGACCCAGTTGTCTCAGGTGTGTCAAAAAGGGCGAAAACCCGCAGCGATCCGCGAAAGGTAAAATATCGAGTCGCACAATGCATCATGGGAAGGCTCGGGCGTCGTCGCAAAGGACCACGGGAATACGAGGCAGCTGATTGGCTGGTTCGTTTATGCTGTTAATTCATTGAGTTTTGAAAGCACAGCGTCATCAGTATGGAATGTTTCATGCCGTTGCTCAGACGTCATTCCTCGCACAGGCAACCTAGGACGTATCACCAGTTAAGGGAGCAGTCATTATTTATTGAGGAGGAGGGCCGGAATTTTTTCTAAAACTTAGGCCCAAAAAGGTTGACCCCATCGAATTCGTGCCCAAAAAAACGTCACCATCCCCACAATGAGAGCCCCAAAAATGTAGCTCTCCCGTCCTCCCCCAAATTTACCGGCCCTCACCCCCAAAATAATGACCGCTCCCTAATATGATTTCTGTTCCCACGATTGACTCCCTCATCTCCACGTTTCAGACAAACTGATTGACCACTACGTCGAAGAGCTCAAAAGCGCGTCGCGGTTCTCAAGGTAAGCACATCTTACTAAACATGGAAAATGTTTATCCCTTAAGGTTACTGAGAACCTTCGCGCACGTGTTCGAAAAAAAAATCATACACGTCCTTAGTTTAACCAAAACATATCAACGTATATATCGTTGAAAAGCTTATAGAATGGACTAGCGAACTATGGCAAAAAGAATTATTTTTTTCATAATTAGAAATTTTTTAAAGGTTTTATTAAAAATTCGGGTGTGAGAGTTTCAAGAGATAACGCTGACGAACTGCTAGACCTTGACTCCCAAGTAACACATTGTTTTAATCCTTAAAGGTGTTTCTCAAAACCGTGTCTGCGTTTTTTTAAATTTTGCTTTGCTCAAAAGTTATCGAACTTTTAAATTTCGAAGGTCAAATTTTGTAGAATTTTCACGCTCTAAAAATTTAAAAAATTCATAACTGTTGAACTAAACAAAATTTAAAAAATCGCAGATACGGTTTTTGAGAAACACCTTTAAGGATTAAAACAATGTGTTACTTGGGAGTCATGGTCCAGCAGTTCGACAGCGTTGGCTCGTGAAAATAGCACACCAAAATATTTAATCAATGCTTTAAAAAAATTACAGGTATCAATAAGTGATTTCTTTTTGCCATAGCCCGCTAGTCCATTCTATAAGCTTTCCAACGATATATAGGTTGACATATTTTGGTTAAACTAAGGACGTGTATGATTTTTTTTTTCGAACAACGTGCGCGAAGGTTCTCAGTAACCTTAAAGAAAAACAAGATTGCCCTGCGGTTTTGAAACATTAAATGTATATGCAAATTTCTCTTTTTAGCAGTGGCCTTGCTTTCCTGCGCGCGTGTTCTCATAACCACAAACTGAGGTTGCCTTTCGCGCGCAAGTATTACAAAAATGCCCTTCTTTGTTTCAGGATGGGGTTTGCTCAAGCGCTTGGCGCTTTACCGCGGTTCATGCTGACTGGTAAACTGCACCAGGTGAGTGGCACCATGGTAGAGTAGTCCCGTCCCTGAACTCTCCTTCGCGGCTCCGTTGTTGCCTGTGGTCGCCCGAAAGGAGAGTCCAGAAACCTTTGTATGCGCATGCGCTAGATCTGACCAAGAACTTGTTTTTTTTTTTGTTAGTGCGCATGATCTAAATACCGCTGTCGAAGATTGTTTGTTGAATTTTCGCAGTCACGGTCACAAGGGCGTCCTATCTTGATGGACAAAATTTATGAAGCCAACAATCAATTTCCGACAACGGTATTTAGATCATGCGCACTAACGAAAAAACCCAAGTTCTTGGTCAGATCTAGCGCATGCGCATACAAAGGTTTCTGGACTCTCCTTTCGGCGACCACAGGAAACAACGGAGCCGCGAAGGAGAGTTCAGAGACTGGACTAATGTCAGAGCAGCTTGGCTTAGTTCGCAACAGATTGCGAGAATTCGTTCCTATTATTTTCCCAAGGTTCTCAATGGGCTTATCACGGCCTCCAAACTTGCAAGCGATCCTGGAGTTTTCGCAGAATCCAGAAGGGAGGCCTTGAAATCCTTGGCTAGGTAAGTTAAAGTTATCAGAAACATGGCCCCATTAGGCCTGGTTAACTCACAAGCGGAAACGCAAGCAGAAGCACAAAAAGGATATTACATTGAGAGAGCGGAAATTACCACAAATGAAATGTCTAACATCGCCCTATTTCAATATATAAGCTCAAGATTCAGTATAAGAGGAGCTTCTATGACTAAAATCTTTGTTCCAAATTTTAAAGAAATTTGAACAATATGAATTTGAGAAAGAACAAAGTTGGCTTTTTCTGAGCAAATTAGTAATTCTCCCATAAATGGTGGAGATACCCAAGTTTAAAGCCTATATCTCAAAGACGGATCCATTAGAATTTTTTTTTTATCGTTTGTTCTTCATAACGATAAGTAGTCTCTTTGCAAAAAATCGATCGCGAGTTTGTCTGGTTTAACCAGACCTTACTATTTGACATTTAGTGATTTTAGCCGGTCATTTCCGCTCTGTCTTTCACACTAGAACTAAAGCGCAGACGCAAGCGCAGACGCAAGCGCAAGAACATCAAGACGTTGCGTTCCCTTGCGCTTGCTATTTCATCTTGTGTAAATCAAGCACACGCAAGCGTAATCATTCTAGTTAAGCTAATTAATGTTGAATTTTGGCTTGCGTTTCCATTATTCACACCTGCGTCGAGCTTGCGTCTTGCGCTTATGCTTGTGTGTAAACCAGCCCGTAGAGAAATAAGAGCCAGTATAGTTGGCACTCGGATAGACTCCTTCGCAGCCTCCAGCGGTCGGTTTGTGTAGCTCTTGGGTTGTTTGAGGAAGAAATTGTTTCTGGGACGAGTTGTACCCGAGCGCGAAAGCATTCCGGGATGCGCAAATACAAACAACACCGAAGCGACGTTCTGAAAATGCACAGAAAACATTATAAGACAAGATGAGTTTTCAAATTTCTCGAAAGCGCGTATACTCAGAAAAAAAATATGAGTGTCTCTAGATGGGTTTTGATCCCACGACCTTCTGTATACTAGTCAGACGCTCCACCACTGAGCTACAAGAGACCCCATGATCTCAAAAAGGCCGTTGGCAAGATAGTGCCCATTTCGGGAAACCCGTAATACTAGAATTCGCCAATCTGGTAAATCGTACATGAAAGAATACTAAGGCGCCGCGCATCAGTAACACTATAAGACAAGATGAGTTTGTAAATTTCTCGAAAGCGCGTATGCGTATGCTCTAGATGGGTTTTGATCCCACGACCTTAGACTACGTTCACATAGACCGGTACAAAACCGGACCGGTGAAATTCTGGTACGGTACCGCCTGTTCATACGGTACCGGTACAATTCTGGCACGTTTTCCAAAAGTGTTCACACGGGACCGTACCGGACCTAGCCGTGCCAAAATCGGTCCGGTACCGCAGGTCCCGTGTGAACGCGCGACGGTACCGTACCAGAATTGTACCGGTCCAGTTTTGTACCGGTCTTGTGTGAACGGTGTCTTAGGCATATGTTTACGTTGGTGTTTCCTGTTCAATCTTATCGTACTAAATTCTCACCCCATTCTTCTTAGTATTACATGTACGGTTGGGCTGGATCGTCAAGGTTGTGAAGAAAACGTTGTAACTGAAACCGGTCTGGGGCAGCTCTACCAGGCGTTCCTCGACGCCATGCTCGACTATACCACCGATAACCGAGGGGACGTGGGGGCCTGGTAAGCAGCCTTTATATTATTCATCCATTATTCTTTGGACATACATCCAATCCCTCAGGTGAAACCTCCTGTCCCAGCAAGGTGTCTGAGGTGTCTGATACAAAATGCCAATAATTATTGTGCACCATGCTTCTTCCCCTTAGCGTTTTGCTGCTGTTTCAGGTAACACGCGACTTCGCCGTTGTCAGATTCTTGGAGTTTGGCAGTTGGGGTTTTCTGCGTTGTCCATTAATGCAATCGTGTGAGCCAATCAGATCCTTGTCCAGTGCATTTGTTTCGCTTCCCTTGCGAGACATGTCGTGACAGAAGCCAATTCTCGCAACCAATTCTCGCTATAGCGCTATTCACTGTTTATCAACATTGCCATTCTAATGCTAATGTGCCAACCGTAGATTGAAAAGCGCCCTTTGTTCTGTGAACCAATCAATCTCTGGTTGGCACATTAATAACAATGTCGTCAGCGTGAACAGCGCTATACTCGCAGTAAAAATAAATGAAAAAATATATATATATCCACAAGAGGAGATTAATCTAGTAATAATTCTAGTCAGTAATGAAGTTAGATATTTTTAATGAGTGCATAAATGAATCTAGTACTGCTTGGCTCGATAAATATTGAACCAAAGAAAATAAATTTACCTAGATAGTTTAAGATATCTTGAATATCATAAGTACGTCATAATATTTGTTATAATAATTTAATTTTGAGAAAATGAAGCGATAAAATCTTAAAAAATCCATGTAAATCAATATCACATATCCAGACTTCCTTCGCGCTTATGATTGCTTTTTTTTTTGTTTAAGCGTGAGTTTCAGAATGTAATTTGGTCAGCGCTAGCTAGTCGGGGTCAACAGCCCCGCTTCCTATTTGTTTTGTCCTATCAGGTGCCTGCAGAGACTCACTCATCTCTTTATGTCGTCTTGACAGGGCCTGCAGAGACTCACTCATCTCTTTATGTCGTTTTGACAGGGTTCGTGAGGCCAGTATGACGGGGCTGGAACAAGTGACATTGTTCGTTGTACGGAACGACCCTACACTTCTTAAACCAGATGTGTAAGTGATGTGAAATAGCTCAAAACCTAAACGTACTGCACTGTGGATTTCAAGGCATGGAGCAAAACAACTAGCGTATTAACTGTTCTAGGTCTATTTGTTTGTTGTTTTTATTTGTTTTTGCAACGCTATGCAGTAGCATCAAGTATGCGAAATTAAACCTTCGGAAGATCTGGCAGAGAAAAGCTTGGTATGAGGCTGGAAATAACTCTCTGCTTAAGGAAAAATTCTGACCTTTTTTTTCAGCGGTCCGGTATCCATCAAATCGCGCGCTCTGATTGGCTCGCGAGCGGTCCGGAATCCTACGATCCGGACACCGCGCGCGCGCGCTAATTTCTGTGACGCTTTCTGCTGTTTTTTATTTATATATATTTTTTACCGGTCCAGATCGTGAAATACCGTGACCTCGGCCTTGAAAATACTGACCTCGACATCACGATCCGGACCTCCCAGCCGGTAAATAACATAAATTTTCTTGTTTATATTTTAGATGTCAAACAGTGATGTGTTGTCTCGCTCAACAAGCAGCTGAGAAGATCGACCGAACACGTGCTCACGCCGGCGATACATTCCTCCGACTCGTACATCACGAAAGGTTAGCTACGCCATTCACTGTGTATTAACATTGCCATTCTAATGGTAATGTGCCAAAACCGTAGAAAGAAGAGCGCCCTTTGTTCTGTGAACCAATCGATCTCTGGTTCGCACATTAATAACAATGGATGACGTCAGCGTGAACAGCGCTATACAATGAGTAACGCAATCAGTGTCACCAGACAGTGAAATTGTCAGAATATATCATACATTTTGGTATATTTTCATTGCAGCCCGCCAGTCCCTCATATACCTCACCATCAAGAGCTTTTAGATCTTTATCGCAGGTAAGAAACTGTTCGAAGTAGAACATCAACAAATACATCTTATTTTCTCGTGTCTCAAGGCTCATTAACACGACAAGATTTTTTTTGCACGGCTCGGATAAAAAGTGGTACGGGTACCAAATTTAATGACACGGCTCGGGTATATTTGCGCTGTGTTAATGGCTTTGCCGTACTAAATTTTGTCAGAGCTGGACAGAAATTTCATCCGTGCCGGGACTACGTGGCGAGGTAGTCCCTGAACCACTTTTATTTCTTTCGTGTAAATGGGACTTCAAACAACAATCACGTCACTCGACTAGGCCTCCTGGCGTACGTTTTTGCTCAATATGCGCTATGACATCATCTGTGCATCTATTACGGTACAGACGCACGAAAAAGTGAGGTCTACTTGTTTTATACAACAACAAGAATCTCTAACAAGTCGACAGTCCCAAACAGCGCTGGCCTGTGTAAGGGACGGACCATTAGAAAAGTGATGGGGGGATGGGCAAAAAGATATTCATACAAGGGAAAAAATAAGAAAATCAAAATCATGTAGCCTCTGTGGCTCCCCAAAAAAATTCTTGCAAGATTCCCAAGTTTTGATTAGGCAAGATTGTTGTTCTTTCATTGCTTTTCTAGTTCATGCAATGGAACAATACGCAATTGCGTTCACGCAATGGAACAATACAATCGCACTCTTTTTTAAGAAATGACTACCACTGTTCATTACAGGAACATGTATCTTGGCCAGGAGAAACAAACTCCCCCTCACCCAAAACCCATACTATACACACCAAATGAAATGTTCACCTATCTTTTCTCTGAGGCCTGATGAAATGAGTTTATCAAAATCCGCGCAACAAAAAAGAACTTTCTGTGAGGGAAACTGCTCGAAGCTCGATACTTTTCGTGTAGCACCGAAGTTAAATTGTCAATGCGACGGAAGCCAGAAGGCCAGTTGGCGGTTGGACATCGTACACGCGAGGTCGCAAAATTATGAAAGTCACAGTAATGCCTTGTCTGATAAGCCACACGCAAAAAAAACATTCTAGCAAGCCCTTGCGCTGTAAAAAAATATTCATGCGACAAAAACTCTCCGAAAATTTTTTTCGAACAAGAGAAGAAAGCCCCCCCCCCCATCACTTTTCTAATGGTCCGTCCCTAAGTAGCCGCCGCTAGCGCTCGCCGGAAATTAATCAGGCAGAACTGCGTCATCAGTATGGCATGTTTGGCTTGAGCCCGCTTGCGGGAGTCATTTCCGGTGAGCGCTAGTGGCGGCCGCTTACGTAGGCTAAACAAGCGCGCGTATAGCAAACGTTTTCTTCTTACTCGCGCGCTGTGAAGTAATCTGTGCGCCTGAAATGTAATCATGGACATGGCGATAATTGAATTGATGATGAATGCTTCCTGACCTCGGGAGAAATTTTAAAATTGCCGCTGAATGGTTCCCCGTCAGGCACAAGCCAAGTAAAACCACTATCACTCATTGAACACATGATTGGTTTCTCTGTAAGCCGAGCCAAGTACAATCACTATCACGTGGTAAACACGTGATCACGATTGGTTGATAGAAATGGAGTAGGTGTTGTCGTACGACTTCCATATAAGGATGTCCAAATACGATGCCCTGATGTCCACATGAAAGAACGTCCAGGAGTATTCATGCAATCATATCGCTCCAATTCATGTGGGAGCACTCGAGCAAGTCATTTAGATTATAAACTTACAATAGAACGAATCAATGTGTATAAATACAAATGAAGCTCGTATATGGACATGAGAGCCTCTTATGTGGATATGAGAGCATCGTATTTGGACATCCTTATATGGAAGTCGTACGACGGATACTTGTGTAGAAATGAGCGACCAATGAGAATGCAAAATAGAGCAGATTTCAGATGACCGTTGTGAAAGTAAACGCAATTGTGTAATCACTAGCCAATCAGAAACAAGAGTAATTACAGCTTGCTGTTGAATGGTTTCCAGCCCAGCCAATCAGGAGCCGAACCAATTCAAGATTACTTAGTAGTCACACAATTCTTGCTCTCGAATTTGATTGGTTAGTAATTCCTCGCTTGTAATTAGTTCGCAATTTGATTGGTTGATAGAAATAAGCAGCCAATGAGAAAGCAAACCAATCGCAAAAGCTGTTAAATCATGACGGTCATCTGAAATCCGCTCTACCCGCAAATACAAATAAATCTCAACACTCATCCGAAACCCGTGCTATAACACTTCTAAATTCAGGTCATTCCTATTTTCAGAGAAAAGCTCGCAGAAATAAATTGGAGCGTACCAGCCGACTGCTTCCCCATGGTTACCAAACTCTTGGCTCTTCCTACCTATCGGTATCCCGCCCTGCTTGGTTTGACTGTCAGTGTTGGAGGTCTAACGGAATCCTTGGTTCGACATTCAGCGTCTTCCCTACTGAGCTACCTTAAGGATCTAACATCAAGGTAAGTCCTGGCGTTACTTTTTCTCTATTCCGGTTCCGGTCGATTTCGTCCTCTGTCTCTCTCTTTCTCTCTCTTGAATTAACATCCCAGGAATCCACCCTTTTTTAACTGCAAATACTAGATATCCTAAATCATGACTCATCAATTTTCTCGCGAAAAGAAATAAAAGTTGTAGACTCCGTAATCCCCTAATAACAGAGTCGCGCGCGCTTCTTGTTTGTTATCCGGAGTCGAGTCTGAAAATGGAGGGATTTCCTAATTCCACAGGAACCCCGTTAAAAACAGATCTCGCGCCACAGGCAAACCATAACCATCGTCCTGCATACAAAGACTAAGGCTACTGCTTTGTTGCTGTATGCCGTTATCGGTGGCCTGCTATTTTTATCCTAATCGATATTTTTGTTGTTGTTCCTGTCCGTTGCTGTTGCTTATACCTACTTCTTCTCGCTTGTCTTACAGAGAACAAGACCTGAACCTTTTTGCGAATACGCTTCTAGAGATCTACAGAGATCACAAGAAAAATGACAGGTTAGTTACAGTGGCACACTGTCGTGGGACTAGACTGCTTGCAGCCTCTTCTTCGGCGAACGTCCGCAAATCAAGGGAAATGTTTTTTTTATCCGCGGCGCGGGGAGGGAGAGACGCGCCACCCCTCTTGAGTAACTCGACACCGTAAACAAATCGAGGCGCGCCGCGGGTAAAAACATTTCCCTCGATTTACGGACGTTCGCCGAAGAAGGGGCTGCAAGCAGTATCGTGGGACCCCCCTAAGCAGCTTTCACCATTCCTGGATTGGCTTTCGTGTACTCCTACATCTGTTAAGACCAAACAATGCAAATGTATAGTAGATCACTCTCTTGAGGTAAATTCTGTCATAATTTTATTCATTGCCTTTTAGAGTCATCATTCCTCTGTTCAAGATGTTGGATCTCTTGTTATCGAACAGCTGTTTCGAAATGTTTGTAACGGACGAAACGTGAGTGTACTGCATGTAGTATAGGGTGAACCGAAAAGGGTGGATTTCTAAGAAGGAAGGCGCTTCACTTGTTCCATAAATTTCCTGTAAGAAGCTATGAATCATGGTCACCAGAGGGGACAGCAGCATTCAGAAATGACCAAAACATTATGAAAATGCCATTCATGATGTAAAGCAAAGTTGTACACTAGAATCAGGACCTGCATCTGGAATGGCACTTTCATTTGAACCAAATTTTAGCATTTAAACAAACCATGACGTCATAGTGATATAGGACAAGTTGCGGCATTCGAAAATCATATTTATTTTATGAACTATAATAGTGTTTTATCAGGATTTCGGCCACTGAGAAATATCGTTATTCGCACGTGTGAAACATTATGATAATGGCCACTATCGTGAATTCATCAAATCGAAATTTCTTCGCAAAAAAAATATATATATATAATAAACAAAAAAAAACATGGACGCTTGGAGATATGAAATTTATCTTCTCGTTATCTGACGAGTGAGCGCAGATAAATTCCATATCCCCGCGTGCCCATGTATGATTCTCTATTTATTTATGTTTTGCTTGCTCTTCAGCCAGTCAAACCATCTGAGCCAATCAGATTCTTGCCCTGTTTCGCCTAGTGCAATCGACTGGCTTCCCGAAAACAAGTTTCAAGTTTAATATTGACATGTACAACAAACTCTCTGCTGCAATAGATAATAAGCAATTTACAATAGGCGTGTTCATTGACCTTTCTACAACAGTAACCCATTTGTTACCTTTCTTCTATATTTTATTGTTCACTCATGTTCATTTATCCATTTATTTGTTGCAGTCATCCATTCCCCCAAACCCTTGTTATGCTGACTAAGGAGGAGATCACGCGAATTGGTGATGCTAGGAAAATCATCAACAGCGTTAACGTGTATGTATTTGCGCATACAATCATTTTTAATATTAGTAGAAACCCACTCGCATACTATCACGAATCCTGCAATCTGATTGGCTCCGCTACTCGCTATCTATCACGTAATAGATAATGAGCAGCGTAAACGCCAGCGCAAAACTTCCTAAAACCATGAAAATAACGTTTTAGCAACAACTACGTTTTAGCGAGTTTTAGCAACAACTCGAAGGTAGCATGCTAGTGGGTTTCTACTAAAACAATTAGACTACTCGTTCTCGTTTTCTACGAGTCAAATAGTCAACTATCTATTGACTATAGAAAACTCGAACTCGTAGTCTAATTTTGAATTAGTATAAACCAACTAATGGTCTATTACAAATCCTGCATTCTGATTGGCTGAGCTACTAATGGTCTATTAGTGATAGACCGTACCTGGCAAAACCATCACCTTTCTTTGCAAGAAAACTTGATTTTTTTAACATAAAATAATGGAATTCATTGCCAAAACTACTAAAACAATTAGACCTCTCGTCCTCATGTGCTATGATATCAATAGACCATTCGGCCTTCGGCCTCATGGTCTATTCATCATAGCACATTCGGCCTCGAGGTCTAATTGTTAAATAGACCTTCTCGGCTTGGGCGTAATGTTTTCCCATTTCAGATCACGTGACATTCATTTGAATAATATTTCTTTGTTTGGGATGCTTCCATATTCATGTTTCCTTCGGTGCGTAGCAGAAAAAGAAAGAAAGAATACTCAGGGTAATGCCATATGATCTGAAATGGGAAAACATTACGCCCAAGCCGAGGAGGTTTATTAGTGGCCGAAGGCGACGTAAATATCGACTATTCGCCGATATCTAAGAAGCCTGTAGCGACTAGTTGTGTCGCTATAATTACTCAACTGACTTTTATGATTTTCGAAAAAAATTACGTTTGGGATATTTTTTTTAGTTTCTCGTAATAAAGTACGCGCGCGATCCCCAATGCTTTGAATGTTATATTCACCTAACTTTTTTTTTTAGATTTTGTCTGCTTCTTCAGTTCCCGGGCGTGACAAGACACAAATCCCTGCAACAGCTGGTTATTCTACTGTGCCACAGGTTCCCCCGGGTAAGTTCGGGCTTCCTGTGGTAAATCCTGCTTGCTATTAGACAGGGAGAGCGTGTACTCTCAGCAAAGTGTTACAACATTTTGCATTTAAATGTAGGTTTAGATGTAAAGGCTGGTTTACACGCTGGGATTTGTGGGGGCGATTTCTTGTTAACTTCATTCGGTGTTGGGCCGATTTCTTGTAATTTTCATTCGGTGTTGGCCCGACACTGAAAAATCTGTGGCACCACATCATGTTTTTTAAAAGAAGTCGCGGCTCAAAACAAAATCGACCGTACAAATCGCAGTATGTGAATTAGTCATTACAGTACATATTTTTGGGAGGAGACCTGGCGGAGCTCCTAAAGGCGAGGACGACACCGAACCCAAGAGGGTGGGTATGAAATGGAGCACCGCCAGGTCATCACAATGAGACGTGAAGGCGCCGTGACTAATACACGGGATCAGAGGCCCCTCCTTACCACGGGAGTAGCGAAGAAATAATCATTTAATTCATGAGGTCATGCCTTATATATACGCACTAATTCAAGATGAAAATGACTCCGATAAACATTTTGGAGTTTCTTACCGAAATGTCAACACAACAATGTTATAGTTATTTATTTGAGTTTCAAGTAAGAAACTCCAAAATGTCTATCGGAGTCATTTTCATCTTTACTTTATCTTTATTATTTACATATGTCGGCTGGTAATCGTGTTTACGCACTAATTGAAAATAGCATATCAAGAAAGTGCTGTCGCTTTTATGGCAAATCCGCGCGGGTTGCCTGTGGTGTTCAAAACGTGACTCAGGCCCCTCAGCGGGGGGTAAAAACAAAATGGCGACCAAGAGAGGGATGTTTCTCGAGTATCTGCAAGTTTTGGTCAATTTTCCTGCTTTTTTCGCTAAGATATGAGGAAAAGTACTTACAGACCTTCCAAATAAGGTAAGGAGGATTTCCTAATAAGGAAGTTTTGCAACGTCGGCAAAACGACAGTTTTTGGCGAAATTTTCTTGATATGTCATATTTTTCTCACATGAAGGTTCGTAAGACCACCGCAGATCAACTCTACACAACTATCATAACATATGATGACGTCATACCGGAGGAAAATCTAGATGACGTCATGACTATTCTTAGCGACACTGCATGGTACGTTTGAATAGGAACAACTTGGTACTAAATAATAATAATAAATTTATATCTATGAACCGGGCAAAAAGCAAAAGAAAAAATCAAGCAAGCTCAAAAAAGAAGGAAAAAATTCCAGCAGGGTTAAAAAAATACCTGCAGAGTCATAAATGGCTGAAAAAATTCCTGCAGAGCTAGGACACCCCCCCCCCAAAAAAAAAAAGAACATTCAAGCGAGTCAGAAAACCAGCCCCCCCCCCCCCCCCCCCCCATCACTTTTCGTGAGTTCGTTTTCATCGCTGCATTTATTAGATTTATTGTGTTGTGTTTTTTTTATATTATTTTTTTTTAAATTCCAGGGATGTTGATCTGAAAGAAGCAAGAAAAGAAAGAGATAAATTATGTGATATGCTTGGTATTTCTAAACCTGTTCTTAAGGTATGCATGTAATTACATGGTATCCCGTTTTTGTATGTTATCAGAAGCTTCTGATATTGTATATTATATTAATATAAAGCATGTCTGTTAATTAGTCCAGTAAATTAGTCGGTGAATAGCAGCGAGAAGAATTCAGTCTGAGGTAACTAATTCGTCAATATTCACAGAGCCTGAGGTATCTAATTGTTCTAGTAAATCACTCAAGTGACTCATTAGATTTTTAGACAAAAATGCTTTTTCGTAACGAAAAATATCGAGCTTGCCCGCGCACCTCCGTGTGCTTTCAGGGTTATTGTTACGTTAGGTGATTATAGCAATAGAAAAATGCTCAACCAATCAATGAGCGCAAATTCTTATAGTCACCTGAGTAATTATACTAATGCCTGAGAGTGTAATGCGACAAGAAAAGGTCATGGAAACAGTTGGAAGAACTCAGGGTTCGTACAAGTTCTGAAAAACCTGGAAAGTACTTGAATTTGAAAATTTTGAATTCCAGGGCTGGAAAATCCTGGATTATTTATCAATGTCCTGGAAATCTATCAAAAAAACACAAGCGATATATGTAGCAAACCATATAATACTGTCTACACTGTTTTGTGGGGTCTGTCCGAGGACCGCCTTGCCATATCAAGCTACCTAAAGTAGACAACTAGATAGGAAGAAACGTCCACCACCCAAGGCATTTATCGTGGAAAATGCTCTCAAAAATACTGGAAAAGTCCTTAAAAATGCTGGAATTTTTCCTTAACAAAAGTGTACGAACCCTGGAACTGCTCGGGGTGACTAAAGAGGAAGAAAGACTTCGAGCGGATGTTGGAGACCCGGTTTCCACTGTGATCCAAGCAGCTGCGCCAAGGCCGTTCACGCGCCAAGAGGGAAGCTCTGATGATGATGATGATGTAACCATGCTTAATAATTTGGTTTTGTAGGTATCTGCAGCCAAAGCTCAAGAGCAAAAGAAAGTGGACGAATTAGAAAGCTACAAAGGTAGTACACAGGTTGTATCACTTCTAAGCCCGCCACGCTCTCAGGTCTCTCATGAACCGGGGAAATGGAGACACGGTCCCTTCGTTCAATTTTTCCCAGAAATCAGCCGGGAACATGAACCTTGTGGAGCTATTATTATTCGACAGCTGTGATTGACTGATAGGCCCCAAAGTGTTCCTATTGTACTGTTCTTCGCATTTAATTCAAGCTGTAAATTTTCATCGACTTTTCAACTGCGTTTTATTCTTGTGTGCCTGAAATGCGGCTTGGGAAACGGCTTGGAAAATGCGGCTTGGAAAACCGCCAATCTCTCAAAGTCTATATCTGATCTTTTTTCCAATCCGGATATGTGTTACAAGTACAAAGACTCGTTCCATTTCGGTTTCAAGTCCATGTTCCTATGAGATCTGAATTCTACTGAGGATTCCAGGCTTGACTTTCCCTTCCCGAATCTGAATTATTTCTACCGTCTTTAGACTATTTCCCATAAACAACTTAGAGCGAAAACTCGTCTATTGCAGCGATAGCCTTAGATGCGCTGTTGATCCTCTGCAAAATCATGTCACTTTTTTTCGTTATTTTTTTTTCAGATCTTATCTCCCGATTCCATTGATTTAACGAAGAGCATCGGATCCTCAAAAGGGAATATTTCACAAGCCCCCTCGTAGTGTCCAAATATGGAGAGTGCTGGTAATGAACTCTACTGCTTCTGCCGTGCATGTGGAACATATATTCCACAGAAAGAAGTGCTGATTCCTCCCAGACCAAACCACGGTGAATGGGACGAAGATAAATGATAAATAGACGAAGCAAGCGACGGCGCGCTATTTTTCCCGGCCGATGTACATATGGCGTCAAATATTTAACAGATTTAACAACCTGATCAAAGTGGTCGATCTATCATATTAAGTCGCCAGAGAAAAAAAATCTGAGAAATCTGGTCGGGCCCTGTCAAACTGGGGCTTTCAATAGAATAGTTAATTTTTTCCACCGCCATCGTGAACTGCCTGTGTTCTCAGATGCTATAGTGTTATTACACTAAAGGCAGGGTAACTTTGTCTCCATATCTAGAGCAGATTTCGTATGACTGTGCCGCGACAAAGTTGTGCCGCGCCTCGACCGTGACCGTGACCGTGACCGTGACGCGGCTACGCGATTTCGTTCCGTATCTACAGCAGGCCAGGTTCCGTGCAGCGACCGCGATAGTGCCGTGCCGTGTTGCGGCACTTTTCACAGTCATACGAAATCTGCTTTAGTATGTTCTCTTTGAAAAGCAGAGGTTGGAGAACAACAACAAAAACAACAATAAAGTATACTATTATAGCTCAAGCTGATTTTCAGGTCACGTTTCGTCGGGTCAGTATGTAACTTTGTTTCGGGGTCTTATGAATCCGACTCCTGGAGACGTATGCATTATGAACGTCCCTGGGGTCTTATTCAATCTAGAGTCCTATGCAACCTCGTCCCTAGGGTCTTATGCAACCTAGAGTCCTATGCAACCTCGTCCCTAGGGTCTTATGCAACCTAGAGTCCTATGCAACCTCGTCCCTAGAGTCCTATGCAACCTCGTCCCTAGGGTCTTATGCAACATCGTCCCTAGGGTCTTATGCAACCTCATCCAGGGTCTTATGCAACATCGTCCCTATAGTCCAGTCATTCTATGGTTTGACCCGTCACTAATTGCAACAGAAGGTTTTTCTTCACAATATTGGTCCGTTGAACGTACTAAACAACACACTAAAAGTCCTAAAAAATCCTAACACGGGAAAGCCTCTAAAATGAGCATCATTGATACGCGCGCTCTCCTGTAACATGAAAACGAGGCTGAAACCGGAAGTAGCGCTATTTTGCCCGTTTTAATAGTATTTTCTGCCTGATTTTCGAGGATTTGTCGTAATTCTATGAATGACAAGCTGTTCAATCAATTAATATGGTATTTGCATATCATTTACGCTTAAAAAGAGTGTTTTGAGTTTTCGGTCTTCTCCGCTTCCCTAATATGTTAATTGTTTGCGAAGTTTTTTAGCATAAACATTAACAAAAGCGACAAAAAAATATTAAAGAGCTCTGAGGTTATCGTTTTTATTTCCATAGTCAATAAAAATGTATTTATAAAGGTAAAAGTAGTTCATAATTGCAAAAAGTGTCCCGAGACCATCATTATAATCGGAGAGTTGCAGAGTCCCTTTGCAGTGGCCACAGGCGGGTGTGATCATTCTGTTATGCTTGCGGCAAGGAGTAATGATCGTAGTGTGCTACATCCTGTTGGTGCTACATCCTGTGGTACAGTTGCATCTTATAATGCGTAGAAGGTTGTCCGGCGCTCAACCAACAGCTCTTCCCCCTGCAGCCGCGACTTCCTCTCGAGTACTATTTAGCCAGCCTAGCTGGCTCTCAAGTTTTTTCGAGGAAGGATCTCCACGCGAAGCGCGGTCCGGAATCTGTCTCGTAACCGACTCCTCTCGAAAACAACAAACGTACAGAGCCGGCTTCGCAGGCTAGTGCTATTAGTCTGCTGGGACGCTTTAGCTTGCTCTCGAAACGATCGAGTGAGATGAAATTCTGGAGTGACGCGCCACTGTAGTTTCGCGAAGTCGTGTCTCATCCGAGGAACGTATTTAACAGAATATTCCGACACACCTCCACTCCTAGCCGTGAGCTCGAATTTTCAGGACGTTCCAAACGCGCCACAGAGTGTTGCCCTTTTGCTAGGGGATGAGAGAAATACAAATTCAAGACCGCCTGGTATGGTGTGGGGGTGCGAAACATTTTGTCAGTTTTGTGAAATAAAAGTGATATCCCTCTGAAAGTACTATGAATAACGCTCCTTAGAACTGTTAAACGTTTTCGTGATCCCCCACAACTCCCTATTTGAACTAGGGATAGGCAGTTCAAATAGGAAGCATAAATGTAAATGTATAAAGGCCGTGGCATGCCTCTTTCGATGCGCGTGATTTGATAAGGGCATTTCATCAAGCCCTGAAACAATGTAGGAGAAAATGTCATTTTGTATGTTGACAAACCAGGTAGATTTTTTTTCTTCCTCATGCGCCGCAAATTACTCATAACCTTTCCAAGAGTAGGATAGGTGATTCCTACAACGTTCGTGAAGCGAGGAACAAATGACGCAATGCGCGCTGCAATTTTTATCGTATCCAGTTGCGAAAAATGCAAATGAATAAAAGTTGCTGCAATTGGTACTTGCAGCTACCCCTCTTTCGAGAGATCCCCCTTTCGCTCGCCCAAACATAGAAAAATCATACTACTCCTCCTGGCGATAAATGATGACCAGTCTTTGACGTGCGGCGCCTTACGAAGGAGTTTGGTTTTAGCGGAGGTTATGTACACGATCAAAATTCGGTTATTTGTGCCCGGGATTACCACAATATCATCACCGCGCTCTTTGCTAGCATTATTTATTCATTTACTCCCTTTTTTCCCGTAGGACCATTACATCCGTCCTATTGGTTGCGCATTGCTCACTGCAGTATCACGGCAAACTTCATCCATTTGCGGTTCGGATTTATTTGCTGGCAGTGTACCGGCGGCAAAGAAAATAATGTCATTTGAATTCAAAGTTGTCAAAATAGGTCAAAATAAGTCAAAATAGGGAACACACTAGCCCTTCTGGCTGATTTCAAATGTCGCACCCCGTGTAAGCGTGACACCGAAACAAACATGTGCTCTCCACGAACGAGCAGGGATAGGTTTGGCCCGTGTAACAGCACTATCGTGTACGTATGCAAACCGCAAACAGAAATTTAGTATTTTAGTCTCTCAGCAGAGCAGTCCCAGGGTCGCACTTGGGCAGACTTTAATGATTTTGCGATATTATTAAACTTTGCCAGCTGATTGAATTCGAAATACGAAGCCCCTTAAATGTGGACCTTTTTGTCACTTGGGTGTGTTGTGTGTGCGACCACAATCTTAGAGCAAAACACTTTGCCTAAGTTTCGGCAAATTATTATTATTATTGTGTGGCAAACATGAAACTTTGCAAGTAACATCATTCATCTTGAGTTTGCTCCTCTGAAATAATATGATACAAAATTATTGGCTAGAACCACTTCAAACTCGTTCGTGTAATCAGTGAACGCTAGCGTTCAGTACAACCAAATATAAACTTTTGAAAAACTCATGCTCATTGCTCTTCTAAAATTTCTCTTTTAAAATCGAAGAATTAGATATTTCTACATAAAATACATTGCCATGAAATGCTCAATGTAAATTTGGAAAAATCACTCACAGTCGTCTTTATTTGTGTGCATAATTAGCAGGGAAAACACTAACTGCAAATCCCGCGTACTCTCGACAAAACTGCTCCTTCTATTCAGAGAGTTGAGTTGAAAGCTGATTCTTTAGTATGTTTACTTGTAGAAAGATGATTCTAATCTTCATATAGTAACTGAGGCAATTCTTCTCGAGCGGGTCCTAAGTAAGTGACTCTCTATTCAGATGCTTGTTTGGCAGCAAAGAAACGCAACAGTTTTAGTAGTGACGGGCTTTACTCAATCAGCTGGTAGCTAGAGCTTCGCATTCGTAGCAGATTCAATCAATTTTTTTTTATATTCATAATCATGTAAACTCAGTTTGTTTGAGACAGATTGAATTAGATTGTGGTGTCAAAACTATGCGAGAGCAAGAAAATTGCGAGTTCATCATTCAAGAAATTTTCATCAAGAAATACTCAGCAGTTTGAGAGAAAAATAAAAAACTAAAATAAAACTTAGTCTACATGATTAATATTAATATTAGGATTGAAATTTTGGATATCATTTGGACATTTCCTTGCACAAAAGAAATAAATCTTGAATAATATTTAGGAAGTATTATGCACAGCCTCGTTTTCATGCAGAAAAAATCCTTTCCAAGGCGACCTAAACAACGCAAGTTTTCACCGTGTTCCCGTGATAGGATTTCTTAGGACTTTTAGTATGTTATAAAGGGGGACTTTCGGCACCTGAAACCGTCGAGAAACCTTCTGTTGCAATTAGTGACAGGTTGACCCCTTTTTTTCCATAGAATGACTGGACTACTAGGGCCTTAGTGCTACCTCGTCCTTAGTGTCTTATGCTACCTCATCCAGGGTCTTATGCAACCTCATCCCTATGGTCGAATGCTACCTCATCCCTAGGGTCTTATGCAACCTCTTCCCTAAGGGTTTAAGTGCAACCTCGCCCCTAGGGTTTAATGCAGCATCGTCGATTTACGGCATTATGCAACTTCGTCCCTAGGGTATTATGCAACCTCGTTCCTAGGGTCTTATGCTACCTCATCCCTAGGGTTTTATGCAACATCGTCCCCATGGTCTTATGCAACCTCATCCAGGGTCTTATGCAACATTGTCGCTAGGGTGTTATGCAACCTCCCTAGGATCTTACGCAACCTCGTCCCCAGGGTCTTATGTAGCATCGTCGATTTAGGGTACTAAAGTAAGTGCGCTGGGGCTTCGCATCGTTTCGCATCGCTTTTTCCGTCTATCTGGTGGTCGGTTTTCATGCGTTCTCGTCCATATAATAGGGTCATCTGCCGCCTCTCGTTCTAGGGTGTTTTGTTCCCCCATTCTAGTGCAACGAAGGCAAATTCGCTTGTACTGAGAAGGGAGGGGGGGGGGCTAAGCACAGGGCACCCAAGCTCGTATTTTGTGACTCGAAAATTTGTCGAGAAATTATTAATAAAATCCACGAAACTCACCTTTCAGTTAGAGGTATTTGTCTTCATTGCTCCTATGGAGTGTGAAAAAAATCGGTTAACCTCACCTTATTATTTATTGCGTATAGGAAGGTGAGGTTAACCGACGTTTTTCAATCTCCATAGGGGCAATGAAGACAAATACCTCTAACTGACAGGTGAGTTTCGTGGATTTTTATTAACAATTTCTTACAAATTTTCGAGTCACAAAATATGAGCTTGGGTGCCCTGAGAAGAACGAAATGAAGAATTATTATGTCGAGGCGGCCTGTATTCGTGCTGCTGACGTGCTAGTGTCGATGCTAGTGCCCGTTGTGCGTGACAGAAGCTGTTCTGTGCTTTTTCACTTCGTTCAACCGCACAGAAAATGTTTATAGCGGAGCTCCTTAGCGGCCGAAGGCGGCAGAGCGGAGCACCATAGGTATCGCAGGAAGAATACAATAGAATTCCGGTATTACGATCGACTTCATTTTTCATGGTTCAGCGGTATTCCCATTTGGGTATCGGGGCGCGTCCGTGTCTGCGCGCCCCTACCACAGGCAACCCAAAAACCGTATTTCATTTCGGCGGGAAAATACTGCGCGTCCGTTAACAAAAAAATATGTAACCGGGAGCTCCGCTTTTAGCCAGTGGCTAAATCTATATATTATTGTATGTTCTACATGAGGACACAAAGTGTAGAAGAGACGCATACCAGTTACGTCAAGTTATACAATAACTGGTAAGGTCAAGTGGTTGCATAATCTAAACCGACGCTTTATATGCTATGCAAAAAGTCCTTAGGGACTGCGCAAGGCGCTGATTACGAATGCCCAATATAAGCACATTTTTGTTTAAAAATCCAAGATTTAGAAAACAAGGATGCACAGGGAATGCACGTCTGACTGACGTGACACAGTCGAACAACAACCTCTGACTGATTCACAGAATTATGAAAACCCGCAGTAAAAACCTATAGGGAAATGGTCAATTCGGGCGCCAGTTCAATTAAATTGAAAATAATTAATTTCCAACTTCTGCCAATCGTATAAAAAGTCCATTTGATTCCCGTTCCCACTTTCCAGTAAAAATACTTTCACTACGCGCCTTCTATATATTTGCGCATGCGCATAAGTCGAGATTTGTCAACATTGAACCTGCGATGGCGATGGAAGTACAAGTTTCATTCGATTTTATGGATTTATGATGGTTTTTAGAGGCAAAAAAGCTACATGAATATGGCAGATATGTTCCTAGAGTATAAACTACAGCTTAAGTTAGATTATTATTGCGTAGAAACAAACGAGAGAGCAATTTTGAATCTCGAACTCGATACAAGTAATTGGGACGATGAGACAAATGTTGGCGATTTGAAACTTGTCTTGCAAGATCTTCTAAATAGTCCTGCATCTCTAATTTCGATAAACTACGGAGGGAAAAACTTAAACGATAGCTGTCTTCCGTTGAAACAGCTACATTTTAGAGATTACGATACGCTAAACTTGGAATTTCCCGCCTCAGTTGATCTGGCCTCTTTGAAGGAGCTTCTCTGCAATCTGAAATTGTTCTCCACTTGTATTTCGACATTCAAGAAGAATTTCATCGAAGTTACGGACGCTTCTGCTGACGATATTAAATATGAGCAAGGGAAGGAGACCTTGAGGAGGTTATGTCTGAAGTTTATTCCTTGGAAAGACCTCAAAACTACAGCAAGAAGGCAGTATTTTGTGCAAGAAGGGGGGATGGAAGATTTGATGGTGATTTTCAGATTTTCAGCTTTGGAATATAAGGGAGATAAAACACAATGGTAAGGGAGTTCTCATGGTCTCAATTCTTGTCCATATGATATTGGGGATGTGAAGTGTGTCATGAAAGACTCCTGTTATCTATATCACAGCAAAAAAGAGACCATGAAAGTAGGCAGAGTTTTCACAAACTTGGTTGATACCGTATGCTTTAAACATATACTATTTCAGATTACGTTGCACCTGTCACGAAATTGATTGACCAAGATGTTTCACATTGCAACTAAAAGTGTCAGTCAGTTGCAAAATATTGCCTTGGTTTGTGGATACATGTGGTTAAGGTTTGCCGCTAAGGCCTAGTTTATACGTCACATTTCATTAGACAAAATTTAATTGATCAATTAAATTCGTCTGTGTGACATAAAATGGAGGTTCGTTTTATACGACGAATAAAATAAAATGAAGATGTATTACAGACATTGTATACGTCTGGGGTCGACAGATACAACGTCTAGGACGGATTTAATTTTCAACCTTTTTAAGCTCGTTTTATACGTTGTATTTCACACTCGATAATTTCAACACTCGATAATTGCAAATTCTGCTCTCATTTTACAAGTTCTTGTGGGAATTTTGAACCCTGAGAATATTCTCCTCTTTGTTTATTTTCTAGTGAGCAAGATACTGCTGTAAATGACAAGCTTACTCTCCTGAATGGCCAACAGAAAACACTAAGTATTCTATGCTTAAGACTTGTCTGGAACTTTTGCGAGACCAACCGAGACAGGCAGCTTGTATTGTCCAACTGTTCAGTCCAGAAGCTTCTGTATGGTGCCTTGCTTATTGATCCAGATAAGAAGTTTCCCTACTGTGCTGGTGGTCAACTATCAACAGTGCTGGCATTTGTCAACCAAGAGGCTATTGGTTGTCTTGCAGGGTAGGTTATGGGGTCAAAATAGAATTTAAAATTCTGGTAAGCAACCAAGTTCTGTAAGCCCCCAGGATGCCCTTGTGATTGTAACCGCAAAAATTCAACAAATAATATCCGACAGCGGTATTTGGATCATGTGCACTAACAAATAAACCCAAGTTAGCAACCACTCTTGGATTTCCCTTTGTTTTTGTTTCAATTACTTGTAAGTGACCCGAACACCTGAACAATTAATGTGCAACATTTTCAAACCAGTGGTTTTGAACATAATTTTGCATAATTGGTTCCCTTTTTCAGCCCTAGAGAGAAATAATGAGCTAAATTTATATTTCTTTAACAGTTGAGGAATTATAGAGCTCCATTAACCACAATAAATTCGGTCTGGGGCGAGTGACAATGCGAAGGGGTGCGGGTGCCCCAGTCCGAATTTCAACCCATCCAAGATGGCGCCGGCATCAGGATTCTTGTTCAATTCTCGCCATAAAACAATCTGCTAGCAGGCTATGGCAGGTCATGGAATCACTTGTTGTAAACTGCATGTATTACAGGCATAAGCTTGGGGATAAGGTTTCCCAAATCTGTAAACCACATTTTGATCATTTACACTGTACAATATATAATTATTTGAGGTACAGTGTATACAAGTGCATGCATTTTAATTTTTTTCTTTCTTTAGATTATCTGAGGGCAGTAGCTCTGTTCAAGAAGCTGTTGCAAGAAATGGACTACTAGTGCGCAAGTTGCTGCTAATGTTGGATCGGCGAGGACATAAAGCTATTGTTCATTATTCAGTATTTTCAAGTCAACTTGCTGCTAATGTACTCTTCAACTGCACTTTTAACCTTCTGGCCCTGAAGTTCCTTATTCTTAAGGGGGTGCATTACAAGATGATGAGAGTCACCCAGAGATTACTGGAGGACAGGGAGGGAGATCTTGCACTTAGGTGAGCATGATTAATCTATATTTTTGAATGGCAGAGTTCTGTTCTGTATTATGAGACCTATACGACTGTTTTTGAAGTTAAACTGCTGCAGCTTTCGTAATAGATAGTCATAATAGATATTTTGTGCAAGGTAGCGATGGGTAAATCCGAGACTTGCCGAGACGTTGAGACCTGTGTATTAGAATCCGAGCCCAAGATCTTTGACAAAATTGAAAATCCGAGTCCGACCCTTTTCGCTTCGTCTCCTGGGAAAAATCCAAGATGACTGCCATACATTAACTGTATTTCTCCCGGGAGAATTGCATGAAATTTCGCCATTTTAAGGCAGTCTCCAATTTTTTTAGTCCTGGGGTTGACGTCCCTGCATCTGACGGTATCGTGCTTTGCTTACGAGTCAGAATAAAATAAAAATCTGAGACTCCGAGACTGTGGTAGAAAAATTTCGAGACTCCGAGACGGCCAAAATTTCAAGAAAAACGAGACTTCGAGACATGTGACAAAACCCCTGAGAATCCGAGATTTTAAGATATTTTACCGAGACTTTCGAAATTTTAAGGTACCCATTGCTACCCCTCATCTTCTATGCATTATAATGCCAATTACTATTTAGGCTGTGTGACTTAGTCATGGGCCACCTTTAAATCTAAAGTAAAATTAATATGGAACTGTAAAAATAAAATTTAACAATTCAGGGCTCGAAATTAACAGTTAATCATAGTCGTAACTTTTATCCCTTGTACAGTACCAGCATTAGAGGCATACCGTATTTACCCGTATATAAGACGCACTTTTTTCACTCCAAAATGACCTTCAAAATCGGGGTGCGTCTTATACACGGAACCAAGGAGGATATGAAGGTCCCATAATTCTTAGCGCGCCCAAGTTATTCATTTGACACCAGTCATGCGTTACTTAAATCAAGTGTTTCGCGGCAAAACTAGGTCACTCTTGGAGAGCGTTTTTCGTCGTATCTAGACACTGATATGCGTATATTTTGGTAAATACACATTCATTAACTCGCATTTTACCTATGTTTTGCAAAAAAGCCAGTAGTTTGTTGCGAACAAGTTACGAGCCGAGACGATTATTCTTGCGCTCTACAACACAACTGCGGCCTTTGTGACTTCGTCACGCGTTCAACCTCTTGGTTAAAAATGTACATAGCCTTCTTATGATTGGATACATAAGAGATTTTTTGCATGTATATTGTTATATAAGGGTCACACAACGCTAAGGAGTCAAAGGTACTCTTATGTACTCAGGTTTCGATGAATGCGACCCTTTCAAACATCGAGCATAAATTGGCGTGAGTTGTTGTTCATTGCAAACCATTTCCGGACACTCCATTCACAATACGGGCATCTTTTCCATCTAGATTCGATGTCTTATCCCTGCTTGAGTTAGAAATAGGCTAGATATTAATATATGTTACTTCAAGACCAAAAACATGCAAAGGTTTTCCTGGTTTAATGGAACATTTAGCCATCGCTATTATCTTGTGACGAGCCAGTGGGACACGACGATTCATCCCCGGGATTCATCTTCGAATGAAGCTAGTTCGAGTGCCCTATTATTGGATATCTTGGGAATTTAATGTTGTCGAATGTTCTTCCAAAGCCATACAACACAGTACATTGGAAAGTACTCCCTTAGAGGAACTCATGATTTCCTGGATTAACTCAAAGAAGTCAAGACGTGAGAGTAAATCTCACGGACGCGTGTTCTAGTCACGGACAAGATTGCTCTGTAGTTAACAAATAATACGGTAAAATAAACGGAGGTTTCACTTTGTCCAAAACCAGCAGAAGTACTTTTATCCTAAACTCGTATACATTATTACTTTTTCGTATCAAATCACTCGCTGTAGCGGCTTTATTTTCATCTCGACAGGCTACGCTCGGCGTGTGGCAATCATTCAGGTTTGTAAGAAACCGGACTTCTGGGCCAAAAAGTCTTACAAAAGTATACTAATGCAATCTTACAAAAGTATACTAATGCAATCTTTCTCGGTAAAATCGTGAAATTGAAGTCTATTTATTGCACGCGCGATCGTTAGGAGTCCATGTATTTCGGAGCGATCACTTCGTGTTGTTATTCCGGCTGAAGCAAGTGAGAAATGACACTGAGACATTCGAGTACGAAAACCGTTAATATAGTTTGATCGCGCAATGCATTCTGGGACCTTGGAATCCTCCTTGACACGGAACATCACTTTTGGGAATTTGCATAACAACCAATACAAAACATCCTTTACAAATTTGCTGATTCATGGTTGTGTGGTTCGGATGCACATAATAAAGCTAGGATTTCGATCCGTGAAACGTGCCAGCAGGCGCTGGAGGCTGTTTTTATTGCAAAATTCTCGGAGTTCGTAGTCGCGAGCGCCATTTTGGATTTTGTCACTCGGCCCAGGACACACGTCCAAAAATCCAAGATGGCGCTCGTCGGCACTCGCGACTACGAACTCCGGGATTTTTGCGATAAAATCAGCCTGTAAACGCCTGCTAGAAGGCTACAACGCATAGAAATATTAGCACAACTATTTAAATTTTGTGTGAAATCGTGTTTACCACAAGATTTATCTCAAACAAACAAAATAAAATGAAGAAACAGTTGGAATATTTAATACTCATCTGCTGTTCGCGTTCGTGGCGTAAAACATTTGCCCTCATGTTTATATTGTCATTTTTCATTTACAGTTTATTTCTCATGCGATTTCTTTATGGAAGTGCTGTTGCACGAAATACAAATTGAAAATCTTTAGAAATTGATTTTTTTGCCAAAATGACCTCAAAATTCAAGGTGCGTCTTATATACGGGTGCGTCTTATATACGGGTAAATACGGTAATTCATAATAATCTAGTTAGAAATCCATTTGGAGTACACTATAAAAACTTAAAACACAGTCATTATTTTATGCCTAAATGAAAAAGGTTAAAGGCATAAAGCGAAAATTTTTAGATGTGTTTTTATGCCTGTATCAAGTGTAATTTTGAGCTGTGCAAATAAGAAAAACAAACACCTGTGCTGAAAGATGTGTATCTCTTCTTTCCCAGATACTTCTCTGTGTTATTTCTTGCAAGAGTCAGAGCCTGTGCTACTAATGAATTACAAGATGATGGCTCAGAAGAGACAATTGATAGAATCATTGATCGCTTTCTTCGGCTCCACCAGTCATGTCAGATAGCAGAATGGCAACAGGAGCACGACTATAACTGGACAACACTTCTCCCGTTTGTCCAGTTAGCATTCGCAGGAGGGCCCTACTGCAAATGTGATGATATCACAGCAGCAGGAACTCAACCAGCTGTAGCCATGGAAACAAGGACAGTGGAATGCGAGTCTTGTAAAGGTTCCAAGAATTGTTCCAAGAAATCTATTTGTTCTGAGAAATCTAAAAGCAAGGAGATTTTTCAGAGCTGGTGCTGTGAGGCAGCATTGTATGAAGACATTGAGATGCATGCAATGGAAAGCTCTGAAGGAAGTCAGGCTAACCCATGTTCTTGCTTGCAAAAACTGAATAGTATTTCTGCTGTTACATGTTGGCCTGGTTCTTTGTCTACTCAGAGACTTGGATTGTTTAGTTTACAAAGTATTCTTGCAGTTCCCGAAAGCTGGACGTTGCTTGCTGAAGAAGGCTTGCTGCCTTATTTGATTGCTCTGAGTTGGCAGCTAAGAACTCACGAGAAGTCGATGCTACAGGAAGCATTGAGTCATAATCTCAAGGCCTTCAATCCTCCTTCATTGCTAATCATTTCCAAGTCACTTATAGCTAAGCGGGGTGGACTTCATACGAAAAAATAATATATAAATCATGATATTATGTCATTGATGTAAGAGTGTTAGTGTCAAAAATTTTCAAGGGTAATAGATTCATACGATACAAAAATTAAATATTCATTATTAATATAACTGATATAAGTAACAAGACTTTCTGAGACAAACAATTATGTAATGATTCGAGAAGAGAGATCCCAATTTACGGGGGGGGGGGGGGGGGGGGGGGGCTAGGGGGCCAAGTTTTAATGCATTTTCACTAAACACAGCCCTCCCATCTTGCCATACAATCTTACTAATGAGCCCCCCAAATTGAAAACTGTTCCGCTGTCCCTGATTTAGTATCCACCAAATCGATATCACTGGCCTGTGCTAGAAGCCCCTTTTCGGATTTTGTATTTCACTGATGTTTTTTGTATAATGAACAATATTATATGACCGCTTGGAGATACAAATTTGATCTTCTCATGTTAAAAAATTATCCCACTCGCTGGCTGCGGTCACTCCTGAGATACATTATTTTTCAACACTCAAAGATAAAATTTGTATCTCCACGCGGCCATGATATTCTCTATTTTATCAAACTCATTTGGTGAATACTATAAAAACAAGTATTCCTCTTGATCTCTTGGAGGGGGACTCCCCTATTTTTTTGTGCGGGGGTGCTCCTCGTACCTTTTAGGGTTTAAAAACCGGCCTCTGGTACCTTTTAGGGGGTAAAATTCGAAAACTTTTTTCCAGATAGGTACCTGTTAGAGGTCCGTTCTAGCAAATCAAGCCAAAAATACTTGTTGGTAGCTTGAATTTCAGACGTATTTTCCCTTTAAAAATACTCAAGAGAAAATACGAGGGAAAATACACGTCTTTTTGGTACCTTTTAGGGGTCAAAATCAACTAAGCGCCATTTTAGGTGTAAAATCGAAAGTTACCGGCGAGCACCCCTGCCCAAAAAATAGGGGAGTCCCCCCCCCCCCCCTCCCGGGATGAAAAGTGGCAGGATTACCTCCATGTTTCACGTCTTGGAATAATGATGTCCACCACTTTTCATATTACTGTCCATATGATACAGAAAGAATCTAAATGTTCATTTAATATATAGAAACATGGCTTATACTTTGATCAGAAAAAATAATAATGTATATGATGCAAGAAGAAATGTACGCAATGAATGTTAATTATTGCTTGAGATATTGAAATAAAAAAATAACGCCCATGTAGGGAATCTGGAATCAAGCTATTGGAATCCAGTAATCCAAATCCAAATTTTGGACTGCAAAATCAAGGGGATAGAATCCAGAATCCGAATACCGCTTGGATTTTCGCATGGGGCGAAAATAACGAGAATTAAGATTGGGGGGGGGGGGGCAAGCAGGCTTTTCCGCACATGTTGACACTGAAAATTTTACTTCGCTGGGAGGCAATTGCCCCCTCTGCCAACCCCCCCACCACCACCACCACACACCACCTCACCCCCTCACCCCACCCCGGCTAGCTACGGCAGTGATTTCTAATGTGACCTGGCTCACACGACCTTCTATAAGCTTCAACATGATCAAATTTGTGACAGATTCGATGCTTGAAATCGGCCCCCAGCTACATAACCTTTACAGCTGGTTACGTTGCAAACCTTATATGCTAAAATGCTACTGATAAACGCCTGGTATGTTTCAATAGCGTGCAAGGTGCATGGCGGCCAGTTCCATGCTTAGAGATGCCGCCCCTTTGTTTACAAAACAACAGTCTATGTTTATGTAAACAAAATACTTGGATACTTGCTTAGTTCCTGTTGCTTTGAAGGTCAAAGTCAGACAAAGGTTTGTATAGGAACTGGATATACCAACTGAAACTTCGAAACTACCAGAACTTTCTGTGTCCGAAAGAAATTGGCGACAAATTGCTAACAATAATGAAAATATTGGCAAATCTGACCATGTTTATCACTGGAATGCAAAAATCGTAGACCTACACTAATCGCGGAGAGAGATGCCTTTGCACACTCAAAACGAAGCAATTTCTAAGGCGCAACGGGGGAGGATTCAGGCCCTTCCGGGAGAGGGGGGACTTTTTCATGAGCAAATAATGTAAATAATATGAGAAAATTTTCAGAGAAAGGGGCTCTCGGTCCCCCTCTAAATCCGTCCATGCGAAACGTTCCCCTTGGCTGACCGCTCATGTGTTTCTGAGTGACAACCCTGATTAAAGTCTAAATTTTTCCCGAGTGTTTTCCATTCCCCTTCCGGTGTTTAGTGAACATTTAATGAATTATTTGTGACATTTTTCGTTCGTGCTTTTGTAAGATTCTTTCATGATTACTCGGAAGATGATTGTACTAACTTATTTCTCAGATTTCTCCAAGCTGCCATCTTTTATTTTGGAAAATTGAACTTCGAGTCCCGGGCGGCACCTTTTGTTCAGAACCCGTTTTGCACACGGCAAAGAGTTCAAGCATTTGACACGCCATCTCAGTCTGTTTCAAAGAGAGCGTGCATGACAAATCAGACACCTAAGGGTGCAGTTTATCCGCCTCATTCAAGTACTGGCTTGACTGTTTGTACTTCCGACCTGTTTTTCCTGAGGTCAAAAAGCTCTTTTGCAGTCTTTGTGTTCTTGTCTTGGCGCCACAATGTCAATGTATCTAGATCTGAGGACAATCGATAGCAGAACCTTGAACTTGGAAATGGAATAAAGTTCGTCCACAGGCGGGCGAAGGGTTGTCTCGGAATTCTTTTGACCACACCCGGTTTGCTGGCCATCTCTTAACAGTGCTGAAAGTTCTCTTTTTCAGAGAGAAAAAGGATTTCCCCTCCCACAGAAGAGCTTACTTGAAGTCTGAGTGCTATACTGGATATATTCGCAAAGTGGTCTTGGCCAGGAAAGCTATCCGTGTCGTTGGTCAGCATCAGGCAACTTGATTAAAATATGTAGGCAGCATAGCTCCACACTATAACTGGTTTGATTGTACTTTTTCTATTCCACCAGGTCAAACCCTCTAGGGGTGGACCATTAGAAATTTGGGAAGGGTGAGGGGTTGCCGCGTATGAATTATTTTCGGGGATCAGTTGTGCAAGGATTTTTTTTCGGACTTTGTGTGATGTATTTTTTTCTTGTTTGGATCCCTGCACGAACAACTTTTTTTAAGGATTGGCCTTGCTGAATTTTGTTTTTGGATTCCCCCTCCCCCCTCCTCCAATTTCTAATGGTCCACCCTAAACCAATCAAATCCATGTCCTTTTTCACCTACTGCAGTCAAATGGGTTTTCGTCGCGACAGGAAGCCAGTCGACTGCATATGCAGTAGGCGCAAAAAAGAACCTGATTGGCCGTTTGAAAGACGGAACAGAATAAAATTCCCAAACCCAACAAAGTGACGTTATGAAAATGCGCTCGGTCTATTTCGGATTTCTGGAAAGAACAGTCAAAAGTTTAACAAGACAGTGCCGTAGCTAGCGAAGCAAAAATTTATAGTGTCAACATGTCGGGAAAAACCTGCTTGCCCCCCAGCAAACAACGATCGCATACAAAAATTTCTAGCTACGGCCGGTTGCGCAAGAGCGAGACAGACAGTGTATTTTGCGCCTTGGCGGTCCCTTTTGAAATTCCTGAAACCGTTATCACAATTACTGATCAACAACCAAGATTGTATTCCGCTAGACGCGTTCTAACAAACATCACCTTATCTGATTTAATAAAACTCATAGTTTTCAGATTACAAATCCATATGTGCACCAGGAAATTGCGATAACCATGAAGGTCAAAATCGGAAATCGTATATTTAGATAATGTATTATCTGTAGATGAATTGCGCGTTAACGTCTTGAAAATCGCAGACCTGAAATACGTGTAAACATTCGCTAATAATGAGCGCGGCTTCGTCGGGTTTATAGATTGCGTGTGGTTTGTGTTTCCCTTGTTTGTATTGCATTTATGATAACAAAAAAAGCGACGGTGACGGACATTAGAGAGATAAGTTAGTAAAATCTCTGGGTTTTTAACGCCCTTCGGATCGAAGCCAATGCCATGACATAAATGGAGATCAACAGAAAGTGTACTTAATGTCGTCTGTGTGCATGCGCATTGGTGAATCCAGGGGGATGACTTATACGTAGAAACGAGAAAGACGGCGCATCACTGGGGGAAGGGGGAACTCCCACATGTGGACTATACGGGGAAGATCCGCTGTCCGCTTAACAGGTAGCTAGAGTATTTGATCTTCTGGACATCGTATACATCAAGTTCTTGGTTTCAGGTCTGGCGCCCGTTTCTCGAAACGCCCGAGAACTTTTGTTTTGAAATTTTTATGGATTTATCAAAAAGTTTTTCGTTTTCTTTTCTACCCTGCTGATTTGAATAGTCTATAACTCCCTTTTCGTAGTTATTTCTATTCTTTAGTATTATTCAATTACGTTAGTCTAAACCGAACTTTTTGGGCACCCGAAAAACTCGGGTGAAAAACAATAGTAAGTTTTCGGGAGCCAAAGTTTGAATGGAATCGAAAATTTCTTTTAGGAGATGTAAACAGTATACATATTCACGGATAGGAAGTTGTAGACTATTTAAATCATCAGGGTAGAAAAGAAAACGAAAAACCGTTGGGGATCAATCTATTAAAATGTCAAAACAAACTTTTGGCCCGAGAATTCTCGGGCGTTTCGAGAAACGGCCCCCATGTCTGTGCGTCTGTGGTCATGAAACAGGGTATCCGAGATTTATTCAAATTCGAGTTTCAAGTCATGGGCAAGCTGGACATTCATTTTCCGATATTTTCTGCTTTTTGTCATAAACTGGGTAAGAAAATTAATGCTGAGTGGTTTTTACTGTCAAAAACAGGGTCACATTTTGCGAGCTCGACCTTACCCTCCTATACAACTTTGGGTCGAGGTTTCCCTCAGGCCAGGGGCGTATCACTAAACTTCGTGACTCGTTTGTTTGTAATTCTCAATATTCAGCAGCAGTTTGAAATTCATCTTTGCATTTAAACTTTGATAACAGCAAATTCACATCCAACTGCAATCATATCAAGCAAAAAATATGCCCCGACCGTAAAACTCGCCAAACCGATTCTATGCGCTACTTATACAAATCAGTCAACATGTAAACAACGACGTCAGCTGGAATCGACCTACACTACCGAAATCAGTAGTGTCTTTTTCCGAGAGAAAACAGCAGTCGTTTTTTAGCGCAGTTTAGTGGCTTTGCATGGCGCGAAGGTGTTTGTGACATCACGTGAAAGTTTCCCTTTTCTCTAGCCTGGCTTTTCGCATTTCGGTTGTTGTGTGAGCGTCCATGAAATAACGGCTTTGGTTTTCAAAGTATTTTATGGTGACGAAAGGTGGCAAAATGTCTACCGAACACAAAAGGAATCAACTTCTTTTTTCCAAAAAATAAAAGCGATCCCAACCGACACGCCTGACAAGACGTTCGCGTTGACGTCACAAACCCTTAACGCCAAGCCTCTATAAAACGACCGTCCTTTTGTCTCGGGAGAAGACTGATTTTTGTAGTATATCCTTCATGTCATTTCACGGGAGGATGGTCGTTGACGCCCAGCTCTAGTTTTGAGGCTGAAAATTACCGCATTATCTGATTGATTCCAGCCAGACATCAAGAACATCTATCGCACCTCCGCCACTTCACAAACAATTAGAATTGAAAAAGCAACCTATTCAGAGTTGGAGAATCAATTAAAGTTGAAATGGGTTTTAAAAATGAAACTGCCCCCTCGGGGACGTTGGGTTATTTGAAGTGTATTAAGCCTAAATCGAATTATAAAAAGAGTGTAATTTGAAAACGATCAGCCGCCTGGAGATTGTATTTTAAGAGGTTGCAGAAATGTTTTTATTTTGATTTCGAGTACTAGGTCTCGAGGTTTCTTTCTTTTTCGTTCTTTCTTTTTCTTTGTGCACTGTATTTGTTGCTTTCATCATCTTGAATCACGTTGAACGAAAGAGGAAACGGTTTACTAGTAAGAACCGCCTGTTGAACGACATTGAAGGGGGTCCTATTGGAATAGAGTCGATAATGACTGTGAAAGGGTATGGAAAGGTATGACACGGAACCTCGCCTTCTCTTTGGAACATCCATCCAATCAAATCACGAAATGACTGATCATCCAATCAAAACGCATTGAAACGGCACAATACCCGTTTACGGCGCGTACGGAGCGCGCCGATAGTTGCATTTATTCAACATTTGACAGTGATGCTCCGTTGGACTACAGTAAAAACCCGTATATAAGAACCTGGATTTTAAGAACCTGCTAGGCAGGAATTATCCATGCAGACCCCAATGTTTCCTTGTTTTTTTTTTTTTCAAATCAAATAAGAACCTGTTTTAGGCTAAAATTCTAGGTTCTTATACGCGGGTTTTTACTGTATCTCGAATGTGCTCCATCATTTAACTAACATGCAACATGCAACTATAACTCAACAGTAAACCATGGTTACCCTGCTAGCAGAGGTTCTTCTTTGTATTTCGCTCTCGTTTTGTCGCTGAACCAAAACAACTACGACACGCGACTGACAGAACGAAAGCTCTGCTTGCATCTTCGCAGGGTAGCAATGATGAGCAACCTGTTCAACTTAGTGCGTTCAACAAACCAAAGGTTTTTCACAAGGTTTTAGACTGATTTTAATAGAATTTCCAACTAGTTTTGCGGTCAAGAGCACTCTATTTTTTCTTCATCATGTAATTTTGGAATACTACAAATTATAGTATGACTGAGTAAAATGGAAAATGTAATGGTTATGACTGCGCGATTTTATGTACCAATATACCCATGCTTTTGTGCCAAAAGCGATCTAGAAGTAGTGACTTTGAAAATTTCTCCAGCATCCATTAGCGAATTATAGTCGAGAGTAGAAAATTACTGTAAAATCTTCGATGAAAGCCTTGGAGCAGCATGATTTTTTTTCCATATGATTTTTTGCATTTCTGCGTACCACCGCCGAAATATGCCTAGCAACGCCCATATTCTGTGTGCATATGTCTTAACTTGTGGAGAAGGTGAAGGCTTTCAGAGTGAATTTTAGATGACGAACAGTTTTCTTATGATTAAAACATTCCGAAAATCAAATGTAGGATTCGTGCATCATTCGTATTTATTACGTTTCTCTCTCTCGGACGTTTGCCGCCATTGGTTTTGTCTGTTTTGTTCCGTTGGTGAATTCTTTCCCTTTGAAGTCTGTTGAATCGATATTGAAAAACACCCGAGTGCGGCCATACAGTCACAGTTTACACTTAATGGCCGTGAAGGGCTTGAGCTAAACACCCGCGTTAGAAAAGTAAATTGAAACCTCTCGCTTTACCTAAACATAATTTGATATTGGTTCTGGTTGAAAACCACGGGTCGTCACTTGAAAATTGAAAATTTTATCGACTGTCATTCGCAAAGCTCGCCGCTATCTCTAGACCTCTAACAAATTAGCGAAAACCGCACCGTCCTAGTGTTTTGGGTTTCTGCCGATTTGTTTATATAACTCCCTCTGTAATAGGCGAATACCAGCGCTATTAAATGGATTGTTGGCAAATTGCAGATGTCACGAAACCTGATTTTAATAGAAGTGTGCGTTTGTGCTGTTCGCCCAGAAATGTCAAGAAGCCGCACCGTGTATGAACAAGCGCGTTAAAAATACGGAAAAGAAAAAACTTATAGTGGGTACAATTTATTATCTGTTTTCTTTTATTTCGCTTCCACATATGTCTACCTGCTCTTAATTAAATACTCTTCAGTCAGCTGTTTCTGGTTGAGAAAAAAGATTGTATTTTACAGTAAGGGGCTGAGTACATCTCTTCTAACTATAACTTTGCTGCGACTTTCATAATTCTACAAGCTCCTACTTTATATTTCTGAACTTCAAACTGTGTTTTTAGTGTTTTGGCTTCTGGCCATCAAACCTTTTAAGAAAGTTTCCTTAATCTTTTGGTTTTGAAGCCTAGCCGTGGTCCTTATAGTTCAAAAAAACTATCAAGCCTACTTGAAATCACCCAGTCACAGAGTTGTTTGATTGACGGAAGCCAAACCGCGGTTTGTTAGGTGGCGCAATGTTCGCTGAAATGAAAAATGCAGTAGGCCACTTTCTTCCCATTACTTGGAAAATAATTCTAACAGGTCTAGTGGTTCGTAAACCGGCCGTAATGGAAGTCTTGAGAGCGAAAACGAATTTTGCCGTAAGGGAAAGTGAATAATACACAGGAGTTTATATGAGCAACAACGGCGTTTCGCATGTTTTCTTTGTTCTTTAGAAAAAAAACACTTTCATTCTACGTAATTTAAGATCAGACTTTGTAATAAAAAAATGACAGCATTGTTTTATTTTTTATGGCATTTAGTATTCAGTCTTTTAGTTTTTTCTTTTCGCAAAGAAAGAGTTCTAGCCTCCCAAATTGACTAAATAAATAATCTTCTTATTTCAATCATCAGGTGAATGCCCAGCTACCCGTCCAATCATATATCAAATAAGGCTTCAGGCGAAATTCTACTCAGGCAATCATACCCTATAAAGAACACTTTAATGATAAGAGAGATATAATTGTAAAGGATTTCCAAAATTAATTTGACTTTATTGACTGTCTCTAATATTACCTGCTATGCTATTGAACCTTGCTGAAGGGTTGAAATATATTTTGGAAACAAGACATTTTCCTAACTCAGTCAACTTACTTTTCATTTTTCCTAAAAAAAATCAAGCTCACATTAAGCTGTGTAGTTCGGTTGTTCTTTTAAATTTTCGCCATTTTTTGTATACAAAACTCGTGGACAAATCATCAAACACCTCGAATAGACCTCAATAGCTGTAATTGTCTCCTATTAAAAGCTATTTAAATGTTTACGTTTTTTACTCATTTCTATAAAATGACGAATTTTCTATTCTTGTTTGAAAAAGTCCTGGGAGAATGGAGAAGAAAAAAAAAGAGCTAAAAAATGCTTTATGTTTCAATCCCAAAGAAGTTTGCCTTTCCTATTAAGTTTGTTTGCTAGCCAAACACCAAAAATACAAACACAGTTTACTTTTCACATAATTCACATTCAATTGCCAAACATTTGTAAAACAATTTCAACACGATTTATTTTCGCCACCAACTAAATCAACATTGGGGAAGAATATGCGATCCAAGGAAAACCTTCGCTGTTACGAGACACCAAAAATGCGGCATAACGGATGTCATTTTTGAATAACTTCCTAAATTAGGCATGCTTTCTGTCAATGGACAACTAATGGCAATACAATATAATGTCTATCTTGACCTATAACGTGTGTTTAACACATAACACCTCTCCTATATTTTTGTTTAGATAGACAGGCGTAATCACGCATAAACAAGAAACGCACGATTTTGGATCCAGTTCAACTATTCGAAGAACCGGAGCGCGCGGCTTTTTGTTTGCCGTTGTGTTTTGCTAAGAATGTCAGTTCAGTTCATACCAAGGACACAAGCCGATCGATTGTCATTGAAGTTTGCTTCAGAATGCAAGATTTGTTGTCTAAAACAACTTCGAGGAAAAAATCAAACAATCCGACAAAGCACGTATATGGAGGAGTGTGCAAACAAGATATTACTTTGTGACAGGCAGGGCGCAATTTTCGATTAAAAGGCGCGCCGATAAGTTAAAGCAAACTTCATGTATAAATATTTATGTTAACGGATGTGATAATTGAAAAGCCATGCGGTTCAAAGTTAAGTAAATGCGCAATTAAGAAACAGGGAAAGAGCTTGCAGCTAGTCACGGCACTCAATGTTTGAAACTGAAGAGGACAATTTTTTTTTTGTATCTGCATTTTCTTATCCAAAACGTTCATATATTCTGAAGCAAGAGAAGAACTATAGGACATAAAACAGCAACTATGGCTATCAAATGATCTATATAAACATAGATTTAATTTCTCCTGCGGCGACAGTTTGAATTGATCCAGGATAACATGTGTGGTCTAAAGATCTGTGAACTAGCAACAGTAAAAACAAACACGGTCACTCTCCAAAGTAATTAGAACCGCCGTATGGGTGGTAACAGCGCCACGCCTCCTTTAGATCATCTATACCACAACACTCTCTTCAGATGTGATCATTTGAACTTGAGCAATATCAAGGCAACACTGAAAACTGACTTGAAAAACTCAGCACGACTTGAGTCACGATTCAAAAGGATGTCTTGGGGTAGCTCGTTCCAGGGTGTTCCGCATCAATATGGATTAGAACCATGGCAGCCTCCTAGTTTCTTATCGGCGTATTATCCCGCTCAACTGCAAGCGGCGAACGGTTTTGTAGACGCTCCAAAAACGCATTACTTGGAAAGCCCTTCAAGTTTTGCTAGGCAAGGGTTTCCCTGCTGTCCTGTTTATCCTAACTGTGATTTTGGTAGGTCTTTCCTATACAAACAATACGCGCCTCCCCAGAAGCCGCCGTATTCGTACGTAGCGTTGATTTCGATGGCTATCAAGCAATCGGCTGGGCGGAAAATCACACTCAATGGCATATACCAGTTTATAACCTCAAGGTTTCCGTACTACACATGGCAGAATAAGAGAGGCTGGCAAAATAGCATTAGGCATAACCTCTCGTTGAATCGATGTTTTAACAAGGTACACAGGGATAAGACGGATCCTGGGAAGGGCTGTTATTGGACTTTAGATCCCGCATATGAAGAAATGTTTGAAGATGGAAAGTACTGGAGAAGACGAAGAACAAAGAAGCTTAAGAATATTACTGTTGAAGATCGAGAGATCATACAAGACGACTTGGGTTGTGCCCCAACAAGCTCACAGATGGATTTGAGTTTAAAGGATAATGATGTTAATGAAGTGAGTAAAGATGCGGCTGAAGCAAGTTCCGATAAGATATCAGGCGACGTTTGTGATTCTACTGAAAATATGTCAGGGGAGATTCTGAGTCAAGTGCAGGGAACAATGCAGGTTGAAAATCTAGAAGCTAACAAACTGGAATCCCCAAAAGGGGATTACGTTGCTATAAGCCAGCCTAAGTTAATCTCAACTAAATCCCGTTCTCCAGGAAGCTTAGTTTCAAGAGCTCGTGAAGAACTCCCCTTGAGTTCAAGTGACGGCTTCACGCAGGCCCTGAACAGCAACGTCGACATTCACTCAGACGAGACAGCGCAGCTACCACCCTTGAATTCGAGAAATACACCAAGAAAGAAGATATATTCGAACGAGAGCATTAAAAGTAGAAGTTTTCGAATTGAGTTCCTTCTTAAAGATGACTGAGCCGGCTGTGCTTTGGGGATGATTGACGTGTGCGCGTACACGAACTGGGCACGATGCGCAATAGCTTGGAATTCCTTTGGAAAGAAGGAAGCATTTTGGTAAACAATTTTCAAGATGTTTGGAGAGGGTTAACGCGTCTTTAAGTCAGGAATGAAAAGCCTGGATTAAACCTTCTCAAAAGGTTATAACGTAAAGAGGATTTAGACAGATTTGATTGATAAATACTTTTAGAAATCCCCCAACGCCAGTGGCAAACTCAGACTGACAACAATTGTACATTTGTACATTATTTGTATCGATTGCCTTGTTGATTTTGAAAAAGACTGCCGATCGCGCAGCACGCGTGAAAAATTTCATAACTACAGTATAAAGAATGATACAAAAATACATTGAAACGGCGATTAGTTGATTTAAATGTATGTCCAAATTGCATGAAAGATTTACAACGTTGAATGACAGGGGCATGGAAAAAGCAATACACTGTTCTATTGGGAAATTACTGCAGCTTTCATGTTTTTTCATAATAATCCGTGTACGTTACAGCCAGCTTCCTTCGTTCGCACAAGTAACACTGATAGCCCCACAAACATCACTCAGAGGTTTTGCAAAAGCTACCAGGTTCCTTAGGTGTTTGATTCATGGGACGCTTTGAAAACACAATTCTAAATTAGTTGGTGAAGAGTTCGCAAAATCATTGTGAAGACCGCGGCAGTAAGGCTGTCAGACTTTTAGTAAAATGGGACGCAGTTATACTAGCGTGAGGTCTAGCGTCGAACAATGCCCGACGGCCGCGGATAACGGAACAGGGGGCCCATTAGCTTATACTGGATAAGTAAGAAATAAGTACGTCTTGCGTTTAGTCGTGAGCAAAGAAAAGAACAGTCACTGTGTGTTTGGTGATACTTCGCATTCTCTTTGACCTCGATCAACAGAAACGCGTGTAGAATTAAGCGCAAGCCTGATTTTCAGTCATCTGAATCCGCTCTATAAAAACACTTAAGCAGCAGCCTGAAGAGTACTTTGAGTTGGCTAATTTAAGGACAGGGAGCAGAATTTCTCTCGCGGCGGGGCATTTGTATGTATGATCCTTGTATCCGTCTATAATAAGCAGCAATCACACCAAAACCATGTTTAGCGAATCAAGTTTTTCGTTCGCTTAGGAACATTCTGAAGTTCTTAATATTGAGCTCTTCCTACCAAAAAATGATCACTTGGTAACATGTACAGTACAAGTTTTGTACTATCAATGCAAACTTCCATTACACTAGTTAAAACCCCAGTGTGAGAGGGGCATAGCTGAGCATTTTGTCAAAAGTTGGATAGGACTTAAGAGCCACACCCTGAGACCTGTCACCCACCACCCGTATCTTGGACATATTGGAGTGGAACTTTCTGACACTCTTGATTGGAGCCTCCACATTGACAGGAAAGTGTCCAAAACTAATCAAACTCTTGTTTTTTAAGGAGCAATCTGTAGTAGCTGAACAGAATCTATTAAAGAACTATCTTAAAAGTCTCTTGTACGTCCTCACTTAGAGTATGTCAGTGCAGTATGGGATCTAAGCACATTTAAAAAAAATTAAAGCCGTGCAGCGAAGATCGGCACGTTTTGCCAACTCCCCCAATAATGTTTTCCGCCCGTGCGCAGGTGCGCTGAGCGTGACTGAACACCTAAACAAGGCGCGTTGCACAGGCAATTTCAGTGCAGAAACCCATCCATGAGAAAAGCTCTGAATTTCCCATTGCAGAGGAATGGGAAGTATTCGAATTTCCCATGGCTATCCATGGGAATTCCGAACACTTCCCATGCGTGTGCCTTGGGTAATTAAGCTTTTCCCATTGCATGGGTTTCTGCAGAAATTCGTCCCTGTGTAGGTGAATAGAAGCACGTTTAGGAAAGACGACGTTTATGTATATACATGAGAAAATAAATCCATGAGTGAATGAAATAATGATCGAGCTGACGTGAACAGGGTGGCCGAGCGGGGCGTAGCTGAATCTAGGGGATCCAGAGGAAGGGGGGGGGAGCTCTTGGCGTCTTCACTTACAGAGGGCGAATTCTCATAACGCGCGTGCGATTGACAAGCGGATCTCAAGCGGCATAACAACTTACATGTAATTAAAACTGAAAATTATCAGATATTTCGCTAATCAACAGGAAATGTACTCTGCCAACTGATAGCTTTAAAGACACGGCTTACAACGCAATTTGTTTAGTCTTCGGTTTAATTGATCTTGTATTCCTTCATACAGATTGGACTGACGAGTAAAACAGCTCGGCGAAACAGGTTTTTGCTAGGTTTTGTCTTTTGTCTGAAAGCCAGGGAATTATTTGATCAAGCGGTCGTCTCTGTCGTTCATTTTTACGTCCCAGTTTGCGTCGCTCATCGACAAAGAATTGATCTTTTGAAAACTGAAGCCTGCTAGCAGGCGCCGGTAGCTGTTTTTAGTCAGTTAAAAACCCTGAGTGTTCGCAGAGTCAGCTGAGAGACTTCACCATCGCGGATGCGCCATAATATCCGCCTTTGGACTACCTGGTTGCGCGTTAAAAATTGCGAATCTCCGGGAACAGTTAGCAATGCCTCCTAGCAAAAACAGGCTCTTGTTTTTCTGTGGGCAGTGCGCGCATGTGTAATAGTGCGCAATGATTTTTTGGAAAATTCCGAATTCCGAAACTTGCGAACTCCGAACACAGTTAGCAACGTCTCCTAGCAAAAACAGGCTACTTTCTTGCTTGTTTACCCTCGAGCCGATTTTTTACGAGTGCAATTACGCAAGAGAAGAAACTTCGCCAAAGATCTGAAGATGTCATGCGGGTGACAGCGCCGAAACATTTTTTTCTTTTCAAATGAACATGAGGAGCTTTACCCCGTTCTAGATTTTGGCCCCCCTGTGGCTAGTGAACATTTCATGTCCACTTTTGCTCCACAGGGGCCGTAATATTATGCCGCGCTCAAAGCAGTAAAACCGGGTAATCATCCTATTCACACCCAAGGATTAATGCTCAGTGCTGACAGAACCGCTCAATAAATATCATACACACAGGGTCAAAAAGAGTCCAGGAATATTAAAAACTACAGAGCGTGTAGTAGCAAGCCTACACGCGTTCATCACCTACAAAGTTAACAATTTACGTAGGAGGCTTAGCTATTTTTGTCCAACTTCAAGAGCACTGTTTTTCTGAATTTGTTGAGAATATTATTTCACAGACGTTTAGTAATATAATGTACTATAAACTTTGGATATCCCCACCCCTAGGTTTTGGCGAGCTATACCGTCAGCCAGGTGAAATTATCACAGCTATGCAGTATAGTGCACCGAGTCTCTAATAATTTAATATCTACAATGAACTTTGGACATCCCCAGCCTTAGTTTTTGGCGAGCTATAGCGTCAGCCAGATGAAATTATCACAGCTATGCAGTATAGTGCACCGGGTCTCTAATAATTAAATATCTACAATAAACTTTGGATATCCCCACCGCTAGATTTTGGTGAGCTTAATACCGTCAGCCAGGTGAAAATATCACAGCTATGCAGTATAGTGCACCGGGTCTCTAATAAATAAAATCTACAATAAACTTTGGATATCCCCAACTCTAGTTTATGGTGAGCAATACCGTCAGCCAGGTGAAGTTATCACAGCTATGCAGTATATAGTGCAGCGGGTCAATAATAATTACATATCTACAATGAACTTTGGATATCCCCAGCCTTAGTTTTGGGCGAGCTATACCGTCAGCCCGGTGAAATTATCACAGCTATGCAGTATAGTGCACCGGTCTCTAATAATTAAATATCTACAATAAACTTTGGAATCCAAACTCTAGTTTATGGCGGGCTATACTGTCAGCCAGGTGAAATTATCACAGCTATTCAGTATAGTGCACCGGGTCACTAATAATCAAATATCTACAATGAACTTTGGATATCCCCAGCCTTAGTTTTTGGCGAGCTATACCGTCAGCCAGGTGATATTATCACAGCTATGCGGTGTGCACCGGGTCTCTAATAAATAAAATCTACAATAAACTTTGGATATCCCCGACTCTAGTTTATGGTGAGCAATACCGTCAGCCAGGTGAAGTTATCACAGCTATGCAGTATAGTGCACCGGGTCTCTAATAAATAAAATCTACAATAAACTTTGGATATCCCCAACTCTAGTTTATGGTGAGCAATACCGTCAGCCAGGTGAAGTTATCACAGCTATGCAGTATAGTGCACCGGGTCTCTAATAAATAAAATCTACAATAAACTTTGGATATCCCCAACTCTAGTTTATGGTGAGCAATACCGTCAGCCAGGTGAAGTTATCACAGCTATGCAGTATAGCGCACCGGGTCTCTAATAAATAAAATCTACAATAAACTTTGGATATCCCCAACTCTAGTTTTTGGTGAGCTATACCGTCAGCCAGGTGAAATTATCACAGCTATGCAGTATAGTGCACCGGGTCTCTAATAAATAAAATATACAATAAAGTTTGGATATCCCCAACTCTAGTTTATGGTGAGCAATACCGTCAGCCAGGTGAAGTTATCACAGCTATGCAGTATAGTGCACCGGGTCAATAATAATTACATATCTACAATAAACTTTGGAATCCCAACTCTAGTTTATGGCGGGCTATACTGTCAGCCAGGTGAAATTATCACAGCTATGCAGTATAGTGCACCGGGTCTCTAATAATTAAATATCTACAATAAACTTTGGACATCCCCAACTCTAGTTTATGGCGGGCTATACTGTCAGCCAGGTGAAATTATCACAGCTATGCAGTATAGTGCACCGGGTCTCTAATAATTAAATGTCTACAATAAACTTTGGAATCCCAATTCTAGTTTATGGCGAGCTATACCGTCAGCCAGGTGAAATTCTCACAGCTATGCAGTATAGTGCACCGGGTCTCTAATAATTAAATATCTACAATAAACTTTGGATATCCCCAACTCTAGTTTATGGTGAGCTATACCGTCAGCCAGGTGAAATTATCACAGCTATGCAGTATAGTGCACCAATCTACTACTATTCGATATCCTAATTCTCGTGAACATGGTCTGCCCCCCTCGTCCTATCAATAAGGTCGTTAAAAAAATATTGTCCGAATGTATTGGTTCACCATTCGATGATATCTAGCATGAGCTAAGTCGACGGTGTTGATATGCTCTGCAATGTGCGTGAACATATCGGAAGAGATCAGGAAAACGAGCTTTTTTGGCATCATAGTTCTAGATATTCTGTTTCACAAGCCCGCCGATGAGCCCAAAAGCATGAACATGAACATGCATGAACATAAAAGTAATCTTGGCGTTGGCTATTTGTAAATCGCCCATGACTGAAACCAGGACATTGGAGCAGTCGACCCGCCATCTTTAACCAAGACATCCTGCAGTTTAACCTTTGATATTTCGCCTGGGAAGCGCTCAAAAAACTTGTATTTAGCCAATAACCTCGGTTTGAAGCCACAAAGACTTTCAGAAAGAGCATACCATCTTTTTGGCGTTGACAATTAGCCAAGATCACTCTTTAAAGCTGCACTCTTGTCCATGTCACAACCGGACCGAACGTGAAGGCGCCAAACACAGGCATGTAACAGTATCTCGTGTTCTAGTTTCGATTACAAGTATAACATTAACTATTTCGTAGCCTGGTCTTTTATTGATAATGAAATGACATATGTCTTTTGGCGCTTTCAAAATCGTAGCAGCCGCATTAATTGGCTTAAGTAATTGATATCGGGTACTTAATTGGATTTTGAACCAAATCGTCGATTCCCGCTGCGCAATCTTAAACGGAGTAAAGCTCCTCATGGCATCTCGTTTCCCATTCACGGTATATCAATGCCCGTTCAAACAAACCTTTCCCATCTCCCAGAAAAAAAGCCTGGAGAGACTTATAACATCCGTACTTTTTGGTACCCAATTTGGGGGAGCCACCTACCTCTCAGAGCTGAATTTTAGGAGCAAGTATCTGCTTAAATAAAATAGATAATAAAAAGAAAAAATGCTCCAACGCTTTCCTCGCATCGAGAGGAGTCCATATGTGTAATAAAAACAGGTACCCCTAGATCATGCTCTGAGAAAATGAGGTCTGAAAAAGGGGTATTGGGTACCTAATGGGGTAGATGTCGGCCCCCCCCCCCCTGAAAAAATTGGTTACCAGTCGAGTACAAGTGTTTTGTTTTTCTGTTTTTTTGTTTTTTTTGTGGGCGAGAGCGCGCGAGTGAAATTGTGCGCAATGATTTCTGGGAAAACTGCCAGCGGTCTTCCTTTAAAATGCTAGGAAACAAAATGGCGGTCGGTCTGAAAATTTGTCGCTTATCACACTTCACGAAAACTTCAGGGCTAGAATCCCTACAGAGTACAAGGAAAACTCTCTTTCTCTGTGGACAAAATATATTGAACAGGTATGTTTAGTTGACTAGATTGATACTTACTATTAAGATTTGGGCTTAGATGATTTGCATTGCATAACTCCTGTTTATGCACCAGTCAATTGACAGCCCCGCACCCCCCCATTCGCGCATTAGCGGGGTACTAGCGGGGCTTTCGTACAGAATTCACACTACATTACTGCCCCGTTGGTCGGGAGAAGCACTTTCTTTCACGGCTTCCACACAGTACATCGAGCGGGGAGTCACTCTCTTCCCCGGGACACAACACAACAGAAACCAGCCCGCTTTCCGGGCTGCTTCACCTCCATATGAACACCCCTTTACTTCACAAAAGACACGACAAATACAGATTTTTGTTACTTGAATTAAACGTATTAAATTTTAATCTACACTAGCGAAAGTTTACATGCAAGCAGAAAAATATGGTTTTATTACGCTTTGCGATCGGCTGTGGCTGCATTGAAAACTGGGCACCATTGACATGACTCTTTTCAGTGAGTAAAAATCCTTAATGTTATCTTCTAAATTCATTGGGCAAGGAGCGCATTCACTCTTAATTATTACCCTGGGGACGGTGCATTCACCTCTCAGATTGTCCCCGCAAACTGAGGCGCTCACTGCCTTTCATTTGCCAAAAAGTGAATGCCCCGCTAATGCGCGAATGGGGGGGTGCGGGGCTGTCAATTGACTGGTGCATTAGAAAGAGTGTCTTTCCTTCTTGGCCTGCTAGCAGAGGCCTCTTTTCTCTGTATTTCGCTGGGCTGAGAGAGTCGGGCGAAATACAGAGAAAAGAGGCCTCTGCCAGCAGGGTATCTTTCCCTGCGAGCGGAGGCTACTTTTTATCTCCGTGTGTTTACTTATTGTGTTTTTCTTGTGTTTTTTTTTTCAACTGTGTAAGAGTAGCTACTTTAAAACCCAGAGCTCAGCAGGGCAGAAGAGGCCTCTGCTAGCAGGGAAGCAGTGAACTCAACTCTCCCGTTTTGCCTGCATCAGTGTGTTAGTTATAGTTAACCAGCAGTCTCATTCTTAGAACCGCGTGACCCTGGGTCTAGCCTCTCCGGGTCGGCCATCTTGGTTATACACATCTGATCGTTCCTTCTCCATAATAAAACCGTATTTACTCATCCTGTGTGTGGTTGGATCGTTGGCATATTTCCCACTGCCGCTGGAGTCTCAAGATTTTTCACTTTGTCTCCCGGGAAAAATTCAAGACGACTGCCATACATTTACTGTGTCTTATTTTCTCCTGGGAGAATTTCAAGAACGTTTTGTTTTGGCAAACAATCCTTTGTGCACCGTGATGCAAGATCAGCTGGAGGGATTATATGTAGCTTTACTTTTTTAGAGGACAATTATGTACACATTGGTCCAATTATTTTAAAAATCTCTACATTTTTGAAGTCATGGGGTTGACGTCCCTGAACTGTCGAGTTGAGACACAAAAGCTTGCAAGCAACCATTGTCAGGGGTTTGACTTGGGCTGGTAGCCAGCTGATTCCTTGCTCTCAAATTAGCCAATCAGAATGATTTTTTTTGTTGCATCGCCAAGCGTTCCAAACAGATTCTAAAAAAATTGCAAAGGAGCATAAAAACATTTCCATTTCCTCAGAAAATTTTGCCTTATATCAAATGTAAACTTGGTTTGACTTGTATGATGATTGAATCTAGTTTTTGTTTCCCAAAATTGTGAAAATTTTGGTATCTTTCGCTGGCCCTAAGAACGTTTTGTTTTGGCAAGCAATCCTTTGTGCACCGTGATGCAAGATCAGCTGGAGGGATTATATGTAGCTTTACTTTTTTAGATGAAAATTATGTACACATTGGTCCAATTATGTTAAAAATCGTTCACACCATTGAAAAGAGTGCCTAAAAATAATGCACCTGTCACTGGAATCCCCCCCACCCCACCCACAACAATGCCCCATACTTTATATCCTGTTTATTGATAATACTATCCATTGTCTTTTAAGGAGCTCATATGCAGCCAAGAGTATTACCACCTGCAGGATCCTGTACAAAAATAAAAATGAACCAATACGCTTCTCCACATCCAGAGCTAGACAACACAAAATTGATGATACTCTAGGGATCACGAAAGAAAAGAAATCAAATGTGCCTATATACGTAGGGCTTGTATTCTTTGCAATTATAGTGTACATGGGATTTTTCAGAAGAGATGACACAAACATTATGGAAAATCTTGAAGAGAACCTTGAGAGAATGAGACTTGAATATGAGGAGAAGCATGAAAGAGTTGAAGTTGCTGGTACATTGTAATGTCTACTCTATGGGGAAGAAATGCAATGGATTTTGTGAAATTCAGAGTTTTACTGAGATTTTCATAATTCTGCGAACTCCCACTTTACATTTCTGAACTTCAAACTCTGTTTTGGCTTCCGTCAATCAAACCTTTTTAAAGACAGACGCATGGATTTTTCTAAGGTTAGTTTGAATTTCATGGTTGAAAATTTGGTTTTCAATCCTAGCTAGCTAGTCCTATTTACTGGTGGTTCAAAAAACCCCTCATAGGCTACATGAAATCACCTAGAGCTGTTCACTTGTTTGATTGATGGAAGCCAAAATACGGTTAGTTAGATGGGGTAGAGTTAACAGAATTATGAAAATTGCAGTAACAATAATATTCTAAACAAGTCAAATTGAAAAAATAACTAGCTGGTGAGACAGTTTGAGTTGTGCAGTGCTTCTTGTTGTTTTGAACTAGCTTGTAACACTATGCTACCGTAACTGTATTTTGAAATATGATGAACAAAATCCCAGATCCCAAGAGAAACATGAAGAAAAAGTTTAGAGTCTCCCTTGGAATTTCCCTTGGAATTTAGATAAGGGGGAAAAAAGACTGTGTTTTCAACTTCTACAGTGCTCTCCTTGTGGATTTATGCCTAGATTTTTGATGAATTACACCTATCATGTTGGTACAAGGTGTAACATTATGACTGTGATAATTTCTTAATGTTGAGCCCTGTCCTTTTGGTTTATGCCTGGAGTTCTGAGAGATGTAAATCAGTGGCCAGGTATTCTGAAGTTGCTCTGAGAGTCTTAGACAAACTCTACTTAAGTTTCCTGTGATTTTGAGGGACTGTTTGCTACTCTTAACAACCCATGTTCATAAGAATAGACACACCGGTAACTGAGATAGTGTTTATTAGAGTGGCAGGTAATGAGATGTACAAAAAAATTTAGATGAAAGCTCCTAGTGAAGGCTCTTGAGCCTTTAGGTAATATTTTTCAAGCGCTCTGCAAATGAAGAAATTATTATTATTCATGTGCTTGAAGGGCGGCCCAAATGACTAAACGTTGAACTCACGCTTACCTAACTAAGGTGTGTTCTTTCAAACATAGAGACTGCCCGGCTCAGTGCATATTATATGTTGCGCGCCGAAATTTTTATTAAGTATTGAGTGCAAATTAGAAACATAATATAAGCGAGTTGAAACATGTAACAAACATATTGCATGCTGTAACAAATACAAACTTTTCGTTTCCTCCCTGTTATGTGCTTGTATTTTTTGGGGTGACCCCCCCCCTTTAGTGGCGTGACCCCCCTTTGAGGCCGTATTTTTTTGGGTGACCTGATAAAAAATGAACGGTCCCTAACTTTAGATAGTTCCGCCATCCCTGTAACAAATCAGGGGATTGCATTTTGCGAACCAAGAAAGGTAATATTTTTTAAGGACGTTTTCCAGGAATTTAATTTCCCGAGCAAAATATTTTATAAAAAACGTGTGGTATTGTGTTCTATAAATTTTGACCCCGCGGAAAAAATATCATTAGAAAAAATAACCCCCATGACGTCAACGTTTTTACTAAAAACTTATCCCCCCATCCTCCACATTTGCTTTTACTTTCCAAAACTGCATTTTATATGGTACTTCCTGTGACCCGGCAAATAGCGGCGTTGAATACATTTTGTAATTTTGTGCCTTTTGTTCTTTCGCGGGTTGGAATATATTAGCTCTACCGCACAATCTGATTGGCTAACTCAATGTGACGTCATTGTTTGGTTTGAAATCGGCAGCCATCTTGACACGGATCACTTGCAACGACAGACAGGGAAACAAAACTTTATGTTTTTCGATAACATTTGCAGGAATATGGACATTTCGAAGTATGTTTTTTCCTCCAAGGATAAGAGAACAAACGTTGGATACAGTGGAAGCGGAATAAAAGGTCAGTTTTTTCCGCTTTATGCACGATTTTCCGTGATCAAATGTAGCGTCTTCGAAGATGCGTACGATCATCGATTCGTTGAAAGCAGTCATATGCTCGATATGAATAACTTATGAGTAAAGAGAAAAAGAGAAAACTTTGATTTTGCTACACAAGAAGCTAAATTTTATATAGAGGAAATCGGTTTTCTTCGTTCTCGTGTCATTATTATTGTTGGATATAATTTATGTATTTTCGAAAGTCTGCCTCCACTACTCTACAGCTGTTGGGAAATCTACGTAAACAGAAATTATAATAAGATTTCTAATTCTTCAAATATAAATAAAACCTACGCCTGAATTCCTTACAATTCTAAAACCAAAGCCCACGCAAATGAATGATATTATTACTCAAATGAATTCCTTACACGTGGAATTCCTGACTCGAGTGGGGTTTTGTTTTGAGATTTATTTTTCCAGACAAGCAAAATTAACTTAACTTATGTATTTATGTTAATTCGTGCTAGTTAATGTATTTGCTGTAAAAATTGAAAATGAGACCTTTATAGAAAAGGTACGTATAGAATTTTAGCAAACACGTAGCTCTAAGCTTTGAAGACTTATATATAAAAATATAATGACTTTTATGTTGCTGTTGCTTAGTTTAATTTGATTATTGGAACGAAAGATTTGATTCGATCTACCCTGCGAGCAGTGGTTTCCTCCTCTCTTGGCGAGCTCAGGTAGAGAAACCACTGCAAGGATCATGCTTATAGTATCAATGGGCTTCACAAGGCCACAGCAAAAGGCCAACAATGTGGTTTATGTTGTTTTAATTATTTTGTATTAATTAAATTATATGTGCTATTATTTTAGCTTATTCATACAACAATTAGTAATGAACTAGTATTTAAACAGTAGGGTTGATCAAGGGTTCATTGATTGAAGGCACTATTTTGTTAGATAGTTTGTGCAAGAGATTTAATGTTCACAACCAATATTAGCCTGAGAGTGTAGCTCAAGGACTCATAAAAAGTTTGAACATAATTTCAGAGGAAAACCTTTTCTCATAGTGCCTGATCCCTTGGCTATTGTCAGCTTGAAAAGTTAGCACAATTCATGTCACTTGTTCAAGCTTGGCCAATGGAAATAAAAAAGATATAAACCAGAAGTATGACATTCCCTTGAGATAGTCAACTCTATACTCACCATACCAGCATAAGATATCAGTCACATTTATCCACACTTTCACATAATATTGTGAGGCTGGACAGCTATAATATGTGGGGGTTTTACTTTGGGTGAGTTTTGACTGTCTTTAGCTGTTACATTGTACCAGTATCATTTTTTTGTTTTTTGTTTTGTTTTTTCATCAAGGGCAGAGTCATAAATTCTGTGTTCTGATTATTTCTTAGACAGGGCTGGAAATTAAGAAAAAAATGATGTCTTATTTTGGACAATAGAGTCAATTTTTAGTCGCATTTTACTGACTGTATGTGTGTGCTTAAATTTTAGTCGCAAATTAGAAACATTTAGTTGCAAAAGCGACTCCTACATGCACAATTTCCAGCCCTGTTAGAGCATGCATACATAATGTCTCTTCAGCCATGGTCATGGTAACTTTTTGTGCATGCTTCTTTCCATCACAATGTGTGGTTCCAGAAATTATCCATACCCCCCCTACGGAAGGGCATTGGAAATTCCGGAGGGGTGGGGTGGGGGGGGGGGGGGTCAATTTACCTGATCATTTCCATACAAATACTGTATTTTTCCTTGGAAATTCCAGAGGGGTGGGAGGGTCACTTTCCAACACCCTTCCGTGGAGGGGGTATGGATATTTTCTGGAACCACACAATAGCAAGAAATAAAATTTGCAGTAAAATTTAGGTTGGTCTTATGGGAATAAACTGTGACCCTCTCCTGCTGTGTCAATCAACATTATTTTGGTCACTGGTAAATAGCATACATTATAGCTATGATATAACACATGCTCTCATTTGTCCAAATCTATGCTCAGCAATAATGTAATGGTTCTCCCCCGCTATATCATAAAAGTATTAGAGTACAACTTTCTATGACTTACCAAAGTTGTAACCTTGCTCTTGCAAATACAGTAAATGTATGGGAAAATCTGTCGAAAAAGGGGGGCCTTGACCCCCTGAGCCCCCCTCCCCCTAAATCCACCTATGATAGAGCACTTGTGATGTTGGAGAGATACTCGAAACCTTTTAAAATCACTTGCTGGTGACTCTCCCCATATCATGCATGCTCTATTTCCCTGATAAAGTCATAGAAGGTTCTGCTTTAATGCTTAATTATACATCATATAGATCATATAGAGTGCCATTGCAGGTGAAATGCAGTAAATGCATGAACATTTTCACAATCATTATGCAGGTGACAGGCTTCTTAATCTTGTGACGCCCCAGACCCAATGCGGATGAGTTTACAGCTACGTGAAATAATATGAAATACAGTAGTAGAATTCTAAAGGTTTTTAGAAAAACACATTTGATTTGATTCGTTAGTAGGCTAGATTTTTAAATAAAAGCAAAATAGCTAATAATAATAATTATGTGGTTCCAAAAAATATCCAATGGCATACCCCCCCAACGGAAGGGTGTTGAAAAGTGACCCCCCACCCCTCTGGAATTTCCAAAGAAAAATACAGTATTTGTATGGAAAAGATCAGGTAAATTGCCCCCCCCCCCCCCCCCCCACCCCTCCAGAAATTCCAATCCCTTCCACAGGGGGGGGGGGGGGGGTATGGATAATTTCTGGAAACACACATTATTAATAATGATTGCTCTTGAAACTGGTACAATTTTTTTGTAAGGAAATGATAGAGAAGATAAATCTACATTTAAGTTATATGATAACATTAAATAAAAGAGCATGAGCAGGGAAGCTAAGTAAACCTACTAGTTATCGAGTTGGCTCTCTTTCTATTGAAAGTCAATTTTGAGCAGAGAAAAAGAAAACAATGTAATTTCCTATCCAACTCACCCGAGAAGAAGTCCCATAAGGGAAACCTTGTGAGTTTTTTATTTCATTTTTGTTTTAACAGTTGGGAGTAGCTTTCCACCAGGTTTCAGATAACTGCCACAAGTAATTTGGATTTTATTACTTTGTAATCACCCCAATCGGTTTTACCTGTATTCAGAATTGGTGTAATCATTTTGTGATTGGTTTTACTAACAGTCAATGAAATCTAGTGCTCTATGCAGGAAGTATATACTCATTGAATATATATAAGCCTCCAACAGCTTCACACTTGGCCATAGAAAAACCCCCAGACTACTCAACTTAAGCCCTCCACCCAAAACAAAATTCCCAACAATAAATTTTTGTGTGACTTTCAATGAATGGAAATTCAGTTAGGAAAAATAATAATAAGTGGAAAATACTATTCGACCAGTACTTCTCAATAAAAACGTTATAAGTGAGAATAATTACAATAGATTAGATAATCCCCTGCTGCACTAGGCATTATCCTTAGTCTTTTGTATCAAAACTTTGACTTAAAACAAGTAGACTAATTTAGATGTTGAATAATAATGATGCCAATACTTTTAGTTTGTCTCTGAGACATGATTTATTCCATAAAGGTTTTTTCTTGCTGCCGTTTTTGAATGTCTAATGTGTGCCCCTAAGCCATGATGTTGTGAACAACAATGTCTGAATTTTCCTTTGTTAGGGGCTCTCATTGATTGGACAGTTATTAAAAACAAAAATATTAAAGGTGACCAAATTTACATCTGTTGTCCTGAGTCCATTTATCTCGGTCAGCACCTCCATTTTTGAAACACAGTTTAGGTTCTCATTCTTGAACTTTGATATAGTTGCTATGTTATGTCTCATGATCATGATATTACCGGTAGAGCTTTATTTTCCAATGTACATATCAATTGAAACTTCAGGAAATGATTTCCAATTATTGAGTGTCGAACATCATGTGGCAGCTCCCAGGTTCTCATGTGCTAGACACCAAAAGGTGCTCGATTTTGTACAACAAAATATATAATGTATAAACCTTTGAGTGGGCTATGCTGTTTGAAAAGTGAAAACTGTCTCTGTTTGTTGACCAACCTATCGACATACCAGTTTCTATGCACAGTCCACAGGAACAGAAAAGGTTAGTAAACACTCTGTAATAAGTACTATTTCACATATACACTTATAGAACTTCATAAATCAGGAGAAACCTTGTATTTCAGACAAAATACAAAGGATACATGAGAAAAGTGTTTATAAAAAAATCAGGATAAAATAATACCGGTACAGTAATTACGTATATGGCAATTCAGGACGATTTTGCTGGGACACAAGTCAGAGTATCAGTCTTGAGACTCCCGGCAAATCCAGGAGAGTTGACATCCCTGCTATATTATGCTGTTCAGTATTAGTAGATAATACTATATGGTATCTCATTACTCCCTCACTATGGTACTCCACTGGGTTTGCCCTTTGTCTACATTTTAGATGAGAGCAACTTTTTGCTGATGAATGGCTCTGTTAGGATTTATTAAATGAAATACATTATGGTACAACTTACTAGTAAAAGCCACAATGTCATTCTGGGATGCCAAGTACAATATACTGTACAACTTTAGTACTAGATAAGATTTACAATTCAGACTGAGAAATTCAATTGAGAGAATATTAATATAATTGTGTCTTCTGGGGAAAATGGAGATTGGCAACCCTAATTGTAAAATTTTGACAGCCCATTTTAACTGTTCCTGTATGAAAAAAAAAACATATGTTATGCAGCATTGTAGAAAATAGCATTAAATGGTGTTTTATAGCGGAGCTCCCGCGGGCGCCGAAGGCGCCCGCGAGCGGAGCCCCATAGCTACATGCAGGAGAAAAAGGAACAAAAAAAAGTGTATATGCATCCAACCATTCTGTCATGGACTTCCGGTTTGTGCGTTCGTTCGTCCGTTCGTTCGTCCGGAATGACGTGATCGAAACTAGAAAAATCAATATCTCAAGAAGGCAGCATCGATAGGTGAGCAAACTTGGGTAAAGTTATTCTGGAGGCAAGGGGGGTGCACTACCAAGGTCACGTGATATGACGTCATCGATGACGTCATCAAAACTAGAAAAGTCAATATCTCAAGAAGGCAACATCGCTAGGTGACCAAACTTGGGTAAAGTTATTTTGGAGGTAAGGGGGGTGCACCACCAAGGTCACGTGACATGACGTCATCGATGACGTCATCGAAACTAGAAAAGTCAATATCTCAAGAAGGTAACATCGCTAGGTGACCAAACTTGAGTAAAGTTATTTTGGAGGCAAGGGGAGTGCACCACCAAAGTCACGTGACATGACGTCATCGATGACGTCATCAAAACTAGAAAACTCAATATCTCAAGAAGGCAACATCGCTAGGTGACCAAACTTTGGTAAAAATATTTTGGAGGTAAGGGGGATGCACCACCAAGGTCACGTGACATGACGTCATCGATGACGTCATCAAAAGTAGAAAAGTGAATATCTCAAGAAGGCAACATCGCTAGGTGACCAAACTTTGGTAAAGTTATTTTGGAGGCAAGGGGAGTGCACCACCAAGGTCACGTGACATGACGTCATCGATGACGTCATCAAAACTAGAAAAGTCAATATCTCAAGAAGGTAACATCGCTAGGTGACCAAACTTGGGTAAAGTTATTTTGGAGGCAAGGGGAGTGCACCACCAAAGTCACGTGACATGACGTCATCGATGACGTCATCAAAACTAGAAAAGTCAATATCTCAAGAAGGCAACATCGCTAGGTGACCAAACTTTGGTAAAAGTATTTTGGAGGTAAGGGGGATGCACCACCAAGGTCACGTGACATGACGTCATCGATGACGTCATCAAAAGTAGAAAAGTGAATATCTCAAGAAGGCAACATCGCTAGGTGACCAAACTTTGGTAAAGTTATTTTGGAGGCAAGGGGAGTGCACCACCAAGGTCACGTGACATGACGTCATCGATGACGTCATCAAAACTAGAAAAGTCAATATCTCAAGAAGGCAACATTGCTAGGTGACCAAACTTGGGCAAAGTTATTTCGGAGGCAAGGGGAGTTCACTTCAAAGGTTACGTGACATGACGTCATCGATGACGTCATCAAAACTAGAAAAGTCTATATCTCGAGAACGCAACATTGATAGGTGACCAAACTTGTGTAAAGTTATTTTGGACGCAATGGGGGTGCACTACCAAGGTCACGTGACATGACGTCATCGATGACGTCATCAAAACTAGAAATGTCAATATCTCAAGAAGGTAACATCGCTAGGTGACCAAACTTGGGTAAAGTTATTTTGGAGGCAAGGTGGGCGCACAAACAGGGTCACGTGACATGACGTCATCAAAACTAGAAAAGTGAATATCTCAGGAAGGCAACATCGCTAGGTGACCAAACTTGGGTAAACTTATTTTGGAGGCAAGGGGGGTGCACTACCAAGATCACGTGACATGACGTCATCGATGACGTTATTAAATCTAGAAAAGTCTATATCTCGAGAAGGCAACATCGCTAGGCGAACAAACTTGGGTACAGTCGAGAAAACATCCGGAGTATGTGGGTATGGAGCTCTTTGAAATGCAACATAAAAAAAATCTGAATTTGCAAGTATGGCAATGGAGAACAAGAATGTTTTCTGTAGCAAGTGACGTCGCGACACGTCACATTATTAATCTTTTGCAGGACTTATAATTTTCCCTAGCAACGGCCCAACAAGATAGGTAAGCGCACCCTTTTATAAAAATATGTAACCGGGAGCTCCGCTTTTAGCCAGTGGCTAAATCTATATATTACTTTTTATTGACAACATACAACTAAATCTAGCAGACTTATGCATAAAGTAGCAATATATGCACTCACCCCACTCAAAACGTTTCCTTGAGATAATAATTTTTCTGAATTCTAAATTTTTTGAACATGATTTGTCCTCATGTTTCTAAGCAGTTAATAAAAAAATTTTATGAATCAATTTTAGGGCTGTACTTTACCTAAATGAAGCGCAATTCACAAGAAAAAGCAAAATAACTGTGTCTAGAGGTTTGTTAAATTTTTGATTTCTTACAAGGCTGAACTGTGTTTAAACTTGCAGATTTCATAGCGAAAGCTGTTAAATCTTACATAAAGAATGCTCTCTTATATAATGCAAATTGTTTAGTTCCTTCCTTTAAACTAAGTTTAGGTACAATATATTTTCTATGCAGACCACTGGCCTACACCAGCCTGTAGTTCTATATAATTTTGCTAAAACAAAAAAACAACAGTGACAGCCATTTAAATTGTCTTTCATTGCTCCTGACGGTTGATCTAGTGGCATTTTATTTTTCAACATGAAAAATGCAATCTAATTAAATATTTGCAGCTTTTTGCTTTTTCATGTCTATACATGAATCTTATTTGTGTGATTTTGTTGAACTACATCATCAAAATCAAATGTTTTTAAAACCCTTGCTGAACTTCTTTTAATTTTCCAGCAAGAGCATTGGTCAGGATCATATTTGTAAAATTTTCCCATTTCAAGGCAGTCTCGAGATCTTTGAAGTCCTCTGCCCAACTGGCAGAGTCAAAACAAGCATTGTCAAGGTGATCTGTTTCGTTAAATAAGTTTATTTGACTTCAGGGCTCGACCTTAGTGTTAGTCTACTAGCCAAAAACAAGTAAAACTTTTACATGTATGACAAGTGGATTTCGTTTATTTACTTGCCATCTTGACTACTTGATTTTTTGCATCTAAAAGAAAAACGTTTCAAAGTTTTTCTGACTTTAAAAATGTTGAGAATAACAGAAAATAAAAGTTATTCTACATTCAGCATGCAATCATGGTTTTGCCATAGGCCAGATTCAGATTCTAAATAGCCATCTAAAGAAAAATTCACACATACCTGGCTCATGCTCTTTTTAAGAAGTACATGTACATGGAGTGCCTAGTTGAAAATATAGCATGGCTAGTGAATCCTGGCCATTTGAGTATAAGTTTGAAGGTTACGATCGAGCCCTGCTGACTTAATTTATTTCTCAAACGTTTTTTATATAAACTGTTTATTATTTAAAAAACTCATTCATATTCGATAGGTGTTTTCGCCCTCGGGATTTTATAGCTGATAATACACTGCTGCTCGTGTTTTAAATAGTACATAAACTTTTTTGTGAAAAAATGTTCGATTTGATGAATTTGCGATAGTGGGCATTATCATAATTTTTCCATGCCTGAAATCCTGATAAAACACTATAGTTTATATATTAAATAAAAACATTTATTACTAACCTTACCTTACAAATTTTTAACCCAGTCTTGTCAAAGCTGGCAAAAAAATATCCAAGAAAATATTCACTTTTGCACTGATCAAAGTATTGTCTCTTCCTAAATTTAGGCCTTAATAATATCCTCCAAATTTCATCAATTGTATAGTCATGAGTGAATATTGTCTTGGCTAGAGGACTTACTTGAGTACAAAATCTTGAGCATATATGCAAAAACTAGAAAGTTAGAAACTTGTAATCCTCACAATCATAGAAACCTCAGAGTCTGTTCATTTGATTTTGAGCTGGAAAATATTCTCCTGAAATCAAATAGTATTTTGAATTCATAATAATATTTGTATTATAATTATTTATAATATAGCTACGATATAACGCGCCCTCTGATTGGTCCAAATCTATGCTCTATTACACCGATAAAGTAATGGTTCTCCCCCGCTATATCATAAAAGCATTAGAGCACAACTTTCTATGACTTTATCGGCAAATAGAGCACTTTTGATGTTGGGAGAGACACGAGAACGTGCGGCTAGTGATTTTACAACGTTTCAACTGTCTCTCCCAACATCACGCGTGCTCTATTGCGCCGATAAAGTCATCGAAAGTTGTGCTCTAATGCTTAAATAGCACTGGTATTTTAAACAAGGTATTAAATTTGAAAAGCACACCTTGTTATATTCTTAATTTATGGCATTTAGAAGTTTTGGAAAGATCTAAGCTAAAACAAAACGAAGAAAAGAAGAAAACTATGTTGTGTTGGACCAAAAGTTCTTGTTTATGGTGCATTAATTTTGTGTGCACAGCTGTGCCTATCTTGCCAACCAAAGTCTTCTAACAACAGTTATACTTTTTTTATAATATTATTATTACTATTGAATTATAGTTTTTTTCTGTAGTATGTGAAATGCAATCCATGTAATCCAAAATTAAACCTATATGCTAAGCATGTGTTAAGTTAGTTAGACAAAACCTTTCGTGGTGCATGTTATTTTTAGTTCAGCCTGTAGATGAGCTTTGAGAATGATTTTAATGATCGTTTAAGGAACTTACTACAATAGATCGTTGTACTGATTACTATCTTTTATCTTTTTCCATAACCAGCTTGTTTGCCGTTTTTATTTATCGCCTCAAAATTGAATTGCTGAGCGCACCAAATGAATTTGAATCCCTTTTCTTACAAAAATACGAGAAATGTCAATAAAAAAGCTTACTCACTGGACCAGATAATAAATTCAGTCTTGAGCATTCTATAATGAGTCAGTTTGTTACCAAGGCATCAAAAGGTCCTATATCAAATTTCGTGAAAAAGTGGTTATTTCAAATGCTAAATGGTCCAAATGACACAGTCGAACAGCCAAGAATCACTATCACATTATCACAGGAGCCATTTGTGTTTTAAAATAAGGATACTGTGTTCAAAGAGCGTTACTGCAGACCACAAGAATCCCTGTTTGAACATGCAAATTCGGTAAAAACTTTGGATACTTAGCTGCGTCGAAGGGAATGTTTTGTTTAAAGAAAAAGCATGAGTTCTACTATCACGGTAAGGACACATCACAACTCGTCACACAAAAGCAAATAATGAATTTTACATCTTTATTTCACGACTTTTCCTAAGTCTCATCATTCCAAACGCTTCAGAGTTCTTCTAGAACTGTAATGTCAAATCATCCTTCGACTTGTAGGACAATGTTTGTGAGTCGAGTGTAAGCAAGGATTTTAACTACTTGAAAGATGCTGTTTAATTTGAGGATGAGGCAAAAGTGAATCACTCTGGGAATATGAATGGGAAATTTGTATGGCCGGTCAGCACTTTTATAGACTGTGCCCAAGTAGGCTAGGAACTGTTCTTTGGCGCTACAGCCTCAAGTTCCATGTGTGTGCCTTAAGCTGCAGTGCAAAATGTCGCCGTTGCATTTCTCACGTTATAAGTGAGTATTAACCCAGTTATCTAATTTTATTGTTTCAATTCAAATATTTTTGCGCTATTATTGTTTAACCGGAAATATTATATCGGCCTTTAAATTGAAGCTCCCTGCGAAATATGCGATTATTTATTTTTACACTTTCGGTTTTTTTTTACTCTATTTCCTTAGGAAATGCTATATCATTTTTTAAATGTAAAAATGCTCGAGAAGCGTTATTTTTTTTGTACTACGTAATAAGGTTTATTGAATTCTGTACAAGAAACAACGTGTAAGTAATATTTATGACCCTTAAAAATATGCGGCAAGAAACGTGTATGCATTTCCTTTCTAAGACCTCGTCCACACTACACCGTTTTCAAACAAAAACGGATACTTTTTGCTCCGTTTTCAAAAAGATTTGCGTCCACACTTATCGTTTTCGTATTGTTTTTGCCGTTTTCGGTGATCGTTTTCGGCGTTGTAGTGTGGACGATAGCCGTATCCGGAGCAAAAAGTATCCGTTTTCGTTTGAAAACGGAGTAGTGTGGTCGGGGTCTTAGCCGCACACTATAAAACAGTTCTGACCAGAAACATTTTTTATCAGAAGAAATGTAAAAGTTTCAAGTTTTTTTTTGTTTAATACCAGACTTTAGCAATGTGCGTGTCTGTTGAATTGTTTATGTTATAATATTTATAGCTTTCGCCTGCTTTTGTTTGTATAGTACTTTGTTTGGTTTTGTTTTTAGATTTGGGATACCTGTGGCAAGCTAAAAGCCACTGCAACGCCACTGTGTATGACTAAACTTGAATAAATCTCTTTCTAGTTTTTCTAATAGACTATGTAATTGAGAAGGAAGGTGAGCTGTCTAGCGTTCTGACATGTTTGTGTAACGATTCAAACACTAATTTTTGGCTACTGTTTTTCTAACTGAACTGTGCAATATTTAAGTTATTTATAGTTATTCGCGAATATTTATTCTATTCGCGCCGATAATCGCACCATTAGTCGCCGAACTATTCGCCAATAATCAAGGAGCCTGGCAATTAATTGTTTCATTTATAATTTCAAATGACTCATAAGATTTGTTTTAAACAAATAAATGTTTATATTGTATTGCACTACCACTGCTTCCAATGTTATAGTCTCACCGGTAAGAGATATACTATGAACTTTAGATATTCTCTCGCCAGATCTGTTTCTTCACTGTAACACTAGGTTGCACTTTTCGTTCTCTGATTTTACATCTTATACATTAGTATACAACCACCTTACGTCAATTCAAGAATGGTTTGGAAAACTGTGATTTCTAAACCAGTTTCACACACGGCAAACCTGTAAACCAGTAGTAGTTTATATATGTTTTTTTTTTCTTTATATTTAAGCAATAAAAGTACTTTCCGCGTGCTCTCTGCTTTCTTACAAACATGAGGGGGATGTTGGGAGAACTGATCAAAGCGAAATTTTGTAGTTTTACTAATGTGTGTTCTAGTGCTGGTGTTCATTTTTAACAAAAATCGATTTGAATAGCGCTGCGCACGGATTCTAAAATTAGATCGCGAGACTCGGACAAACAATCCCTCTGAAATCCCATTCAGAAGGATCGCGCTCGAAATACAAGCCAGGGTAGGAGTACATACAAGCTCTGCCATAATTAGTGGAACTACCAGTTTAAACCAGTTCATTTTGTATCGTTCTTTAGAGAGAAAACAGAGAAAATGGGATAAACGTATATTTGTCTGTCTGAGTTTTTAATTCGTGTGACTTCATCTGTGCGAAGCGCTATTTTCGGCGGCCATTTTGGAAAAGGGTCTATTTACGGTTGGTTGGTTTTTCAATCAGTTAACTTATATTTGATCATTGTTATTATCTTGTTCTTTTCTGTTTTTCTTTCTTTCGTTTCGTTAATCTATTATTAGCTTTTATTATATAGCAACGATAGTACGCGCGCTCTGAGTGGTCAATTTGCGATCCATTTTTTCCCGTACAGACCGACTGCCCGGAATATAAACCTAGATAGTGATATTCATACACACTCCAGTCAATATTGTAATAAACCCATTGAGATTTCGTATCAGTAAAGCTGCAAAGTTTGTCGAAGATTTGTTGAATACTGACCGACTATATAGATTTTATGAATAGATGATATTCACAACAAAATGCATGGTGGTAGCGCATTGATGCGCGCGCTAGCTGCCGCGTTTGATGATTTTGCCCAAACATTTCTTTCTAAAAAAAATAACCCAGAAAGCGATTTTTTTTAAATTCATATCTCAGCCAGTTTTCGAGTAATTCTTCCCAAACTGGACTTCGTTTCCTGATAACTAGAAATTATTCAGATATGGGTCTATTACCAGTAAAGCCCGGTGCACACTAGCGACATAACGACATAAGAACGTTATGTTGCAACGAAAAAAGCATGGGAAAATAGTTGAAAAAATCAAACATTTCCGTTGACCATTATTTGACTACATCACCAAAGCAGTCTTCATGATTTTCGTGCACTTCATCTTTTTGAAACCACTAAATTTTGTTCGCTTGATATTTTTCTTATGTCGCGTTATGTCGCAAGTGTGCACCAAGCTTAACCACACTATTTTCTTAGTGAAACTATTTAGTAAATAATACAAAATAATGCAATTAAGTTTTAGTATTATTTTTCATACTTACTGTTTGCACTCTACGATTTCAAGGTTCTCACAGAATTGCGGAATAGAAGTTGCTTCAGATTATTAACTAAATCGCCCATCATTTTTGTATTGATTTCTTAAAAGATGAACCACGTCGTTTCACACACAGCTGGCAAGAAAGCCGTAAAACGACAGTTAAAATTGGCACTTAAAGAAGTACGCTTTGCGTCCATTTCGAAGAAACTGCTGACGGGACGTTTCGCGTTCTCTTCTTTTGAGTAACTCGCTAACTACTTTCGTGCGCAATTAAAATTCCGAGCACACACGTGTTTAAAAAAGCCTCTAAAATGCCTTAGTTGTTATGACAGCGAGGTTGTTTATGTTTTACTTCTTTGGATACGAATATTTCTAGTTTCTCACGCGGTGTTTTTAGAGCATGCAACCGTGTACTGGTTGAACCTACCGCCCGCAGAGAGCTCACCAGTTCAGCAATGTCCCTCCGACGTTTCTTTTGTTCTCCTCAGCGCGAAATTTTCAGCAATGCTCAGTGTAGTTATGAATGTTTGAATCAGTTTACAAGACGTGAACCTTGATTTTTTACGGATTTTTCTCACGAATGGAACGGGTCAACTTCATTGAAACATGATTCGTCACATTGTTCAACGCAATTCAACATTTCCCGTCGTTGGGTTTCGCGATGTTAATTTTCAAATTGGTTAATTTTGCTTGTTCTGTCCTATCCCGCCAAATCCTTGTCCTGTTTCGCCTAGTGTAGTCGACTGGGTTTTCGTCACGACAGAAAGCCATTCGATTGCACTAGGTGAAACAAGGCAAGGACCCATGTGATTGGCTTAGATTATTTGACTGGCGGAACAGAAAAAGCCGGAATCTGAAACCAAAGCGACGTTCTGAACATACGCGCAGCGCATGTAGTCAATAGCTGTATTCACACTAGAGACGAGTTTCCCGTCTGAGACGAGTTTCTCGCCTTGAATATGGTTCCCTGTTCTTCTGTCATCACGTGAAAACAAGTTTTTTGAAGGAGAAACTTTAGACAGATAACAAGCAAGTGTTTCTGAGCAGAATTGACATAAATCAGGAACTTTTTCTGACGAGAAACGTCTCAGACGAGTTTTCCGTCTCTAGTGTGAATACGGCTAATGACATCCAATCCAAACTCCAGACTAAAGACTTTCATTGACGCCCCCCACCCCTCTCAACGAGCGGTCTACTGTGTAGGGTAGATGCGGCAGCTCTAGTTTTATCAGGCTATTCAAATGTTATCCTTGCACTACGTTGGGCATTATTAACTTAGATTCAATCATATTCTGCTTCATCAAAATGAGTGCAAAGTGTAATGCATATAAGTGCGTATTTTCACTCGTAGTTTTACAGCGTTCTTGCCGCATGCGGCGTGTGCAACGACGCGATTTAATAAAACAATAATATAGTAAATGGTGCATGGACAATATTCTTTGGCTTCATTTTCAATGACTTTTTTCTTCTGAATTTTTACAAAAAGAGCTTAGATCTTTTCAAAACAGTGCAATTTTGTGGGTTCTTGTATTCTATTTTCCCTTGTATTCTATTTTCCCTTGTATTCTATTTTCTCTTCCCGATCCAGCAAATCTTAGTTTTCACTATAAGTTTGTTTTCATCAACTGTTGCTATTGAATCTAGTGTGGTGTTTACTGCAGGAATAATTTTCCGGTTTTTGTTTCTCAATCAACCGGAAACCACTATTATTACAAAAAATGTAAACGACGCTCATAAAAACCGTTAGCGAGGAAAATAACATTTGGCAGATTTTTCTACACTTCTTGTACACTTCAATTTTTAGTCACTTGCATTTGAAGATGTACAAAAGTCGCCCGTTCGTCATGTAGGCCTGAGGTTGTTTGTATAATAATAAATAATAATAATAATATATAATATAATTTATTATATGGATGCCAGTGTTTTACCGGAAACTAAAACATTCGTATTTTCCATATCTTCACTAGTGAAAATATCAAAAGTTATGTACCGAATGTCCCGGATGTGCACGTTTGCAGTGTTGTTTTCCTGACTTCGTCTGCAGTGAAATCTCGCTCGCTCGGTCACACGAGTTTTAAGCCACAAAACTAAGTTTTGCTCTAGTTCTAAAGAGAAAAACCTTATTTCAACTATGGCAGAGAATCCATATAATAAAAAGAACATTACACGGTGGCTTGCAGATATGGATTTCATTTTCTCGTGTTCTTGCCACTCGAAAATAAAATCCATATCTTCGCGCCACCGTGTAATATCCTCTCTATATAAGTATATTATATAAGAATATATTATTATAATCAACACTTGATTGTATATGTTATGTTATTATTATTATTATTATTACTACTACTGCTATTATTATTATATTATTGCACTCATTCCTCTATTGACCGTCGTTTTTTCCTGTCCAGGTTAATTACTGCTATAAACTATTCAAATCCTTTCTCTTTCTATCTTTTAGGTTTCAAATGATTTGAAAATTGCCGAGAATCTGGTGAGCAGCGTTGAAAATTTCGCGCCGAGAAAGGCATTTGTAGATGTCGTTTTAGTATGTTTTCCAAATGTTTTCGGTTCTGTGCGGGAATTATTTGTCAGTCAGTAAAATGCGGGTTTCGTTTCTATGGCTCTCTTTCATCCGAAATTTTATTATATTCGCTGAACCTTTCAGCGTACGCTATTTTTTTTTATAAGAAAGTTTCTAAAGAATCGACTTCGGGCTGACCGAGTTTTTTCTGTCAGTCTTTTATTAGCTAGCAAAGTCGTTCACGTGTCTGGTATTTGCAATTTCAAGTTGCAATATCAAATTTGGAAAAGACTCTCGATTTGTAAAACCAGGGAAGTGGGGGTTTTCTGTCCCTTTGTTACGTTAAATCAAGAAAACGGTTAGAGCAAACTTCGAATTATAAAATTCTCGTCGCTCATAAAGTCTTTCGCGTGCCTTGTTTGAAGCTTGATTGCCTATTGTTTAGAGTTCTGTCATCCGTAACAAGTTCATTGAAAAACATCAAGCACTATTAATTCCAAACGCTTCCCTGTTCGGAAGCACAAATAAGCAGCTCCAAGGCTTGAGAACAGGTTCTAGTCGTGTTGAATTATTTCTAGGATTATTTTTTGAGCTTTAAGATATGGATTTGGAAACTTTGCTTGGAATTCGAGATCGGAGTTCTGTTGCAGTTGCTCCAAATTTGCTGAAATTCCGCGGCTACGCGTTGGACTGCGAGGGAAGAATTCGCTGCGAGCGATGCGTGCAGATTTATCTCAGTAAGTCAAAAACCGTGCTATGTTTTTCTGTAGTCCCCTACTTACGAGAAAACCTAGTGGATAAAATTTTTAAAGAAAGTTTTCTCGTAATTTAAGTGTTAAAATGCATAAGTGTTCAAAAAATAATTGGTAAAAACACAAAAAGCCACTTCTCTCTCGAGTAACTGTAAAAATATTGATAAAAGGTTTCTCTTGGATTTTTACAAGATTTTTACAAATCTTGTTCTACTAGCCAGATATCGTCACAAAGGTCAGACGCTGGTTACCCATGGTCAAGATATGTGCAAAATTCTTTGCTTGAATAATTTGACAGTTACTGGCACACTCCCGCCAAAACAGAACTGGAAAAACTCATGCATTAATTTGTTTATGCTTTTCAAGGCCGGAAGAAACTGTAAAAAAAAATCGATTGAAATTTTCTCTTGGACAATTTTTACAATTCTTGTTCTACTAACCAGGTCAGACGCTGGTCACCCATGGTCAATGCAAATTTCTTTCCTTGAATTTGACAGTAGTTTAATTGACACACTCCCGCCAAAACAGAACTGCAACTGAAAAAGGCTTATGCATTAATTTTTCATGCTTCTCAAGGCCGGCAGATTATGAAGCTTTTATGCAAAAGTTTAAAAACTTTTATAAATGCCCCTATCTATAATTAGCTGGAAAAAGGCCAGCCAGCCTCGTGAAAGTTGAATTGATGGAGTTATTATGACTGTGGGGGTCCGTCTCGAGTAAATCCATTTCCCGAGTCAAACATGTCCGAGTCCGAGTCAAATCCGAGCCCGAGTCAAATTTACGAGTCAATGATAAAAACTCCAATTATCTGATTTATGTATAACTGATTTAGAATTTGAATCTAGGGCTCCAGGTCATTACACTTGTTTATTTTCGAACAGAATGCATACATCGATACCAAGAGAAAATGATCATTTTCTCTTGTCGATACCGCAACACTTTGACTGTGGCCCGTCGTTTGTCCTCTTATAACCTGAGCTAATCTGCATTACAAGTATTTTAAAAATACCAACTAGCATTGTAAGTCAGCTGAAGTCAGACTTTTCATTCTCATTAAAGAATTAATTATAATTGATATGCTATATAGTATTTCCACGCACTTTTTGACACTTGGAAAAGTAGAAACATGGAAACAAAAGAAACCGCAAGGTAATGGGAAGCCTCGAGAGCGAACAAATACGCTTTGGAGACCTCATATTGCATGTTTACCGCTATCAAAATTGTCATTCTTTTTATATTATGGCTCACTAAAACTCGTATACAGTTGTTTTGCTATCTGCTGATAATGTTATAATATAAGCCATCCATGGCGATAGGCCCACTTTTTTGTCCAAAAATAAATAACACCATCGGCGATATGTTGTTGCCGAACATAAAACTTCGAAATCTGAGCATGAAAGAAAACTAAGTTGTATTTTCTTTGTTTAACATATTTTGTGCTAATCAAGCCAGGGAAAAGCCATGGTATATTTTAATGCAGAAATTCCAAATTTTGGAACAAAAATATCACCGACTCGGACTTTTGACTCGGGCTCGGATTTGACTCGCAGGGGCACCCAACGAGACAATACCGTAAGACAGCACAGAATACCATTATAACTCATTGCTGAGCATACAAATGACTGTAAACTGGGTATTTTTAATCCCTACAAATTTTATATCTGTTCGGATTTCGTAGCGGAAAGTTTTGGGTTGCGAAAATTTTAGGGATTGAAATCAAGTCTTCCGAAAATGCTAGGGGAAAAACTCTATCCGAAAATTTTAGGTGACCTTTTTAATGGCAAAATCCCCCAAAAATTACTCAAATTTAACCTTTTTGTGCAATTCGAAAAATCCAGGGGATCTTATAACCTATATACGAAAGTTAAAGCTTGAAATTCTGAAGCGAAAATCTCAGGTCTCGTAGCGCCATCCGAACAGATATTTTACCGAAAATGATCGTTGGGTGCCCCTGGACTCGGACTTGACTCGGGAAACCGGTGAACTCGGTCCGTCCCGCATAATATAACTCCCATGATTGAATATTCAGTCGAGAAAAGTGAAGTAGCTAGTTTATATTAATATCACATTCATTGCAGCTGAATTAAGCAATTTTACACAAATAAATTATTGAATTTAAAAAAATACAGTTACATATTTTTTAATGATATTTAAAAGTTTGACAGCTACTCCCGCCAAGCAGACTATACAACCATCAACTTGTGTTCCATCAACCCGTGTTCTAGGTTTTGGACCATGAATCTCTCGAGAATCAAAAGACAATTGCGAAATTCATGAATGATAGTACCAGAAAGGACGCAGATTACATATCTTTTGTTGACCATCCTCTCGCCAATCGCATAAAGTGAGTCCAGGATATTAATGTTTTGCATGCCATTTTGAAAGTATACGCGACCGAAATGACTCCTGGTTTTGAAACAATGAATTCTGGGATACATTGCGATCGGATCAGTCGCTTTCGATCGCTTTTGAATGTCTCCATATAATCTCATTCAATCTCACTCAATCGCATCGATCTCCAGGGTGGAACAGTGTTCTATCCGCGCGGCGATCGCGATCGCCCCGATCGTTTCATTCTTTTCCGATCGCGAGAGAAGTGTCTCCATATAATCTCTTGGATCGCGAGGGCACTACTTCAAGCGATTGGTGATAATAACAATAATAATAATAATAACTTTATTTCATGAGGGTAGCACATTACAGTCAAGACTAATAAACTTGTGGCCCTCTCTAAAATATAAGTATATATATTACAATAAATATAAGACTAAAGAGATCGAAGAGACTGAAGAGATCGAAGAGATTGTATATGGAAAACCAGAGAGGTACCATCCCACCCCCTCTGTTTTTGAACACCTAAGTTCTTTCCTGGGGGAACTGTGCAAAATATGCGGATTCTTTGATGTGGTTCTAATCGAAATTGGTTTTATGACTAAGAAGTTATTTAAAAAAGAAATGCTGCGCTCATTCGTAAAATACTGTTCTTGCCACTCGAAAATAGAACTCTTATCTTCGCGCCGCCGTGTAATATCCACTATATCTGTGTTATCTGTCGTATAAGTCGACCTTGAAACAATAGAATAATTCCAATTTCCATTGTTTCACGGTCGTCTGATCGGACCTTATGGAAACCAGCCTTTTGCATACTGAAAGCACTGTTAATTCCTATTATTATATAGACACGAGTGTTTTACTGGGAAATACGCCACTCGTAGATCTCATACGAAGCTACATCCGGGTCCTCAGTGACATATTTTCCATATCCTCACTAGTGAGGATATCGGTCAAAACAAAAGTGCTTGGAAATCAATTTGGAATATTTTTTCTGGTTTGTCTATATAATAAAAAGAAAATAACACGGTGGCTTGAAGATATGAGTTTTATTTTCTCGTGTCAAAAACAATATTTTACTCATTCGCTGCGCTCATTCGTAAAATATTGTTCTTGCCACTCGAAAATAAATCTCATATCTTCGCGCCACCGTGTAATATCCTCTATATAATTTCCTTTTAAAATCATTACGGAGAGTTTATAAGTTTCTATTATCAATTATTACAAGTAGAAAAATTTCTTTAAATTTCTTCCAAAAAATTCTTGCACAACCTGATCCCCGAAAAAAAATTCATGCACAAAAAAATTGTCACCCCCCTCCCCCAATTTCTAATGGTCCACCCCTAATTGCGGCACAACTGTGATCGAAATTTGTTTGCACTTGGGTAGCCATACTAAACGATACCCAGAGATTTCCAAAACCGACCTGACCTCTAGTCTGATTTGTGAAGTCTCACGTTTCCTTATCGATCGACACCAGTTCAAAAGCAAAGTTTGGCGGGATGAGCCGGACGCGGAACTTGCAAACATGGATCTTGAGAACTTGTTGTCGATCCGGGCAGCTCGCTCTGTATCGGTTGTCCCGACCTTGCTGAAATTTAAAGGATACGCTTTAGATGAAGGAGGAAGGATTCGTTGCGAAAACTGCGTACAGCTTTATTTGAGTAAGTGTTTTGAACCCCAACCGTAATAACCTAATACCGTGCTTGAGTTAAGTTAATCAAAGTTCATTTCAAGCGACGGTAAGATTAAAACGAAATGTCAGACCAGTTCAATTCCATGTTTACCCTCTTCTCTCTCTCAACTCACGTCTGATTTTGTTCATGTTTTTGACCGCAACCAGAGTTTTCCTTTACTTTGTTGTAAGTTAGGGGTCATTTAATATAACGATTTCAAACGTTTCTTGAACAGAGCAAGAACGCGAGAAAATGTAGAAAATTCGAGTCACTCAAAGAAATGGATTGATATTGGAATTGCTAATTTCGAATAGCTGAGCACTGCGAGTTTCATAAGTTACTTTAAAACCGAACTAGAGCTGCTCAACTAGAGAATATAATTTTTCGGTGCCGAACATTTTTCCTGTTTCGTTTTATGTGCCTAGGCAAGTGTATTTACTATTTAAAGTTCCTTTTCAATCCGTGTTTACGCGACCTTGCTCCCCTGCTCCTCTTAAACTTATAAACACTCGTGTTCTTGTGTCTTTCGCGATCGTTCGTTACATTACGTATTTGCGCGCTTTTTCTATCCGTTGATTGACATTTCTCAGATAACTCGTTCAAATCGGTCCGCGCCTGCAGCGCGGGAAAAGATAAGGATAATATTTATTGACCTTCTATCCAATAACTAGATACATCTGTTAATCATAGATGTTATTAATTTACAATAAAAAAAACTTTCAAAACTAATGAGACAGGAATATAGCCTCATGAAGTGAACTTGCGTGACACGGAGCGCCGATACAATATACCTGGGGACGATTTTATATTTTGTCACGCAACGTGTTGGTTGAGAGGGAAGCGTTGCGTGACCGAGACTATCTCTTGCGGGAGAGTGTCATCCCACGAAAATGCTTCCAACGCGAAAACGTAGTCTCCCTCTTCAATATATCTTATAGAATCGTATGATATCTCTTTTTTTCGGAATTTGAGGACGAGATATCATACGATTCAAGTATATTCAAAGTCTTGAATCGGTAGATTCTGCCGAAAAAATAGCACTCAAAAAGGCGATGTCCGGCCTTTTTCGTGCTATTTTCTTAGCGAAATCTAACCTCCTGAAGCTTTGAATAATCCCAGAGTGCCATAGCTAGCATAGAGACAGAGGGGGCAGCCCCCCCCCCCCCCCCCCAGCGAAATAAAATTTTTAGTGTCAACATTTGGGGGAAAACCTGCTTGCCCCCCCAGCAAAAACAAAGAATGACCAAGGCTTGCCCCCTCAGTCAGAAATTTCTAGCTACGATAGGTCTCGCTCTCAAATTTCTAGTTGGGACATTATCGTACCCAGAGCTCCTCGGCTCGTCACCTCGCAGGGGAGGCTCTGGTGACAGCCATTGACGCATGCGCGAGATTTGATTCAGAGCCATTGGGAGAAATATTTCTGCGCATGCCCCAACGTTCAAAATCAGCCAATCAGCGATGGCCCTCAAATGGATGTCCCCAGAGCCTCTCCTGCGAGCAGACGAGCCGTGGAGCTCTGGGTACGACGAGAATTACGTTTGGAGGGACACTCGAAACATTTTAATATCACTCACCTGCGGCTCGTAATTTTACAATGTTCTCGTGTCCCTCCTAACGTCACAAGTGCTCTATTGCGCCGATGAAGTCATAGAAAGTTGTGCTCTAATGCTCAAATAACACAGGCGACCCTGCCTGGAGGCTGACTTTTGTTAAGAACAATTTATGCTTGATCTTGATTAACTTATTTTTAGTTCATACATACCAGGCCTTGGTGATATGGTCCTAGTGGTCCTTTGGAATGGCTGTACATGTATTATATATCACTTTAAACCTGTAGAACAAAGTGTAGAACAAATATCGAGTTTGTATTAGTAAACTAATAATGATATTAGTGATTTCTTTTCAAAACGGTTAGTTTGGCAACCTTTCCTTGATAGAATTCAGACGTGTTTAGCAGACAGTCAGGATACTCGAACCGTGAACACCAAATTTATCTCCCAAAATATTCTTATACTCAATACAACTGTAAAGAGAATACAAAAGTATGTTTCCTTGGTAAATTTGAGGCCTATTGAGTGTTTTCCGAGCGAAATATATGGAAATGAATTCCCGCCATTTTGTACAGTAAATGTATGGAGCCGCCATGTTGGTGCCCAAGCAGATGAGCTCCAACATGGCGGTCAAATTACCAGTTCTCCAAAACGGCTATTTAACGGATCATATCAACAAGAATCTTATCGGAATGGTAGGATATGAACATAGATAACATTCTAATTTGTCTAGATTGTAATAATTAAGAAAATTAAGTAAATACGGCACGCTCAAAATATGTGAATGGTGTTGCGTGACATAAATAGCTTCACCGATATCTGCGGACCTGCGTGGCAGAAAGTGCCGAAATTTGGTGTGACGTCTCCTTTAGTAGAGTTATACTCAACACTGAAAGTTCATCTTCCTAGAGCTTTTAGTTTATAAGCTAGCATTTTTATGACGTCATGTGAAAACCACCAATATATTTCTTTCACATTCTGTGTGCGATTTCAAATTGAACCACGTAATATAGACAGAACATTTTTGTTTCCTTTTCGGATGGCGACGTACTGTGGACGGAAAACTTTTGTTATTGGCTCAACAGTACGGGATTCCTGTGTTACTTCTTTCCCCCCGCGACACAGGAATCCCGCGCCCAAAAAAACCCCAAATATCCGAGAAAAAAAAAGCACTGGAGAGCCGGCCAGCAGGACACGTTTAAACTAGTTGTAGCTCTCGCTAAAAGTGCCAACGAGCAAGACAGTGAATTATATTTTGCCCTTTTGAAAATATGAGTTCCTCTGACTCACTGCTGCCCTAATTTCATTTGGCCGACTATAGAGACAAATATCTACCTCTAAATTTCATACATGTAAGGTTGCATTTCCAATAACAACAGCGCGAGAAATATATACAAACACAGCATCACGACCTTGGCTACACGGGCGCACTTCAGAAGTGGACAAGGGGTCAAATAGTAGATTTCTCTTCTGATACTGATAGTGCTCAAGTATTTGGTTACCACTTTCAAAATCCTGGCACTTTGATTGGCTAGTGGTTACACCACTCTGAACTCGAGAATTTTCCTATTAATGCTGCCGCCTCGCAGCCTCGCCTCTTGGCTCGGCTGCTCGTTGGCAATTACGAAAGTAGGAAAACACCACAGCAACACTTTCATACACTAGACTATGTCATTACTGTCTATTGTTTAAAGTTATTTCCATTGGTAACCATTTGCTATAAATCGTCTGGGTAAAATTTTACAATTGCAGCAGACAGACTCGCCCTCTTCTTACGAAGCTCGGCTGTTTCTCTTCCACAGAGACTTCGCTGTCCATTATTTTCGTCTCGTGCAGTTATTGTACAGAACCGAATTAAATATCTTGAATTAGTCTCTACCAAATCAGTGGATATCCAGCTGATTTGATGAATATTAAAAAAACTATCCCCTCAGGGTAAATAAATAGTGGATGGGGAGTAGTTATATTAAAACATTTTTCTCACTTGCCGAGATATATCGCTAGCAACGTTAAGTTTTCACAAGGCATTCTTTCATTATGGAAACTTATTTCCATTTTTCAAAAGTTAGTTTTTGGCAACGAAGAGGAGAGTTTAATTTTCGTAGGGATTTGTGGAAACCTGAATGGAATTCAGACGTGTTGGGCAAGTTCAGTGACACGGAAAATGCGGTGAGCCGTTAAAAGTGAGGGAGCTGCCCCGAACCCTGCAAGTACTTAGTCTGCAAACCACGACATCGGAGTTCTGAAATCCGCCATCTCAAGATGGACATGTTTAATATTATTAGCCTTCGCTCCAAAAGCGAACCCGCCGTTTACTTGCAACTTTTTAAATTTCGAGGCTACTCTTTGGATTGCGATGGGAGAATTCGATGCGAAAAGTGCAGTCACATGTACCTAAGTAAGTGATTTCCTTTTTTTCTGATTTGAGGATTGTATCGGTTAAGTTTCTCTGATAACAAAATATGTTTTGATTGCATTTGTAGCAGGATTAATTAGTAATTAGAATACAAATAACTTTGATTCCTCTCCTTAACCATCCTAAAGAAAAAAAGGTTTTCTCAGAAGTCAAAACTAAGAACAAGCATTGCTGTGTTTTCCGTCATTCCCCGCAGAAACCAACGACTGTGACTGAAGCACGTATCCATTCTATGTTATGCGTGGTTTGTTTGATGTTTTACTCAGTATTTCGTTGAAAATTCTGTGTTCTCACACAATTTTTGCCGGTTTCTTTTGAAGAACCCATTTCGAAGTTATTCACAGAGAACAGAAATTAAAAAATTATGACACATACAAAACATGAATACTAATAATAGAACAATGCATTGAGTGCTAGCTTTAAAAGGACATCCCCATACAGTTTTTCTATTTACTATAGCCATACTAAAAGAAAATTGCAGTTTTTTTTTACTAAACAACATCGCTTTTGCCGAACCATAGACACTTTTCTCCAAAACGCCACTAGATTAGAATATCAATGGAGCGAAAATAGATTTCTTTGCATAAAAAGCGCGGAACAAAAACTAGTTAATAATAATAATGACACCCCTCTGTAACAGACCCGACGAAACCCGACCTGACGGGAAATTTTGACCCTACCCGGTCAATTTTTAGCCTCCCCGAGACCCGACAAATTTGGAGAAGGCTGGTAAAAAGCGAGGAAAACTCGACGAGCAAGATTTTTGCCGCGCGCCAAATCCCGCCCGAGTTGCTCGGCCTGAAAACTCTACGGTAAGCTTGCAACGCAGGATAAGACAGAGACCATTATTTTGTTTAGATTTATAGCTAGCGGTGTTGAACATAACCGCTAAGAAACAAAAAGCCTAATAAGTGGGCGAGTTGGCAGGCCAGAATACTTCACGTTTCTTTCAGATTTACTGATTTACTGGATTACGTACGTAAAGCTACAAACCGCAAGTTATCCTAAATTAGCAAAGGCACTTATATAAGGCAAATCTTTTACTGTGCTTATCTTTTGATATCTGTTTACCATTGCATACCTTTCCGCTATGTTTTGTCGGCGTATCAAAGTTTAGTGACATTTTGAAATATCGCCGAAAGACCCCCAGACAGTCAGAAGCGCCGAACTGGAACTCCTTTTCAGGCGAATTACATCATTTGTCGATAATTCTTGGCTCGAAAGATTTGATTTTGCTGTTTAGTTTGTTTGCTTATTTTACTATCTGCCTCTTGCTAAAAAGTACAGACAGACAGACAGCAAAAAAAAAGAGAAAAAAAGTAGATGTTTTCCATTTTTTCTGCGGCAATATGTTAGGCTTCTCTGCGTAACAATATTTAACTACAGTAAAAATCCGCGTATAAATTTTAGCCTAAAACAGATTCTTATTTGATTTGAAAATACAAGGAAACATGGGGTTCACATGGATAATTCTACTTCTAGCCCACAGGTTCTTAAAATCCAGGTTCTTATATGCGGGTTTTTACTGTAGTCGAGTGAAAAGGAACTGTATGAAAAGTATGAAATAATTAGGGGCACTCAACGAGACAATGCCGTAAACAGCCCAGCATGCCATTGCTGAGCAAACAAATGACTGTAAACCGGGTATTTTAATGCCTACAAATTTTGTATCTGTTCGGATTTCGTAGCTGAAAGTTTTGGGTTGCGAAAAATTTAGGGATTCAAGTCATCAAGTCTTCCGAAAATAGCAGGGGGAAAACTCGATCAGAAAATTCTAGGTGACCTTTTTAATGGAAAAATCCCCCCCCCCCCCAAAAAAAAGGTAAAATTAAACCTTTTGTGCAATTCGAAACATCCAGGGGATCTTATCATCTATATACGAAAGTTCAAGCTTGAAATTCTGAAGCGAAATTTCAGCTCTCGTTGCGCCATTCGAACAGATATTTTACCAAGAACGATCGTGGGTGCATAGTCCTGAGTAATCTATGTATTTTGCCTCATCGGAAATGATAATTAGCTAATATCTCCGAGTATAATACCAACGAATTACACTGCAAATAAAATATAAAATACATGATATATAGAATGTATGTTGGTATCAAGAGTACCAATTTTTTTTAAAGCGAGTAGAGATGTCACTGTTCTAATAGTGTCCGGTAGAAAGTTCCAGATTTTTGAAATGAGAATTGAGAAAGTCCTTAGGTTGTTGTTCTAGGTATACCACACAAAACAGACTTTCCCACGCATAATGATATGCTATCTATTGGTTTCGTTTGCTTTATTATGACATTTCACAACACGTCCTACTAGAAATTGTTCACAGTCCGATGAAAACCATTCTAGTGTTGTTCCGCCAGTGTCTTGTAACGGAACAAAACTTCTCCTTGTCTTGGGGCAGCGGGAAGTCACCAGACAGTCGTCTGCTTGTTATATCGCTACGAGCCTATGAATAGACCTCTAGATTCCCAAGGGTAAATCAACCGAGCATGACTAGAGGGCAAACAAACTTTTTAGTTTACGAAATCGCAAAGAAATCTGACAACGTGGCATATTCGAGTTTATTGGCCAAGTTCTTTATGAGCAGTTAAAGAAATTACAGATCAGAAACATTTGAACTTTTTTTGCTCTCCAGTACAATCACATGACAGACAAACTGCAAAAGGCCTGTTCCTAAAATGATGGCGCGCGCTTTATTAAAATATTAAGGAGGCTGCCTACAATTTTTTCTGCCCTCCACCACCAAACTCTGCCTGCTGTTCAAGTACACAAACTTGTACCGGTCTGAGCTTTCACGTGGTTACCCCGGAGGGTTTGATCTTTATTGCAATGTGTATTTTGTTGTGATCGCAACGTAATAACCACACCCTTGTTTATTATTAGGGGCCAGTGGTGTCATTTTAAAAGTTTAGATCGAGCAACGCGTCTACTGGCCCCTAATAATAAATAAGGGCGTGGCTATTATGTTGCTATAGCAACTCCAAACTCAACAAAATATACATTACAATAAAGTTCAAACCCTCCAGGGTAACCATGTGAAAGCTCAGACCGGTACAAGTTTGTGTACTTGAACAGCAGGCAAACAAAGTTTGGTGGTCGAGTGCAAAAAAAATTGTAGGCAGCCGCCTTAATGTCCCTCTAATTGATTTTCTGTTACCATAGTAACTGAGTGATCGTTTCTTTTCCTTAGCCCCTACGCTGAGCGAAGACGAAGACGACGCAAACGATGACAATCTCGCATGGGACGACTCTGCGATCCCTGTGGCTGGCGGCACATCCCCTGTGAATGGGTCCTTCTATCCCGCTATCGGTGGCCCCTTTTCCGCTCTCACGCCCAGCATGTGGCCACAGGATATACTTTCAAGAATTCAGCAGGTAAATGAGGCCCTTAAAGGGCCGGTGACAGCCGCCATTTTGACAGCATAGCAACATACGAAGTCGGAGAAAGCATCCATTTCCATCGGCTGATTTATGGAATACAGAGCAATGTTCTTAATTGAATTTGCTAAATCAAATCTGAAACTATGTTTTTTAAGAGATTTCTACACGTAATTCGTCTTCTAATATCCTCCTGAAGTTTTGAAGAGTCCCAAAGTGTGACGTCACAAATTTGAAAAAAAAGTCGAATGACCAAGAAGACTGAAACACCAACTCCAAAGGACGTTGCATGCAAAAAATGAGGTGAAGCGGTTGCAACGCGACCGAGATATGGCCCACGGAATACATAATTTTCTTTAACAAATCACTGTATTTTGGACTCAGTTCCAAACTGTTTGGAACTGAACCAAAAATACAGTGATTTGTTTAAGAACATTAAAATGTTATAATTGTTTGAGACCTACTCCCCAGACTTGCAGCTCGTAAGCTGAATTACGCTGGGTCTCAACGGCGCCACTGGCAGCCAAGCGGTCCTAAGCACAAACACTGAGGGTAGTCACTGTCAGGAGGGTTTGTTACGTCCCCAGTGGTTCTTTAACGTCCCCCCTGAAACTGGGTAGAGTAGAAAGGCGAAGACGGAACCTCGGGTTATTGTCTCACCCGAAAGACGTGAAACACTGTAGAACAAAGTTCAACTCACAATATGAACCAGTTTCGACCGAGACCAGAACAGAAAGAAAATTTCCTCTGTCTCGGCCAGGAGTCGAACTCGGATCACAGCGGTGAGAGACCCAGCGCGGTAACACTGAGCCAGCCGTGCTTCCCTCAGCCATTCTCTTTCCCAGAGCTCCCCGGCTCGTCTCCTCGCGGGGGAGGCTCTGGTGACAGCCACTGACGCATGCGCGAGATTTGATACAGAGCCGTTGAGAGAAAGATCTTTCTGCGCATGCACCAACGTTCAAAACCAGCCAATCAGCAAAGGTTCTCAAATGGATGTCACCAGAGCCTGCGAGCAGACGAGCCGGGGAGCTCTGGGTACGAGAATGTCCATCAGCGGGACATATCTCGTTCGCGTTGCAACCGAGTTGCCTCATTTTTGGTGTGTAGCTTTCATTCGATATGCCCTGTCGAAATTAACGTTTTGTGATGTGATACTATGTTCTGTTGATTCAACCACTCCACATCGTTGACATAAAAAATCATACTTCCAGTTAGAATATTTCTCCTTTTTCGAGTCCTTTTTTTTTTGTCATGGGAAAGTAATCGAATTTAATGTGCTTTCTTGTGTGAACCCATTCTCGAACCAAGAGCTCCCCGGCTCGTCACCTCGCGGGGGAAGAAGCTCTGGTGACAGCCACTGACGCATGCGCGAGATTTGATACATAGCCGCTGAGAGAAGCAACTTTCTGCGCATGCCCCAACGTTCAAAATCAGCCAATCGGCGAAGGTCCTCAAATGGATGTCCCCAGAGTCCCCCCCCCCCCCCGCGAGTAGACGAGCCAGGGCTCTGGGTACGAGAATGACGTCCTGGTTTGGGCGTTAGAGATTTTTCTCTTCTGCTTGAGTTGTGTTTCATACATGGACTTCTGTACGTACTCTTGTTGTTTCCGGTTTCAGACTGAAGATTCTGGAAACCGCCCCGAAGGCCACTATGATGAGTTTGGTTTTATCATGGATGGAGGTAAAATATCTTCCGAACCAGGAGTACATTACAAGGAGTGTCCATCTTCCACAATAGGACTGTCAGCCAACATAGTAGAATTTGAGCTATTTTTACCATCAAAATTATCCGTGCTTTCCAACGGAATAAAGATTTCGAAATAAAAAAACTATTGATCTGATCTAGCCGCCTCTTAAGGCCGGTTTACACTTGCGATTTTTGTTGCATTTGTCGAGGCGATTTTTTTCGCGCGAGTTGCAATTCCAACTCTCCCTTCTTCCTTCCCGGAGGACGCCATCTTGGATTTTGTAAATTGAGCCATTTGGGTAAAACTGCTGACCGATTTACTATCATCGAATGAAGGTTTTTAGTTCAGCATTTTGCTGTGTAGGATTTTTTTCGGCCCGAAATTAAGAAAAAAAAGCTCCAACCCCTTCTCCTCCTCAAGACTCTGAATGGTCGGCCCCTAAAAGGCATCTGACAGTTGTTGTTTCCTTTCTCTTGCCCGCCAAAGGAGAACTTGAACAAGAGTACAAAGACCCGGATCCCGGAAACTTTGTGACAAATGAAGACGACGCTCTCAGACTCAAATGGACCGCGTACCTTGAGTTCACACAAAACCAAGACGTCGGAGATATGACTTGGGACAAGGTAAACATGTTGTATTATTACATAAACATCAGTGAAATACCAACGGATCTCTCGCGCGAAAAAATGATACCTTCACACTGAATATATGATTTTTATCTTCACTCTTCGCAGTCAAGATAACTCGCATAGCTTTCTAGTTTTAAGATCTTCGTAAAATAAAAAATATATATAATAAACAAAACATTACATGGCCGCTTGGAGATACAAATTGTATCTCTCTCGTGAGATACATTTTCAACACTCGAAGATAAAGTTCGTATCACCGCGCGGCCATGTAATATCCTCTATATACGTTATGATATGTTACTAGGAGTAGAAAAGAGGGAACTCAGTAAAACATCTGGGTTTTGTTAAAGTAAAACGGTTGTTTTACCATGTGTGGCCAATAATCTGACTAATCCAATTCGTCATGGTGTGTTTTATTTTTTCGTTGTTTGTCAAAATTTACTCTTATCAGAAGCTTCTGTAATTTTTTGTGCGTCATGTGCTTGTTTGGTTACCATAGCGACCGGTCATGGTGTTTTATTTTCAACTAGATTATTTGTGAAAAATAATAAGATAGAGTTAAAACTCCGGGTGTTGTGTGTTGTTTGTCAAAATCTACCCACACCAGAAATCGATTTTGTAGCTTCTGTTATTTTTGTGCGTCAAATGTTTGCTTGGTTACCATAGCGACTGGCGTCATGTTTTTTTAATTTTCCGTTACATGTGTTGTTTGTCGAAATTACCTTTATCAGAAATTCATTACTTTAGCTTCCGTTATTTTTTGTGCGTCATATGTTTGTTTTGTTACCATAGCGATCGTCCCTCGTTGTAGCTTCTGTTTTTTTTTGTGCGTCATATGTTTGTTTTGTTACCATAGCGATCGTCCCTCATTGTAGCTTCTGTTATTTTTTGTGCGTCATATGTTTGTTTCGTTACCATAGCGATCGTCCCTCATTGTAGCTTCTGTTATTTTTTGTGCGTCATACGTTTGTTTCGTTACCATAGCGATCGTCCATCATTGTAGCTTCTGTTATTTTTGTGCGTCATGTGTTTGTTTCGTTACCATAGCGATCGTCCCTCATTGTAGCTTCTGTTATTTTTTGTGCGTCATATGTTTGTTTCGTTACCATAGCGATCGTCCCTTATTGTAGCTTCTGTTATTTTTTGTGCGTCATGTTTGTTTGGTTACCATAGCGACTGTGCACCATGGTGTATTCTATTGTAGCTTCTGTTATTTTTTGTACGTCATATGTTTGTTTTTGTTACCATAGTTATCTTGAAGAAGCTACACGCCGTACGTGTTATGCTAGTCCATCGGTGTGATTATACTCTTTTGTAGTTGCCGTTTTTGTTTTTTGTTTTGTTGGGGCGTTGTCGGTTTCCATGGCAAAATACGACGAGATCGCTATATAACTTGCGTATGTCCTTGAGTAGATTAAAAGAGTTGAAACTACGGCATATGCGAGCAGGGAGAGTGCTGAAAAGAGCGACTGAATCGTATATGACAAGCGATAATCCTCTGGATTAGAAGTTTCGAATGGAGACCTTCAAGACTGCTTCATTTGTGGAAATGTCCTCGAGAGAGAGGACGAAGCAACGGGTTCGACCATCTCAATCGTCAAGAGTGAGCGATGTTACTGACATTCGAACTAAGTCCAACAGCATCCCAAGCAAGCCAGAATGTAAAATCTCTCGATCTGACAATATGAGTAATAGGCTCGCATCGCAGCGCAGGGATAAGCAGTCAAAAGCTCGCGGCGTCCCAACGCTGCCCCCAATTCGGGACAAGAAAGTAAAGCAGTCACACACAGAAGCGAGGCGCAGTGAGAATTTCTACACAGGGTCTGACAAGTCTGAAAATAAAGGAAACTCTAGATTACAGCCAAATCAAAGGACGAAAAGGAGAGAGCCTTCGAGGGCTAACGTGATGGAGTTTCACCCGAAGAAAGAACAGAGAATAAAGGAAGAACGCCTGAAGTTACCGCCAATTCAAGCAGTCGAAATTAGGGGGAATAAGCCCTCAGTGCCAGGAAAAGTAATCATTCCCCAGAAATCATCGGCAACAGAAGCTCAAGAACGCATGAACTTGCCGCCAATCGAGGGTAAGAAAATTGAGAGTATGCCACGGAGGGAAAGACAATCTTCGACAATAGACGTGGAAAATTTTCGCCCAGGATGTTTCAGAACTGCAGTCAAAATGAACAGAACGTCACTGGAGTACAATAGGAAGAAAAAATCAGATAAAGGGAACAAACCTTCACTTCTAGAACTGGCGAATTTTCATGCCCAAAGAAAGAAAGCAATTTTTGAAGGTGGTGAGTTACCGTCGCCTAGAGCTGCTGGTGTTTTGAAGCGTGTAACATCACGAGATGAGTGACGCAGGGTACGTACGCATCCTGTGAACCCTGGAATATTCTGGATTTTCATTTTCTTCCTGGAAAGTCCTTGAAAGTCCTGGAATTTTAAGGAAAATCCTGAAAAACTCCTGGAAAAATGTTTCAACTCAAATGTGCTTGAATCAGTCAGTTTCGTGAATCTGATTTTGGGCTGCAAATTATGACATCCTCCAGACTTATCATGTTCTTTTGGAGAGAGGAAGCATGTCTACCCAATAAAAACTCCTGGAAAAATAACTAAAGACTTCCTGGAAAATCCTGGATTTTTGTCATTCACAAAGCGCACGAACCCTGGTGACGACATATCACACGTAAGCAGTATATTTCAATGACTTCATCGTAAAGAAGAAAGACTTTCCTTGTAGATAGGAGCTCCAAGCATAGTTCGCATAGTTCGTTTAGAGTGAACAATTTTCAAATGACTGCAGGAAGACAAAATATACCTAGCCAATCAGAACGAGAGAAAATACAAGTTGCTGCTGAATGGCTTCCTCGTCAGCCAATCACAAGCCAAGTAAAACCACTACCACGCGATAAGCACGTGAGTGGTTTCTTTGTAAGCCAAGCCAAGTAACAACACTATCATAATATTATTATATAGTTTATTGAAACCCATTGCAGTCTCACTACTGAATTACAGGCTGATTGTATATAGCCTTTTCAAGAAACGTTGTCGGTGCCCAAGAGAAAAGACCAAAGAGTAGACCGAAAGTGATCATGGGACTGCGAGGTGATTTGTTTAGAGCAATAAGTGGGCACGAACAGTGAATATATATTTTTGTAAAAATCGAAAATTTATTTCCCTGATTTTTACTTTTGATAAGCAGACTTTGATTTTCCCCGCTACCAAGAAATGTGTTTGAGAAATAAAGCTTGTTTCCAAATGCGTGCTCTTATTATTTCTCCAACCCAAATTAATGTTGGCACGTGCTTAAAGAGCCTTATATGTTTCTGCTCTGACGCGTGCTTAGAGAACCTTTACCTCAGAGGATTCAAAATATTTCCCTACGGTTCTCTCAACAGTTCTCTCGTTTAGAAAGCCCCGTGGATGCGTGAAAACTGAGTTAAGTTAAGCAATGAAGACACTTTATAAACGAGTTTTCAAACGTTTTTCGTTCTACCCGGCTGCTATTGTTTTATTTATCGTATTCCGTTCTTTACCCAGAGCGCCTTTCGGTCTTTTCTCTTGGGCACCGACAACGTTTCTTGAAAAGGCTATATATTGAATGTCGTTGAATCAAATGGGGACTGGTTTAGCTTGGCACCAATGCTAAACGCTTTTGGAAGAAAAAAGCCCATTGGAACACATCCTTCTGTGGTAACTCATGGAAATGGCGTACCCTGCGAGCAGTGGTTTCGTTTGCCGTCGGCCTAAGAGAGGAGGAGACCAATGCTTGCGGGGTAGAAATAGCGTAGAGTGTTCCTATAAATAAGCCACGTGCGGTGTGCCACATGGCAGTGGTCTTGGTCTACTGATGCTTTATTTGTATATTTATAATGGAGTACCCAGGTTTCCGAAAGTTAGCTGAAATTGTTCACAGGTCACACAAATAGATAGTGCAATTTTTGTAAAAGAATAAAATATTTTCAATACAGTTATTTATATTTTCTATAACGATATCTTACATTTATTCCATCTATTAATTGTATTTTTTTGTGTTTTTGAGCCCAATATTGATAAATAAACTACAATGTTAATGTTGTCAATATATTTTACATTTAAGTTTTAATTTGAGTTGCTTCATATAGCTTGACTGGCGAAACAAAATAAGATCCCCAAAGCGAAGCTACAAATTCAGGTGTAACCAATCAGACGTATCTAGCAGTCAGACTCTCACCCAGTCTCTTAGTGAAAAAATCGAGGAGCACACACAGGGAGTTGTGGGAAGGATTAGTGTGACTCCCACAATCCATTGCGCGGCACACTAAAAATTCCCACAATCCACTGCGTTTGCCCTTCAGCTTTTCTGCTAAGCGACTGGGACTTTGTACAAAAAAAGAAGCCCGGCCAGACGTATTTTATAGTACGTATACGTGCAACTTTGGCTTCACGAGGTACGCGCGTGCGTACTGACGTGCTAGCTACGCGTCTGCTCATTCTCGAACCCAGAGCTCCCCGGCTCGTCGCCTTGCAGGGGAGGCTCTGGTGACATGCATTTGAGGGCCTTCGCTGATTGGCTGAAATGGCGCGCACGCGTGCATAAAAGTAGCTTAATCTCGCTTCATAAAAACGTGTTTGTCAAAAATAACACTGGCGTTCGTTTCCTAGTCGTCTGTTTAACCTATGCCTTCGACTTGAACGCTCCAAAAGTAATTGTGAGGCATAAAACCACCATTTTCTTTTGAACATGCGTCGGTGGCTGTCACCAGAGCCTCCCCCGCGAGGTGACGAGCCGGGGAGCTCTGGGTACGAGAATGTGCGTCTGCATTGAATGCGCCTACGTGACCGAAAGGCAGTATGGGAGCAACAGAATTTCCTATTTGGATGATAAATTCCACAAAACGTCCCACAGGACATTTCCCCGGCAAGTAGTAGTTTAAAAAGCTGTAGATGCAATCGTGAAGGTTTTTGGGGGTCCTGTGTTATCGTCCTGTTTTTGTCGCTGTCTTAGCTCACCTTTTTGCTCGCTGCTGTTTCCACAGGTATCCCCTAGTTTTCCGCACTCAGACAAGCTGAGGGAGTTGGTGTATTCGGGAATACCGCACAGTATGAGAGCACCGGTATGTGTCGTTTGCACTTTTTAACTTGTTCTATTTTATCCTTGCAATCCAACCGAAGTCGTCAGTCTGGAAAAACGTTGTAGCGACCGCGGTCGTTACAAGAGGATCCGGTCAACGCTCAACAGCCAATCAGCGTGCGCCATTTCACCAGAAGTAGTGGCTGCCATATAATATTCCTAATTTGCCAGCTTGAGGCTGGTTCACAAACGAGGTTGCATTTTGGACTTTTAGTCGCATTTTACAGACTGTGGGTGACAAAAGTGCTTAAAGGGGCACTCGCACGTTTAATTTTTGAACAACCTGTCAAAAAATAGGTCCAATTCTAATCACCAAAAATATATTTAAGTTTACCGTGAATAATCAAAATAACAGTCCAGGTTTGTTTAATGACCTTTTACCTGTTAAATCAATACAAATCTATAGTGTTTTTGTCTATTATGAAGATGATGGAATCGGATTGCGATTTGAATGATTTGCTGCTCAGGCAAGCGTGCGAGTGCCCCTTTAAATTTGAGTCGCAAATTAGAAACGTTTAGTCGAAAAAGCGACTCATACATGCACAATTTCCAGCCGTGACTGGGACGCTGCAGTGCTCGACCTCGGCTTTTTTAGCCACTAGTCCCAGGACAAGTAGCACAGAAAAGTTACTTGCCCTAGCCAATTTTCTAGTTGTCCAGTTATGGTATAAAACATTGTTGTAAAATATAGACCAAGTATATGTACGAACATATAAATATAACTTGTCTACCAAGTTGATAGCTTCAAGAGTGTGACACTAAACTCGCTCAAGAAACAGTGTGAACACTTTTAAACAACAAACCACGCACCAGTAAATTGTTTTATGTTTATATTTCGCACAAAATTGTTGGTTGTCCTGTGACTAGTGCCCCTGACTTTTCACTTGTCCTGAAGCATTTCTTACTTGCCCAGGGCAAGTGGACAACCGCTAAGGTCGAGCACTGCACTGGTTCATGGTATCGAAAATAGTGTCTTTCTTCGCGCTAAAAATCCCACGGAAAATGAGGCTTCAACGAACTGAACCGTGTAGAGATGTACAAACAAATTCCGGACCCTCTTATTCAATTTTATGTCGTAGATATGGATGAGAATATCAGGAGCGCTACAGAAAAAAATCAACGCCGAGTTTACATACAAGCAAGTGATCCGTGCAAGTTCTGACGAGAACTCGCCTGCCTCGAAACAGATTGAAAAGGTGAGCGTAAAGCCCCTTTCACACGCAATTTATATGGCAATCGGCGACGTCACATCCCGTCGTGTCAACGGCAGGCGATTTGTCACTGCGATATTTGTCAGTTTGGCGTTCTGAAAAAGTCGCACCTGCGTCGCAGTGAAATTTGAACATGTTGAAATCGCATGCGACGTCGCTGGTGAAATCGCCATATGATCGCCCGCCGCTCACACCGCGCTTTATGGCATGACCATGAAATCCCGTTCACACGCTACGAGAAAAAATGTCGTTTCTATGGCGATCTCATGGCGATGCCGTATCGCGTGGTTTAAACGACCCGCGATCATGTGGCGATATCACTTGCGGCAAGAGAGCTGTGCTCGATCTCGAATCTCCAATATTTAATTTCTTTCCTTAGGTTTATCAAAATCTAGTAATGTTTTTTTGTGTGCGACATTTGAAATTTAAAAATGTCTGATTTTCTCTTGTTGACTTTATTCTCTTGTTTGTGTAGGACCTCCTCCGCACGATGCCTAACAACGCGTGTTTCTCGACGCCTGCCAGTACGGGGCTCCTAAGACTTCGGCGCATCTTGCGTGCGCTGGCTTGGCTGTACCCTGATATTGGGTATTGTCAGGGAATGGGAATGGTAGGCGAAACTTTCAATACCTTTCCACCGAATGCACTATTACGCGGTCCGGCCATTTTAATTTTTTATGCGATTTAAAGTTCAGTGGGCTAGGAGAGTTCTTGAATCAGTAGGTAAACAACCCTCCTTGAATAACAAGGGATCTTACGCAGAGCTGGAAATTGCGAGCAGGTGGTCGCCTGGGTGATCACAAATCAGGGCGACTAAAAATTTGAACTTAGGCGGCAGCTGGCGACCAAATATTTTGTACTCTTTTCAAGCTTGATGACACCTGGCGACCAAAAGTTATGTTCTGGCGACCAGTTTTTTACACTTGGTCGACAGCTGACGACTAAGAAAACAAGTTAATTTCAAGCCATGTACGCGCATCGAGTGGCTTGGACTTTGATTGAGTGTTCCAGATTGCCAAAAAAATGTAACAGTGGATTCAGCTATTAAATCATACGTAAGAATGCCTATATAATGGAAGTTTCAAATCCGTGGCAAAAATCGGCAATTCCGCTTTTCTACTTTTTTTATCTTTGATCTCTGAAAATTGCCCTGTTTCTCGATTTTAAAAGTTTTTCTTCAGTCATAACCCGAAATATCCCCAACATTTTTCGGAAATTTTCTAAAGTCCTGAATGCCGAGAAAAGCTCCACTTTTTTGAAAAAAACTACCCGACATATTTTGGTTTTACGAAACACACCAAAAATCCGAAAATTCCCCTAGTAAATTCGATTTTCTTACTACAAAATCTCCCGAAAAATCTCCCACACTTTTTCTTAAACAACATGCCGTTTCCGGCAATTCTAGGCACCTTCATTTTTGAATTTCTAACTCTAAAAATTGAAAGAAAAAAGTTTACCAATAATAAATTGTAGAATTAAGTCCCCCTTTTTTTCGAAAAAAAGAACAATGTCCCCTATCGTCCCTAGGAGTGTATCTGTCTCAAGAGCATTGTTACGAATGCTGCATCTGTAGTACCCCTGGTGATGTGTCAAATATTATTTCAGAAAAGGTTGCACCAGAACTGTCCGATGTTGCTTGCGATGCGTCATAACTCATGGACACTGGTTTTTTTTAAAATAGCCATTATTTTTTATCCCCCTGCTTATACATTGCTCGCAAAAACATTTTGCACTGGCTAACACGAAAATTAGCTTCTTTTTTCTACCTAGTTTCTCCCGACGCACGCTATAATAGGCAGCTGTGACGATGCAACCTCATTTCTAAAATAGGTGTGTGTATTATATGTTTACGACACAACACAGACGGCAAATGCACCGAGCCGAAAGGATGTTGGATAATTGGCTAGAGGAGGATGGATACTGTATAAAACTTACTACAATGTGTACATACACCGTACACATAATAAGGGAATGGTCATATAGGGTACTCTGGTACTGATCCAGTGTTGTAATGCTCTTGAGGTTGATACAACTCCTAGGAATAGGGTGGGGGAGTAGCAGGTGTATCTAGTATCCTATGCTCTGTGTCGCAAAACGCAAGATACACACAGCCTTTTTTGGAAAAAGGGGGACTTAATTCCACAAATATTTGTTCTTGGTAAACTTGGGGATAAGGGGTATATTTTCCTCATTCTCTTTCAATTTTTCGAGTTAGAAATTCAGAAGTCAAGACGCCTAGAATTGCCAGAAAACGGCATAATGTTTAAGAAAAAGAGTGGGAGATTTTTCCAGTGATTTTGCAGTAAAAAAATCGAATTTACTAGGGGAATTTAATCCGTGATCAAAACTGGCAATTCTGCTTTCGGCTTGTTTGCCCTTTCGATTTCCGATTTTCACCTGTTTATTTGAATTTCTAGTTTTTTGTTATCTGAAATCGGAAATATCTGGGACTTATTTTAAGGAAGAGATTTTCAGAAAAAAGGTATATTTTGGGGAAAAAAAATCCGTGACCAAACCTGGCAATTCTCCTTTCGGCTTGTTTGCCCTTTCAATTTCCGATTTTCGCCTGTTTATTTGAATTTCTAGTGTTTTTGTTATCTGAGATCGGAAATATCTGGGACTTATTTTAAGGAAGAGATTTTCAGAAAAAGGGATATTTTTGGAAAAAACGCAGACTCTTTTCAGGTTTTCCGAAAATCGGGAAAAAGTGCCACTTTTTTCAGGTTTGCCAAAAAGCTATCTATCTCCATAATTTCATTTTTTTCAATTTCCGAGATTCAGAAAATTACCAATACTTTTTTCAGACTTTTTTCTAAGAAAAGATTTTGATAAAAAGTTCAAGCTCTTTTCTTAAACGTGCAATCATTTTTGCCTATTTTTCCGATTCCTCCGCAAATAGAAATTGATACGTCATGGCAGGTGCGTGACATTCTATTCCAGGGGACCCAGTCTAACATAACAACATCCGCGGTATCTCTCCGTTATTACTGTAACTATCGAGGCCTGGAGGTGAGGGCGCTTCAGCCTCTGATGACTGGTCCCCGGCAGGAGGATAGGAGGGTCGGAGAACAGGAGGGGACGCAGTAACCAGATCAACAAGTACTTCCACCTCTCAACACTGGCAGCTCTGATCCCAGCTTGCTCAACAGGCACTATAATAGCAGGGATTGCTGAGTTTGCGAGGCCGGCGCGAGCGCGAAACGCGTCCCAAATCAGTGATCACGTGAACACTTTTTGTGCACCACGTGATGAGGTGTTTGGCTTGCTACCGCCTGTTTCTGAAGAGGCTCGAAGAGAACATGAAAGAGGATCAGCATAAGCTTACTTTGTTCGGATTATAGACTACTGACATGTCTCCCGACCGAGAAGCTGATGTGACCTTGGAATAGAATGTCACGCAACTGCCACGACATATCAGTTTCTATTTGCGGAGGAATCAGAAAAATAGGCAAAAATGATTGCACGTTTAAGAAAAAAGCTTGATCTTTTTTCTAAAATTTTCTTGGAAACAATCTGAAAAAAGTAGGGGTAATTTTCTGAATCTCGGAAATCGAAAAAATGAAATTTTGAAGATAGCTATTTGAAAAAACCCTGAAAAAAGTGGCACTTTTTTCCGATTTTCAGAAAACCTGAAAAAAGTCTGCCTTTTTTCCAAAAACTATCCTTTTTTTTCTGAAAATCTCTTCCTTAAAGTAAGTCCCAGATATTTCCGATTTCAGATAACAAAAAAAAACTAGAAATTAAAAAAAACAGGCGAAAATCGGAAATTGAAAGGGCAAAAAAGCCGAAAGAAGAATTGCCAGTTTTGGTCACGGATTTTTTTCCAAAAAAATATCCCTTTTTTCTGAAAATCTCTTCCTTAAAATAAGTCCCAGATATTTCCGATTTCAGATAACAAAAACACTAGAAATTCAAGTAAACAGGTGAAAATCGGAAATCGAAAGGGCAAATAAGCCGAAAGCAGAATTGCCAGTTTTGATCACGGATTGAATTTTCGGATTTTTGGTGTGTTTCGTGAAATCAAAATATATCGGGTAGATTTTTTCAAAAGGGTAGAGGTTTTCTCAGCATTCGGGATTTTAGAAAATTTCCGAAAAATGTTGGGGATATTTCGGGTTTTGACGGAAGAAAAACTTTTAAAATCGAGAAATAGGGCAATTTTCAGAGATGAAAGATTAAAAAAAGCAGAAAAGCGGAATTGCCGATTTTTGCCACGGATTGTTTCATTCCCTTTCACTTTGTAAAGCTAAATATTGTGTCATATTGCTTTTTCAATATTTTAGGTCGTGGCGTCGTTATTGTTGTTCGTGGAGGAAGAAGACGCCTTCTGGTTGACGTCTACCATCATAGAAGATCTCAACCCGCCGTCGTACTACTCGAGCACTCTCATAGGCGTTCAGGTAACCCAAGCAGACGTCACGAGTTTTAGCGGAGCTCCTGCGGAGCGAAGCGAAGCACCATACCGTAATGAAGGTGGCATCAGACGTATAACCATCAAGTCGATTTTGAGTGACTTGAGACACTTTTGCCATTTTATGACGTAATATTGACGTCACATCACGTTACTTCGCATTAGATAGAATCCTTTTTTTAAAGTCGCTATTGGAGCTTTGTTTCCGGAGATATGATTTGATTGTTTTTCTTTCCTGAATAAAGCCTATAGTGGTCATTCCGTGTTTTTTTTTGTCCGTCCGGCATACAGGCATCCCAATTTAAGGCGGTAAAATAGTCGCGCGCGTGTGCACCTGTTGAAACGCTCCGCTTTTATACAGTGCCAAATTCTATATATTAGAATCCGGTCTCTAAATAAATAAACGTTTTTTTTCTATTGTGCAGGCCGACCAGCGAGTTCTCCGTCAACTCATCGTGAGTTATTTACCACACACTGATGAACAGCTCAAGGAACATGACATTGGTATGTGCTTGATTGTCAAGTAAAATATTAGCCTGAGTATCAGGACCCTCCCCCTCCTCGAAAAAAAAATGAGAGAAGGAGGGGAGAGGGCCTGACACAAATGCATTCAAAAGTTCATGTTCAACATTCAGAATCTGAATGCTGCGCTGATTGGCCAAAAGACAAAGGGACGCGTCACGTGAGTTAAACCGGAAGCGAAACTTGAAGCGTTTGCTCGTTCGAGTACAAGCCGCGATGGGAGAAAGGAATCTTTCGGGAACACGAACGCAAATATTTTAATAAATTCGTCCATTCAAATTCGGAATATGGACGAAAGAGAGTTTGACGATGATGTAGAGTCTGGAATACAGTTTTTTCCTGCTATACAAGTAAAAGAAGAGCAGACCGCGTGCCTCAAATTCTAGTAGTTTTGCCAACTGCTTTTGACAAACGCTAATTTATCAACGCCGATGCTGTACGCTAGCTTCTGGCTTTAATTAGAAAGATGGAGAGAAGACCCTTGCGAGTATCGTTACTAGGCCCGAAAGCAGCAAGTCTCGCTAAAAGCTAAGGGAATTTCGGCATCCCTCGAAGATCAACGATAACAAAGAAATCCTGCTCGGAAGCGCTACATTTTCTCCTAGCTCAGGCTAAAATTGTTCCCGCAGGATTCGGCAGCTTTCGCTAGAAAAAACGGTCCTTTGAGCTCGTGATAAGCTTATGCAGTTCTGTAGTAGAAATTTCCTTGCGGAATTCCTGCACACATCGAGACCCGCTCGCCGAAGTTCCCACGCAGTCCACACTTTCAAACAGGTTTCCCAAAATAACCGATCGAGCTCCAAGCTTTCCAGATACTTTTGTTGGAGAAAATAAGTGTACTGATCCGGATTTGTGCCATATTTAATAAGCTTGATCTTTTACAAACGAAAGAAGCAAGCAAGCTCGACTGTTTTGGTTTTGGTTCAGGGAAACGTACTTGAGCGAGACAATAGGCGATGACAGCTGACGACAATTTTTGATACGATTTTGACAGCCGCCTTGAAGGGGGCGGAAGGCGCCGCGACAAGTGATTGTGTCAGGCGTAATTCTATTTTTCCTCTCTCATTTTCTCACAGAAAAATAAAATTCCGCCTGATACTCAGGCTAGTAAAATATCAAAAACAGCTTGTTTCATCAGGATTTCCAAACAATAAGAAGTGGGTTGAAACAACGAGGCAAAGCCGAGAATGTTTAACCGACTTCGAGGTGTTTGGAAATCCTAATGAGAAACACTGTCAAGCTTTTGATATAACTTCTCAAACGAATCATTTAAACAGCCTGTGTCAGTCGCCATTTTGACAACATAGCAACATACCAAGTCTGAAAAATCATCCATTTCCATCGGCTGATTTAGAGAATATAGAGCAATTTTCTCAATTGGATTTGGTAAAGCAAATCTGAAACTTTGTTTTTAGATGTTGATTTAGAGATTTCTACACGTATATCGTCTTCAGTGGCTGACCCAGGCTCTTTAATGTCGAGAAAACGAAGGAATAAAATCTCAAAAATGTATCCAATTAAGATTACGTATCCATACCTCCCTACAGTTATGATTTTCTTTGTTCAAGCTTGATGAATTATTAATTAGTTGAGAAGCTATTAGGGACTTTTTTGGAAAACCAATAAATCGTACCAGGGAATCCTTGGGACCTATGTACTTGGAGGCTGTTTAAAGGGGATCTCGCACGCTTAATATTCGTCCACCATGGACATAAAATAATTCAAGTTGTAACCGTGAAAGTACATGTACATTTGCCCGCAGTAATCAAAATAATCCTCTAGATTTATAGAAAAACATTTCAATTGTTAGGCAAATGCAAATCTAGGTTGTTTTTACCTGTTATCAAGAGGATGGAATTGGATTGCGATTTGAGCTATGTTATTGTCAGAGAATAGGCCATTTGCACTAACTGGGTCACGTGACCAAATCCCATACATTCTGAATAAAATCTTGAAAATTCAACTCGCAGCCATTTGCTCAAACTTAGAGATTTTAAGCTGAAACTTGAGTTTTTGACTAATATCAATTGGTTCTTTGTATTTCTGGAATTAATTTTGACAAAACATCTCGTTAAGAGGTAGTTGGGGTCACGTGACCCAGTTAGTGCAAATGTCCTATTGGCCAGCAAGCGTGCGAGAGCCCCATTAAAGACATCCTTATTTTCATTTTCTGTTGTTTTTTTCTTCAGAACTTTCTCTCATCACTCTTCATTGGTTCCTGACGGCGTTCGCAAGCGTTGTGCACACGAAGGTCAGTCAACTAGCATGTTTAAGTGGAAAACAAATCTGCATTATTGACAGCCATTTTTCGTTGATTACCTAAGGGAAGATGTAAGATCTGCTGGTCATTGCTAGCATAGATTTTTTAGACAGAATCCTCCAGCCCATTGACCATTTAGTACTCATGGAGGTTGTTGGGATTTTTGTTTGTCGATCGAGATGCATACCACAAAATGCCCTTAAACCTCTAACTTCATTTCCAGATTCTTCTTCGCGTCTGGGACATCTACTTCTACGAAGGATCCGTGACGCTCTTCAGAATTACACTAGGGATGTTGAAAATAAAGGTATTGCGTCGCACATTTACGATGCTCCAAATTGTTTCACGCTCATAGATATCGGCTTGTTTTACAATATTTCTGATAACTGGCCGCAATTAATCTGGTGAATTATCGGCATCAAAGAGCCTCAGTTATACCTCAGTTATAATCTTCTTTGACTTGACACGAATGTTATTTGAAAATCTGTTTTTGTATGGTATTTTCAGGAGGAATTGATCCTTACTTTAGACAACTCAGCACAGATCTTCAACGCTTTGTCTGATATTCCCGGCGACGTAACCGACGCAGACGTCTTGATACAGGTATCGTCTGGATAACGCTCGACAGCTTAATGCTGTTTAATGGTATTCACATGATCATCTAACCGTTAACCGATATGATCTTGACGCTCACACTCGTAATAGAGGCCATACGTATGCACATAATTTGATGTTACTTTTGTCCTCTCTCTCTCAAGGCTTCACAAAAAGCGTCCTCCTCGTTAACGGAGGTGATCCTTGACGCGCACAGGAAGAAGCACTTGGCGTTCCTAATGGCGGACTTGGGAGTGTTGGTCGACAAGGAGTCGGGAAAGCATCTCACCAGACATGTAAGTCAGCCCGTTGCCATGGTTTCCATGGCGCATCTACATTCAAGGCATGTAATTGTTCATTCATAAGGCGTGAATGAACTGAACTAAAAATACAGTGATTTGTTAAAGAAAATTCTGTATTCAGCGGGCTATATCTCGGTCGCGTTTCAACCGATTTGCCTCATTTTTGGTGTGTAACTTTTATTCGATATGCCCTTTCTAGATCAAAGGACTAATATTGCTAAATCGAAAATGTGTTTTTTGTGACGTCATCACTTTAGGACTCTATTTAGTGCTCACGTGCTCACTGCGTGACAGTGATTGTACTTTACTTGGGTTACAAAGAAACCAGTCACGTGTTCAGTGAGTGACAGTAGTTTTGCTTGGCTCGTGATTGGCCGGTTGGGAAACCATTCAGCAGCAACGTGTAATTTTTCTCGGTTATGATTGGCTATTGTATTTGGTCGTACTGCTTTCATTTACTCTATGCATCACGAATGGCTCCCATGAGACGTCATTCCTTGTTTTGCGTGCACAAACGACCGCAAAAGAAAGACAACCAGCACTCTAAATAGCCTGCTTGTAGGTGGTACTGGGTGTTCACTGATCGGGCGCCATCTTGGATTTTTGAGGCGCGCGGTCCCGGGTGAGAGCGCAAAGATCGAGCGAAGGGGATTTCTGCGCTCTCCCCCGAGACGGCGCGCCTCAAAATCCAAGATGGCACCCGATCAGCGAATCTGGTTATCCGCGAGAAAAACACCCAGTACCGCCTGCAAGCAGGCTTCATTCTATAGGGAATTGCTCAAGTCTTGATTGGGAATTGAATTAGTCTTAGCTGCATTTCAGTTTACGCTCTTCTTTCTGCAGCAGGTGCAAAGAAGACAGCTCAGCTCACACAGATCATTCTTCAACTTAATTTTCGGTAAGCGTGTCCCGTGTTCGGGCAGTTGACAGAACCAGGGAGAAACGTGTGGCAGAATCAGTTTTATACAATCTTATTTTCAGCTAGCAATCCTGTTTTTATTTTCGTCAGGAAAAAGCGTATTCAACTTGGAGAAAGCGAAAAACATCAAACAGACAGGTAATAAAATGTTTACTACCTAGGAACACACTGGATCATCCCCAAGATGCCTAATGGCCTAGCATTCTTCCCATATACTTTTTTCTCTTCAGAATTCGTTGCAGACCTACGAGAAGCAATCTTACACATCGCGAAGCATTTCGATGCCATTGACCCTAAAAAGGTTTGTATTTCTTTCGTCATTTATATCCAGGATGCGGCTACCCTATGCACAAGGTTTGGCTGACGTCAAACGATGAAGAACTGGAGATGTGGGAAAAGCATCGCAATCTGCATCTAGTGAATTTAGTTTTATATTTCCTCTTACGGCGCGCTTTTGTTGTCCTCGCAGGGTCTAGACGTCGATTATTCCTTGGAAGGGCACGCGCGTGACCACGAAAGATTTGTTAATGTTGCAAGGTAAGCGGAAAAGATTTTTATGGTTCATTCACACGCTGGGATTTGTCGGGCTGACTTCTTGTAAGCTTCATTCGGTGTTCGCCCGACACTGAAAATTCTGTAACAAAGCAACGTATTTTTTTCGGCCCGATTTTTCTTCGGGCAAATGCAATTTTTTTCAGAGTCATATATAACAGCCCTAACTCTGGGTCAAACGAGATTTTTGTGCTTCTCAAAATGTTCGAAACCATATCTGCATATTGAGCTTCAGAGCTTTTTTTCCGGGCTTTTTTTGAGTCGCACGTATTTGATTAGCCTGAATGTTATTAGTGTGAAACGCAATCAGATTCTACTGACTGATTTTGGTTAAGTAAATTACGTAATGGATGCAAAAAATATCGAGTTAAAGTCAGACGTCTCCTACAGTATGATTGAGAGGAAAGGGCGGCTGACATTCAGGTTAATGAAATACAGGTGACTCAAAATAAAGCTCTATGTAGCTCAATATGGCCCTCAACATGTTGAAACGCACTCAATTATCGTTTGGCCCGGATTTAAGGGCTTTAATATACCTCTGATTTTTTCGGGCCCGATTTTTCTTCGGTTAAATCAATACGGTAGACTCAAAATACAGTCGGCCTGACAACCTGTGCTAGGTTGCTCGATGTAGTTCCCAGCATGTTGAGACGTAGTCTCCCGCGCAGCCCGTCCTTTGTGTCATCAACGCAACTCTTGTTGAGATGCACACAATTGTCGTTTGGCCCGGATTTAAGGGTTGTAATATACCTCTGATTTTTTCGGGCCCGATTTTTCTTCGGTTGAATACGGTAGGCTAAAAATACAGTCGGCCCGACAACTGTGCTAGGTTGTTCGATATAGTTCCCAACACGTCGAGACGTAGTCTCCCGCGCAGCCCGTCCTTTGTGCCATCAACGCAACGCTTGTTGAGATGCACACAATTATCGTTTGGCCCGGATTTAAGGGCTTTAATATACCTCTGATTTTTTCGGGCCCGATTTTTCTTCGGTTAAATCAATACGGTAGTCTCAAAATACAGTCCGCTCGACAACCTGTGCTAGGTTGCTCGATATAGTTCCCGGCATGTTGAGACGTAGTCTCCCGCGCAGCCCGTCCTTTGTGTAATCAACGCAACGCTTGTTGAGATGCACACAATTATCGTTTGGCCCGGATTTAAAGGCCCATCACCAACCGTGAGCCTTTGCGGACTCTTAGCCAATCAGAGCACCCGAAAAACAATGGATCAATTTGAAAACAAAAGAAAACGGGGCGCAAAGGCTCCCGGTTGGTGATGGGCCTTTAAGGGCTGTAATATCCCTCTGAAAAAAGGTTGACTGTTTTGCTAATTCCTTTCCAGAAACCGGCGGAGACGAGCGAAAGCTTTGCTGGACTTTGAGCGGCACGATGATGACGAACTAGGATTCCGGAAAAACGATATCGTGACGGTAAGTGGAGCAATCAAAATCAAACATCGCCTGAATTTCAGCCAATCCGGCAATGCATGGAACCAATGCTCCAGCTTGGATTGCTCAAAGTTGTCCCACGAGCTAATCTGTACGACCCCCGTTAAATAAAGCCTTTGGCATTTACCTACCTTTCTAGTAATATATCAGACACGAGATAGATTGTTTCACGTAATATATCAAACACGAGACAGTGTGTTTCATCAGGATTTGCAAACACCGAGAAGTCGAGAATTTTTAAACCGACTTGGAGGTGTTTGGAAATCCTGATGAAAAATACTATCAAGTGTTTGCTATAGCTTCTCAAACTTAAGTAATAAATTGTCGAAAATCTATGCAAATCAGGATCGTGTATCCAAACCTCATTCACGCTTATGATTTCCTTTGTTTAAGCTTGATTAATTATTGAGTTTGAGAATGTTATGTTCCTGTATCTGCGCGTTGGGTGTTACGATGCGACTTCTTTTCGACTATCTATCTCTCCAAGACTATCATAACTGATCGATTTTGGATCAGTAATTAAGTTAAGGCTGGGAAAATCTGAAATTCAGGCTATCAAACACCCTGTTGAGGATTTTATTGGTTAAAATAATCGTCAACAAACAAAGCTTAATTGATGACCTATCAAAAAACGATAAAAGGATGTTGCCTTTGCCTTTGGATTAATTCAAATAGACATGCCTCATTAGAAAACATTTTTAGGCCTTTGAACGCAAAGTGGTAGCAATCCGATATTCGGGTTTCTTGTTTAAATCACCTATCCATTCAGATCCCATTGAATGCTAGTCATTGGTTTAAATTCTTCTTGTTTTAACCTGGAGTGTCCCACTTTTCAAGTACATTTATTCGATATAGTTCTTGACTTCATGCTGGTATTTTCAGATAATCTCGCAAAAGGACGAGCACTGTTGGGTGGGCGAGCTGAATGGCCTCAGAGGTAATTAGACTCAGTAGCTCGTAGCGAGAGGTCTTGCACATGTTTCCAACTCAATATTTGATTTCCTTCGGACTCGAGCAGTGTAAACTTGTCAACACATTTCTTATACGTCGTGTTTAAACTGCAGGATGGTTTCCGGCCAAGTTTGTCCAGATTTTAGATGAGCGAAGTAAAGAGGTAAGTAATAAGTCACTGGGTCTCTTTTGTGACAATGACTCATCCATAGCGTGATGATCATATCAAAGGGAACCCGACTGTTTAGCCTTTTTAGATTCAAGCGACACTTTATCAACTCATAGATAATCCACCAGGTCTTAGAATCGAAAAGAATCCCAATTAGGCCGACCCGACGCATTTCGCTTTGATGAGATCCTAATTTGAATTTCGCGAGCGCCGCCCTCTTGGAAACGTGACGTCACATTTGTGCTATAAATTATGCATTTCCATGAATGCGCTGAAATAGGCTTTGCTTGCAACGCATATAACAAGAAAAAGAGCACCGAGAAACCAAATTCTATGTTAAGACAGGATAAAAAGAAAATCAATTAAGGATAAGCTGTTGACGCCTCCCTCATTAACGTCAGGCACAAGAGTGACGTCATGTATCCAATATGGCGGCGCCCACGAAATTCAAACAAGAATCTCATCAAAGAAAAACAATAGGCATTGTCCAAATTGAGTTTCGTTTCAGTAATAAAGTTTTGACGAATGGTTTTGAGTTGTCAAAGTTTCCTCTGAGCTTGAAAAGGCCAAACAGCCGGGTTGTTGATGATGACGACGGCGACGATGAAGAACATGATGATGGCGATGACAGAAATATCTTTGACAAGCAGAGCGGAAATGACCTGCTTAGATCACTAAATTTCAAATAATAAGGTCAGGATAGCTCAGAGAAGCTTGATTTTTTGCATACAGACTCCTTGTCTGATTAAAAACAAAATATCAAAAATGACTTTTTTCTAATGGATCCGTCTTTGAGATATTAGGCTTTAAACATTGGTTTCTGTGCCATTTTATGGGAGAATTAGTACTTTGATCAGGAATTATGCAAACTTTGCTCAATCATATCTAAAATTCATGTTCTTCAATTTTCTTAAAAATTTGGAATTAAGCTTTTAGCCATAGAAACTCTTTGTATACGGAATCTTGAGCTTATATATTGAAAAATGGCAAAGTTAGACATTTCATTTTTGGTCATTTCCGCTCTGTCTCTTTGACAAAGTAAAAAAGGCACACTCACTTCATTATCTCCTGCCTAAAGAACAACAGATCAAGCACAACATTAGGAAAATGTCCGCGTGTAAGATGGATGGTGCGACCCAATTTTTTGTCCTGACAATTGAAAGTTATTCTCTGGCTGGACCCGATATTTGAAGCCATCGACGCTCACAGAAAGAAGTGGCGACAAAAAGTGATGACCTCGCTATGAAATTGTCGCACTTAGTCGCCAGCTAGTGATTTGATGAAAACGTTAACTTCGAGTCATGCTGGTCCTAAAAGTGATGGTGCTGATGATGTATAGGATAGGGATAGTGACAATTGTAGCCGTGATTATAGCGGTTTTATTCATGGATATTTTTATCTTTTAGTATTCCACGGCGGGAGATGACGCGGTGTCAGAAACAGTCACCGATCTCGTCAGAGGGGGGTAAGTGATTGTAGATAAAATAATATCTATTGATATATATGTATGACGCAACAAACCACTGAGATCCTTGTAAACTGAGACGTGAAATCACTACACCTATTCTGGAGATGTTAGATATCAAAGAACCGCTGCAGTTCGCATCAGACCATCAGATCAGACGTCTCACATCTGTAAACTGCGTTTGAGCATTTAACAATTGGCTGCATTTTCTTTCCACACCGGGGGACCCTGGAAAATTTCAGGGGGAAGCGTTCTATCTATGCCCTGGAAATTCCAAGGGAAGGGGTCTAGCTGAACACTGGAAATTCCTCGGGGTAAAGGGTCGAGGACGCCTGGAAATCCTGGAAATTCCTAGGGGGAGGGGGAGGGGTCGAGGACCCCTTGAAATCCTGGAAATTCCTAGGGGGAGGGGGAGGGGTCGAGGACCCCTTGAAATCCTGGAAATTCCTAGGGGGAGGGGTCGAGGACCCCTTGAAATCCTGGTAATTCCAGGGGGAGGGGTCTGTCTAAGCTGCTGAAAAGGAGGGTGTTTAGGCAACTTAGGAATTCCAAGGGATTTCCAGGATCCCTGGAAATTCCAGGGGTGGGGATCCTCAAATGGTAGGGTCCTCGGCCCCCGGGTGTGGAAAAAAGTGCGATGAGCCATTAGTTGCCGAAGGCTACGTCGTGATTATCATTTTTTAGTAGAATTGTTTTAAGAGAATTGTTCAAGTGACTCATAACATTTTAGACGAAAAAAACTTTAGTAGTTATACTTAACCAAAGGTAATTTGCGGTATGCAAGTGTATACATTAATTAGTAGAATTTTCTAACTAATCGTCACCAAAGTAAGATAATATGCGTTAACAGCCTTCCTTCCTTTTTATCCTCATTGATGACCGTAAGTCACAACGAGGATATTGGAAGGGCTCGTCACTCACTCACTCACTCACGTTCCGTGAGCTCAACCACGGGCAACAGGATAACTGTGACCCAATATTACATCTTCGAAGGTATCTTAACCTCCCCTCCCCCTAATATATTTTTGTATTTCTTTGTAGTTTATGTCCCGCATTAAAGAACATATTCGAACACGGCATGCGTCGACCATCCATCCTCGGCGGTCCCTGTCATCCCTGGCTATTTATCGAGGAGGTAATACATGTGAATCTATGCTTAGCTTTAGGTGCTTCTTGAAAGCGGAACAAGCGGAGCTCCCGATCTGTGAGCCTCGGAGGTGACCTGATCTTGGATCCTAATAGGCTGATCTACACGCGCCGATTTGTCGGGGTCGATTTTGTTTACGCTCATTCGGTGTCGGCCCGTGGTGTCGCAGTGTGTGAATGCACCGTCCGACAATCGGCCCGACAAATCGGCGCGTGTGAATCAGCCTTAAGGCATGACTACACTTGACGCGCCGATTTTTTCGCACGAGTTGCAATTCCGTCTCGCAAGGTAAACGAGATGCAAATCCGATGCATTCACTGTGCTCTCAGTGCGACAGTGCGACAAAAAGCATCGATTTTTACCAAGATTTACCAAGTTGCTAAACATTCGCTGTCATAATAACCATATATGGAAAACCCCTTTGTTGGATCATCGTGCGCGCGCTTATTAGACAAAGGAAAACCGCGCCATCTCGTACCCAGAGCCCGTCATCTTTTGGCCACCGATTTAAGAGCATGCGTGGTAGATAAAGATCATTTAGAACTTTCAAACCGAAAACCCAGAGTTTTAAACAATCGATTCCTCCAGAGCCCTGATTCTTGCCGCTGGTATTTTTTATAATTATTATTCAGGCCAGTCAACGAGAAGTAGAGCGCGACTTCCAGTCAGTTTATTCAAGGCTAGTGCTCTGCAAGACCTTCAGGTAAACGCTCTCATCAGCTTGCGACTAAGGCGTTAATAATATATAGATTTAGCCACTGGCTAAAAGCGGAGCTCCCGGTTACAAATTTTTTTAACAAGACAAAAAGGTTGCCATTGTACATGAATAGATAGCTCGGCGTCCGCTATAACTCTTCAGTACATGGTTTGTTGACGACCTATGATGAAATTAGGGAAGCTACAATTTAACATTCGTCAATCCGCGCAACCTGACGATCGCGGGGCGCGAAGGGAAGGGAAGGGAACTTGATCAACTTGACTAACATGTCTTCAACTCTTGCTCCCCAGACTCGATGAAGATGGGAAAGTTCTTTCGCCGGAGGAGATTCTGTACAGGGTAAGAGAGTCACTAACATGTTACATGATCCCGCATTCATTCGTTACTGTTGCTACGGTGGACAAAACAAAATGTTTCTTTGGCATAAACCATGGAAAAGACTGCGATTGTTGGAAGATGTTAAAAATTGCCTCAATATATCCTGACTAATTCATTAAAAGTCTTTGAGTTTGTGTTTCTTGCTCGGACAATGTGAATTCCACTGGGAAAAATTGCCCATTGTTTAGTGGTTGACCAAGCGAAGACGGGATCGGTCTATTTTGATACTTGAAATATCGTGTGAGTGTGACAATGCTATGGTCTGTTTGTTATGTTGATCTAATACCGTAAGACACTTTCAAAGTAAGACCATTAGTTTGTTGTTCTATGACTACATATCACTTAAACCAGTTTTAGACGAAAGGATGGATTGAAATTCCACGAGATTTAAATTGATTGAGTTCACTACCATTAGCACACGCCCATCGGACACCGAGTCCTTAAACGTCTTCCCAACTATGCTATCTCTCGCTACAGGCTGTACAGTCCATCAACATGAGCCATGACGCCTCCAGCGCACAAATGGACGTCAAGGTATCAGGAATCACTTTTCTGGTTTACAGGGATCGTACGCGTCCTGGAAATCCTGGAATATCCTGGATTTGTATTTCCTTCCTGGAAAGTCCTGGAAAGTCCTAGAATTTTAAGGAAAATCCTGGAAAACTCCTGGAAAAATGTTTCAACTCAAATGTGGTTGAATCAGTCAGTTTCGTGAATCTGGTTTCGGACTGCAAATTATGACATCCTCCTGACTTATAATGTTTTTTTAGGGGGGGGGGGGGGGGGGGGGGGGGGGGGGGGGGGGGGGGGGGGGGGCATTTCTACCCAATAAAAACTCCTGGAAAAATAACTAAAGACTTCCTGGAAAATCCTGGATTTTTGTCATTCAGAAAGCGTACGAACCCTTGGTTTAGGATAAAAAATCTCGTAGATGTTTATATCCATCCGCTCGAGTTTTCTCCTCGCACCCAGACCACTGACGCGCTTCAATATCCAAGATGGTGGAACCGATCGCTTATTCCCGGATTTCTAGCTATAAAACAAACCTCTATCGCATACAAGCAGGCTATCATGTTTGCTATAAGGCTCTCATCAAATTCACTTGAGGGGCCAGGGGTCCTCCGTTCCACATAGGTGAATTAAGCAGGCGATCGAAATGCTTGACAGGCTCAGTTGCCTTAAAGAGCCTATGTCAGCAGCTATTTTGACAGCCTAGCAACATACCAAGTCGGAGAAAGCATCCATTTCCATCGGCTGATTTAGAGAATATGGAGCATTGTTATCGATTGAATTTGGTAAATCAAATATGAAACATTGTTTTTAGATGTTTATTTAGAGATTTCTACAGGTAATTCGTCTTCTAATATCGAACGGAAACAATAACAAAGGAGTGGCTGACACGGGCTCTTTAAGTTCAGTTGACAGGCTGTTTCATACGTGCCCCCCACTATATGAAGAACTTTCCTTTAAATTGTTTGCCATGGGCTTTGGTAATAGATAAAGTGCCCCTCCCTTACAAAGTTTCTTGATCTGAAATTGGTTTTTGAAGTAAGTAAATTTAGCCTGGCAGGTTCTTAACTTTCAGGTTCTTACATGTAGGTTTTTACTGTACAGTACTGTACTGTTTGTTTTGCTTCACTTGTCACTTAATCTCGCTAACCATCAAGTTACACATTTTTCTCTTGATTTCAGTTCCGATCGCTTGTCTGCTACGGTCTCAAGTAAGTGAGCTCACTAAGATAAGTTTTCCACCCCAACGTTTTGCTCTTCGTGTATTAACCTATATTCATGTATTTTTGTTTTAGTGAGCAATGTCTACATTTATGGCTAGAGTCCTTATGTGCGTGTGAAGATACTGTTGCAAAATGGTAAGACTTTCCTAAAACCCGTGGTGCCGCTTAACTATTTTCCTACAAATCTCTTTCGGATACGCGAAACCTCATTGGAACAGAGGTTGTTGCAGCATTTATCCCTCAGGTGGTCCCAGAATCGATCCTGAGGTGGTCCCAGAATCGATTCCTGATCTGGTCCCAAGATTGACCCTTGAGGTATCCCCACAATTGATCCTTGAGGGTAATGCAGATTTAGTTTGTTGTGTTAGTAAAAAAATTAATAACTGTTACAGTGACCTTTCCCGTTCGAGGTGATACTCGTTGACAACAGAGTGCAGTGCACGTTTAAATTGACATACAAACGAATTTTCCTATCTCAAATCCAGAGGCCATTTATCAACAAAAATATTCGAGGTATCCCAGGAGAAATTTACTCTATGCTTCGTCATGCAGCCTGTCGCTGCTCTGACACAGTTTGTTTGTTTATTTGTTTTGAAAACGATGCTCATTAATACTATTATGATACTACTAGTACCATGAGCTGAACAATGTCTTTTTTTCTGTAGGTATCACCCCTGGTCATTCTTACGGAGTCCCGGATGGATCCAGATCAAATGCGAACTCAGGTTTGCCATTACTAATATTTTCAAAGTTTTACAGCCTTCGTATTATTAAACCATTTCTACCTTATCTTGAGTGCTCTATTGATTTCATTTTCTTCTTTCCCAAACCACTCCTCTTATCTCCCACCCCGTCTGCTCTCGGCCAGAATATCTCCAAACCAAAACATTTTGTAATGAAGATTGTTCATCCAGTTGTGAATTGAGAGAAAAGATCAAAAATAGCAACTAGATATTTGGTTCAGAAACATTCGGACGTTTTGGACAGAACCACTGTCCTTCATTTTGTATGTGCCTGTTCCTGTAAAGGATGACCTTGTTTGTTGGGGCTTTGTCTTCCGTGTTTTCGAGGCCCATTGCGAAAAAAAAAATCTCCTGACTCCCGCCTCACACATGGGAGGGTGATTTCAATTTCCCAGTTCACGCAAAGCAACATTTCTTGAATTAGTTTCAATTTATGTATTAGCAACTTACACGGTATTCATTGCTATTCTAGAGTTCTCGCGACGCTTGCCTTTAACCTGAACGTAGATTGGGAATTGGTAAACACAAACAAGGTAACCATGGCAACAGCTGATATTATACGCACGGGTGTCGTTAATGTCCTGCATGAAAGTGAAATGGAAGTGGGACTTCTCAGCTCTCAATTCCTTGACTTTTCAAAGATTTTCTTACTAACCTTAACCTGTGAGGAGAAGTAGTTTCCACCACCGAACAGTCTCGCCCAGAGAGCCTTCGGTCGCTTGGCCAACAGGGACCACGAGCTAAAGCCTTGATCCTTCATATATGGTACATAATAGTGTCCTTCTGTAAGACATGGGAGATATTTATACGGAGGACACTATAGTGTACCATATATGCAGGATCTACCAGTTAAAGGGTCTTGGGAGTTTCGAATTAAATTTAGCATGCGTAAAGGATCAAGTTGCAACGGATATTCAATTTATAAATTTGAATTGGAAGAGCAAAGTAACATTTGCCGCGGTTTTGTTAAAAATGTACAATGGAAAAAATACATTTGCCTTGGTTTATCAACTGTGGTCCTTGCTTTCGGTCTGGCCTAGCCTACTCGCAGGCGTTGGAGCGTAGTTTGAGATGGCGGCCAAGCGAAACCAAACTCGCGTTTCTCGACCTTACACTACGCTCCAACGCCTGCGTGCAGGCTAGGCTAGATCTGGCCCGTCATCTTTTGGCCAGCGGCAAGATTCGGGACTCTGGGGAATCAAATTCAATTGTGAGCATGCGTGGTAGATCACGAACATAACGAACTTTCATACAACCTTTCAAATCGGTTGTAATTCACAGTTTAACTCTATATCTAAATCTAACCCTAACAATTTCCTCGCTGCTATATTAAGAAATCAAGCAAAACAAATAATTTCGTGTATCTATTTACTGACCCTAACCTTTCCTAAACATATTAAGCATACAAGTATGCCCTATCTATCTATGTGATTTAACTCCTGTGTATTAAATCTAGGTGGTTGAAGCTCTAAAGGAGGACAAATCCCTGCAGGTTAGACTAGGCGCCATCTTTATTCCTCTTTCAACTTTAACGCTAGGGTTGAGTGAGCAGGTTGTTCAGGCTCTAAATACTTCTTTACAAGTCTTTGCGGGCCGTGAATGCAAGCGAGTTCAGAGTGAAATACTGTACCACACGTGGGAAAAATCAAATCACGCGTGAACACATTGCAGGCATTATTTTCATTTTGATGTCATTTGTATAAATTTTAACTTTTGGTTATAATTATTTTTTTGTTTGGTTGTTTTTGTTGTTGTTGTTTTGCTTATTTTGTTTATTTTACTAATCGTCTACCTTTCTCGTCTGGGCTGAACAACAGGAGGTAAGCTTGATATGTTTTACTTTATTTTTACTTTATTTCCTTCTTTCGTACCATATGTTTCGTATATTATTCGTTCTCCACTTCAGTATCACAGTGTAATTATCATTACGATATTCAAAATATGCATTCTTCAGTAGCAGACATGATTGTTGATTGTTGTATATTCTATTTATGTGGCTGAACCCTTGAAATTTAGTCTCGGAGGCTACAAAATTACAATCACAAAAAATCACAATCTCGTTCCTAGAGCTTTTTCGCTGTTTGTCGTGGGCTCTGGAAGCAGACATTCGTAGGCCGATTTTGATTGGTCGATTTCCCTTGTCTCCATTGTGAAATTCGACGGACAATGAATTTCTCATACCCTGCTTGAAGGCGGTTTGTTGGTGTTTCTACCGCGGAAAACCATAGTTCATTCGTCGTTGACGCCATCTTGGATTTCTTGGAACGCGCGGTTTGTGACAAGCGTCCCAAGATGGGGACCTCGATCAATGAACTACCGTTTTCGCGATAAAAACGGCAACAAACTACCTGCAATGGGTGGAAAAGGACTTTTGGTTTCGTCTGCTTCCAGTTGCTGACAACAAGCCACAACACTTACTATAGCGGCTTCATTTTCATCTCGCGCCAATTTAATCGACTTACACAGGTATCCCACACTTTCCCTTTTGGCATAATTCCACAGGTTACCCAACCAATGAAAGACGGCGTCCGCGACATGCTGGTGAAGCACCACCTTTTTAGCTGGGACCTGTGAGAGAGAATTATGAATTCAATCCAAATGCATATAAATTAAATTAGAAATACGGTTATTATATAATAGAGGGAGGGGAATTTGAAACCATAACTTAGAGAAAATTTCGTGATAGCTACAACTATCACGCACGTTTGAAAGTCAACTTTCATCAACTATCACGGACTATCATGGAGTTTGAACATTTGACATGATAGTCGATGATAGTTTGTATCTTTTGAACGAATGATGATGTGTCATTATCCGCACATTTTCTCTAACTTTTGGTTTCTGAGCTTGAATCAATCCATCAAGCAACAGAGGAGGGAGTATTATATCCTGTAAGTGGGTAAATTCGGACGACTATTTTTCGTGAAGAAATAAAAACGTAAAAGGTTAGTCACCCATGTTTAAACAACCCTCACAGGGAATTTTTGCAGAAACCCATCCATGGGAAATGCTGAATTTCCCATGGTAGAAGAATGGGAAGTGTTCGGATTTCCCATGGCTAACCATGTGAATTCCGAACACTTCCCATGCGTGTGCCTTGGGAAATGCAGCTTTTCCCATGGATGGGTTTCTGGAGAAATCCTCTGTGCGCTTGATATAACTGTGCACATGTTTTGGTTTCGTACTCCGTTCTTTAAATAACTCTGGTAGAAGAATTCTAATCAGAGATGATTTTACCGTGGTCACTTGAATTCTTTTTCTTTTTCAATTTTTCTCAGACTCACAATTTTCTATTGCGTCGCGATGACGTTTAATTTTCTGTCGCCAGATCAAAAATTATGTCGCTTTTACTGGCGAGATGCGTCGCCTTCTTTTGATAGAGTGCGGCCGACGACTCGCAACAAAGTTTTGTTAAGAGTTAAAGCGTCTATGACACCAAATTCTTAAAACATATCTTTTTTGATATAATGAAAGGCATAGGAATATTTAAACCATCTACCAAATTTCACAGTATTCGGGTAAATTTTGAGCAAGATATAGCGATTCGAATTTCAGCATTTTCAATTTAAAAGTGCGAAATTTCCCGCGCGCGGCCAATTGCATGCAAACGAGGCTATGACGTATGCAGTGTGTCTTCGATTCTCCCTCGGCTTGCAAAAACGAAGAAAACATGGCGAACAAGGAGAGGAATCACAGAAAAACATGAAGCGTATGAGGTCGCCCGGATGGAATGTTTACCAAAAACACGAACAATACACCTGGGATTTCGCTACACACGTTTCCGGAAAGCTTAGTTTCCTGCAGAAGCGAAGTTTGTGAGAAAACACCGCCCACCACCGAACACTCTGTTCAAGGAATTTCTACCCTCCTCGTGTTCTGGGAGTTTCGCTTTCCTTGCTAATGGGTTCTATTCCGCTTTCTTCAACTGTAAAGCTTATGGACTATCACTAGAGGTAAAAGTAATACGGAATTACAGTGCTTATTAAAAGTTTATTGTCAAAGGTTTTTTGCCTAATGTTTTCTTATCTTGATTTGCCTTTTTCACTTTTCCGTGACTTGATTGAATGATTCCCTCGCTAGTTACTGGTGTCCGTCCCTTCCATTAATGTTTTTTTAAAGATACCAGAGTATAAGCGAAATGAAAGCATATCTTTAGTGAGATAAACTTGATTTGGAAACTATGGTTTTCAGACTATGCTGTCAGGAAGGTGTGAACGAATTTTTTGGTGTGATATTTTTGTTCTTTTCGTCCAAAACCAAACCTTAGAATTTTTTGGGGGTACAAAAACTTGACATGGCAAATTTTCATTAAATGATTCTCTCTAAAATTTGGCTTTTTCTAATTTTACAATTAAAGTCCTATTTGATCATGGTATTTTTGGACATGGGGCAAAGAGACCATGTATTTTTGAGGCGTTTAACATGACTAATGAGCACCTACCAAAGTTTTTAAATATGGTTCCATATCTTTTGTGTCTGCCTATGTGATTCCACTGATAACATTTTACTGTATGGCAGCTGATGGACTCTCTCTATTCATTCCCAGACTTGAATCAGTCACTGATTCTTGGCAACCCTAAAACTCTGAATATTACCTCACCCAGAAAATCATGTCAGCATGTCTTATACTCTGCTTTCAGTGTTGCTTCATCATGGTTCATAGGAATAAGTACCATGATGAGTAAATAATTCTCAGTGGTAGCAAACCCAAAAATTAACTGCTCTGTCCCATTTAACAAGATTTCAATGAGTCAAAAGTAAACCAGACTTGTGTTTACTATGAGTTCCTAATGGTTGAGCTCTAATCAGAATAAAAACAGTTTCTTTTGGTTTTATTTTTTTTGGTCACAAGTTTATCAGTTAGTTGTTGAACTTGTTATGTTACAACATTCCCAAAACTAAGTTCTTATTGGATATTTTCAGTTACAGAGCAGCAGCAGATACATACAATATGTAGTTCAAAGGCAGTTAAACCAAGGAGCATCATGCAAGGGAAGTAAAAAAAAAAGAGCCATCCGTGGGGAGTCTGCAAAGACGCACATCAATTACAATGGCACATTATGATGGTTTAGCATATTTTCAAAATCTTGAACCACATTTAGAGAAATATAATCAAAAATTGTAACAATATTATAAATTGTAATCTTGTGTTTAACTTCCAATAGCATTCTCTGCTAGCATCTTTTCTCTGTATTTCACTAGCTGAGGAAAATAGACCTCTGCTCTAGGTTGAAACTCACTTTGTTTTACCACTGTCCACAACCGTGGATATCTACAGACGTTTTCTGCTCCATGGCTCAAATAATATCAGCAGATAATGTCTGTAGATATGCTTCCACATATAATGGGCTCACAAAATGATTAGGAAACCACCCAAGGTTGTGGATAGTGGCAAAACAAAGTAAGTTTTGACCCGGGTCTCTTTTTCTTGCAACCCTCAGGCAGAAAAATGCAGAGATTAGAGGTCTCTACTAGCAAGGGACCAATAGCAGTCATCATAGTTCATATTCTTTGACATTGTGTGGTGGAAGGTGGCAAAACAAAGCAAGTTTTGATCCGGGTCTCTTTTCCTTGCAACCCTCAGGCAGCAAAATGCAGAGATTAGAGGCCTCTACTAGCAAGGGACCAATAGCAGTCATAACAGTTTATATTCTTTGACATTGTGTGGTTCCAGGAAAATCCATTCCTCCCCCTTGGTAGGGATTTGGAAATTCTAGAAGGGTGGGGTGGGGGTAAAATATTTCCCATACAATTACTATATTTTTCACTGGAAATTCAAGTGGGTGGTGGGTCATAGTTATGGACAATTTCTGGAATCACACATTTCAGAAAACAGGCACCGCTAGCTTGCCTTACTCGAATGACTTTCTTGAAAAAGAATCTGGTACAGACACCAATGTCCAGGAGTTGTGTTTGGCTTCACTACACTAGCTGCATGATCAATATTTGTAGGTGCGAAATTCAAAATTGACCATAAAAATTATCAAAGCAGACATCAATTTCATATGAAAAGCACATTGTTCACACATTTTAAAATGTGTGAACAATTTAAACTCCTCCTTCAAAGAAATGCCTGATAAACAGTTCAAGTTCCAATCATGTTTGCTTAAATTAAGCCCAAAACATGTAGCAAGCCCATCGCCTGTAATGGATTACTGGCCTCATGCTGTCCTGACATTTGGAGGTACAGTACAGTGTACCATTGAAAACTTTTTCACATCAATTTGGAATCGAATACATGCACATGGCATTGTGCTAAAAAGATTTCGAGTACCTCATATAAGCTTGAACAACAACAACCAAAGGTTGAGATTTATGTTAAACACTGTGGAGAAATGCTGTTTTGCTGACCTTTCAAGCGTTACCTAGCTTGGAGTTAACTTTTTTTCTTTGATCCGATGAAGGGCTAATGCTTGAAATGTCAGCAAAACACCATTTCCCCACAGTGTTACAGCGGTTTCCAATAACACGCGACCGTTGACCAAATATGCCGGCTTTGAAAACTGCGTTTTGGGTGACGTCAATCAAATGGTTGCTATGGTAAGTACAATTTTCCCGCTCGTTTTACTTGTCTCGCCGTGTCTCACGTGGGATCGGCCATGGCGGATTTCAGTGAAGATTCTCAAGAATACTTGGACATTTACGTCCCTATACCAGACTCCGAAGAAATTCAAATTGTGCAAACAGAGAACGAAACAGTAAGTGATTATTCCAGTTGACCACAAAATAGTTTTTAGCGCGATTTTCATGTTTACAAATGGCTTACACTTTGCATTTGCTTTGTCACACGGCACATGGCTCGAGTTTGAGTTCGTTGCTGATTTATTGCCTACCTTATCGCATTTTATTGCGCTATTTCACCAGCGTGAGGTTGCTCTGTTTACCAAAACGAGGAATGGCAAAGTAGATGGTGCCGAAACTACACCCTTTGTTCTTCCAAATCACTGGACGTATGACCGGACGGTGTAATTTGCAGGTGCAGGTGTGCAGGTTTGCAGGTGCAGGTGCAGGTGTGAATGTGTCTATAAATAGTCTATAATCTATGTACAGGTTATATTGATTCCAACTAGCCAATTTTCCCCAGTTCGTCACCGAGTACAGGGCAGTCAAGAGCCGTGAGCAGTCAGAGCGCCAAATGCTGTTTTTCATCAAAGTCTTTTTGCTTGATACTTCACAGGGATGGGGCTACCTTTTATCGAACGTTTCTTAGCTTAGAAAAAACAGTCTTAACTAGCCCTATTATATCTTAACTAGCCCTATTGCGAGAGAAACATTGAAACGCCGCCGAGATTCAGCCATTTTGTTAACACAGGCAACCCACCTTATCGTGTTAAGGTGGGTTGCCTGTGTAAACAAAACAAAATGGCCGTCACTCGGCGGCGTTTGGATGTTTCTGTTCTTTCTAAGCTAAGAAACGTTCGATGAAAGGTAGCCCCACTCCTGTGAAGTATCAAACAAAAACGACTTTGATGAAAAAACAGCATTTGGCGCTCGGACTGCTCACGGCTCTTGACTGCCCTGTGGCCTGTACTCGGTGACGAACTGGGGAAAATTGTAGATGTTCAGGCAAGCCTGCGGCCGCGTAGTGGTTAGTTGGAATCAATATAACTGTACATAGATTATAGACTATTTATAGACACATTCACACCTGCACCTGCACACCTGCACCTGCAAACCCGCACCTGCACACCTGCACCTGCAAATTACACCGTCCGACGTATGACACGTTGTTAGCCTGCGTAGAAGCGTATGCCAGAAATGTGCTAGAAGAAGACAACATTACTGTAGCCCAACTTTACTACAAAAAAGCTAAATCGAAAGCCATAGTAAAGTTGAGTGGTGACACGGATGTCCCCTCTCTACTTCGAGAGTATCCGCTAACTTATTCCAGTGGAAAGCGCCGGTCTATAGCAACAATGTATCTCGCTGTCGACCTGAGGAGAGGCAAGTCTAAGTATATAACTTAGACAGCTTTGTTATTTGCTATTTTGATTATCTGTTTTCTTCTGCAAACTAATGACATCACTCTCTGGGTCTAGGATAATTTTCCTTTTGCTCACAGTTTCGAATTGTATTTTCACCAGAAATATCCAGGGGGACTGGATTATAATAAAAAGGGGTGCCAATTCTGAACCCCATACTTTTGTCCTGTGATTCACTTTCAGGTCTAGTTGTAAGAATTTGTATGGTCGACAGCTGACAGTGTGTATAAAAAGACTAGCTCTAGTGAAATACATTTTGCAAAGCTCCCCCTCCCCTCTTCTTTTCCTCAATTTGGTAAAAGGGTTACTGTTTTGCTCAAAAAATGGTATATAAAAGAGTAAGGGGCAAGAGTCCAGGCAGAGGATCCCATAATAAAATTTATGTATGCTCACCTCCCCAGGTGGGCCTTGATACCACACTAAGATGGAGGTTCCCATAACATTTGGTCAGGCATGATGGTTGAGTTTTTGCTTTCAACCTGAAAGGCTCGGAAATGGGTTCAGTTTTGTGCTCCCATGTTTTTTTTGCCCCCAGAGATAATTTTGTTGCAAACATGATACAAACGCCCATACTGTTATAATATTATTCTGCAGAATCACATACTACCCCAAGAAGATCACCAAGGATTAGCAGTCGAGATATCTATGACATATATGTCCATGAATTGTCGACAGACATGAAAGTGTCCAGTCATGCAGATATTCTTCATAAAGTCGCAGCATCCTCTTCTTTGCAAGATATTTTGGTCCTGTTAAAGACCTACCAAAGTGATCACAAAGTTTACCTGCCAGGGAATGGTTTATACTGGGTCAGAAAAGGCACAAAGCAGCTGGTGAGCTTGAGGGGCTCAGATGATCTTGATGCTTGTAGAAAGGAATACAAAGGAAGTAATAGCATCCGTGTTGCATGTCAAGCAATGAGCACCGATAAAGGTATGGAAAATCTGTAATTTACACAACTTGTACAGTGTCTATTTTGTTTCTAGTGTGAAAATTCCTAGGTATAGCCATCTCTGGATCCTCTTTCTTTTGTGCTGTACTGGGGGACTGTTTACACACCCAGGAATTGGAAAACCCACCTTGCAATTATAATCCTTAGATACTGGGTACCAGGGCTTGGAATTACTAAACAAGTATAAGTGTTATTTAACATTTCTGTCTCAACATTAATTTAGGTATAATCCCTCCCTCCTCCTCCCAAATAAAAAATACAATTAATTTGTGGATATTCATAAAATGACTAAAACAATATAAGCATGATTACGAATATTTACACATTATTTACTCGAGCACTGGGTACTGTCTTAGAGCAGCCTGGAATTTTTGGCTACCCATCCTGGCATTCTGGAGGTCGACTCAACAGAATTTCCTGTAACTGTCCAATGCACATGGTATTTTCCAGAAAAAGTTCTGTTAGTTGCTTGCATTTTGGTATGTACAGTAACATTCAGATCCTCTAGCAGAAAATAATAGTACATGCTTGATTCTCAGAATTTAATCCATGGAATTTCCAGGCACACGTCCACACAGTCTGGGTTCCTCGACAGGGGGGTTAAAGTTTTATAGCCATTCTCAGTAACACGCACATATGCAAAGAAGTGCTTGTAAACTGAAAACTCATTTTTTTGTTTATGATTCCATGACAACTCACATTCTCTTTTACACTTTTGTGCCTGCATGTCTGTGCTCAAAAGCATTCTTTTGCTTGAAAAGAGTTTTTGATTTGCAAGCATTTCTTTTCAAGTGCGTGTGTTACTGAGAATAGCTATAATATGAAACTCGCCATTTAATACCACCATGAATGTCTATCTTTGAACAAAATACCACGTGTTTATAGGACCCCCTGTAGCACCTGGTTGCAACAGAAAGCGACAGCTATTTGAGAAGACACCAACTCATTCCTTCAACAAGGATGATAACTCCTTGTGGAATGACACCCATGTGGTGCTTGTGCGAGACCTGGAGAAACGTGGTAGTCTTTGGCGTTATGGCACCAGGCATCTAAAACTGTGGACGGACGAAATTATGAAGGGAAATTCAGGCGGTGTTAATGAAGAACCAGAGTGGGATGCGCATATTGATGCTGTAGGCATGCCACCAAAGCTGAAAAAGTCATCCCCATCTACCAGTACAGCCTCCTCTATGCCAACAAGCACAAATAGTATGTTAGAATTCATGATGTTTCAACAGCAACAACGCATGGAGCAGGAGGCTAAGAGGAGTGACATGTTCCAAACTGCTCTTTTGGCCTGCCTCTCTCCACACATGAGTCCTATGGCCAGAGTTCAGGTGAGTAAATTTACCATATGGGGCTGCACAATTCTCTTTTTCACAAAAGGTTCTACCAAACAGACCACTTTTACAATATGGTGGGCATATTGGATTCTATACTTTCAAGCAAAAAATATGGGATGCCCAGGGGGCAAGCAGTTTTAGACCCCATCCACACTACACTGCTTTGAAACGAAAACAGGTACTTTTTGCGGTGAATACCGCTATTGTCCATAAGAGCATTTTCATACGGATATGTGTTGTAGTGTTGATACGAAAACAATAAAGTGTGGACGGGAATCTTTTTGAAAACAGAGCAAAAAGTATCTGTTTTTGTTTGAAAATGGTATAGCGTGGATGGGGTCTAAAAGGGCATCCCATAAATTCCTACTTAAAACAATAGAATCCAAGTTGGCTGCATATTGGTCTCTTGCCAGTAAAAAAAGATCACAGGATTTAACTCATACAAAGAAAATTATCACATGAAAACATCAAGTGATGGCCATGGTCTTTTGCATGAATGGGCAACTTTAACTGTGCTCTCATTATTGTGGAAAATGAATTTTCATGGTATTGTTTTCCAGTCTCACAGCCCAGAGCTTCCACGTGGTTCATTTATTTTGGCCATACCGTATATATTATCTAGTACTCAGGTTGCCTCAGAGAAGTTTGGGTTCATTTACCAACCACAAAGTAAAATTTAAATTACTCCTCTAAAAATTATTTTGATAGAGCCTGTATAAACCACTTTAGTCAAATCACACTAGTGGTGTATATGTCGACCAATGCTGCATTCTGATGTAGGCTGTAAGTTATCGCCTACTAGTAGTGAAAAGTGTTGGGTTTGAAAGCCAGAAAATGGCAAATTACCAGACCATAAAAAGTCTTTGGCTATAGAAATTGACCTACTAGTGAGATTTGACTCTCCCTCGTGGCCTCTGGAGTCAATAACCCATTTTGCTTTTGGCCTCATGAGACCAATCAGGCTTGAGGAATAATTGTTAAAAATGCAGTGGCAGATCTAAGGTGGGGTAGAAGGTGCGGATAGTCAATCCATTTTCAATAAATAATGGTGAAAATATTTACCTCCCTTGTTGAAAATTGCACACAAGTAATAATGTTAGGAATACAAAAGCTAGGCACTCACAATCTTTTTTTGTACACAGCAAAGACCACTGCAGTCATTTGAGCCTCCTCCGTGGACACCATGGACTTCACCAGCTTCAAGTGGCAGCAGCAACACCAGCCTCCAATCCTTCATAGAAAGCCCATCAACATCTAGATGCCATAGTGATACCCAGCTCAAGGATCTTTCAGTACAAGAATCTTGTGAGCTTCTTGGCTCAATAGGATTGGGGAAACACATATGCTCTTTCAGAGAAAATGGTGTGGATGGCAAGATCTTAACTACAATGTTGCATCCTTCTTTTGGACAAGTAATGTTGGAGAGTATGGGCTTCAGTACAGACGAACAAAAGCAGTTATTTGATACAATCACAGATAAAAATAACATGTAAGCAATGGGAACAGTATAGGAAACCCTTTCCCTTTATTAGAAAAACGTTGAGTTTACATCATGTATACCACAGACCTCACAGGCGGATGGAAAAAGTAGAAAAAAGTCTTAAAATTTAAATAAGCAAAGAATACTTACTTTACTATCTGGTGTGCATGTTGTGTTTTTATCTCTGATTTTAGGGGGTGTTTGCGGTCTATTACTAAGGGCCACTAGTCACTCAAGTGCACATCATAGTGAGTGACTTAGTGGCCCAAAGTCCAGTCCCCAAATGCCCCTAAAATCTGAGAAAATAACCACAACATGCACACTAGTAAAAGTAAGTATTCTTTATTTGTTTCTTCAAACAGATTTTTTTGTAAAATTCAGCAGCTATTGTTTTCACTTTTTCCAACAGCCTACAAAAGGCCTGTGGTATAGATGTACAGGTACACATGGTATCAAAGATGCCCTTGTTTGTTACATGTTGGTGTTTGATTGTTTTAGATTACAACTGAACAAGCTGCCAGGTATCAATCAGTTTTCAATGAAATATCCTGAATGGATATTGAGATTTGAACCACCCCTCCTTGAATTTCCTAACTTTCAGAAAGTTTGTATGAATCCTGACCACATTGACCCCAGGGGGGGGGGGGGGGGGGGGGTATGGATAATAATTTCATCAATCCACAAAATAGTGATAATAGTTGATATATTGCTTGGGAATCAGCCTTTCTGTATCCAACAAAATACTAAAGAAATATAAGGCTTAATGATTATACTCTGCATGCATCGCAGTTGAACTGTAAAGGTTACCATTAGAAACTTCCTGTGAAGCACTAGAGACTATTTTTATGATTAGTGTTTATTGTAACATTTGTGGGAGTGAGGCACCAGAGGCAGTGTTTACATGTAACTACAGTCTTGGAAGACATTCGAACATGCACTCTCTGAAATCTGTGAAGACAAAACAATTATTATAGTGTATTATTGATAAGTTTCTCTGTTGCATTGTTAAGGTTTACATACTATAGCACCACAGCTTCTAGCTTTGTCAGCGGTACAACAATGAAACCTAATGTCCAAGTGTGAAAATGCACTGTGTTCAACTAAAGTAAAGCTTTTGATTATTAGATTGTTTTTTAATATAATTATTGGCCAAACATTGGAGGGCAAAAAAGGCTCCAAACAATAAAAACAGTGTTTTAATGGTGTTTTCTTTTTGGTTTACTTGTCAAAAAATAAAATGGTTGTCAGGCCTATACAAATACAATTCCTATGATACAATTTAGGATTTTTCTCTATTCGCCCCAACAAAGTTCCAATTTCCTTCATGGGGGGCTTTCTTCCACACACTACAAACAGTTTTTTGTTATTGTTTCAAGAAGTGGAGGTCATATTAAAAAAAACATACATGTAGACTTACATTCTCTAGCGCAATCTCAAAGCACCGTTGTGGATACTTCTCACATATGTCAGGATATCTCTTCAGCCAAGACTTCCCAATGCTGAAGCACTCCTCAATGGGGTTAAGATCAGGTGAGTATGGTCTATAGAATTGTACAATAAAATAAAAAATGATTCATGAGACTGAAACTTTCTTGAAGATACCAATAATTTTCTACCATGCAAAAAGATATGCCAATATTCCCATCATAGAGAGCTATATCTTTCTGATGGCCCTACCTTTTGAGATTTTCGTATATGTTTTACAAAAAACGTTTGGATAATCTGTAGATCCTATATTATTTTTTCAACACTGTAAAGAAATTGCTAAATTTTAAAACAATCTAACGTCAATGTGTTTTTGAGTACTGTAAAAAGAACAGTCAATGTAGAACCCTTTCAAGAATCATTACAATCACAGGTGTGCTGCAGCTGGTGGATTGATATTTCAACATCTATATGTACACCCAGTTTGTGTATGCACCTTCCTGTTTAGCATAACAATAGTTAAATCACACTGGTGGTCTATTGTCAATGCTGCTTTTTCATTGGTTGAGCTACTAGTAGGCTGTATAAGTTATAGCCTACTAGCAGCAAAAAGTGTGGATTTGAAAGCCAGAAAATGGCAAATGACCAGACCAGAAAACATTTTAAATGGTCTATAATTGACCTTCTTGTCTGATTTGACAAAAAAAATTATTCCTCTCACCCTCAGCCTTATGGACTATTGGGCTCAAGGAATAATATTGTACCAGTAGTTAAATAATACTCACGGAAGAAATACAACCAGCCCTCCATTCTCCTTGACACGATCTACTATATCTTCAGAGAAATGGATATTGCAGTTGTCCATGATAACAACTGAGCATGGCTCCCCTAGAGCAAATGTACCAACATGAGGTAGCACATAATGTTCCATGGCAAACTCAAACTGTTCGCGGTTGTAAGCTCCAACTATAGAGTGGGCAGCTTTTATCCCAGTGGAAGACACAGCAGCAAGGACACTGTACCGCGTTCCCCTGGTAAATGCACCTATCTTTGACACACGACTATTTACAAGGCAGCGTCCATATTTCCTCTAGAATAAATAATAATCAATTTCAATTAAATGTCCTTTGTGCAAACCCAACCTACACAGACATTTGCCTAAATTTGTTTCATAGTTGATCTTCAACACAGTATGGACCTGGAAGGAAGTCCTGCATATGCAGGCTACACAACCTACTAGTGAGGATATCGGTCAAAATAAAAGTGCTTGAAAATCAATCTGGAAATTTTTTTTCTGGCTTGTCTATATAATAAAAAGAAAATTACAAGGTGGCTTGAAGAATGGGGAATATATTCGCAAGATATGGGGATATATTCGCTGCGCTCATTTGTAAAACATTGTTTTTGCCACTCGAAAATAAAACTCGTACATCTTCGCGCCACTGTGTAATATCCTCTATGTAAGTTAGTTTTTTCAAAGTAAAATAACCACTCGTAGCAGCAGGGTCTGGGATATTTTGGTAAATTCCCCATGTTGCAGGGGAATGTAGTTATTTTATTGGAATTGCACATTAGAGTGAATTCCCGAGGGGACTCCCAATAAACATAGGACGGGGGTCCTATCCTTAAGGGTATAAAGTTCACCAAACTGGGTGATCTCTTGGGGGTGTCCAAAGAATCTGTTATCCTGGTCTCACACCAAAGGTGACCTAGAAATTCAGTGACAACAGAGTAAAGTGTTTCAACTTGATGGCAATTTCAAGGACTGCAATAACAGAAGGATTTTCCATGTCCAATTTGCTATCTCTTAGGGGTAAAATTCACCGTTGACCACACCCAATTTGCTATCCCTTAGGGTTAAAATTAATTTTCCTGAGGAGCACCCTGTCTACAACAAACCCTATAGGAGTGATTACAAAGTAATTGTGAATTACTCACAATTCAATTCAATTTTCTCACACTATAAATATTATTTACAGAATATATACAGTGGTAGGAATTTACCAAAGGGGATCTGTATATATACAGGCATTATATTATGGAAAGCTCGACTGTGAGCGATCTGGGTTTTACTATAAAATCCTCATTCTTCTGGTGCTCAACGGGGGTTCCTTAGAACCACCTCTGAATCCGCCACTGAAATATAAAAAAAACTGTCAACTGAAATCCGCTCTATAATGTTACATAACGCACCTGGGTAGTTCTCTCATCTTTGCTTGATTCATCGACAAAAAGCAAACGTTGGGAGGGGAACTGGCCAATAAACCGTCTATAGGCAGCACGCCTCCTTTCATCTCGTTCACGAGCAATGAGCTGCATCTAAAAGCAACTGCAATACCGTAAATCTTGGTGAAGATGCCAGCATTTTTTGTTATCATTTGACTTATTATAAAACTTAAATTGGAGGTAAATTACTTAATTAAAACTTTGCCACACAAATAGTTCCCGGGCAAAAAGGCAGAGATAAGGGTTTAGGACAGCAGGTTTATTTACTTTGATTCAGGATTTTTTTGTAGGAAATTTAGGTAAACAATAGAAAAATTCACGGTCGACTGATACGACAAATACCAGGCTTTTTTAGCGAGGTACAAAGGAAATTTTCCTCGTATAAACCATTTACTTTACAGCTCATTGAATTGGTTTTCCGTTATATGCTTAGCCTTAGGGTATGAGTTTCTGGGTACTAGTAATATAGCTGTTCCCTTTACCTTTTTCACGGTCAATCCCATTTTATTCAATGCTCTGTACAGTGTTGATAAGGGGATGGTTTCTCCTGTTTGCGTCTCAAGCCAAGCTTGCAGCTCATCGAGATATAACTCTGGACGATCATCTATTGCAAGGCGAATGAATCGAAGGTCTGCAGCTAAAGAAATGTATGCCATTACAAGTATAGAGTCGAATAAACGCTCTGATTTTCTCTTCTTTAGAATTACTAGATACAAAGATAAAAGAAAGTTCAGCTCACCTGATAATCTTCTCTGTTTTGATTTTCTTCTGGACGGATAAGAAACGTCCCTCGTGTTTTCGTACAAAAATACCACTTTCTTTACGAATGTTTTGCCTACAGACAACGTTTCTGCTATGGTATTTACTCGAAAGCCTCTCTGCATAAGATAAACAACCCTCCATCTAAGGGCCTCTGGATATGCCTTAGTCATATTTGCACGGGAGCACAACTTCACTGACAACAAATCACAACATCCTTCACCCAGCCGCCATTTTGCACATTGCGCGCGCCCGCGATTTCATGATTGACGTCCCCCAAAACGCAGTTTTCAAAGTCGGCATATTTGGTCAACGGTCGCGTGTTATTGGAAACCGCTGTAACACAAATCTCAACCTTTGGTTGTTGTTGTCCTTGTTTACATCCCCACTGAAGCAGACCACCTAGTTTTCCTGAAAACTAGTCATACCCGTGAGTAAGCTGAGTCAACAAATGTGTCTTCCTTTGTTAGAAAATCTTGACAACTGAAGGTGCCAGCCAGGGAATTTTTTTAGCACAACATTCATCAATGGTGAAAAATTCCATAGGGCCAAGTAGTACAATTATGTTCCTGCTATTGTGTAGCTTTGTATCCATGTAATGGGAGGAAAATGCTGTAAACATTCAACCCAGTCAGATGATGATGATGAGCCATGCTTCACTCATGCCATAAAAGATGCAGGCTAGCAGAGGTCTGGAGTTTTCACAGCCCTGGTACCCAAATATCCACTTGTTGAAAAACAGTCGGTGTAGGCAACCACACATCAGGATACAGACGAACTACCAAGTTATTAGTCAGAATTTACAAAAAAATACCATAAAATTTACTGTACTTGTACGGCTCATGAGTTAATTTGATGTTACACTTAACTTTAATTGAGATACTTTCCACTAGCAAGCTAATCCACTTTATCCAAGTTTCCAATGCCACAAGTTATAAGAAAGCAAGTGCAATATCTGCTACCACATTGTTTTTTATCAGAATGTGGGTATAAAGTTGTGCTAAAGAAAATTGTAGAAGAGGATCATAAGAATAGGTGAGGAATTTAGAAATAACTAACATCAAAAAAGTTTTATAAAAACATTCTAGGCCATCTTTTTAACTTGGGGAAAATATGTAGCTGCGTCCTCGACTACGTAACGTTTTGAGGCATCAATCAGGAAAAGTTATCCACTCTTTAATAGAAATGTAGCTGGGAGAAGAGGCGACCAACCAGTCTGAGAGGACAGCCTTGTGTACAATCCTGCTGATCGTAGCTGTTCTCAAGTATGCAAGCCAAGCCGCACTCGAGAACGTGAAGTTCAACAGCACAATTTCTACATTTGGAATCTTGAGTAATTCACAATAATTTCCATGTAGGATGGCAACGCAAAACCAGCAAGGTTCCTGAGACAAAGTGCAAAAGAATCGCGCCGAGTCGATCGAACTTGCTCCATCTTTATCATCGGTTTCTGTGTTCAGAATTCAACCAAGAATAGCAGTCGCTAGCTAAGGGCTCATTTGAGTAGAGGACTACTCGAGTTCCTGTTCTCCAACGCATTCCTTGACCTCGAATTCCAAAGAAGAACACGAACTGCTGCTGCTTTTGACATGCTTGGAAGCCATTTTGATTTGAGAGAACACACTGCATACGTCACACACTCGGACCCAGTCTTTCACCGCTTGAAGGGAAAATTGCGGTTTTTCTGACCGCTCTAAGTTTTGTAAAAAATATTTAAAAAAGTGGAAAAGTCTCGAAAAGTAGTATTTACACGTTCTTCTCGACATTTAAGACAAAAAACTACTATGTAACATTTCGTGTCATAGACGCTTTAAGAGTTGTCACGTGTAACACCACCTTTAAAGGCCCGTTCTCACGGCGCGATCTTAGCTGCGATTTTAGGTGCGATTTTAGGTGCGATTTTGTGATCGGCGGCGATTTGGCTCTACGGTATTTGTCCGTTTGTTGGTAATCTGAAGAAATCGCGCCCGCGTCGCAGTGGAATTCGAACATGTTCAAAACGCCCGCGACGTCGCGGCAGCATGGCAAGAGAAATCGCGATACGATCGCCGTGCGTTCACACTGCGCGATGCGGCATCGCCAGGAGATCGCAGCTGAAATCGTGCCGTATAAACGGGCCTTAAGGTGATGGGTGGAAAGTCCAAGATATTTTGGAAATTTCTGCCATTACAAAGTAATTATAGATTAAATTATCATTAAGGATTCACATCAAATACGAATGCAGATAGTATTAAAATGGTGTATAATTTGTAAGGTTAAATAAAATGTAAATATTCTAGATCTATTATTTTCGGAACACTTAAATGGTTTCCAGTTTGTCGTGATTTGCAGTTGCGACTTGTCGGGTCGATGTGTTTTGTTGAGCTGTGATTTATTTGATTTCTGGTTGTCGCGCCGATATGTGCCGATATCGAATGACGCTTGCAAAAAATCGGTCCGACAAATCGCAACGTGCAAATCATCCATTATCTTGTTCCTCGAATACGCGCCGCGCTGCTTTCTGAAGAAGATTTTTAGGATGCAATGTGTAACAATAGAAAATCTACTTAGCTACAGTACATATTTTATTTCAGGTTAAAGGGATACATCGAAATCAATAATCCAGATAATCTGTGGCGCGTATTCGAGGCCGGCACTTCACGTAGAAACCATCTTGAATTCTTCTGCTCCGAATAAATAAATGAATTACAATAATTCTGGGGTTTTTATTTTTTTGTTTTGTTAAAGTTTATTTGAATATGGCTGAAAGGCTGTTGAAGATATTGTCTTCTAGTCCGATTTTCAAGGGGTCGACGAAATTGAGATTTTTTTTTATAAAACCATGTCAATTTCGTCGAACATAATTAAGATTTAACAATTTGTAACCGAATGCTTCGTGAATATCGTTGAATAGTCACCGAGAGTAATTATTTACAGATATTCATGGAGCCTGAGACGACTAGTTGTTTTACTATTTTCACTGTCCTAATTAGTGCATATATATAAGGCATGAACTCATGAATATAATTATCACTTCGTCGCTACTCCCGTGGTAAGGAGGCGCCCCTGGTCACGTGTATTAGTCGCGGCGCTTTTACGTCTCATTGTGCTGACCTGGCGGAGCTCCGTTTCTTCCCACCCTCCCACCCTTATACATCGTCCTCGCACTCAGGTGCTCCGCCAGGTCTCCTTCCCATAACTTATATAGCACAATGACACCAGTGAAAATGGTGTACTATACACCTATTTCAGAACAGGGTGTCCCGTCACAACTGTCTGTTATGAGCAAATAGGTATACCAAAACAGAATCATGTACAGAGCTTTGGCTTCGAGAATGGGCAGCCCACAAACGGAAGGTGATCGAGCCTAGGAGATCTCCCGCGCGAAAATAACACTTGCCTGTGCTCCATGCTCGATTTTTAGGTTTTACTCAAATAAAATTATGTTTCATTGATGTTTATATAATGAATCCTCTATATCTGAAATGTTTAACGGCAAATATAGCCTCGTACTCAGACGTCATTTAGGTTTTTTTTAAAATAAATTCCAATGTAGCCAGCAGCATGCTCTCGACGCGCAAAGGATCATGGAAAGGTTCGGCCTTTCCAAGATGGTCGTGGCTAGATGGGATACTCACAGTAGTGGAGGTGATTAATAATTTATAGGCATAAACAATAGAACGAAACTACATTGGCATTGTAGGTTCGTTCTACCGTGAAGCCTATGGATTATTAAAATACCTCCTTCTGAGTTATCCCTTCTAGCCATGACCTTCCAAGTTAAATAAGATAACCACAGTCAATTGCGCGCCCCATTATGCGATTATGTAGCAAATATTAAATTCGACCTTTGCGATGAGCGCACATAGATTTAATGAGACGAAAAATAAAGATATCGAAATTGAAATGTTCTGTTCTGCAAAATGGTATTGACATAAGATGAATATTGAATCGTATGAACCATTGCGGTCTTTGCCGCCATTTTCATAATTCTGCGAAGTCAACTAAACCGCGGTTTGGCTTCCGTCAATCAAACGTATGAACAGCTCTGGGTGATTTCACGCAGGCTTTGTAAGGTTTTTTGAACTAATATGGACTAGCTAGGCTTCAAAACCAATTATTTCACCATAAAAAGCAAGCAAAACTTAGAAAAAAAATACATGCACCTGTCTTAAGGTTTGATTGACGAAAACCAAAACGCTGTTTGGCGTTCGCGGAATTATGAAAATGGCACTAGTACGAAATTCGAATGCTTCCTTTCTGTGAAAATTTCATTCCGTACTGTGTATTAACCATTTGGAGGTGAAGTTTTAGTTGATAGTTACTTCCTGAAATTTTCTGACTGAAACAAAATGGATAGAAAATATTGTTGCGGGCTTCCTGAAAAGTGGCGGGAAAAAAACAAGTCACAAACGTATCCATGACAGACGCTAAGAATTTCAATATATAAGATAATTTTATATACTTTTTAATGTACAAGTAGTTCTCCCAAACTACCCTTTTTTTTTTTTTTTTTTTTTTTTTTTTTTTTTTTTACTGTTTGGTAATTTATTTATTTTTTTTATTATTCACAATGTTTATTTCGTTTTATCGATACACAACTACCCGTTTTTTTACGGGAAGTTGACAAGAAACCCAATTGGTTACTTTACTGCTATTTTCATAATTCTGCGAACTCTCACTTGACATTTGCGAACGCTAAACTGCGTTTTGGTTTCCGTCAATCAAACCCTTTAAGTCAAGTCAACGCATGTCTTGTGAGTTTGGTTTGCATTTCACAAGTAAAAAATTGTGTTTTGAAGCCTAACTAGCCACTACCAGTTCACATGATCTATCAAAGCCTCCGTTAAATCACCCCAGTTGTTCACTCTTTTGATTGACGGAATCCAAACCGTGGTTGTTGGTCATTTTGGTCGGTGTAGAGTTCACAGAATTATGAAAATCGCAGTAACTTCCCACTCGTATTTTTTCTCAAACGTCAACTATAAGCTACCCCAAAGATATATTAAACGTAGTTGTGCTTGTATTTTATAACGTCAAATAAAGATTGTTATTATTATCAATTTCACAAAAGAAGATTAAAGAAAACAATTAAGAAAGAGTATAAAGGAAAAGAAAAACAAACAAAAAAGTATTTATGAACGCTGTTTGCATGATTTGTGAAGCACTGAACAGCAATGTTAGACGTTTCGGTAATTAAATCTCATGTTTCTTCAAGTTTGGCTCACTGTTTGCAGACCTGTAAGCGAGTCTTTTTCAGGGAAATTCCGTGGGATGGGAGAGGAACTGACCGGAGATACTCGAGCCAAAGCTGGGTAGGGGGTGTTCCGCTCAAGCTCGCAAAATGTGACTCTGTTTATGACAGAAAAGCCGCTAATTTTCGTACCCTGTTTATGATTATGACAAAAAGCACAAAATATCCGAAAATGTATGCCCTTGCCGCGACATGAACCTCGAAATTTTGAAAAATCCATGCCCTGTTTATGACCTACAGACTCTAAAATCGGCGAAAATGTAAACCCTTTATGAGCAGAAGCTCAAAAAAAACCTTCCCTAGTCAGCGGATCATCCCCGTATAGTCAACATATGGGAGTACCCCCCGGAGGAACTCTGGAACTGCAATAAACGATAAGGGGGAAAAGCCTATACCAATAGAGATCAACAAAGAGCAACGGCGTTACCCGGGGATCTATCAACTCGAACAATGTGAGCGCTCTGCGTCGTGTCAATAAATTAATTGTTCGTCTGTCTCCTTGTCCCTGCCTTGACTATTGATCATAGCTTGATAAGCAGCAGGCTGCAAACAAAATGGAAGAATACATTTCGTGGCAAGTTTGAAATTTTCACGGGCACACAACAAACGAGCGTCTATGTAACGTATTGGGCCATTATTAAGGTATGAGGAAAGGTTAAAGGGCTCTTTTGCCAAAATAGTTGTAATTTCTTCTGCTATTTAAGTTAGGTACATGTAAATACACCCAATTCAGAAAAGGTTGCTTTGGTCATTGGTCTTTTAAAGCCTTTGAAAAGTAATACATATGGTATTTTCATTAATTAGTAATTAATAAAATCAATAATTATTTCTCAAAAACTGATTTTTCCGTTTGATCCAGTTCTAATCTGCCAGAATTCAATAGAACCACCCAGTTTTGTATCTTGAATCACCCAAGGCGACAAGTTGTGAATTTGATGAAAAACGAGCAACAAACATTAGACTTGCAACGCAGCAATGTTGCGCGACAATTGAGGGATTTTGTGCCTCGTATCTCCCCGGCTTAAAAACGTGCCAGCGCGACTTTTAAAATGTTTCTTTGTGACCGTTAATTTTAGCAAGGTCTAGACTTTTATACAACACTTTTTTAACGGCACCAACTGCCCTTTTTTCATTTCAGTTATTTGCTTGTTTTGACATCTTCATCTGTAGGAGATTTCAATATTTCAAAATAAAATAAAATTTGACTAATTGGGGGATATATGATTAGGTCCTAGAGAGTTTGCAGAGGTTGCTGTTAATAGATCAAACAATTTATTTCTAATTTCTCGTCGCGTTTTCAGCATTCATTGTTTGTAGTTTTATGCGATAGAATATGAGCACCAAAATGGAGCGTACACTTCAGTTGCTGGCTGACAAAATTAAATTTTTAACGTCTAAATCATTATTTTAATTTAATCAAAATTCAATTATTACTTGTTTTTCAAATTCTTTTTTTCTGTAAATATAAGCTTAGTTTTATGTTTCTAATACTGTTATTTCAAATGTTGACACTATTTACTGTGGGTGTCTCGGTTTCTTTACCTTAAAACCTAAAAAAATTACGAGAAAGCCAATTTTCTGTCTGATAAATGGCACTTTGTCATTGAAAACAAAAAAGTTTCACATTTCATAAAAAATTCATGATTTTTTCGGATTAAGTGTCTTGGTGAATAGAACAGTTGGAAAACAGCTCAAGTTCCGTAGAGCTTACGACCTCATGTGGAGAAAGAAGCAACCATAACCATTCCAGTGGTTTCTTAAAGAAGTTGGCAAGTTCACGGTACGAAGGTATGTGAGTCATGCTATCTTTGCGGTGAATTATTGTCCATTTTAATCTTTTATCCTAACTCAGTTACCACTTAGTCATTTATCGCCTTTTCTGCGTTTCTGCAAAACACGATTAAACTTCGAGCTTTCGTGCGCCGCTTAAAGTTACCATCTTTTTCAGTTATTTCTGAACGTGTCGCTTTCCTAGCCACTTTCCAATTTCCTCCCTCTAACTATTTAGTCTGTCAAGAAGATTCATATGCAATAATATAAACAGAATTATGATTGCATCAAAGTTTGTAAATAATTGCCTAAAGCTGTAATCACCTAAATATTGTTTTCGAAGTAAAGGTCACTTCAATCGAAGCAGTATGTTTTCAAAAAATATGCTTCTGATCTTTAAGTTTTCAATGCTTTCCTTGATAAAGTGGGAGAGTATTCCTAACTACACTTTCCTTACAAATGTTGGAATACAAAAAATGTAATTTAAAAATAATTCTGATTTTAATTTCCAAAACTAACTATAAAAACCTCATTGTGGATGTTTTGTTGTCTGTGAAAACCGCGCAGCTAAAATGCCAGGGGATATAACATCCACACATATTTTAAGAAGGCAGGAAACAAAACACCCGCACTTTCCGCCACTAAGTCCTCTATGCATTTTAATAACTTCGTTTATGGAGATTTCGTGGACAAAAACGGATAAATTCACATTGCAAATGTCGGCCTTTCCAATGTAGGTTTGCAGAGTGACCGAGCATGCAGGAAAACCCTCAACTTTATAGGTCGAAAGCTATTTGCATTTGTTGTAGTTACCACTGTATGCATTGCTACGCGACCTCAAAATTCAATGTTGCGATGGGCGATTGGCGATATTTAGCCGTCAATCAATTCCAAAACGTTGGATTTGTCTACTTCAGAGGGCCGACATTGATTCATTGCAGGTGAGCTTACGACGTAAATTCTGATGTATAAGGCAACCAGTTCAACAATTGATTTAACTTCGTTGAATTACGATTTGGCAGTGGAACACGCTCGATCAACCAAGAGCCCATATGAGCCTCCAACCGGCTTATAAAATTGAGGCACCGTTTTTCCTGACCTATCTATTTTTAGAACAGATTTGCTAGATTAGTTCTTTGTTTGCTGGTTACACTAGAGAGCATACATAGATTAAGATGAAATTAGAACAAGGGTAGGTATTCACAGTAAATTGTAATTGTGCCATGAAGTGTTCTAAAAATAGATCGGTCAGTAAAAACGCTGCTTCGTGGACCCCGTGGGAGATGGAAGCTCGTACTCATGAGCTCCTGGTAAACAACAATGTTGAATTATTTGGCTTCCCCGTTCAATATCATTCAACACAGTGGCGGATCCAGGGGTGGTTAAGGGGGTGACTAGTCACTCCTCTTTCTGATCTTATTTCTCACATATCCTTTGTAACGGTCATCCCCTTTTTATTCGCATGTGCAGTAAAACCTTTGCAATAGTCCCCCCCCCCCTTGTAAAATTATTGGATCCGCCACTGCAGCATGCCAGGGTGATTCAACAAATGATGTAGCTGAACCAAAGATGTGTTAAAGTTTAACCAGTTGTTGAATTGTTTTGTACCCAGCCTTATAGATGCTGGGTGGATAAATATGAAATCAGCAATATATGTCGTATAATAACATATCGTTTGCCTTGCGGTGCAAATAATTTAACTAAATCTTTTTAGCAACAATGCAAGAAAAATTGTTCTTGTTGACCTAAAACCCAACTTGTTGGCACTACCTGAGAAATGGTCTATTGTAGTTTCTATTTTGTCGATAATTTTCAAGCTAATGTTAAAAAAAACAGGACAAACGCACGGCGTTGTTGGCGAAGAAAACGGCCTGGTCCTTTTAAAAAGATGAAATAAAAACGGAGCCGTGTTTCCTCCAACGAAGTGCTTATTACGAAATTATTTAAAATAGGTCAACCAACCCTAAATAATCTTTAAAGAAACGCTATACACTGTTTGCGTTCAATGTGGACACACACTTTTTAAACGTACACTTTTGTCATAAAGGGTTTCTCGCACTCTGGATTGGCTGAAAAAATAACGCTCAAAACAGCAGCCAATCAGCGAGCGAGAAACGCGACTACTTCTTGACAAAAACGTGAACGTTTGAAACGTAAACCGACGCGAGAAAATTGTCAAATGCTAGTATTTCTGGTGTTGTTTTGGGCGCGAAGGCAAACGAGACGTCGCTACGACGTTTTGAATTAACGCGTGCCGAGGCAAAACGTTAGTCTCCACCAATCAACTTGCAGGACTTTGAGAGCATGCTTTCTTTTCTTTTCTTGCCGCCTCAATTAACAAGGTAAAATGTTTCTGTCCACGCCTAAACGCTATGGCAATATCTCTTCAAAGTAATGACTAATCAACGTTACATCAAGTGGCTTGTTACAGACACCGAGGTACATGTACATGTGTGGGGAGACAGCAATCTCCGCCTCCATTTTTTGTTTTATTTAAGATTTTTATTGAAACGCTTTGATTTCATAACTGCGCCAACTAAACTAGCTATTTACCAACTAAACTAGCTATTTACTTTTAGGTGGCTTCTGCGGTGGGATTTTCTGGCTATTTTCGTTTGAGATAACAACATCCTAAGTAGTATAGTACGCTCCGAATAAACCACATTTTTTAGGAGTCATTATACATCTAGGCACTGCCGGAGCTTTCGCTTGGCTTAATTCGTCCAGACTTTGCTGAATTACGATATGCGGGAGAACAGCTGCCTTGCAGAATCGAGAATATGGTGCACATGAGTTTAGAAAGTGCATAAATTATGTCACTCTGCTTGGCACAATATCTTAGTAAATTTCGCGATTGGCACTAGACTTTTTTTTCCGGCGGGACTATACAGCATTATCAATTACAGTCAAAAGACATGAAGCGTGCCCCCCTAGAGTTGAATATTCAATTTATTATTCCATTATTGATTTCATTGTTCAAACCAAAAATGCATTTTTCAATTCAATATTTTAGATGTTTAAATTTTGATTCCGAATATGTAATTGTTCACACAGAGTACTTATTTACATTACAAATTGAAAATTGCATTTTTGTGCCATTGCAAAATGAAATTAATAATGGAATAATGAATTGAATATTCAAATCTATGGGGGCACGCTTCATGTCTTTTTACTGTAATGTCCACGTGCTAGTTTGATATTCTGATAACCTGAGCTGCGGTGCTTTTAAAACACGTCTTTTCAATGCCCATGGTGGTCAGTATTTGCCCGCCATTTGAGAAAATTAAGGTTACTGAGAACTTTTGCGGCGCACGTCCTCAGAAAAACAATGCTACGAGCCCTTTTAAAAAAGATTGATTAAATATCTTTGTGTGCTAAACGAGCTAGCCGGACCTTGGCTCCCAAGTAACCCCCTTTATCAAAAACCGTGTCTGCATTTGCTTAAATGTTTTTTAGTTCAAAAGTTATGAAACTTTTAAATTTTTAAAGGTCAAATTTTATAGCATTTTCATGCTCTAAATGAAAAGTTTCATAACTTTTTAACTAATCAAAAGTTAAAAAAACCTAGACACGGTTAAAACAATGTATTACTTTAGAGTCAAGGTTCAACAGTTCGACGGCGTTAGCTCGTTTAAATGGCACACCAAAATATTTAATCAATCAATCCTTTACAAAATATTTATTAGTAACTTATTTCCGCTTTCCAACGATATATAGGTTGACATGTTTTGGTTAAACTAAGGACGAGTATGATTTTTTTTCCGGGACGTGCCACAAAGGTTCTCAGTAACCTTAATGACATTCATAAGATTCTTTCAGGTGAGTGAATCCCAGTCAGTCCAACTAGGTTAGACAATATTTCACTTTTAACCACCTACATACAATGTTGTGACTATCTTACCAATAGTTACTTTAATATTATCAATATGTCCTTAGGCAATGTCAAGGCTTATAGATATAACTTATATTTATATCGAAAATAATTTCCGGTGAAATAGATGGGCAAGCACATTTCGAGATTAAACATTTCGATTTCAATAACATCTCGAACATCTTGAGGATTTCTCACGGTGGCAAGAAAACGCTTTTGTTGTGCTTATCACTGGCCCCAAGGATATTGAAAAGTTGTACGTGAACATGTTATTCCAAGTTAATCTTTGAACGACTTTAAATGTTAAAAGGTAAGCCTTATGGGTTATTCATTTGTAATCCTGTGAACACTGGAAATTTCTCTTTCACCGACGCTAAGTTTGGGTCCAACCCAGTTTAACATGCCCAATTAACTATCGTTTTGTTCTTCTAAGCGCAACATTTTCAGCGATATGAACAGTAGATCCTCAGCAATTTTCAAATCAGTTGAAAGCGATGGCTAAAAGTCCAACACGATTCAACTTCTTTTCTCGAGGAGTTACCTTTTCTGTGATTTAGAAAACGATAATCATGGTCTGAACTGAATGTGTGGACATGTATCAAGAAATATTTACCGAGACTCGTAGGCTTCTAAAAGCTTGTTCATGAGGAAATTGATAAAGAAACAAATATTGAATCAAATGTTGAATTGGTTTGGCCCTGTAGCCTAACAGCACTGACTTGAGAGAGCGTTACGCGCCTGTTATAGATTCAATGTTTGAAATGGGCGATTGGCGATTTATAGTATTTTCCGGCTCAAGAAAATTGACATATACAATTCCCTTGCTGAGAGTGAGAATCGTCAATCGCAACAGTGAATTTCGAGGGCGCATTACTGCGGTTTTCGTAATTCTGCGAACTCTCGCTATTGATTTCCAACCGTAAAACCACCTTCTGGCTTCCGTCAATCAAACTCCCGAGTCTTTTCGTCGTTACTCTTTGTGCTTTTTGATTGGCCAGCGCCTAAGCAGTGCTAAAATGGCTTCCTGTCGCGACAGCAACGTTACGTGCTGGCCAATCAAAAAGCACAAAGAGTAACGACGAAAAGACTCGGGAGTTTGATTGACGGAAGCAAGAAGGCGGTTTGACGGTTGGAAATCGTTAGCGAGAGTTCGCAGAATTATGAAAACCGCAGTAAGCGATGCATGGTAAAACTTATTTAACATTGCTGGAACTTTGGCTAAAATATTAACAGTAATATTCTTGATTCATATTCGTAGCTTGCGTTCATTACCTTTATAAGCATATAATTTCTATCCATACTTGATCCAAACTCAGCATAAATAAACAAACACAAACGAGAGTCAAGAACGTTCATTTTCAAACTCATTACTAATATACATTATCTTAACGATAATAATGCATATATTAGCGCTTTTCTTAGCAATCCAATAGCGCTTTATAATATGTTTAGAATAACCGATAAAATTTTAGTAAAAATAAAAAATTATAACTTAACGAAAAGAAGCGTGAAAGAGGTTTGGATACGCGATCGTTTTTGCATAGATTTTTGAGATTTTATGCATTCTTTTTCTCGACACTTACAGCCAAAGACGCTCAAGCGTCCCCCCGTAGAGCGCAATAATGAGTTGATTCTTGGAATATTGGATCAATTTCGATTCAATAATACTTTCGGCTTGGGAAAACGTCTTTCGATTTGAACTGGGTTTCGCTTTTTGATTGGACGATAGACAACGGAGGCGCTTCCATATATGGAAAAATCCACAGGGAGCCTTTGTTTGCGAGTTTTGTTACCAATATGGCGGGCCTGGTAGACTTTACGAGCCTGGTAAATCTCTCCCTCGTTCATTTAGAAAAGAAGTTGTTGATTAATATTATCAAGGATATTCCAAGAAGCACAAAGTCAGTGACTTAAGAGTGTCGGAGCGTGGTGTCAGGTAAATAATCTAGCCGAAATCCGAGTTCAAATTGAAAGACGTTTTCCCAAGCCGAATGCATTATTGGATCGAATAATGGATCCAATATTCCAAGACTCAACTCATTATAACACTCTAGAGGGGGACGCTTGAGCGTCTTTGGCTGTAAAAAAGTGATTCGTTTTGAGGCTATATCAAACACTCAACTGCTCTTTATAAGGATTTCCAGGTAAGTTAAAAAACTCGTCTTTGCCTCTCGTGTTTTCAGCACACTTCTCGGTGTTTGGAAATCTTGATGAAACAATCTGTCTCGTGTTTGATATATTACTTGTCCTTGCGATATCGCTGTTATTATACTCGTGAATATAAGCACGGGCCAAGACCGAATTGCAGGATGGACCAGGAGTGATACAGCTTTTCGGAAGATCTTGTGTGATTGTATAGGCAGACCAAAGCATCCCATTGTGTCCTCGTTCTACTGTATAACCCTCTATTGTTTTGCACTGATGGTATCAATCCAATGAGCTTAGATCTTACGAGAGCTGTATCATGACTCGTATGGATAGAAACAAAACTCCTTTTCCGATTATACCAACTAGTCTGGCTGCTAAACTCCACAAAGCAGAGCCTTGTTTCAGCTTTAGTAGTAATGTCCAGATAGCGAACTAGAAACTCGCGTACTCTGTCAATCAGTAAGTCGATTCAGACAGTATTCAGGTCGATTCAAGACCTTCTACCCAGACAACTATACGTTCTTGGCGCGTACGCATTTCGACAACGTTCATTGGCTGATTGCATTTTTAAACCGCACCGGGGGGTTGAGGACCTCCCTTAAAAAGGCCCCCTCCCCTGGATTTCCACTCGTGAAACAGACCCCCTCCCCTGGAATTTCCAACCTCGTAAAGGACCCCCTGCCCTCGAATTTCATTTTTTCTGGCAAAATACCCCTGGAAAATCTATTTTTGGATAAAATGTCCCTGGAAAGTCACTTTTTTACCCCTCCCCCCTGGAATTTCCAGTCTCCAGACACACCCCCTCCCGTGGAATTTCCAGAGTCCAAAACAACCCCCTGGAAAATTTCCATAGGTCCTCAACTCCCCCGGTGCGGATTAAAATGCAATCAGCCATTGTATACAAGCGCGACTATTTCGCAACACTTCCTATTATATAAGAAACAAATATTGTTAAAACTGCATAACTCCTCAGTTTGTCTTGTTGGTGGTGGTTTCATTCCTGCAACTCAGAGTGAAGTAAGGACTAAGGCAGTGATTACATGAGAACGGTACGAACTCAGAGCGTTCAAACCGGCCTCCTGTAATCAAATGCAAATGAATTTAGACAATATAGTTTCCTCATTTGCATTAGGAAAAGCTCATAATAAGGCCGGCGTATGTTCTAGGCTTAAACACGGAGTTCCGGTATAAAAGGAGCGGGCCCGCGGGCCTTTGATTGTCAGTTGTCACTCAGCTGTTGTAGAGTTAACACCTCTGTGGCGCGAAATTCAAAATTTCTATTCAAATCGCGAGTTTAAAAAGAAATAAATGGGAACTCTTTGCTTTTTAAACAATTACGTTTTTAGTTGCGGCAGAATAATTTTTTTTACAAGCGGTTTGGCTCAGATAAAAGCTTTTCGTGCGGAGAGCAAGACTAATTAGTATTCATAAGGATCGAAATATTCTGAACCGCGAAATTCAAAATGTGAACTCAAAACGTTAGTAAACATCAAATAACCAATTATTCAGTATTCTACAAGGCATTACCTTGCGATTTATTCAAAAGAATTTATTTCAACTTGTTGGGGGCCCTATAAAAACACTTTTGCCGGAGACTGAAAATTCTCGACTTTATTATGTTGAAATATGAATTTATAGTTGCTGATTCAAGCGTGAAAGTGGGCGGTCTTATCCCTTTTATACTGGAACTCCGTGTTTAAGAGTGCAAATAATTAAAATTCATTTGATTAAAATTGTTATGAAATTCCTAACAGCAACCCCTTCGTTACCTAAGTTTTTTCATTCGTGTTCTCCAAGTTGTTTACAAATATTACATTAGATAACTAAAAATATATTATTATTTTGGAGGTTAGATTTAGATCTCTATTAGTTTCGCATACAATTTTGGCCAATAATCACGAAAATGTAGACAGTTCTTCATCCTCAGCAGATCAAGTGAACACGTGTTGTAAGTTGAGAGGAACTTTACATTCCGTTAATTAAGTACTGATATTATTTCGAGAAATTATTGTATTAAACTTTTGATTGATCAAAGTGCTTATAGTAGTTTATTGAAAAGGGAAATTAAATGGCTATATTTTGCGTGTAATTTGGTAGCATTTGCATTTGAGACATTTAGTGCGGAGTCTTACATTTCAGGCATTTTTACATTTGTATAACTGAAAATACTTTTAAGACTTATGTTTCTGGTGTACCATAATTTTACATCTTAGGAAGTAAGCTTCTTTTCGTGAAAACCATAGAGATTAGGAAAATGTGTTTGCTGCAATACTGTAAGAGTACGAGTAAAGGACTATTAACTTCTACTTGGTTTCAAAAAAGTGCTTTTGATTAATTTTTTATGAATTTGTGGTATGAAAGAACTTGTAATTTATGACTAAACCTCGAATTGATAGCAACCATTTTCACATTCATGAGTTGGCGTTTGAATAAGAAGTCAAAGAGTAGGAGGTTTAAATTGGGAAATCATTTCCGGTCTAAAGCCTTTGACAAAGCGAACCCCTACCTTCAAGAAGATGTTCGTTTTATTTATTTCAACTTTAACCGGAAACTTGGTGAATTTCTTCGCAGGTCCAGCAAAGTAACTTCAAGTATTAACCTAGTCTTCGTCTACAAGCTAATATGCTGTGGAACAGCCTTTTCAATCTTCAAGTTGGAGTTCTTTTGCAATCGTGGTAGCTACAACGATGGGCTGGTAGGTGAATTCATTTTCGTCTTTTGGCCATTTTTGTCTCACTGTTAGCTTTAGACTTCAACCCCAAAAAAATAAATTGAAAATATCCCGCAGACTCGCAACTCGACGACTCTCCTAACAAATGTCAAGATAAAGGATTTTTCCTATAAAAAAAAGCTGCGGTAAAAACGATTTTTCCCTGCAGTTTTATGTGAAAATATCGACGTGCAAGTGCCAAATAAAGCACTGAAAAACCATGAGGATTCGAATCGCCTTGTTTGGTTATTTATTTTAGAAATACGAGCTTTGGGTAGTTTAGTTTCATTTGGAGCAATTAAGTATTGAAATACTATTAATTTTGAATATTGAAATATTGGCAAGTAATGGCTAATGCACGCAAAATACGTGACAAGAGCTGATAAAAACATTAGAAGTCACACCGACGCTCCTTCATTCGAGTTGTGGGTATACACGGCACTTTAAGTGGTACTAGTACGGAACCTTGCCTTACTGTTTTATTCCATAATCTTGACCGCATAAACTACCACTTCCACAACCTGTTTTGTAATATCTTAAAGTAAAGTTGGTAATTTTAGCAGCGCAAATCCATGCAAATTTTACGGTCATTAATCGCTCGTATTCCAGAATTTGGCATCGGATGTGATATCCACAGGAATCTGAGGGATTGCGACTGGATTTTCTGCGACTGGATTATTTTGTTTTGTTTTGGGTTTTTTTTTTTTGTCGCTTGTCGTTCACGGTGTTAAATTCTTATTATTTACAAGGCCATCCGATGGTTGACAATTAAGTGAAGATCTACCATTGGACTGCCTATAGTTAGTGGAACTGAAAACCATAATTGAGGCCAGCAAGTCGTCTGAACATTCCGTATTTCGATGTTTCTGACAGCTAAAAAGTACTTTCCAATGCTTAACGAAGCATTCTAATTTCGTACCAGTTAATGGTGTAGGAATTTTTTTTTCACAAAATTTGCTGCTACTATGAAAAAATCTTGAACGACCTTCAACGTCAACTATATGCTCTTTTTAAAAAGCCCATTCATTCACTTAGCCCACCCTGTTTATGACCTTTCGCAGCGCAGCCGTAAGTTTATTGACCTTCTTCTAAAAAAAGAGTGTAATGAGCTACTGCCTGGCTAAATTGCAGCAGAGGCGCGCTCATTATTTATAAAATGTTTTTGTATTTTATCTTTACCTGTTTAATAGTGATTAACTTTTAGTATTCTCTTCCATAATTTAGTTTGTTCGAGTCGTTCAAAAAAAATGTTTAACGTTGTTATCGGCAAACAAAAATGTTTAGCGCTATTGGCTATTAGTGACTAGTTGGTTTTGAAAGCTCATGAATTTTAGTTGATCAATAAAGACAATTTGTTTATTAAGGAAGAAAATTTCCAACATTTCGCGCCATTATATATATCTGGCACTAGCACTTTTGAGAATTGAATGAATAAGTGAAACAAATGCTCCTCCTTCTGGTTTTTCGCTTTCATTGTCGTTTATAGTACTCTGTTTTCTGTGGTCCTGAGCCACTTTCTATTCTACACCACAATCATAGCTTTCTAGACAGTACTGTTCGAATTAGGCCACCGCAGGACATAATTTGACAAATAATCCTTTGTACTTTAAAAGTCTTGTTTATATTTCGATTTAAACTAAAAGGCGTAAGACCCAGCTGAGAAAATGGCGCGAATTTTTATGGCGCGCGGCGGTATCAAAGAAAAAAGGCGGGAAATCATGGCGCCCCCGACAAAAAAGGCAAACTGCGCAGAAGTTTTATTTTTTTAGAAATCCTTCTTTCCAAATTATAGCCAGATTGATTGACTTGTTACAAAGATAAATATAATTTCTGATGCCACTTTCGTGATCTCAGCGAAAACCAATTTGTGCAACCGCTAGACATTAAAGGCTTAAAATTAGGAAGTTTCTAAATCGAGTGAGCGTGTAAGTCTGTTTCGCCTCCTCTAATTATCTGTCTAACTATGAATGGCTTAATTAGATCATAGTTATTATGGAAACAGTCTGATAAATGAAATCATGTGTATATAAGCCGCGGGGGAAAAAAAGTGAGGGTAAAGGAAATAATAATAATAATACAACATTTATATAGCGCATATAGCCACGTTCTATGCGCTTAGGAAAGTGGGGAAGGGAAAAAGTGGGGAAGGGAAAAAGTGGGGAAGGGAAAAAGTGGGGAAGGGAAAAAGTGGGGAAGGGAAAAAGTGGGGAAGGGAAAAAGTGGGGAAGGGAAAAAGTAATAATCTTTGACATCCGATCAATGAATGGATGGCAGACAGACAGACAGACACACGGAACGCCACGTACTTTCGATGAGTAATTTTAAAGGGTGCAATTCAAAGCAAATTCCGTAATCGCTACAAATACCATAGCCAATTGCTGGAACATCGAAATATCGTTTTTTCATATGATATACGCTATAATTCCTATTTGCCTTCTAGTTCACAAAACTATTTTGTCTTGTGCAATTTGCTCATGTTATTTACATAACATAAAGTTTATTACATAACATTTTTCCCTCTCTCTCACGCTTTACATTAATTATTCAATTTAGCATATCTTTTCCTTTTTTGTCGTCATTGTAAATTATTTATTACTCAGAGCTCGACCTATATTAATGTAATATATTTTTTTGTATTGTATTTTCACTGCCCGTCTAGACTAGTTTTGTACTATTTGCGGACCTTTTTCAAACTAATCAGGCAATGATAAACTTCAGTTTAACGCCAATTTTTGGTGAGCTTGACGCACTAATACATACGTTTTTTCGTTTAAATTGCAAATAGCTGAAGATGACCAAATATACCCACATACGTTTCCTGATACGCGGACATCATGTTCCGTCTAATCCCGTGCGCAATATTTTGTTGCGTTGCGAGTTGCAGTGAAAAGCGTGCGTGTAACATCCCTCTGCAATGCAATATTTTGTTGCGTTTCGAGTTGCAGAAAATGTAGAACCGAGCTCTACTTTGCTACGTTGCGAGACAAGTTTCTACGTTGCGAGACAAGTTGCAAAAACAACTTGGCCAAGGCTTTCCCCCCATATATCCCCAGACCAAAATTTCCATTACGGCCTTTTGGTCACTCCCACGCCCTCGGGGTTCCTTTACGTCCCTTTCGTTTCGGTTAATGGAGTGCTTGCGAGACCGGGAACCCTGAGAGCGGAGGTTTCTTTCTTTCAGCCGTTTACCTATAATTGAGGCCGTTCGCGTCGCTGGTATGTCGCGTAACAAACTACAACGCGACACACCAGCGACGCAAACGGCCTCAATAAAAGGTAAACGACTGACAGAAAGAAACCTCCGCTCGCAGGGTAAGGCAGCCCATTCTTCTCAATAATTTAGAAAACACTCTGAGTGTTTGAAGTGTTGTTCCAGTCGAGGTTCGAACCCACAACCTCCCGCTCGTCAAGCCGGTGCTCTGCCAGCTGTGCTAACCAGGTGACGGTTATTCATGGCGTTTTTAATACAAAAATTGTAGTCTATGTCTTGATACTCAAAATAATATAGATAACGATTCTCCAGATTTCAACGACCGGCCCTATTCATTTAAATAAGTAAGCCTGCTCAGAACTGGATACGTATTATTCTTCATCATGAATGTCTCAATAGCAGCAGTATGGTTAAATTTCTAGCTTCAGAATTTCAATGTCTTATTCAGTTTCTATCGAAAGAGGACGGCATGCCGATTATATGCCTATAGCATTAATTCCTCCCTTCGCCCTTTTTGTCCATTTATAAGACATTTTGATAATAATAATAATAATAATAATAATATTTTTTTATTAACAATAAAAGATACTATTAATTACAATCTATAAAAATTGTCTCTATTTATCTACATGTATTTTGAAATGATAAGATAAAATTACTATTGATCTTGTAAAAATGGTCATAGAAAAAAAAACTAATGGCGCTCTCGTGTAAAAATAATAATAATAAATAATAATAGGTCTTTATTATCATGGATAAAACCACATATCCTATGTTACAATATTAAAAATATAAAAACGCAATCTATTTACAATTTTACTATACAAAGAAATGATTACAATGATAAGATAACCAAGATAACCCATCTTTGTGCTTAAAGCTGAGGCGATTCACAAAAGTACTCATAAAGCGCTGATTTATGGTAGGTTTGCATACGGAATTTGTAGCATGCTGTATAAAGGGTGAATTACACCATACTTTTAACTTTGTGTAAATCTTTTCATCTTGTTTTTCTAAAAGTTGTCGAATGTCTACTTTTTGAGAAATATACATGCGTTTCTTTTCATTTCTAGTGAGTGACCATACGTTTAGACCCAGCAATAATTCTATACTTGAGGGCTTTAAAATAACAAAACATTTAGTAAAACCACTTAAAAACTAAAAGCAAATATGAAAGACCAAAGAATGTGATTTAATTGCAGCTGTTTGTTCATTTTGCCGACACAAATTGGACATGCAATGAAGGGGCAAAGGGCCACCCGTTCTCATAATAAACCATTATTTATATTATTTCTTATTATCATTATTCTGACTAATCTATTCCATCCCGTGGGTTCATCACTTCCCTGCTCATAATTAATTCGCTGGAAAACAGAACTTAAAGTTAATATTCATCTCAATGGTTTTTAATTTAAAATTAATAATCTCTTTGACTAGGGGACGACAATATAATTGAAGTAATTTGGCATTGCTGCCCAAGTATATATAGCTGTAATTTTTTGTGCTGTAGTGGTAATGGACGAAACTAAGGAATCTAAGTAAATTAAATTGAATTGACATTTATCTTTTCTATAAACCAATTCGTAAAGGGCACTACAGAATTTTACTTTTTTTATCATAAAATTCATATTATATTGTTCCATCCTACACTAATGACAGGATATCAAACTACAACGCAAAATAACGTATAAAGTAATGCAAAACAAAAAATGCTTTATAGTACCGTCCCACACGGCTTTAAGAAGCTGTTCTGACTGCACGTAATATATCAAACACGAGACAGATTGTGTCATGTAATATATCAATCACGGGACAGATTGTTCCATGTAATATATCAAACACGAGACAGATTGTTTCATGTAATATATCAAACACGAGACAGATTGTTTCATGTAATAAATCAGACATGAGACAGATTGTTTGATCAGGATTCCTAAACACCGAGAAGTGGGTTGAAAAAACGAAGCAGAGCCGAACGAATCATTTAATGCCGACAAAAAGAAGGACAACAATATGATGGCGTTTCCAAACCTCCTTCACGCTTGTGATTTTTTTATGTTACAACATCATGAATTGTTTATGAGTATCCCCAATGTTTTTCTCGCTAGTGGAGACCAACATACTCCAGTCGACGGGTACAGGGAAATTAATCACAATTTTACAGCCCGCAGCTTGAGGCAATTGCTCTGTTGGTACTAAAGCGTTTAGTTAGGTGATGGCTTTTGTATTAATAACAAAAAAGTAATTGAATCTGTAGTGCCGTTTTCCGGGTTTATTGTGACACCAGGGAAACTGCAAATTAAATTATGAAACTTGCGCAACGTTTTCGATTTATGACAGGTGGTTCGAGCAACGTGTGGTCAAGCATCTGGTAACTAGAAAGTACGAAACCTATTGGCTTTATTTAGCATCTTTTGAAAGGTTTGCATGCAAGTAGTACCTCGTCTTAGTCCCGTTAAGAAATCTTGATGGCAACCTAGGAAAATACGTTTTAAAGTTTATATACAATATATAGGGATTTGTATAGAATTTCGCTTTTAATGAAATGAAATTTTCCTATTTAAGTACTCCAGGTGGTGAACTTTGAAATGTAATTTTTGAAATGTAATTTCTCCGTTTTCCATGAGTGTTTCATGACGGGACAAACCAAAGTACATGCTTTCATATAGTTCTTCCAAAACAAACCAAAAGGGGTTTTAGACTTTTGAGTAACTAAATTTGTGGCTACTTGTCGTCAAAATTTTGTTCGGAATTCTGTTAAAATCTCTCTTTTATGACCGATGGGTAGCAAACCCGAAGAGTGCTTTCTGCGGAGTACACCTCCGCAGAAAAACAATATCCAAGATGTTGTTGTTTTCTAGGCAAATGGCAGGTTTTCTTTTACGTTTTTATTTCCTTGGAATTAGCCATTAGCCACCTTAAACTTTTTCGCAAGGACGGGATGAGAATAGGGCGCGCGTACGCGTCAACTCAAAACCCCTAATGTAAACTAAGTGCAACTTGGCGCAACCTGCCGGAATTTTTGTTGCGTGATGTCGCGGAGATTTCAAACATGTTCGAAACTCTTTGCAACTTGATGCGATTTGAAGAAAAAGAACACAGAAATCGCATCTAGAGAGTTGGTATTGCAATTCGCGCGAGAAAAATCGCCGCGACAAATGCAACAAAAATCGCAAGTGTAGACCGGCCTTTATTGAGAAATCCAGAGATTGTTCTAGAAAGGAAGCTAAGCACTCCTATCCTTTGAAAACCCCAACCCCAATTCTAGTGGTCCTTAAAGTTATCGTTAGTGATTTTGTCTATTATATATTGTTGTCGAAAAATACCTCGGACCAGGTGTGGGGTCGACAAATCATTAATTTTCCCATTTTGTGTACGACATTCCAAGCTAGCCATAATATGACCACCGCTCACGAAACATTGCGCTTTAAATAAGAAGTGTTTACATTTTAGCACGCAGAGCAATGACAGCACGATTCGCACGCACTTTTTGGAAAATCGTGTTCAGCACAGGCGATAGCAAAAACGTGATCAAAATCATACACTAGTAGCTTTACTGCCATTTGCATAATTCTGCGGACTCCCACTTTACATTTTCGAGCGCCAAACTGCGACCATGGGTGTTAATTCTAAGTTTCGTTTGTATTTTACATCTTTTGAAGGCCCTGCTACCTTTATCATTTAACATTTCATATCATTTGAAATCGCACAGAGCTGTTCACTCGTTTGGTTTTCGGAAGCCAGACCTCGGTCTCATAGCTGGCTTTCCGACGCGACGTTGTCTGGTTTTAGTTCAGAGGGAAGCCAGTTGACTGCACTAGGCGAAACAGGGCAAGAATTTCATTGACTCAGATAGTTTGATTGGCGGAACAGCAAAAGTAAAAAATCATTGCAAAGGAATTCTACTATTGCGAGTTTTTTTTTCGCGTTTGTACGCACGGTAAAATAGGCACTAATTACATTTTCTTGGTATAGAAAATAGCAGCCGCAGCGAAGTACTTCCGGCCCCATTGCTAATTCATCCTTCAGACTGAAAATCAGTTCATTTCGTTTAAAAAAAACTGGCTGGATGGATCTAGGGGGTATAATTTCGTTAAATAGCTACTCAGACGCCTTCAAGAGCGGACTATTTTTGAAAACTTGCAGAAGGATTTGAAGTGGAGGTTTTGTTTTCTGCAAAACAGTTTACCACAATAACCAAAACTATGATAAGGTGAACAAGCTATCTGGCAGATTTTGATTAATTGTGCCATATGCTCTATATGATTCGAATAGTCCTTTTTACAGTTCCTCGCTCTGTTGTGGTTTCCATTGATAGTCCAGCCTGTAATCGAGTCTACCGTTGACCAACTTTACGGTAAAAAGTTAAACAAACCATTGGCATTAGAACGCAAGCTGACACTCGGTATAGCTGTTGTGTGCTTCGAAAACTTCATATTCTTTTAGAAATGGCGTAATGGTAAAGTGATTTAAAAATTTCATGAATAATTAGTAAGAACAACACAATAGAAAGACAATAAGATTCACGGGACCGTAGCGTGTTGTAATTCTGATACAACAACTTAGCTGAGCAATATTTAAGTGCACTCATGGTTTTATCCACTACTAGTTTCCCGTGCCTTTAGTGTCGAGCTTGTCCGTTTGCTCAGATTGTTCTTGTCTTTGATTTCACATCTCCCCCTCTTCTTTTTAAGCCATTAAGCACGCCAGACTCTTTTTTGATTATCTCTTCTCAAAATCATTCATAATTCATCAAGCTTAAATAAAGCAGATCATAAGCGTGGAGGTGATCGGAAACGAAATCTTGATTTGCATATAGAATTTTGCATGAGATTTTATTCCTTCTTTTTCTCGTCATTACATCATTCGTTTGAGAAGTAATCACCAGGTCTGGGTAGTGGGTTCCCTGCTCGAGAAACGACGTCTGATCAACGAGATAAATCATTCCATACTGATGACGTAGAAGATCTGCTTTCAAACAGGTTCAGCTGAATCAACGGCGCACGCGCGTCTGGAAAGCAGAGATCTTGGGGAAGAGGTCAAAACACTTGTACTCGAATGGTGCCCAATTTGTTCAGGGGAGGTGGTGGGTACCGGCATCTACCCCCTTAGGTACCCAATACCCCTTTTTCAGACGTAATTTTCTCAGAGCATGATCTAAGGGTACCTTATTTTATTGCACATATGGACTCCTCTCGCTGCGAGGAAAGCGTTGGAGCATACACCTTTTTAATATCTATTTTATTTAAGGAGACACATGCTCTAAAATTCAGCTCTGAGAGGTAGGTGGCTCCGGCACCTACCCCACCTCCCAAATTGGGCACCCACAGAAGTACGGATGTTTTGACCTCTCCCCTTGCGTCATCAGTATGAATATTGCGGCTCGTTGTTCAGGACATCTTTTCATTCACCCTGTCACGCGCCGCAATCTTGTTTTCAGAAACGACCCGGCAAAGCAGAAAAACCAAAGACCAATCAACTTTCGTTCTAAACAAATAAGGAGTAATTCTTGCATCTTGGTCAACTTTTGTACCATAAATCTCAGCATCAGGCTTCGCTTTCCACCATGAGCAAAACCCGCGCCCTGCTGGGCTTCGTTTCCATGCTCAATAAATCGGCTGAAAAATCAAGATGGCGCTTGTGTGACAAAGGCGAATGGTGGTTATGTTTGAAAACACAGGGACAGAGTCATTCCTATTTTCACATTGTCTTGCAGTATCCAGACTAAAGGAAACGATGACATTGACAATAGTACCGTGAACCTTATGGAATATTTAGGAAAAGGATACGACAAAGCCATCAGACCAAACTGTGGTTAGTATCTGACTAGTAGTATAGAAACACTCAATCACTATGGATTTTTTTAGGTTAACAAAAACAAAACAACAGTAAATGCGGATTTCATATGACAGTAATAAATCCGCTCGTAAAGTGATTACACTAATTTCAGTAAAACCTATAGGAGTTGTTTGTTTGCTTGCTTGTACGGTCTTTTTTGGGGTTCATTGTACGTTTTTGGCTTGCCTTGTTTGTTTGTTGCTGGTTCGGCTGTTTGCTGCTTTATTTCCTCGCTCTTTTGTTTGCTTGTTTGCTTTCTTGCTTGGTAATTTGTTTATTTTGTTTGTATGTATGTTTGGTTTGCTTAGTCGTTCGTTCCTACTCGTTTGACTGTTTGGCTCTGCATCTTGTTCATTCGGCATTTTTTTGTTGTTGTACTTTTCAAAAGTTCCGCCCATTTTTTTCAGAGCGACCAACCAACGTGGAACTAGATTTCTACGTGGAATCGTTTGGAAAGATTGAGGAAGCAAACTTGGTAAGAACCACACTACTAGCATATCACGATTTTACTTTCCAACACTATATATAGCACATTCTTAACAAATGCAACTAGGCCGGAGAGTCTGGTTAGGAATGTGTTTTTGACGCCCAAGCCGTTAATGATCCACCAATGTGGGCATTGCATTATCGCCCCCCCCCCCTCCTTCCCCAACTCTGCAACACAGAATAATAATGGTGTAATGGTGTGTAAGATGACGAGAGTCTAGAATTTGGGGAAATAACTAACTATTCAAGTTATCATTTCAATATGGCCTCTCGAAGATCTTCTTCTGTCCTATTTTCTCAGGAATTTTCAGTGTTTATGTATTTCCGTCAAATGTGGCGCGACCCAAGACTCGCCAACCGCGTTAACGCAACAGTGACGCTTCAAAGAGACCAGATAGCAATGCTGTGGTTCCCTGATACTTATTGTAGGTGCGTTCATTATTTATCTCTATCGTACTACCCCCCGGGGGGGGGGGACTCCCATATTTTTTGACCTGGGATGATCGTCAGAAATTTTCAGTTTCACCCCTAAAAGATACCAAACATGGCGGGCCATGGCGTGGCTCAAAAAATTTATTACCCTAAAAGATACCCTAAAACATGAGTTCTTATGTACCAAGTAGGCGCGAAGGACACAGGTAAAGGTGAAAGATACCCATCAAGAAATTTCAGTGTTTGTTTCTAATTTATCGTCTTCTCGAATCGAATAATCTCTCTTCTTACACGGTTTTTAGAAGCACTAACATAAGAAAAAACAATTTGGACACAGTTTCGGCCCTAAAAGACACCAATCTCCCTAAAATTTATTGAAGATCACGATCACCCCTAAAAGAGACCAAACCATCGTGATTTTAACCCCTAAAAGATACGACGATCATCCCCGGTCAAAAAATATGGGAGTCCCCCCCCCCCGGGTGTACTACATTGTCGACATTGTCATTATTGCTATTGTCATTGTCTTTGTCATTTTCTTTGTCATTGTCATTGTCTTTGTCATTTTCTTTGTCATTGTCTTTGCCATTTTCTTTGCCGTTGCCATTGTCATTGTCATTATTGCTATTGTCATTGCCATTTCTTTTGCCATTGCCATTATTACCATTGCCTTTGCCATTACCTTTGCTATTGCCTTTGCTGTTGCCATGGTCATTGTCTTTGCTATTGTCATTGTCTTTGCCGTTTTCAAGTCATTGTCTTTGCCATTTTCTTTTTCATTGCCATTTTCTTTGTCATTGTTTGCAGTAACGCAAAGACGTCTGATCTGATGAATCCTGACCACGAGATTCACAGCTCTCTGACTCTGGAGCCTGACGGCAGCATATTCTACAGCCGATCGTAAGTCACATAGTCTAAGATGACACCCGAATGGTCCTTTGTGGGCACTTGCGAGCTCGAGAGAAATGCGCATCTCAAGTAGCCAAACAATACCTTGAATATTCAGCACAAATAAAAATGCAAAGGAATGATTCTGTAGTGCAAGAAATAGTGCCATTTTCTCTGTAAAAATATAACACTAATTTCCATATCACAGGGCCCATATAGTAGCTTCTTGTGAAATGGACCTGCGAGATTTCCCCATGGACACACAGATTTGCCACCTCACCTTTGGCAGCTGTAAGTACTCTTTCGGCAAAATATATCATGTTATCATCATCTTTTTAAAGAACATAAAAAACATTTGGAAGCAGCCTACTCCCAGGCTTGCAGCTTGTAAACTGTCCCAATGGTGCCACTGACAGCCATAAGCACAGAACGTCCTCCCTGAAACTGAGTAGTGTATAGTAAAGGCGAGACGGGATCTCGGTTTATTGTCTCATCCTCAAGGCATAGCATGAAACACTGGAGAACAAATTCATCGACGGGACTAACAGGGTTTACCACTTGTATGCACACTTTTCAAAAGATGCTAAAATGAAGCAAATAGGTTTCGTACTAGTCTGCGAGCCGGTTCTCTAGTGGGGTTTTTTCGGATATCAGTGACTTTTTGGGCGCGCGGTTTCCCTGTGTCGTGGGGGACACAGGAATCCCGCGCGTCAAACAAATCAAATATCCTTTAAAAAACACCTGAGAGCCGCCTTGCAGGCTAGTTTCGTACTTTCTAGTAACCAGACATTTGGCCACACGTTGCTCGAATCACTAAAACAATCTGTCTTAATAGGAATACTTTTAGGACCCCTGCGTTTCCTATAGTGATATAAATCAACCGCCGCCGCGATACCCAAGCCAATATTAATTAAAATAATGTTTCTTTTCGGCAGATGGTTATACTGATAATGATATCAAGTTGTGCTGGGGATCTAAAAATATTATAATCGCAAACAAGGAGATGGCTCAGTTCTCCGTCAAAGATTGCGAGCTTTCGTCTAAAACAATGAAGTATGTCAAAGGTAAGGAAACCTCAAGAAAAATCTCTTGCTTGTCCCAGGAGCCCAACAGGAGACTCGATCACCTAGTGGTGGGCGTACGAAGCACAGGGAGCCCATCAGCGGGAGCCTACGTCAACTAGTGATGGGCGTACGAAGCACAGGGGGCCCATCAACAGGAGCCTCCATCACCTAGTGATGGGCGTACGAAGCACAGGGTGCCCATCAACAGGAGCCTCCATCTCCTAGTGGTGGGCGTACGAAGCACAGGGGACCCATCAACAGGAGCCTCCATCACCTAGTGATGGGCGTACGAAGCACAGGGTGCCCATCAACAGGAGCCTCCATCTCATAGTGGTGGGCGTACGAAGCACAGGGTGCCCATCAACAGGAGCCTCCATCACCTAGTGATGGGCGTACGAAGCACAGAGAGCCATCAACAGTAGCCTCCATCACTAGTGATGGGCGTACGAAGCACAGGGTGCCCATCAACAGGAGCCTCCATCACCTAGTGATGGGCGTACGAAGCACAGGGGACCCATCAACAGTAGCCTCCATCACTAGTGATGGGCGTACGAAGCACAGGGTGCCCATCAACAGGAGCCTCCATCACCTAGTGATGGGCTGTACGAAGCACAGGGTGCCCATCAGCAGGAGCCTCCATCACCTAGTGATGGGCTGTACGAAGCACAGGGTGCCCATCAACAGGGCCTATACATCACCTAGTGATGGACGTACGAAGCACAGGGTGCCCATCAACAGGAGCCTCCATCACCTTAGTGATGGGCGTACGAATCACAGGGTGCCCATCAACAGGAGCCTCCATCACTAGTGATGGGCGTACGAAGCACAGGGTGCCCATCAACAGGAGTCTCCATCACTTAGTGGTGGGCGTACGAAGCACAGGGGGCCCATCAACAGGAGCTTCCATCACCTAGTGATGGGCGTACGAAGCACAGGGGGCCCATCAACAGGAGCTTCCATCACCTAGTGATGGGCGTACGAAGCACAGGGTGCCCATCAACAGTAGCCTCCATCACTTAGTGATGGGCTCTACGAAGCACAGGGTGCCCATCAACAGGAGCCTCCATCACCTTAGTGATGGGCGTACAAAGCACAGGAGTAGATGATTCTATTTTAGATTGTAGATTTTGAATCCCGCCAGTTACCCGCAAGTTACAAATATGTCTCTTTCTCAAAAGAAAGAAGACTGGCCCTCGCAATTCATGCGTTGAACCCAACATTTCCCAGGGGCGGATTTCGAGCCAAACTCGGGAGATTTTCCCATACATTTACTGTATTTGATGAAGGACATTTGCAAATTTCCGTTCCATGTTTTCACTATCATCCGGATCCGCCCCTGGTCCCACCTCACTTTGACCTTTTTTTTTGTTGTTGTCAGGTAATTACACCCTCTTGACCGCATCATTCCCTATGGCCCGCCGTATCGGTTACTATGCCATCCAGATGTACGTCCCGTGTACATTCCTGGTAATGCTGAGCTGGATAGTATTCTGGATGGACCCCGAGGAGACGGGGAACAGGCTGACGGTCGGCATCACTACTATATTGACTATTGTATTTTTATTGGGTTACACCAACAGCACCTTGCCCAAGGTATTTGAATAATGGAATAAAGGTTTAGTATAACTGCAGTATATGAATGGGGTATAAATGATTATCCCATGACCGCATTATTATTCAGCACATCGATATGCACTGCCCAATATAGTCGTCTTCTTATCATGCCTTTAAATACCTTTGTAGGTAAGCTATGTCAAAGGAATGGATTGGTATCTCATGGTCTCCTTCCTGTTCATATTCCTGAGTCTTGTTGAATGTATCGCTGTTGACAAAGCGTGGAGAGATGCACAAGCCGTTAATAACAAGAAAAAAGAGGTATTACATCGGACTGTCGGAAACAGGGTTTTATCATCTTAAAGGGAGCCTGTCATGATACGCGCATGCTCCAGGAGCGACTGAATTATCAGCAAAACTAATAACACAATCCTATCAGATAACTATTTAAGAATACGTAAATCTAAAAAGCATGGTCGGATGGATTGAGAAGTACAGTCGAAGCTCTCGTAAGCGACCACCTCGGTAGCTGAAATTGCGGTCGTTAACGGAGCTAGTCGCTTACGAGAACGGCTCTCGTAAGAGACCACCAAGTGGCTTCCTACTTGAACAATAGGTGTTGGTCGCTTACGAGAGCTTAGTACGATAAATCTAGAAAATATCAAGTGATACTAATGCTTAAAATAGTTTGATTTATATCCCGACTTTAATTAAGAATAGATAACAGCGCAAATATGTACATAGAAAATAGCATTTCACCGGTGCAGCTTGTATTAGATATTTATGAGGTGATGACTGATGTTTTAAAGACAAAAGTACTGTGGTCGCTTACGAGAGCTTAGAAACACTAGAAAATCTATGTTGGTGATTTGAAATTGTGGTCGCTAACGAAGCTGGTCGCATCGATAAGGCGGTCGCTTACGAGAGCTTGAAATAGCAGACTTTATGTGACATTTCAAACGGGGTTTCGGGAAAATGGTCGTTATAGGAGCTGGTCGCTTACGAGAGCGGTCGCACAGAGAGTTTCGACTGTAGCGAGATTGTATGCGATTTGTTTTCGAGGTTTTTCGCCATCAATACGCGACGATACTTCTTTGATTTGAAAGAGAACAGCTGCACAGTTGCGTGAGAGGCTCCCTTTAAATGCATCTGAAAATGTCTTCTTCCATTTCACAGAAATCGAAGAAGAATCCACAACTAAAACGCAACGGAGTGGAAAACCTGCGTGCAACACCTATCGCCCGACAGCGAAATAACAACGACGGAACCCCGACGAAAAACCTGGAGCACATTAGAATGAACAACCAACCACCCTTGGCGCGCAACGGGAACGAATTCTTTCCAGAGATGATGATGGACGCAGAGGCCTGGAGCGAAGAAGTGGATAGAAGCAGGCGAAGTAGCCAGGCCTCGGATTTGAATTTCTGCCAACGCGATGGGAGCCGGTCCCCCTGTGTTAAAAATTTGGCCCATAATGTCGATCGATGTTGCCGAGTCCTGTTCCCGTTACTGTTCGTGGTTTATAATATTCTATACTGGTATACATACAAAGAGGGAATTTCGATTTTATGAACTGAATTCGGACCCTCAGCGGAGGAAATAAAAAATGAGAAACTGAAATCAATCCCGTCCCCCGGGATATAGATGGAACTTATACGTGGACCTTCGTCAAAGAACATCCCTTTGGTAAAACTGTGCCGTGAAAGTTGCATCAGCAGTTGGCTAAACTATATTCATGCAGAAACGAATCATTAGCCGTATTCACACCAGACGGAAAACTCGTCTGAGACGAGTTTCTCGTCAGAAAAAGTTCCTGCTTTATGTCAATTCTGCTCAGAAACACTTGCTTGTTTAATCTGTCTAAACTTTCTCCTTCAAAAAAATTGTTTTCACGTGATCACAGAAGAACAGGGAACCATATTCAAGGCGAGAAACTCGTCTCAGACGGGAAACTCGTCTCTAGTGTGTGAATACAGCTAATGTGATATCAAGGCCATGTTAAACGAGGCAATTATTCTTGCAACTCGCAGCGCAACGATGATGAATTAAAAAGACATTTCAAGTTGCAGCGGATGTTACACGCTCTCAATATTTTTTGCAACTTGCAACGTCCACAGTAAAATTATGAATTACAATAGCGCTATCAAAATCAAGCGCCTGATTCATGGCTTGAACAGAGAAAAGAAGCTATAACGTGATAAATTTCCAATACATGTTACATGTAGCTCCGTACTACATTTTCTGTAACTCGAAATGCAACAAAGTATTGCATGCAAGGGGATGTTAAACTCGCGATTTTCGCTGCAATTCGCAACGCAACCAAACGTTGCGAGTTGCAAAGAAAAATTACTTCTTGTACATGGCCTTTGTTACTCGGTTATTTAACCATTATCCTTCGAGATTGCGCAGAATATCGTCTGATTAGCCGACGAGGGACGCAGTCCCGAGTTGGCTAAGTCAGAAGATATTCTGCAAAAGCGAGCAGGATAATGGTTTTATTATTCAGCACATCGATAGCACACAACAACCCTGAAAATCATTACTTTTGTGTATTATTTAAGAGCTCAACACATCATATTTCCCTCATACGACGGATATCGCAGGATATCTGTCATGTAGAAAACAGCTATTGGCGTTCCAATGACCATATTTGGGCAGTGCATCGATGTGCTGAATATAAGGAATTTTATGCTGACGTTGACTAGTAATCGAAAGGACATTTCGCCTGGTATCCCTGTGGGATACCTGTGTTAAAAAGCTGACTTAGATGAGTGCATATGCTTGGTACCCCTGTGGTCGTCTTTGTTTGGTTAATGAAAATGTTCGTTAATTTTTCAACATTTTTACTCGAAAAAAGATTACGGATCTTTGTTTCCGTCTACACTGTATCATTTACTCGCTCGAGCGCCTTAAAAACCCAGTGCATCAAGTGTTTTTGTCAAATCCTACCGTACGTGTGGTCTATATCAATGCTGATATCAATGCCCTCATGGGCTATACTTAGGATCCTTTTGTGTTCGAGGAATAACTGTCAACGGACCTGTTCCTCAGTAAACCTGTTCCTCGTGCCCTTGTACAGTACGATGTATTCACGGGCACACAGCGGAACTGTTCCTCAGTAAACCTGTTGTTCCTCGCGCCCTTGTACAGTACGATATCACGGGCACACAACGGGAGCTGTTCCTCGACCCCTCTTGCTGCTGGCTGGTAAAATTGGAAGGAAACCCGTTGTTGGGAAATATTTTCGTATTAATTCACCTTTGCTGGTGAAAAAATTCAAGTGTGCTGGCAATTTAATCCATTTCATGGGCTGAATTGGGGGTCTGAAATTGGTAACTTTTTTAGTTTTCTCGAGAAGCGCCAGATGAATTGGACAATTCAAAATAGCGGCCAAATTATTGGGGGGGGGGGGGGGGGGGGTAAGCTCCCCCCCCCCCCCCCCCTGGCTCCGCGGTGCCTGAATTTTGAATTTCTTGCAAGAATTACAGAGACACGTGTTCTCGATCTGTCCGCCATCGATTTTAGTTTGGTAGCCACGCTAAAAAAAAAACACAGCTAGCCAACGCGCGACTCGACACAGCCCTGCGCTACCAACTTTCAGAACTTACCAAGGTATACATTGCTACGCGACCACAAAATTCAATGTTGCGATGGTCGATTGGCGATTTTTAGATGTCAATCAAACCAAAACGATGGATTCGGCTGCTTCAGTGGGTCGATATTGGTTGCAAAATTAACCAAAATGATTTGGACCTATTCTTTGGCTTCCTTGCCGCCTAGAACGTTTTAACTTTCTGTTCAAGAAAATCGATTAACATTTTCTTGCGCGAAATCGCCAATTTAGAGGTCGCGTAGCATGGCAATGCATACGGTGGTAAGCCGTATTTTAACAAGTGGGGTTCGTTGTGTGCCTGTGCCTTTGGGATCGTTCTTTTTAATTAACATAAAAAAGGCTAGTATGGGCCCGCAATGCCCAATACAACAGCACAATCCCTCCTTGACATGTGCGTAATGTTTTCCCATTTCAGATCACACGGTATTCCCATGTCGCGTATTCTTTCTTTCTTTTTCTGCTAGGCACTGTAGTATGTGTGAATTTCACTTTGTAGTTGTAAGTCACAGTTCCAGTATGACATGAATTCTACATGTGTATGAATTTTGAAGCACTCCGACCAAAAAAAAGATAATTTAATTTATTAAATGAATGGAACGCGATCTGAAATGGGAAACCATCAAACCCAAGCTGAGAAGTCAGGTCTATTACTCCGTAATTTCCCTTCTCCTACAAAAAATGACATAAGAAAACGTCGACTTCTGTAATAATTTTTTTTTTTTTTTTGGGGGGGGTTGCTTTTCTAATCCACAAAGATTCAAGATGGTAACCTGAAAAAAAATTTCAAAAGAAAAGATTCCGCGCGAGCGGAAAACAGCGAGGATCATTTTAAAGAAATCCCCTAATTCTGCTGAATGGCTTGAAAAATTATGAACCTATCAACACATCTGACAAATATAGTAACCCTCCCCGTCCTCGCTGAATAAAGACCACTTCTGTGCAGTATGTCTGTTAAGAAATCTGTAATTGCATAAGGGCGGCCATATTTTTCCACTGCGAACTTGATTAGTATAGCCTTTTTTATTTTTTTAAGCTTTCCCGTAGGAGCTGTTCGTTAATCTAGTTTATGCGTAATATAAGTCACGTCATAAGGTTCATATTTCAATAGTATATATAGGGATAACATACCAATTTGTCTTCTCAATACCTGAAGAAGGCTGGTTTGGCCAGCCGAAATATTGTACATAAAACTATTCTCTACGTTGTGTCGACTTTTTCTGTAAAATGTTGTCTTCCAAAAAGCAAGTGGTCTTCCTAAAAACAATTTATTTCAAAAGGTTTGATGGACGCACGGAAGCCAAAACGCTGTCTGGCGTTCGGAAAGGTAAAATGTGAGTGTGCAGAATTATGAAAATCTGTTATAAATATGAACCGAAGAGAAAATGATAAACTTATAGCGGAGCTCCTTAGCGGCCGAAGGCCGCAGAGCGGAGCACCATACCTAAGAAAAGAGCGTCCCAACGATGGCAAATGATATCAGGCGGGAATGGGCGCAAAGGGATACGACTGAATTTTGAACGTCGAGCGCGCGTGTGTGCTTCCTGAAGCCTGACGTCACAGGCCTGATATCCACAGGGTACCCAAAGTATCACAGGCGGGAACGGGCGCAAAGGGATACGACTGAATTTTGAACGTCGAGCGCGCGTGTGTGCTTCCTGAAGCCTGACGTCACAGGCCTGATATCCACAGGGTACCCAAAGTATCACAGGCGGGAACGGGCGCAAAGGGATACGACTGAATTTTGAACGTCGAGCGAGTGTGTGTGCTTCCTGAAGCCTGACGTCACAGGCGTGACGTCACAACATGCGCCGCCGGTCGAGTGACGTTTTTTTTTTAGACGGGGGGAGGGGTGATTTGTCGGGGTGGCGCCGCCGGTCGAGTGACGGGGGGGAGGGAGGGGTGAGTTGTGAATTATTCTCGAGCAATCTGCTTGAAAATATATCAAGAGTCTTTTGATCGAAACCATTCATCCAAGCGACTGCAGAACTGTTCTACTGAAAAGTATGTTTACAAAAAGCCAGGGACTACGAGTGTCTGAAGGAATTTCCTGTTATCTGACAAGAAGGCTTAAACTTTTCAGCGCAAATCCTGCTATGGGCATGGGCCAGGGACTACGAGTGTCGCTGAAGAAATTTCCTGTTCTGACAAGAAGGCTTAAACTTTTTAGCGCAAATCCTGCTATTGCGGCAGAGATTGTTTATTCGCCCTTTCTTTCACAAAACAGTGGAATTTATAATGGTACAGAATTTTGTCGAAAGGTAAAAGTAACTGCGAGTAGACTCTACATTTGTACATTACGGCAGTAGCGTGAGTCAAGAAGGTCATACTTTGAGAATTAATTTGTTTGGAGAGTCAATGGCGGCAAGTCGTTAAAACAATTCGATTTGTGGATCAAAGTCACTGCTGGATAAGAGCACTGTTTATAGGGAGATGGCAGGACATTCACAAGTTCCGAACAAATTTACATTCTGAATAACTTATTCCTACACGGGGGAAAAGCTACTCAGGATGAAGGTAAAATTCCTAAAATTCGCTGTTTCTTTTTTCGAGCATGTCGACTTTTCTTGAATCTGAGTGATAGGTCGCGAGCCTAGTAACAACTCAACGTGTTTAGCTTATATGCGACCCTAACTAAAGATCTCTAGAATTCTATTATTAGTCCTTTAAGAACGACTTAGTCGTGTTTTCTAACAACGAAGGCTAATTAAGCCTTCTCAGCTTTTTGCAAACGAGATATAAAAACACTCCCAAAATCGACACAAGGAAAATCTAAGGCAAAAGTGCTGCAACCGGAAACTGGTTAATGGTATTGGAGTCTTGGTGATCACCTTAGTACCTTGGACTTCCAAGCGGCAAGATATTGACTTATGGTACTGAAAAATTATTTTCTAGCAAAAAAATATGGTATTACAGTAAATTTAATTCTGTTGAATTGGCTCTAAACACTTGACTTTCAACATGCATGGACTGTGTAATTTACTACCAAATGGCAGTGCCAGTAGTAACAATAGGAAAACAAATGAATTAATGTATTTAGTATAGTACATGTTGTTTGCTAGAATTTCATTCACTATTTACAAAGTCATTGTGATTAGTAGAAGTATGCCCATTCACTGTGGAAAACAAAATTATGTTATACACTGTACAAACAGGGTTTTATTTAGATTAAAAATACCAATTGGTCATTGAGACAGTAAAATTTAACACCAAATTTTTCCATATGACATACTTTGTGTCTAAAATTTTTTGTACCTTTGGACAATTCCAGAAAATATATGTACCCCGGGGATGGCCAGCATTTGGAAATTCTGAATGGGAGGTGGGTTTTCAAGCTCAGAAATTCTGGATGCATGGGGAGGGAGGGTGGGGGGGGGGGGGGGGATGGTCAAAACCTAGTGCCGCCTGTTGTGGGGGTACATATATTTTCTGGAATTGCCCATGATGGGTTATCAGGCAGTGTATCCATGGGGATTGAAAATTTTGTATTTTTCCCTCTTGGTCTATATGGCATACTTTGTGTCTAAAAATTTTTGTGCCTTTGGACAATTCCAGAAAATATATGTACCCCGGGCATGGCCAGCATTTGGAAATTCTGAATGGGAGGGGGGTTTTCAAGCTCAGAATTCTGCTGCCTGCATGGGTTTTTTTTGAAGCTGGAAGCCATTGTAGGTTAACCTCTCAGGAATTCTATATGCATGGGTGTGGGGGTAAGCCATTTTGGAAATTCTGGATGCATGGGGAGGGAGGGCGGGGGGGATGGTCAAAACCTAGTGCCGCCTGTGGTGGGGGTACATATATTTTCTGGAATTGCCCATGATGGGTTATCAGGCAGTGTATCCATGGGGATTGAAAATATGTATTTTTCCCTCTTGGTCCATATGGCATACTTTGTGTCTAAAAATTTTGTGCCTTTGGACAATTCCAGAAAATATATGTACCCCGGGGATGGCCAGCATTTGGAAATTCTGAATGAGAGGGGGGTTTTCAAGCTCGGAATTCTGCCTGCATGGTTTTTTTTTTAAGCTGGAGCTATTGTAGGTTAACCTCTCAGGAATTCTATATGCATGGAGGTGGGGGTAAGCCATTTTGGAAATTCTGGATGCATGGGGAGGGAGGGCGGGGGGGGGGGGATGGTCAAAACCTAGTGCCGCCTGTGGTGGGGGTACATATATTTTCTGGAATTGCCCATGATGGGTTATCAGGCAGTGTATCCATGGGGATTGAAAATTTTGTATTTTTCCCTCTTGGTCCATATGGCATACTTTGTGTCTAAAAATTTTTGTGCCTTTGGACAATTCCAGAAAATATATGTACCCCGGGGATGGCCAGCATTTGGAAATTCTGAATGAGAGGGGGGTTTTCAAGCTCGGAATTCTGCCTGCATGTTTTTTTTTTTGAAGCTGGAAGCTATTGTAGGTTAACCTCTCAGGAATTCTATATGCATGGGGGTGGGGGTGCCATTTTGGAAATTCTGGATGCATGGGGAGGGAGGGCAGGGGGGGGGGGGGGGGGGATGGTCAAAACCTAGTGCCGCCTGTGGTGGGGGTACATATATTTTCTGGAATTGCCCATGATGGGTTATCAGGCAGTGTATCCATGGGGATTGAAAATTTTGTATTTTTCCCTCTTGGTCCATATGGCATACTTTGTGTCTAAAAATGTTTGTGCCTTTGGACAATTCCAGAAAATAAATGTACCCCGGGGATGGCCAGCATTTGGAAATTCTGAATGGGAGGGGGGTTTTCAAGCTCGGAATTCTGCCTGCATGGGGGTTTTTGAAGCTGGAAGCTATTGTAGGTTAACCTCTCAGGAATTCTATATGCATGGGGGTGGGGGTAAGCCATTTTGGAAATTCTGGATGCATGGGGAGGGGGGGGGGGATGGTCAAAACCTAGTGCGCCCGTGGTGGGGGTACATATATTTTCTGGAATTGCCCATGATGGGTTATCAGGCAGTGTATAATCCATGGGGATTGAAAATTTTGTATTTTTCCCTCTTGTGGTCGTATAATGGTTTCCATGGTGCTTTTGATAAAGAATTATCCAACTTCACTATTGCTTGGCTTGGATCTATTGTTCAAACTAGCATCTAAATAACACAGTATAGAGCCCCTTGATGGAAATCCGCTGACTCAATATGGTGTAGCCAGCCCATAGTGCAGTGACTACCCATGGAGGGGACTCAGAGCGATGGGCACAGAAAGACGTTAGAGAATGTTGGAAAGGTTTCCATTTCTCTTTGATAATTTTTAACTTAAGAACACACATTGAGAATTACAAAGTTACTCAAAGTAGTAAAATCTTACATATTCCATGCTTTGCCAAATGGTATACTTCAGTCTAAAATTTACCCCTATGTGTTTATCAGGCAAACCCTAGACTTGCTCAAAGTCAACCTCTCATAGGATACAAGCAAGCAAAAATTTGAAGGACTTTGAGGAAGTCTAGGCATAACCCATGGGGATTGAAAAATGTTTCTTTTCATTGTCAGTGGTATATTGGTTTCCATTTGTGTTTGACATAATTTTCAATGCTTTAGATAACAATTTTACCGTCTTCACTATTGCTTGACTTGTATCTGTAGTACAAACTAGCATCTAAGGCTACATCCATTTATATTGGGTGGGGGGGGGAGAGGGGGGGTGTGCAGGTGAAATTCTTAGGGGATATACACATCTTTTCGACGAATGAGGAGGATGCAACTAACTTGTTCTAAGTTCTGTTACATTTCCAGGGGGGGGGGGGGGGGTCAACAACTAGTGTTGCCCATCCCCAGGGCACATATATTTTCTGGAAATACCCATTATTAATATCAGTGGGATTGGTGATTGGGAGCTCCGCTTTTAGGCAGTGCCTAAATCTATATATTATCATTTTCTCTGCAGCTAGAGAGTGTGCGCCGACTTTCCCTTCCCGGCATACTTTGCGTGCCGCTCGATTAGGACTGGGTACCAGTGTAAGAGAACGCCATCTTGGCTTCATTCACCGATAGCAAAAGCATTCGAACCCTTTCGGGTTTTTTGCCAAAATGACGGCCCAAGAACAGATGAAAAAGATGTTAGATGAACTTATGGGAACTCAGCGAGATGGTAAGATACTTTTGTCATTGCTCTATCTCGGTTGTCTTGTAAAATTACGCTCAAAACACCCAATATTAGTTTGACTTCAAAACGCCCATGCTTCGCCTTCGTTTAATAAGTTTGCACTGTGTTTCGAGTTTACATAATTGTGTTTCGATTCCATTCGATTAAAGATCGTCTTGAGTTTTTATTGCTGCAAAAAGCATCGCTTTACTAACTTTTTGAGTAAGATTTTTGCTTCTTGGACCTGCACGACATCAGTTGTATTGGAAGGACAAAGAAATGTGTCAATAAAAAGCTTATCTACAGAAGATTAGACTTCTGTATTTTAAATTATATTTTCGTATCACACAATATACTTTGCTATCTCTACGTATTTCCTTTTCTTTGAGTGCAGCAAAATAAATAATAGCTGAAGTCATAAAGAACCCATGCAGCTGTGAATGAACATTATTTGACTTCTATAAAGCCAGATTTCATCCAAACCATTAATTTTATTGTATTGTTATATTATTCCTTTATCACCCATTCAATCCAACCATATTGTACCAGTTGCATCCCAGGTTAACTGTACATGCCCAAAACATGTTTTCAGCCAAAGCGAGTGTTTTACGGTCAAATCTCATGGCATGACTTGCAAACTGGAGACATAAACTATACCAAACTGGGAACTCGCTATACCAAACTGGGGGCTAGCTTTGCCACGCTAATGCAAAACAGAGTAAATGATGACAAACATGGGCCTAGTTTTACTAAACTGGAGGATAATTAGTATACCAGACAAGAGCAAACGTTACCAAACTTGTCACCAAACCATGCTATTTGGCATTTTATACTTCAAAATGTCTTTATTGTTGTCATGAAGAATTATGAACATTGTTGTTACATTGTCAGCTGAATCAAAATGTCAATAACATTGGTGAAGAAATCCCTGCTGATTCTAATCAGATATAATTATTATAACAATAACAATAAATTATTTCAAAAGGTGATTTTCATATTTCAAAAGGGTCCCTAATGTATGACAGCATTGTACATCACATAAATAATAAAAAAGATACCTAAAAAGATATACTCATTCCCTGATTCATTGCTGTCAGTTTTTGGCAGTGGAACTCCAGAAGTCTGATATTTTCAGATACCTTTTTCCAGATTATGCTCCATTGACTAACAAAATAGCTGCAAATTGAGACAATGAGCAAATATGAACCAGACCATGAAAAGGGCATTGATGTGAGGCTTTTGTTTGGTGGGTGTGGACATAATTTGGAAAGGGTTAATTTAAAGAGCTACTGACGGGGTTTTTGGTACCAATCTTAAACAACTTGGTAACTGAAGCTGTAAATAGATGTACTATTTCTGCTTATAGTTTTTAAGTTACAGACATTTTTACATCAATAGTTAAATTCAATTTTCACGGGTCAAGAAATTGAGGCTGTGACATCACATCCGGGACTATTTTTTTGCATTTTGAGCTGGGCTTCCTGTGGTGTTTATTTTTTGCCTTTTCTCAATGGAAAAACAATTTTACGACAATTTTTTTTACATATCATTTGTACCACTTTCAACTATATGTTACCATTTTAAGTCAGAATATAGGTCAAACCATGTCAGTAGCTCTTTACAGCCATTCTCAGTTACACATGGTCGCTGGGAAAAAAGCTTGCATGGCAAAACACGTTTTTCTGTCTTGTCTGAGCGCAACAAGCTGGCGAAAGCATGTACGTTGCCATAGACACTTTGACAAAAAACGACTTTTTCGCTTGCAAGCTATTTCCCGGCAACCGTGTGTAACTGAGAATGGCTGTAAGTTTGATCCATAAGGTTTGAAGTTTGACTGGTAAACCGAATGCTGGTGCTTGATGCATGAATTCATTGTTTGAGCATGTACAGTGTGCCATATTATTGGGGGGATGCTATCTGTTATACCATGTTTTCCTTGATGAAATAATACTCAAATGCTTTGGAAAGCAAGAGCCCATTGATTTGGTTTGAAATTTAATGCGAGCTGTTGCTACTTTCTCAAACAAGGCATCATGCCATATACAATGATTGAGTAAATTTGCTCTCAAGTTCAGGGGAAACGTAAGTAAGGTTACGTAAGTAGGGGATTTGTCTCCACAAACATTGTTTATTCTTCATAACCACTGGATTATTAAGATAATAAGGCTCTATGGCCTGATATCCCCCTCTAGACAATCATGTCCTGTATTATTTTCCTAACGTTATCCCAAGGCAACATAAAGATGTATGTATCATGGAAGAAAAGCACAGCAATCAGATTGTCTGCATTTTTAAGGAGCTGCCTAGAGCCTCTCCTCACACAGAAGAAGAATGTCAAGCCACAGCTGTTTTATCTTTGGCATTTAGGAAATTACTTCTGTTCTTTCTAAAGACCTTGTTGATCAGAGCCATTTATACACTGGAGATGAAAGTCCCAAAATAGTCCAAAACCTATTATTCATTTTGTACAAGTTACCTTTTCACTTCGTATTGCCCAAAATGTGCAAGAATACAGATAAAATTAAGAGTGCAGGAGAACACTGCACTTGGAATGTGATAATTTTTTTATAGTTACATGTAAATGGCTCTGTTTATCAAGACCTTATGACTGATGACTGAGAACACAGTAAAGGTAAAAAGGTTGTAAAATGGTATTCATTTTCTCAACTACATGTACATCATAAAGTACACAAACCAGTCCACATCGGAAGGTCCTTGCAAAGAAAGAAATATTTTGGTTAAAGCCCAAAAAGGCTGAGTATCACGACCCTTTCCTGGCCACATTATTTATTACCAATTTGTTTGATACCCTGACCTTGTCGACTGTAACCTGTGTGACTCCCATCCCCAATTGTTCCTCCACGAAGGAGGTGTCTTTGCAGCAGGGCTTAATATTGCCTACTTGCTATTGTGACAAACCAAGCTTACTTCATGAGATAAACAGTTGGGATTTTGAATTGTGTATCAGTCATCAGTCGTTTTCTATAAACGTTTTGCTCAAAACAGCTTGCATCACTGAAACAAGTGACCAAAGTGGTGTTTCTGAAATAGTTTTTTTAGATTTTGTGTTCTTTTCAATAAATATTCAATAATGCTTATTAGGTTTGTGGTATGCCATGTTTTGTGTCTAGGTGCAACCAGTGATGCTGATATCAAGTTCACCAATGACAGAGTCTGCAAGAGTTTTCTCAAGGGCCTTTGCCCCCATGATCTCTTTAATAACACGGTGAGTACTGATGTGCAATGGGAAGACAACAAACTACTTGCTGCAGGTTCATTCAGGGAAGCACAGTTGACAGGGCTCGATCTGAATTTTTGAACTTAACAGTCAAATTGCCAGGATTCACTAGCCATAATATATTTTCTAATAGTCACACCATGTACTGATTGCGAATAAAAAGAGAATGAACCAGCTATGTGTGAGTATCTTGATGCACAATCAAGATGACAGGCAATGGTGAAAACGTGATCGTACAGAGTGTAGAATCTGACCATTTTTGAAGTGAGAAAAAAAAAACTGTGAACAATATTTTGAAAGTTTTTCTTTTAGATGCAAAAATCTAGTAGCCAAGATGGCTGGTAAATAAATGAAATCCACTTACTAAAATAAAAGTGTATTTGGCTAGTAGACTACTGTTAAAGGGACATGGTCACCAAAAACATCAAAATTATAACATCACAAATAACAAAAATAACAAGTCAAATTTGTAAAGAATGCTTTCAACTTGATATGGTGAAAATTTGAGGTCATTTCGATGTAGGATTGCAAAGATATTCGCGGATTGTAATTACAGCTTACTTGAGGAAATCCGACTCTTTTGAAATCCGTTTACCTCAATCTTTTTTCAAACATACTAAATTTACCATCTTAATTCACTCATATCTCAGCAATCCTTCATCGTAATCCAATGAAATTTCCTGTACTTCTTTCTTTAAACTGACTCTTTCAATTTCAGAGAATATTTTTGTAATTTGTGACAATAATTATTTTAGTGTTTTCTAGGTGACCATGTCCCTTTAAGGTCAAGCCCTTGATGAAAAGCCATTCACCTATCACCTCTGTGCTCTTGTTTGTTCACTGGCTTGGGTTTGCTCTTTGCAGCTTGGGTTGTGTTTCGAACCTTGTTGTTCATTGTCCAAAGCAATGTTTTAAATAATTTTGTAATCTGCAGAAAATGGACTTGGGAAGTTGCACGAAGATCCACAGCCCAGCACTGAAGGCAGACTTTGAACTGGCGTCAAAAAAGAGAGATTATGGCTATGATGTTGATGTAAGATAAATCACAGTCATTGTTTTGTTTTTGATTTCCTTTGATTTCCTTTTACGTAGAAATGAATTGTTTCCTTGTTGGAAATGTAACTTGAACAAATGTGAAATGTGTCCATGGTGTACACTCAAATGCAAGCAGCTGTAAGACCATTTAATAACTGTATTTTTCAGCAAATGGAGCACCTCCAGTCTTTCATCAAGGATTGTGATCGTAAAATTGGTATTGCCAAGAAACGTCTAGAGGACACGCAGGACGAGTTTGATAACACAGATGATGCCACAGCCATACAAGCTATTGGGGAGCAGATTGGACAGAAACTAGCCAAAGCAGAGGAGCTAGGTCAGTGGTTCATCTGTGTCTATATAGACTTCCTTCAGCTGGCCTGAGTAAGCTGTCCTTTATTGCACTGGTCCCCCAGTTCCCCCTGGCATGTTGTCATGCTGGCTTTGTATAGTCACAGGTGCTGCTGGAAGAACTTCCCCTTTTTTCTTGGGTCACTTAAACCTACTCTCCCCCCTCCCCTTATAGTTATACTTATGGTTCTATACACTGTAGATGAAAGCTGATGCTTTGATGATGACTTTGCATAATCAAAGTAGATAAAAGCTGACACGTTGTCATGCTGACTTTGTATAATCACAGGTGCGGCTGGAAATGTAGAAGAGTCCATGACACTAATGAGTGAGGTGGAGGAGCTGAAGGTCAAAAAACGTGAAGCTGAGGTACAGAGCTTGGTCTTATTGTTTGGAAAAACAATGGACGATTCCAGTTATAACGCACATACGCGCTGCATGTCGGTACATGTGGGACATTTGTCAAACAAACTGTTAAAAAAGTATGTGCTGCATTCTAATAAAGAAGAGCTTGCATGCTTATTAGCTGGAATTGTCTATTTCATTTGCATATCATGAGGGTTCAGCAAGCAGACATTTCAACCTAAACGGTAGTTGCCAACTGGCAGCTTACCTTTCAAGTCTGAAGGTTTTTAAAAAATGCGCTTCTCAAAATTAGCTGTCAACAGCTTTTATTTTGGGAGTAAAGATTGGGACCAGTTTTCTATTGTGGTGACCAAATTTCACTATTTATGTGCCAGTGGCACATCTCGAAAAAAGTTAACGTGTGGCCTTGTTCATCATACTTTGTCCAGATATAAATGATAAATAATGGGCTGCGAGACCTATGGTTTTAAGTCCTTATCAGAGAAGGCGCAAAGGTCTAACCATTTGCAGATGTTAGAACAAAGGCAGCACCTTCTCCTCGATTGTTTAGAAAAGACCCTGAGTGTTGATCCAACCAGGATATGAACCTGGGCACCCTGACCGTACAACAGCTCAATGCTCTCTCAGCTAACCAGTCAGCAGCTAAAGTTTCCTTTGATTTTGTTTCACAGTTTGCTAGTTCTAATCGGTTTCTCTCATACAGCGAATCTGATAACAAGTGAATCTGTCTCTTCTCCTTGATACTACATGTATTTTGTCACTTTCTAGGAAATCTACAGAAGCAAACTGCCAACCTCATCTATTCAGCAGCAAAAGCTCCGAGTATGCGAGGTGTGCGCCGCATATCTTAGCCTTTACGACAACGACAGAAGGTATTGATTGAGCATGACCATGTTTTGTTGCTTCGTGTTAGGTCGGTGCACAGTATGGGAGCAAGTCACAGTAATAGGTCCCCTAGTATGTATTGGTGAGTCCCTGCTGATCTCCCATGTAGAGAACACACCAGCAAGCCATCCAATGTGTGGGACAGTTGGTCCCTGCGGCCTGCCCCGCAGTCACGGACAAAAAATGTAGTCTAAAAGTTTCAATATAGAAATGGAAGAAAGCACAAGGGGGCCCGTGAAGCTATTCCATGAGACTAGTCCTTTCGAGAGAGCCTCAATTTGCCGCCATTTTTTCAGCCTAGCAACATACCGAGTGAGAGAAAGCATCCATTTCCATCAGCTGATTTAGGGAATGTAGCGCGATATTTTCTTTAGAATTCCGTAATTCAACTATACAACTTTATATCGAAATTTCTACACGTAATTCGTCTTCTAATATCGAGTGAAAACAATAATAAATGTGTGACTTAGTAGGGCTCTTTAAAGCTTTCTGGCTGCTCGTAATTGCAGACTGGCTGATCACTTTGGCGGAAAGCTACACATGGGCTTCATAAAGATCCGTGACCGCCTTGCAGAGCTCCAGGAAGAAATTACGAAGAAACGTGAAGAGCGGGAGAAAGAGAGACAGAAGCGAAGGGAGGAAAGGGAGAGGGAGAAGGAACAAGAAAGACGAGATCGTGACAAACGTCGAGACAGCGATAGAGATCGGCGAAATGACAAAGACAGAGATCGGTAAGACACCGAATATTTGGACTAGCTATTTCGTAGCTCTTGTAGATAACTGATTGGACACCTCCTGTTACTATATTGAGCGTCTTCGCCAGAGTTTTGCCTGCCGTTTGACTTTTGAAGCAAAACAAACTGGGTAGACCCTGTATCTATGATGTGCGCAACTACTATAGTTTACCCTAATCCTACTTTGCCCACCGTTTGACCTTTCACCATTGACTTTGAAGCAAAACAAACTGGGTAGATCCTGTATCTATGATGTGCCATCTACCGTAGTTCACCTTAATCCTACTTTGCCCACCGTTTGACCTTTCACAGGTTGACTTTGAAGCAAAACAAACTGGATTGATCCTGTATCTACGATGTGCGCAACTACCGTAGTTCTCCCTAATCCTACTTTTCCCACCGTTTGACCTTTCACCCTTGACTTTGAAGCAAAACAAACTGGATTGATCCTCTATCTACGATGTGCGCAACTACCGTAGTTCACCTTAATCCTATACATTGCCCACCGTTTGACCTTTCGCCGTTGACTTTGAAGCAAAACAAACTGGATTGATCCTCTATCTACGATGTGCGCAACTACCGTAGTTCACCTTAATCCTACATTGCCCACCGTTTGACCTTTCACCGTTGACTTTGAAGCAAAACAAACTGGATTGATCCTCTATCTACGATGTGCGCAACTACCGTAGTTCACCTTAATCCTACATTGCCCACCGTTTGACCTTTCACCGTTGACTTTGAAGCAAAACAAACTGGGTAGATCCTGTATCTATGATGTGCGCAACTACTATAGTTCACCCTAATCCTACTTTGCCCACCGTTTGACCTTTCACCCTTGACTTTGAAGCAAATAAACTGGGTAGCTCTTGTGCCCATAATGAGCGCCGCTACGTGGGCTTACCCTAGCTATTTTATTTCACGCAAAACACTCCCAAGAGCATTTCTTTTAATCCTACTCCAAGTTGTAAGATATTTTCTTCCTCTATTGATGGTTTCTATTCCATTTTTTTACCTTTTCAGGCGGCGACGACGCTCCAGAAGTCGAAGTCGGGAACGGCGGAGAAGAAGGTAAAGCAAGAGTCCATTATTAAGAGCCTGTATCAGCCGCCATTTTGACAGCACAGCAACATACCAAGTCGGAGAAAGCATCCATTTCCATCGGCTGATTTAGAGAATATAGAGTAATGTTCTCGATTTAGCCTGCATGCAGGCGGTACTGAGTGTTTTTATCGCGGAAACCCGGTCCGTTCGATGATCGGGCGCCATCTTGGAATTTTGAGGCGCGCGGACCCGGGGGCGAGCGCAAAAATCGGCCGTTTTTTGCGCGCGGACCCGGGACCGCTCACCTCAAAATTCCAAGATGGCGCCCGATCATCGAACGGACCGGTTTTCCGCGATAAAAACACCCAGTACCGCCTGGCATGCAGGCTATTCTCGATTGTGTTTGGTAAACCAAATCTGAAACTTTGTTTTTAGATGTTTGTTAAGAGATTTCTACACGTAATTCGTCTTCTAATATCGAAAGAAAGCAATGAAGTGGCTGTCACGGGCTCTTAAAATTCTATTCTTATAAGGATGAAGTTTCATTTGCATTTTGATTTTACAGGAGTCGTAGCAGAAGTCGTGACAGAAGACGACGAAGCAGGTCCCCTTCCCCGTCACGCAAGTCCCCTTCCCCGTCACGCAAGTCCCCTTCCTCGCCACGAAAGTCACGCAGGTCAAGATCACGCTCAGAATCAAGGTCACACAAGTCCCGCTCGACTTCGCCGTCACGATCACGCTCGCAGCGATCGCGGTCACGCTCAGGGTCAAAGTGAGCTCCAGAAAGTCCCATTTATAGGCTAGTTAACTTGCTTGATTTCAGTCAGGCTGGGCGGGTTGTGTTTTTTATCAGCACTCCTCCTGTTCTGGGCCTCTGGATTTCGCGGGTGGGGCACATTGAATTCCACAGTGGCAGGGCTGTGCCTAGGAACCTTTGTCTTCGCTTGTTTTGGGAAACAGGAAATATTAATACTGAAAATCGCAGTTACACTACAATGCTGCTGACGGTAAATTAGGAGTATTTGCTGGATTAAAAAAAATTAACCCTGTATAATCTTCTGTTTATATATGCTTGGATTGTACTTGCATTGTATTAGATAGGATTTTAGGACAGTCACTTTGATAGAGCACAGGACTGTCATGTTACCAAACCATCCCATTCAACTCCATTTACTATAGAAATAGAACAAGTCCATTAACTATAGAACAAGTGGCAGGATTCCTTCGTTTGCTTCTCCCTTTTATTGGCTACTACAGTTATAAGAGAAATGAGTCTGTCAATGTATCAACAGCATGCTCATTGTGCATTGTTGATTGTAGAAAGAGACGTGGAAGTTATAATAAAAGTGATTGTTTACAAGATTGTCGAGAGACTTCATTAACGCCGGTTTACACTTGCGATTTTTGTTGATTTGTCGATGCGATTTTTCTCGCGCGAGTTGCAATTCCAACTCTCTTTGTAAGCGAGATTCAAATCCTGTGCGATTTCTGTGCTCTGTTTTCATCAAATCGCATCAAGTTGCAAAGAGTTTCGGACATGAAACTCCATTGAAATCTCCACGACATCACGCGACAAAAATCGCAAGTAAACATGACATTTCACAGTAAGTAAACTATGACATTTCACATAATTTAATATGTTAATAGTCGTCACATATTAAATTACTCCATGTTAAATAGTCGTCACTGACATAACTGTATATAATAGACGTTTTTTGGAGCTAAATAGTTTGCAAACAACCCGTGAAAAAAAAATATTGAAAAATAAGACAAAAGTTCTCTCGTCTATCCTCAAACCAACGCCCAAAGTTCCCGTTAATATACAAAAGCTACTACTTCAGTTCTGATTTCGTCTTCAAGCAGTTCAAGCATGTGGAATATTTCGCGCGTTCAGTGGTACATACTTTTATGTCCCCATGGCTGGGAGCAGAAACATCTGGGAGCCAATCAGAATAGAGAAACGTGGAGCATTTAAAAAATTCGCCTTTTAGTAGGGTGGCTTAGCGACAAAAACGGGTCATTTTGTGCAATTTCGCGTAAAGGCACCAAATTTGGCATGAATATTCCTTGCATCATTTTTAACAGAACTGGAAGGGGTGCCACGCGATTTGCACTCTTAAATTGACACGTCTAATTGAATATATTATGAAAAATTGACAAAATTCCCCTCCCTCCCTCCCTTGATTTCAAAACGTAACACCTTTCTGTACTTCTTCAAAACGTATCAGGGAACACGTAGATTTATTCAATGCATAAATTCAGTCATTTTTTGGCTAGAAAAATAGCATTGCATTTTGGTGACAAAACTGCCCCTCCCCACCCCTACACGGTGCGAATCGCGTGGCACCCCTTGCAGTTTTGTTCTAAATGATGCAAGGAATATTCATGCCAAATTTGGTGCCTTTACGCGAAATTGCACAAAAAAGTCGCTAAGCCACCCTACTATTTGTCACGCGCACCATATTGTTTTTCTTACTGGAATGCACCGAGCGAAAATTATGGCGGAAAGTTTGAATAACTATTGTTCTTGACTTACTAGCCTTGTGTTCACATGGAAACACAAAAGCATTTTTACAAGAATGAATGGAGGTTACCGCTAGCAAGTCGAGAATCCACTCTTGAGAACCATAGTTATTCAAAATTGTCGCCGTATTTCGAGTCGGTGTATGGAAGCGAGGCCAAGCAGGAAGCCGTGACGCAATATTCAAAATAAATGCGGTTTCTGTCCGTGAAAAGGTTTATGTGGCAGATGCTAGTAATAAAGATTTTTGGTACAGAAGTTTGAAAATCCTGCCGAAAACTTGAATAATTGATTTCGAGCGCCGTCTCGACTGCTAGTTTGGCCTCGTTTCCATGCTCAAAATAGCGGCTCATGACAAAGGCGAATGGCTGAGAGCCAATCAGAATTTGAGAAACGCGCGCGTGTGCAAATGGTCCAAAATGGCGGCCTTCATCCTCGAATCCTCGTTCTTCGTTCGTTTCTCCATCACATAAAGCCGCGACTGCTCTGAGCACCGACCCTCGCAAACTATCTGGAATTACTAGAGGGAAAGCTGATGCACTGCCATGAAAGTAAGATAGGTATTGACTTGGAATTATTTTTCTATTCTCATGCAATCATCATTTCAATCAAGGCTTCGTGCATGGTTGGGGCACGGATTTTTTCTTGAATTGTTACATTCAAACTGGTTTCCCCTCGTTCTCTAGCAAACATTTCAAGGCTCACTCCGACTCCCATGGTAAAAAAAATTGAATTCAGTTAGCAACTTTCATTTACACATTGAGGGCTGTAGCTCTACAACACAAACTTTTGTACAGGGCTCAGGTCATTGGGGGTCTGGGCCAGTCCATTTTTTATCCACATACCCCCTATTGACGAGTTTTTCCGAGGGTTCTGAAATCTGATTTCCGAGGGGTGTTAATGGAAAATAACTGCTGTTTTGGGTGTATTTAGGCTCCTATTGAAGAGAATTTCCGAGGGGTTTGGCTTCTATTGACAATATTTTCCGATTTTCCGAGGGGTTTTGAAGCCTGTTGTGGAAGAAATTGGGAAATTTCCAAGGGGTCTCCGGCTTCTGAAGCAATTTTCTGAGGGGTCTAGTCAAAAAATCATTTCCGAGGGGTCAAATTCTTAGTCATCTCGTCAATAGGAGGTATGTGGATATAAAATGGAATGGCCCTCATTTTCACGTCTAGCAGCAACATTTCAGGTGAACGTCGTGAAATCTAGGGCCATTTGAATTACTACAGGCAGACCAGATCCAATATCACTGGATTAAGTACCGCTCTATTTGTGGTTGTAAATTCAGTTTGCTTATTTCACTTTGGGCCCTTTCTGGAGGTCCTGGAACCGCACCTGTGTATACTCTACTTGAATCAGGCCCTACCAGGGGGGTCACCGTGTTGCTAGTCTGCATTTCAAAACTGACCATGTCGCGATTTCGCAGGGCTCGCATGTCGTTGTCGGTATTTCGGTTATGTTAGTAAGACCATACAATGTCAATATTAATTCGATGTGGAAACAGCCAAAGTCGACATTGTTTCGAAGGACGCCCGACGACATTCTTATAGAATGCGTGACATGTTAGTTTGACGAGTTGCGAGCGCAAGGGATTTGTCCCTCGTAAGTACTATTCGACTTTATTTGGGAGTTGTATAATGTGGAAAATAATTTTCGAAGAGTCGTAAAGTCGTCATCAAAGAGGCGAAGAGAGCGCATGTCGCTGTCAACGTTTGATGAAATTATAATGTTGCTGTTGATTAGGCTTTTGTTAGAGTCGCTGTCAGTATTTTGATAGAATGGCTCGTCGTTCGTCGCTGTTTCGGAAAGGCTGTGTCACATTTTCAACGTAGTTCAAGGCCGTGTCGCTTGTCGGAATTTACCCCTGGTAGGGCCACTTGAATGAGGATATCACTAATGGAATCCAATGGAACTCGCATCATTCTTGGTATCTATAATACATTTTTGTAATGCCTACACAAGGCATGCAGCAAAGTGCTGGATCACTGCTCTAAAACTTGACCAGCCATGAACTTCGTCAAGGCTCACACCAAAAACCTGCTCTTCAAATTTCAGTTCACCATCAAGAAAGGTAAGGTAACAACAGTAATGGAAGCAGTTTCGGCTCCTCAGGTTTGGTAAAATATCATAAATTCTTGCCAGGAATGGTAATTAGAAGTCAGTGGAAGCAGCGAGTGCAAAACCATGACAACTGCAACCCAACTCTTGAAATTTTGAGGGAAGTGAGCGGTTGGATTTACGGTTGCAATGGTTTTGTGTACTTCCACTGGTCCCTAGATTTCTAACAACTGTTTCTGGCTTGGTTTGTGGTCAGATCACTAAAGAATCACTTAACTTTGGAATTCTTTGCCAGAATTTATTATCTTGAGGTTGTTTAACCTTTCTATCGATGGCCAACGGAAATTTGAAATTTAGCCTGCGTAGCAGCTCTAACGCAGGCTATTTTAAATTCAGACGAGCAGGTTTTTGGTGTGAAACTTGGTGAAGTTCATAGCTGGTCATACTATCAGAGCTGTGATCGAGCACTTTGCTGTAGGTATTATAGTAGAGAAGCCCTAAAACCAAATCCAAATGCCAATCCAAGTGAGTCATACCAATAATATTATTCAAGCTCTATTGGATTCCAAGTGATTTCCTCCACTAAATAGTAGCATATACAAGATACAGTACATTAAGAGGAAATAAGTAAACTTTATTTACCACCTCCATACATTTTACTCAATCTACTGATATTTAGTCTGGTCTGTCTGTGGGATCTCGGCAAGGGGGGCAGCAACTTTCCCCAAGTAAAAGTGCCTGCTTGCTGGGATTAAAATGGTCTTCCATACCCATGCGCTACAGCTGTACTGACGACCGTTTAGCGCAGTGGTAGAGCGCCGGGCTTATGTGCGGGAGGTTGGGAGTTCAAACCCCGGCCGGGCCAACACTCAGGGTCTTTTTCTAATAATTGAGGAGAAGGTGCTGCCTTTGCTCTAATATCTGCAAATGGTTAGACCTTCGCGTCTTCTCGGATAAGGACGTTAAACCGTAGGTCCTGTCTCTCACATGCACTACACTAACCTGAACCAGAGGGACGTCGGAAGTTGCCCATCCTCAGTGTAGGACTTACATACTAACCCACTACACTGACAAGGGAGCCTCGTCATTGGAGCCTGGCTCTGTGAGGATTTCCCGGCCCTCGGGCAAAAGCTAGTAAATAAATAAATAATTATAAATATTGACAGCTCATGTAGAATAACTCAAATTTCAGGCCAACCTGCTGAACTAGGTGAGCTGTTTTTATTCCATGTGTTAAAATGCAAAGAAAAACTTTACATGTCACATAAGGAAATTTTTCTTGCAACTTGCAATGTGTGTTTCCAGAAATTATCCATACCACCCCTACAGAAGGGATTGGAAATTCCGGAGGGGTCAATTTACCTGATCTTTTCCATACAAATACTGTATTTTTCTTCGGAAATTCCAGAGGGGTGAGGGGTCACTTTTCAACACCCTTCCGTCGGGGGGGTATGGATATTTGTTGGAACCACACAATGCAATTTTGTTGTGATGCAGTAAATATTGCACACACCATTCATGTTTTTACTTGGATAAGCCGCTTCACTTTATATTTTTATCACAGGCATATTGCATTTGGAAAAAAATGTTGCGAGTGTGTGACATCCTGCAGCAACTTGCAATATTTTTAATTCCTCATTGTTGAGTTGCGAGTTGCAAGAATAAATTGCCTTGTGTGACAGCCTCAAGCCGGGCCAACCTGCTAACAGGCTGCTGGTCTGCCTCATGAAACACTCATGAAACAAAGTTTTCTCCAAAATCTGACACAATTTAAAAATAATAATATATCTATATTGCATCATTTAATTACAAATCAATGTAACAATAAATTTAATGGGGTTACTTTTTTGGGGGGAGGGGGGCTGGCTTTTTGTTTCCTGCAATATATATTTTTTATTTTGGGTTTTAGTCACAATTTTCCTGTAGGAATTTTTTGGGGGCTCCCTTAAGGCCATTTAGGAAATTAGAAAAAAAAGGAAATAGTCCAGGGAATCTACGGTTCAACATCGAACAAATTGCAACAGAATTTCTCTCACTGCAGAATAGCAGAGGTCAATGACATAAACAACATACTAAAAGTACCAAAGAATCCCATTGGTGGAACATGCCGAAATTAAGGGGGGAAACTTTCTCGGAGGAGAGTTATTTAGCAATGAACGCAATTTTTATTTCACTCGAATCCAACTTTCAAGGTAGCAAGGGTAATAAGGGCTACCACAGGATACCCAAAATGGACATAAATGTCTGTATGAAACTCTTCTGTTTTCATTATGCCCTTCCTATCTATCACATTTTAGACCTCAAAATGACAAAAGTACACTACAGCAGCTTATTTATATGTGATATACGGATATTTCTACTCGTTGCTGCTATTCAATTGGCCTTCATCTTCATCTTCATTTGAACAGCTTTCACCTTTACATGACCCGCAGGCAGAAGAGCACTCGAGGCCATTTTTCTTACACGAGAATCGTTGGGTGATGCAGTCCGTTGCACAGTTGCACCGGATAACCTTTAACAAAGACTCATGGGCCGGAGGAAGGTATGTGCGGAATGGCAGCGAGATTCCCTTAGCGGCAGTCTCGATGATTTTCTTTTTCTCATCTTCGTTATCATTTCTTGACTGGCAGTAAAACTCATTTATCAGAGACGCAGCATTTTGCCGAAAAATCACAACATTAGCTTCCTTTCTTATCTTTCTTATAGTAGTAATAACAATTTTGTCCCCAAAGTGCTCTTGGAGTTTTGTTTCATGAAGCGCGCGCTGTGCGGCTCCTCGTCTGTGCCTTCCAAATACTCTTCTATAAGTTTTGTAAGGTTGCTAACAGTGGTTTGTTCGTCGTCATTTTCCTCCAGATATTTAATCACTTCCATAAATGCCGAGCTTTTGATTGAATCAACGGGTCGTCCTTGTTTTAGCCTCTTATTGAACGATTCATCACTAAACTGCTTCGGGATTTACTTACCGGTGCGAAAATTCACACTGTAGCTTTGGTGATAGACTGCATCCGCAGCATGCAAGTCTTGTGCATATTCCAGCCGACCAAGAGCAATCTGTGACTATTCGTCTTTTCGTTGTTGGCATGCCGTCGCAATAGAGTCTTGAAAGTCCTTGGTTCTGACAGGAATCACCTCAAACCCCCTCTTTTTGCCTTCATACTTTGCTGGCTGCGCACAGATAAAACGCTGATCTCTGAAATCAAACTTTGGTGTTTCTGACCGAGGAGTAATGCTTGTTTCAATCAATCTATTTGCGCCAGCTATGGTGACATCTCCGGTTCTCTTATGCACCAGTCTATTCTCGGTATGCATAAATTAGAATAATTACTTAAGAGCGTCATACAATGGAAATATATTCACTCTTCCACTCAACCTCGAAGAGGCCGGTTGTTTGGTTTATTCTTGTCGTCGCCGCTCGCTGCTTTTGGTTTCCGCGCTATGGCCCAAGCACCACAAGTCTTTTCTTTGGCAAGTATACAATATAGCAGCCCAACAAACAGCCGTCGTAGCTCCACAAACGAACATCGAACCAGTTTCACCGTCGACTGCCGTTCTGAATCCAGAACCGGCCATCGTGCCGGCTCTACTCGCTGGTTGTCGTCCCAGGTCCACATCCAACCGTCGTTCCAGCCCCTTTAATGACTGCTATTCAAGCCGTTGATAGGTTGGTATAGTCGTATGACTTCGAGCATTAAAATAAATGAGGGTTACTTGTTACTGGTTGTTCTAGCTCATATTGCCGTGGCCCTCGTCACATTTCTAATTTCTAGTTCGTTTGTTCGTTCGTTCCTTTGGCGCGTCGGTAGTTCCGTTATACATTTCTTTCGTCTCCCAGTTACCCTGCCATTAGTATTTCTCAGTTTATTGCTAGTAACTTTTTATCTCCGTTCAGTTTACTCCTCGTATTTGTAAATTTCATACTTTACTGTAGGTTTTGTTTTCATTAGCTCTTTTGTTCTTTATTCCCGCGTCTTTGGTAATTGAACCGCTTCATCGTTTCATACCCAGCGCCGCCTCCTGTTATTTTTATCCTTTCTCTTTCGGCTCGGTTCTTAGCTCCATACCATGTATGTGTCTGTATTTTACTTTATTTAACAGTTTAGCGTAGTTAATTATTTAGTTTCCCTTTATAATTCAACTTTACGTAGCTGCATTTGTTGTTGTATATATTTCACCTATAAATTTCAGTACGTGTGTAGTCAGGCTATAATTTCTTACAGCCTGGGTGTGTTGTATTCCACCTATAAATTTCAAATAGGTGTGGTCAGGCTAAAATTTTTCTTACAGCCTGGGTATGTTGTATTCCACCTATAAATTTCAAATAGGTGTGGTCAGGCTAAATTTTTCTTACAGCCTGGGTATGTTGTATTCCACCTATAAATTTCAAATAGGTGTGGTCAGGCTAAAATTTTTCTTACAGCCTGGGTATGTTGTATTCCACCTATAAATTTCAAATAGGTGTGGTCAGGCTAATTTTTTCTTACAGCCTGGGCGTGTTGTATTCCACCTATAAATTTCAAATAGGTGTGGTCAGGCTAAAATTTTTCTTACAGCCTGGGTATGCTGTATTCCACCTAGAAATTTCAAATATGTGTTGTCAGGCTAAATTTTTCTTACGCCTGGGCGTGTTGTATTCCACCTATAAATTTCAAATAGGTGTGGTCAGGCTATAAATTTCTTACAGCCTGGGTGTGTTGTATTCCACCTATAAATTTCAAATAGGTGTGGTCGGGCTAAAAATGTCGTACAGCCTAGTTGTGTCGTATTCCACCTATAATTTTCACATGGGTGTGGTCGGGCTAAAAATGTTTTACAGCCCAGTACGCAGTCGTGTCGTATTCCACCTATAATGTCAAATAGGTGTGGTCAGGCTAAAAATGTCGTACAGCCTAGTTGTGTCGCATTTCCACCTATAAATTTCACATGGGTGTGGTCGGGCTAAGAAATGTCTTACAGCCCAGTCGTGTCGTATTCCACCTATAAATTTCAAATAGGTGTGGTCAGGCTAAAAAATGTCGTACAGCCTAGTTGTGTCGCATTTCCACCTATAAATTTCACATGGGTGTGGTCGGGCTAAGAAATGTCTTACAGCCCAGTCGTGTCGTATTCCACCTATAAATTTCAAATAGGTGTGGTCAGGGTAAAAAATGTCGTATAGCCTAGTTGTGTCGTATTCCACCTATAAATTTCAAATAGGTGTGGTCGGGCTAAAAATGTCGTATAGCCTAGTTGTGTCATATTCCACCTAAAAATTTCAAATAGGTGTGGTCAGGGTAAAAAATGTCGTACAGCCTAGTTGTGTCGTATTCCACCTATAAATTTCAAATAGGTGTGGTCGGGCTAAAAATGTCGTATAGCCTAGTCGTGTCGTATTCCACCTATAAATTTCAAATAGGTGTGGTCAGGGTAAAAAATGTCGTATAGCCTAGTTGTGTCGTATTCCACCTATAAATTTCAAATAGGTGTGGTCGGGCTAAAAATGTCGTATAGCCTAGTTGTGTCGTATTCCACCTATAAATTTCAAATAGGTGTGGTCAGACTAAATTTTTCTTACAGCCTGGGCGTGTTGTATTCCACCTATAAATTTCAAATAGGTGTCGTCAGGCTATAAATTTCTTACAGCCTTGATGTGTCGTATTCCACCTATGAACTTCAAATAGGTGTGGTCAGGCTATAAATTTCTTACAGCCTTGGTGTGTCGTATTCCACCTATGAACTTCAAATAGGTGTGGTCAGGCTATAGATGCCTTGCAGCCTTGGTGTGTTGTATTCCACCTATAAATTTCAAATAGGTGTGGTCAGGCTATAAATGTCTTGCAGCCTGGGTGTGTCATATTCCACCTATTAACTTCAAATAGGTGGTCAGGCTATAAATGTCTTGCAGCCTGGGTTTGTTGTATTCCACCTATAAATTGCAATAGGTGTAGTCAGGCTCTTGCAGCCTGGGTGTGTCGTATTCCACCTATATATTTCAAATAGGTGGTCAGGCTAGACTAAGTCCTTGCAGCCTGGGTGCATTGTATTCCACCTATAAATTTCAATAGGTGTGGTCAGGGACAACATTTCTTGCAACCTGGATGTGTGCCGTATTTCCACCTTTAAACTTTCTGGTTGTGATCAGGCTAAACATAATTCTCATAGCCTGGATGTGTGCCGTATTTCCACCTATAGATTCCAAATAGGTGTGGTCAGGCTATAAATATCCTTATAGCCGGGATATGTCATATCTCCACCTATACATTCCTAATAGGTGTGATTAGGCCCTGAATATTCTTGCAGCCTGCTTGGCACCTATAAATTAGCTGTGGTTGGGCTATAAATTTTATTTAAGTCTTCATGTGTTATATCTCCATCTATAAACGTACAAATGGGTATGGTCAGACTATAGATTTTCTTTGAGCCTGGATGTCTTGTATAGACCTATAGATTTCAATCTGTCATGGAAAGCCCAAAAAAAAAAAAAAAAAAAAAAAAAGGATGTATATATATATTCTTGCATGCCTTGTGTGTCGTATATTCATCTATAAATTTCAAATAGATGTGGTCAGGCCAATTGGCAGGGATGTGTCAAATTTTAACTATAAAACATCTATAAATAGATGTGGTCAGGCTATGTGTCCTATTTCCACTTATACAACTGAGATAGGTGTGGTCAGACTACAGATATTCCCTGCCTTGACTTCACATAAGGAATGAAGTACAACTTGTGTTCTCATTTGGTTATGATTTTCATGTCAACCCATCACCCTACCCTCCTATTATGTAGCTATCAAACTTTGGATAAAAGTTGGCTGCGCACCTGAAAACAGTGGAGACCTTGTCAAAAGCAAATATCGAAGGAGATGTGAAGCACGCCTTGAGGGAATGTCAGGAAGGCTGTCTCAAGTGCCCCTTAGTTCTTTATGCACACCTTGCCTTTTCTTATCTATAAATATTTTTGGTATCGCACAATTTGGTGCGCATAAAGATGAGGCTTATGAATCATGTCTGAAGGAGGGATCGTATTTCTGACGGTAATTGGTGACAGTCCCAGCAAAGTGGAGGCGCCGATTACTAATAAATGGAAGGTTGGGAAACCGGAAGTAAAACCTCATCAATCGCATATGGTTGCCCCTATCCTCCTTACCAAGCCCCAGTTCCCTACAGGGCTCTCCCATTTATGAACCCCTCCTAACAGCACTCAGCAAACGAGAGTCTTGGGGAAATATTAAACTTGTGTTTTTAAAATGTATTAAATTGTCTGTTAATTCTATTCCTGTTACTTTGGTATATTTGGTTTTGTACTGCCCCAATTGAGGATCCTTGCGTAGGTCTGGTGTGGTACCCCCTATATTCGTTTTGGGCGAGGCCGTCATTAGTAAATGTCGTCATAGGGTAGATTTCTCCTGGTAACACGACCCCCGGTATTTCCTCCGTGTTTTCCAAGTTTTTAGACGTTTTGGTGTTTAGCTTTATGACGTCTGGTTTTACGTTCACTCCTGTTCATCATAACTTCTTTCATCACTGGTACCTTTGTCATTTCTGCCTTATGACTCTGGAAGCCTGGAGCTAATCGTACGAGCTCCCTGTGGTTATTTTTATTTGATCCGGGATCATCTTCTTATTTTGGCTGTCAGACTTGTACCCCACTGGCCATAAGTTGAGCAGACTCACGCTATTTCTCTGCTTCGGCGGGGCTGCTTATGTCCAGTGGCGTGCTAGCCTGCCCTGTCCGTCAATCACCGGCTTAATTTTGCTATTTATTCGTCATCTTTCGGTTACTATGCCATTTGACGGTCTCTTGTATTTTAGAACGCTATTTCGTCCCAGTCTACTTTTCTGCGCAGCTCAGCTCAACCAATAGAATGGATATCTAAGACCCCGTTTATGTGACTGGGAGGGCAGGCCTTCGCACGCCACTGGACATAGTCCTCTAGCCCTTGCAGTCGGCAAGGGTAGAATGCATGCTCAGTTTTAGAGCCCCTGATTATTTTATCGTCGGTAACATTCGCCAATATCTCAAATTATTGTGATATTGTCATCGCCGTATCTCAGAGCAACCCTAAAGTTAAAGACTTCATAATTAATGGTCTAAACGCCGGGTAATGTATGCAACATTTATAGGGAGACTTCCAGGGAACGTTATACAGCGACATGCAAACCCATGCAGTTTCTCCCAATAACTCAGCCTGTAATGGATTCGAAGATTTTATTACCTCTACCATTCTGGAAGCCTAGACTCTGCCATGATTTAAAGCTTTTTGTTATTATTGTTACTGTTTCGTTTATGTGACTCCTCTTCTCCTTGGATCCTCTTTCAGATCTTTCCAGATACGTTAGGTTAGATCATGACTAAACCACTCTTGACGAAAAACAGGGGGGTTATGATGCGACCAATGCGTTCCTCTCGAAGGACGGGAAGGGAAGTCTTTATTTGGTCTGCAATGGCCAGGTTTGAGCGTTATCCCGTTAGACTGGAAATTCAGCGCATTCGTTTATCAAACTATCGGTCTTGCTGCTGCATGTCACGTCAGAACCCTTGGTATCCCTTGTTCACAATACATTGATGTTCGCGACATCAGTCAACTGATTCTATGTGCGGGGGACTTAGAAGCATGGTCAAACCTCCAGCTAAGTGAAGCCGCTACGTATATTGTTTACTCAGTCCGTACTAACCTGGATTTTCATAGCCTTGAAGAAGTTTTCTCTCTGGCATAACAAGTGGTAGTCCTGAGTCTCATTTGCGACTCTCCTACTCTCCGTCCTCTCATGCTGCCTTTCAGAAGAGAAGGAGAAATTTGCTAAATTACGCAAGAGATCCTTTAAACAGACACGGTCCCTCTAAACTCACCAACGAATTAGATCCATTAAAATCAAGACAAAACGGTAATCCGCCATTCAGCTACGATTTCTATAGCGGAGCACCATAGGTATCGCAGCAAGAATACAATGGCTCAAAGTAGAACTCAGGTATACGTTCGGTGTTCCCATTTGGGTATCGCTGGCGCGTCCGTGTCTGTCTGCGCGCCCCCACACAGGTAAACTAAGACCTCAACACAGGAAAATGTGTGAACCGAGCTCCGCTTTTAGCCAGTGGCTAAATCTATATACTAACAAAGAGTATTTTCGGCCCTACCAGCTGTTTTCAGTGACTGATTGTAACAGCGATTGTACTAGATATACCTTTGCTGCGTTTCTTATATATATATATATATATATACTACGTTGGGATTCCTGTGTGTATGGCACAGGGATCCGCCCTATTTAAGCTCATACGGTTCACTGCTACGTAGTTATTCCAAATCCAAGATAAGTCCATTATCAAATCGCTATGGAGCAGGTTTCGGTCCAGCGAGTTCGTGATGCACATAAAGACACGGCAGGCGTTTGCTCAACCACATTTCACACTAGCTTGTGCTTTGCTCCGTTTCTTGGAGGTTCTTGGCCCGACACCTTTATCACACCGGATAGCCAGCCTTGTAAATACAGGTGGTCTATCGCAGTCGTCTGATCGCGTTCGCGCTGTCCCCTTCTACTTGGAAGAAAGGGTGACGATCTGGTACCTCTGTTTGCCTCTAGGAGTATTTCCTGCCGTTACCCTTAACCGGAAAATGCCTATACCCAGAGGATGGCTGCTTCCGGTTCTGCTACAGTTGCGGTTACTAAAGACAACTAGTCAAACATAGTCTTCAAGATAAAAATTGTCTATCGATATGAAACGCAAAGAAAAATCTCAATCACTATCAGCAGAGAAACTTTGCGAGAGGCAGAAATATAGCTAGGAAAGGAATTGTTCTGCTCTTTTACATAATTTCACTTCCCTAAGGCTATTTTGTCCGTCACACCGCACGATAGCATTCGGTATTTGGTCTTCAAGAATAAATCAAGAAAGACTCCAGTTCACCATGTCAGTTGTCCCAACTTCGTCCTCCGTCCCGTTAAAGCCGATTGTCAGTGCCCAAAGCGTATAGGGCCGCCGCTGCAATGGATAACGTCATCGCGAAATTGGGCGCTATATTCGCAGCTTGCGGTTGGGGCGGGAAATAGCACGAGAGTGTGGATATTTTGTAACCCTGTCAATCATATCTTCTGTCGTGATTTAGCTTTTCTCATTCTTAACTTTTTCGCGCGCGGGGTTTAGGGCAGAGCTAGATGTAGGCAAAATTAAGAACAAAAGAGGTCCTGCGTCTCCCTTATAATCACGTGGATAACTCGGGTTTTATTTTGAATGACCATACTTTTGGCAAAGGCTCTCGGGGGAAGAATACAAACCTCTACATCTGCCTCTAATTTAGAAAGTTATATCATTTCAGGTATGGGTATTAAAGTTAGACAAGGTTATTTGTTTCTAACCAACCTAATCATATGGTCGCTGAATATCCGTTTGTAGGCTCGGCTGTATAGTTAACCCATATTACTCTCCTTAAGCTTTGAACTAGGGAGAGGCCATCCATAGTTTTAGAGGCGCATGCTCCATTACTCTTTCTAAAATACTCGGTTTTACAGAACAGAGCATTGCCTAACACATCGACTGGAGCAATACGCTAGGTATTATCCAGACCCATTGAGTCATAGTGCATGCTTTCTAAACCGCCGGCGTCTGCCCGTGCTTCAAGCGTTTCTCGATCCTATGAATCCCCTTCTCATGCCGAGAACATTGGATCTTCAAGAATGAAGAACTTCTGAATATGCCTATAGGAAATAAATTTTGGGAGTGCAGAACTTCTTGCGCACTGATGACGTGAGTTTTGGGTACAGGAAGAGGATCTAAAATAATAATCCAAAGGAACGCTTGTTCGGGACGGGTTACAAGAAATAGCTTAGACCTTTCTGAGATATGGGTCGAGGGACTATGGAAGAAAATATTTTATTTTGAGTTATGGGTTATTTTAGGTAGTTATTTTAGGTATAGGCATAGCTTAAGAAGATTTGAACCACTCAATTCGGGGGCAACCAGGCCGGCCGAGCTCATGCTTCCCCATTACTCATCACAGCTCTGATGTCATTGTTCTATTTATTCATATCGAGAATATAATACTATTCTCGGTATGCATAAATTAGAATAATTACTTAAGAGCGTCATACAATGGAAATATATTCACTCTTCCACTCAACCTCGAAGAGACCGGTTGTGGTTTATTCTAGTCGCACCCGCCCACCTCCCCGCGGAAACCAAACAGCGCCCTCTTCTATCAATCACCAGGACATTCTGTCCTGCCCTTGGCCTCAGAGCTCATGCTTCCCCATTACTCATCACAGCTCTGATGTCATTGTTCTATTTATTCATATCGAGAATATAATACAATTGTAACCACCACCCCCCCAACCTCGGGGAAGGGTGGGGACATGGATGTTCAGCTGCGCCATACTAGATTTTTGTCCCCACCCCTGAGGCGAAATGTGTTGGAAATTCCCCCACCCTGCGGGGCAAGGATTGAAGTGATTCGATCTACCATGCCAATATATATTGAGTCCTTTCACCTGAATAAGAAATTTTCTAAGTTATTCCAACAAATTCTCTATCATTTGCATTTTCTACTTCACTTCACTCAATACGTAATAAAAATATCATCTAATATAGTCTTTGGCAACTCGTGCAACTAAGACACTACCTTCGCACCGTTCACAAGAACAAGTGTATCTTGGCGAGGAAAAACTAACTCCAACCAAAAATGCTCTGCAGTGATAGGCCTGGCGGGCAGTCACTATGTTCGAAAGAAGAGTAAGCGTGAGTTCGACGTTACAGAAATTCGTCATTTGGGCTGCGCTTTACGCAAATGAATAATAATAATAATTTCGTCATTTCGGTGCTCAATTGCGTGCATGAAAAATAAAACCTACAGGATTTGTTTACTATACATAAAAAACGGAACGTTGATCTACACTTTCTCTGAGACCCCGTCCACACGTGATTTTCTAACACGATTTCGTTTAAATCCGTATACGTTTTGATACGTTTAGGCCTTCCGTCCACACTAACACGCTGATCGTTTTCGTCGAATCCGTATAAGTTTGAAAACGAATACTTTGGAAAACGTGTTAGTGTGGACAGGGCCTGAGGCTTGATGAAATGCGTTTATAAAAATTTGGGCGCTCCTGAGGTGGATGTATTTCCAAGGCGAAGAGAGTATTGGGAATAGGTTCTATCCCCCAACTAATCCCCCACACTCAGGAGTGGGGGGTCCATGACAAGAATATCCCCCATGTAGTCGGGACCAAAACCTGACCGATACGTATAAATGCCCCACGTTGCCCCCACCCTCCCCCGAGGTTGGGGGGGTGGTGCTTGCAATTGACTGGTGCATTATGACGAGATCTCGGCGGCATTTCTGGTGAACTCGATCGCCAACTGAAGGTTTAATGGGTTTCCCCTGAGTTAAAGTTGCACTATAATACTGTCGCACCCTTTCTGTCCCAAAACTGACGAAGCATCTTTACCTTTGATGCGTTTCTCACAGATAAGCAAGTATTTCCATTTCTTTCCATGATCCGAGTAGACCATTTGAAAAATTAAAGGAAAAACATAATTCACAGTCAACTTTTATTCGTGCCCGTCGAGGTAATAAGCAAACCAAATGGCGACAGGGATTCTCACATGAACACAAATCTGAAACGATAGAAATAAAGAATTCTTACCTCTTCTCTTGCAAGAGCCATGAAAGGAAAAAAAAAAACATCAAGAAAAACCGGGAAAATCATTAGCGTTTTCACAGACAAACTCTAGAACTGGCGCTCGAACCACGCAGGAACAAAAGGCATCTACAACAAGGGGTCTCTGGCGTGAGAGAAACAAGCGCGCGGGGATCGTAAACTATAGGCACAAATAATTGTAATCCAATCAATTTAGCGGCAAAATAGTCAAACAAAATGTTAGGTGATACAAGAGCAGCTGCAATAGGCTATGGAATAGTTAGAAACAACAACTGTGTGTGGATATAATGTAAAACACCTAAACCATTTCGGGAACCCTGTGGTTAAGAAAAACACACTTTTTGGGGAGCGTTAAAGACTTCTCAACATAATGTTGTTTGAAATGTACAAAATCTGAGGTTCTACTCAATTTCAGACCGATTAGGAGGCTGATTTTGCCCTTACTACTGAAACAGGTAGAGCGTTTATTAGGCTCGAGAAAAAACACTCGTTTCCAGACAAAAACATTCACGATTTAGTTTGAATTCCTTTACTGAGGTCAGCGATGCGTGCAACTCAAATATTTTAATTTGGAAAATTTTCAACTTAAAACACAAGAAAAGGCATCTGCTCGTGTTTTCTACTAATTTCATGAGGTAAGAAATACAAGTGTGTTATTTCCCAAATTTGAACGATTTTCTGTGGCAGCGACTGAACGCATGATTGATTTCGTGCGAAGGAATGCAATCAGACTCGCCAACGTTTTTGTCTGGAGACGAGCGCTTTTGTCGAGCCCGATAAACGCTCTACCTGTTTCGGTAGTATGATAAAATTAATGCGTATTTGGTTTTGGGCTCCCTGTGGTAAAACCGATGAAATTTCATCCCTTAATTGCGGCATGTTCCACCAATGGGATTCTTTGGTACTTTTAGTATGTTGTTTAGGGCACTGAACTATGCCATTCTGCAGTGAGAGAAATTCTGTTGCGAGAGAAATTCTGGTGAGAGAAATTCTGGACCCCCTAAAATTCACAGATTCCCTGGACTAAAATGTTAAGTGGTCGGCAACTATGTTGCCTCCCATTGTACAAAATATTTTCAGCCCTGTTGCAGGGAATTAATGTCTGACCACATACACACAAAGTTTGTGCTGTTTCAGGTTGTGGAATTTACTAGACATCTAACTGAATTCCTGGTTTATTTAGGCTGGACGTTTGCAAAGAAATAATTGGTCAAGATGTGTCAGAGTCCTAACAAGCGTTGGCAGGACTGGATGTGTGATGGAAAGTTGAAGAATTGCTTGCAGTGGTTTTATTTGTTCTTCAGAGAAAGGCAAACCACTGCTAAGGAGGGTAGGTGCCTGGTGCTGCTGGGGCTCAGGGTTCTCATTAAAGAGTCTGTGTCAGCTGCCATTTTGACAGCAATAGCAACGTACCAAATCAGAGAAAGCATCCATTTCCATCGGCTGATTTAGAGAATATACAGCAATTTTCTCGATTGAATTTGGTAAATCAAATCTGAAACTTTGTTTTAGGTGTTTATTAAGAGATTTCTACATGTAATTCGTCTTCTAATTTGGAAAGAAAACAATAACAAAGGAGTGGCTGACACAGGCTCTCTAAGGCCTAGTACATATGTACGCCGCTCTTATCATGAGCTGATCCTAATAAAAAATCTTATTAAAACAATATGTTTTGTCCATCTCTCGCCTCCTTGTAGCCTAAACTATTCTAAATCAAACCAGGAATGTAGAATCGATTTTAACGCCGTGAGTTTCGAGTATTTCATGGTAACAGTTTGGTACAGCTCATGATAAGAGTGGCGTATGTACTAGACCTAAAACGTTAGAACCCTGTGATTCTTGGCCTTCTTCACAAATGGATGTTTGCCAAGAAAATGTCTGCATCACCCTGTTGAGGACCCAGCAAACTGTTTTGAAATTCTAGGTGCATTTTTTCATGATTAAAATCTGCATTACACTGCATGCAGTAACACCATAAAATTACTGTATACCCCTGCCATAGGAATACCCCTAAAGGCCCTCAACAGGGGTGTGGCAGAACATTTTTTTGGAAGGGTGGAAGCAGGAGCTGGTTTTGGTTCATCACCCATAATACAGCACCACAGAATGTGGCTACAGATTTTTGGGGCTTGACTTTTCAACCCCTTTCTTGGCAAGCTTTGTTTTATTTTTCATGGCATTTTTCTAGGGCTGACCATGTCATCAAGCTACTTGAAAGTTCTCACAGATTTCCAACATTGAATATTTTGGCTGAATTGCAGATTCGTGGCATAGGCATATAATACCAGGATTTTTAGAAAGGGGTCTGTTACACTAGGACTAAAAGATGTGCAATATGGGTACTCTAGGGGCCAATGCAATAAAGCACAGCCATTTATTCAAGACAGTATTATGGGTGGTGAGCAAGAACGTCTCATTTTAAAGGGAGCCTGTCACTGTATGCACATGCTCTAGAAGCGATCATTGATTCATCAGTCAAACTCATTAGATCATCCTATCAGATAACTATTTAAGAATATGCAAAGCTAAAAAACGTTGTCTGGTGGATCTAGAAATATGGTGATTATATACAATTTGTTTTCAAGGGTTTTAGCCTTTGCAGGCCATCATTACGGGACGATACTTCGTGCAGATGTGTGACAGGCTCCCTTTAAAATAGAGGCTAGCAAAATAGAGGCAATAGACCTCATTACATTGGGCATGTTGCCCCATTTCAGATCACATGGCATTCATTTGATATTCTTTCTTTGTTTGGGTTGCTTTCATATTCATATATCCTTTGGTGCATAGCAGAATGGGAATGCCACGTGATCTGAAATGGGACAACATTACACCCAAGGTAAAGAGGTCTATTCCAGGGAGAATCCAGGAAACATCCAGGCCTCTTTCTCTGCATTTTGCTAGCTGAGGGTCACAAGGAAAAGAGACCTCTGCACTGGTTGTGCCACCATCCACAACCTTTTGAGGGTTTGCTTACTGTTTCTTGAGCCCACTATAACGTGCATGCATACCTACGGACATTTTCTCATGATGTAACATGATCAATGGACTCAGGGCTCAAATTATATCAAAGGAAAACATCTGTAGATATGTGTGCACATATAATGGGCTCAAGAAACGGTCAGCAAACCATCCAAGTTGGTAAACGGTGGCAAAACAAAGCAAGTTTCGACCCAGTGTAGAGGTCTAATTTCCTTGCGCCCTCAGCCAACAAAATGCTGAGAAAAGAGGCCTGGATGTTTCCTGGATTTTTCCTGGAATAGACCTCTTTAGCTTGGGCGTAATGTTGTCCCATTTCTGATCACATGGCTGAAGGATGAAAGCGACCCAAACACAGAAAGAATATTCAAATGAATGCCACATGATCTGAAATGGGGCAACATTTCCAAAAGTAAAGTAAAGAGTGAACCCCAGCCAGTAAAATGCAGAGAAAAAAATGCTTCTGCTACCAGTACCATCAATATATTATATGTAATGTATATTGGAATACAACATTTGTATCATTGAAAATAAACTTTATTCCCACTCTGTTATCTCTGTAAGTAAGTATGACACAATTAAAGTCCCACAAGGCCCCTCTGACCCCAGCTTGTGGTATATGCTCTTGACAATAACTAGTGGTGTACCAGCTCACTACATTCAGTACTGAGCCTCCTGTACAAGCTCCAATCTGCTTACCAGACAGTACCTCTCAGCCCTCAAGTCTACGACTGTAGAACAACAACACATTGTCATAGGCCAAATCGGCTAACATTGTTGCCACCCAATTCAGATCATGACGTGATGATTCCTTTGGGTGGGTACAATTGTGGACTGAGTGCACGACTGTGTGCAGAACTAACAAAAGTATCCACCCAAAGGAATCATCACATGATCTGAATGGGGTGGCAACAAGATGTAAACACCGTTAGCCGATTTGGTCTATTCACACCTGTCAGGTGTTCTCACATGATTGATGTTGCCATGGTGATAGATACAAATACATGCAGTACATGTTAATTAGACTGATCACATTCTGTTATTAAGGGAACATGCCAAACAAATCACCCCATATTCAGCCTCCCCATGTGGGATTATCCAACTTTTAAAACAGACATCCTAACTTCCCCCACAATTAGGACTGGAAGGTCCATGACTCTGCTTTCATAAAAGCCAATTTTTGCACATCTGTAGGAGTTAACTTTACTTTTACTTTACTTCACTGCTGCGAACTACTTTTTATTGATTTTAATGATGCTAGAATGTTTTAAAGTTCAGATTGATTGTCATCTGCAAACAAACTGGTTTGGTATTGGCTGTACACTTATTAAATATAAATGCTGCCTTTTTTTTCTGAGGATGAGCCAAAAGAAAATATTATTCTTGATTGAAAATCTACAAAAAAGTATAGAAAGCACAAACATTACATCTAAACTCAGATAAACTACCGATATTCCTGAGAATTGAGCGTCTGTCTCTTTTATTGGAATACAATCCCTTCAAGTAAATAAAAGTGTTCTTTAGACTACAGCCAGAAGTTATGTTTTTTTGCTTTCAAATTTTTGTCATCATAGCTGTTTGTTCAAACTTAGCAATGAAAATCACTCATCTATAATAAAATAATGATTTAAAAATAAAACTATGAATAATTTAACTGACTAGTATAAAGAGATTAATTGTTAACTATGTTTTTGACATTTAAAGATTTTACACAAAATATTATTATATTTAATTCATTTATAGCTGGGCCAAAATTCTTTAATTTTAATTAATTAACTTAAATTAAGCCTAGGGCAAACTTTGTTGCATAGAATTCATTTCAAGAGACTGAGGATCAAGCAAATCTGTTAAAAATTTATACAAGATCATTATTTTAAAGTATCATGTACTCTTCATGGATGCCAACTCCTTGGATTTTTCAACAAGTTTCCTAGGAGCGTTTTTTTCCCAAATTTCCATATACTATGTGACTATATTTCTCCCAGTTTTCTTTCTATGAATTATTTTATAACCTGTGTGTTTTGACTGAGATCTCAAAGTCCACGACTTGGCATCCCTGACTCTTACTGCAAGTTTCAATTTATGAAAATATTAAAAATGAAAAATAAAGATTTTGGTAGATTTAGAGTCTGTTTATAATTGTCAGCATTTTTGACACTCTTTACTGTGCATTTTAGGTACTTCATTATTTTATCTAATAAAACTTATTTCATATGATCAAAGAAGAAACCTCTTTATCAAACTGATTTATTACAGGGTTTGTATGGCTCCTGGAAAGTCCTGGTGTTTTATTTTTCTCCTGGAAAGTCCTGGCTTTTTATTTTTTTCCTGGAAAGTCCTGGCGTAAAATTTTTTTCCTGGAAATTCCTGGAATTTCAAACAAAGTCCTGGAAAAATGAAACAAATTTCATCATTGTGTGTTTCCAAAAAATATCCATGCCCCCCCCTATGGAAGGGATTGGAAATTCCAGGGGGGGGGGGGTCAATTTACCTGATCTTTTCCATACAAACACTGTATTTGTCTTCGGAAATTCTAGAGGGGAGGGGGGTCATTTCTCAACACCCTTCTGTGGGGGAGGTATGGATATTTTTTGGAAACACACATTCACAAAATCACTCATCACAAAATCAATGAATGTAAATATTCTAAAAATCGTTTTCAACCTTGAAACATTATCGAAATGGACAATGCTGAAAAATATTGTGGAAAACTCCTAAACAAATTCCAACATAAAACTCCTAGATTTGTTTCCAATTTCTGAGCATACGACCCCTGTTTATTATTATTAGAATTCCTTAACTTTTGTAATACTTGTCATTTACGAACAAAACAGTGTAGACTAAGCTTAAAACAATATCATCTAAATCAAGGGTGGTTATTACAGAGATGCCAACCCAATTGAAAAAAAGGCGGGAGATTTTAGTTGAAATACAATACATAACTGTATAAGAATAGTGCATGTTTAAAAAGTGGGACAAATACAGTAAATGTATGAACAAAGGCGAAAAAATAAAGTGGAGATGAGACAAAAAAGCCTCCCACTGAAAAAAAAGAGTCTCCCACTGAAAGTGATTGGGTTGGCATCTCTGTTATATTTAAAATTATTTATGGCTTCTGGAAGGTCCTAAATCCTATTGTTAAATTGACAGGTTGATTTATAGTTTAATTTTCAAAATTTTAAGGTGTAAATTATAAATTATTTTTATTTTTTAGTTCTACAGAGAGGTGCATCTGAATGCCTAAAATTCCTTGACTACACTTCAAATACTAGCTATGTTTGCATTTTTCCCTGAAACAAGCTGCCAAACGTTAGACACTTTTTTGTTCTATTATTCTAATCATGCAAGAATTAAAATATCATTTTTTTAATTTGGATAAACTGGTGATTAAAAATTCCTTGAATTTTCCCTATGCACTTACACTTTTTAGTAGCAGAGCTTCTCATCCGAGCCCGCCAAGGACTTAGATCATATTAGGATGCCTTTGGTGTTTTAAAGTATTTTGAATAATAACCCACCAACCACAAATATGTTGTTGATTTGTGGCATGCTACCTTAATCTGAATGTGATCAGCCATGTACTGCATGCATTTGTACCTACCATCATGACAGCACCAATCATGTGAGATGCCTGATAGTTGTGAATGACAATGTGTTGTTGTCCTGCAGTTGTAGGCTTGAGAGCTGAGGGGTACTGTCTGATGAGCAGATTGGAGCTTGTACAGGAACCCAGTACCGAGTGCAGTGAGCCGACACACCTACCAGTTTTGACATCTTGAGCACCACATCAGCTGGGGCCTTCAGGTCCTTGTGGGACTTTGTTCAGTTTACATGCAATAATAAAAATTACATTCATGATTCAGTGTACAGTCTTAAAGGATTCATCTCACCCTGCCCATAATGCATTGCTTTGTTTTGTTCACATGATTCATTACCAGCAGAAACTCTGACTTAATGCAAAGAATTCTACTATTACGAGTTTTTTTTTGCGTTTGTACAGTAAAATGCTCTAACCTGAACACTTTTTGTCGAGTCTTTTTCAATATCGAAAAATAATTGCCAAGCAATAATTATGGGCAGGGTAAGACATCCTTTAAAGGCACATGCCACGGTTCTAAAATGCATTGTGTGTCATGTTATGTCCTTGACATCTCAACTAAAAAAATATTTAAGGCCTGTTGATTGGTTTTATTTACGTTTTTGTTTTTAAATCAAAACAACACAGCATGCAATGCATTAAAGAATAGTGGCATGGGCCTTTAATCCACAAAAGGTCCTGTATCATTCGTTGAGCGATAGGATTACTGCCATTTTCATAAATTGTGCAAACTCCACTTTACATTTCTGAGCGCCAAACTGCATTTTGGCTTCCATCAATCGAACAAGTTTCGTTTGTAGTTTCCATTTTATGTTGTTTTTAAAGCCTTGATATCCCTTTCAGTTAGCAAAATCTTTCAAATGCTCTGCAAATTCCCCCAGAGCTCCCAGGGGGGGTACTCGGATATAAAAATGACGGGGGGGGGGGGGGGGGGTCCGACGGAGCTCCAAACTTCATACCCAAAAAATAACTGAGCCATAAATTCTATACCCAAAAAATACCTGCTCCCAAAATTTCATACCCCCAAAAATACCCAACTTTTGATGCAGAGCTGCTTATGTTTCCAGGAAATAGCTTATGTTTAAGGCAGTATTTTGATGAGCAAATCTAGCGTGTCCCTGAAGTTTTAACCCCAAAAAATACCCGCAAATTTTTGTACCCCGCAAAAAAATACCTGGTAGAATGTTCAACCCAAAAAATTACTTTTACTAGAAATTTCATACCCAAAAAAATACGTCGGACCCCCCCGTCATTTTTATATCCGAGTACCCCAGAGCTGGGCCAGAGCTGCATGTTCACTCGTTTGATTCGTGGAACACAGGACGCAGTTTGTCGCTTGGCTTTGAGTTCACAGAATTATTAAAATCGCAGTAAAAGTAAAGCTAATATGACTCAAAGAAACAAAAAAATTATAATTTTCAGTGTGACAGATCTAGCAAATTAAATGATTTTATGCTTCTTTTTTGCGTTAGTTTGTCTTGCCAGAGAATGAGTTAAAAATTAATCTAGCTCAACCAATGACACAGGATAGTATGCCTAGTTTCAAAGCGCAATCTCAATTCTGCCACTCTACCTATAGATCCCAAAGCAAAGATAAGACTCTTAATTTTTTAGGTGCATGACAAATTATTGGTAAAACAGTACCAGTAGTGGAACTTTTTAATGTCGTTAAAAAGCAATATTGGCTTTAGCACAGCTTTGTTCATCGCTGTATTGCAAATTCAAATGAGCTCAAAACGATGGCTGATACACTTTTCTTTAGAAATACCTTTGGAACGTAACAATACGTACACAATTACCGACCTATAGCGGGAATCGTCCATTCAAGTGGCTAGATTGGAGTGGCTAGAATTGAGATTCACATTGAAACATCTGCAAAGGTTATGAAAAAGCTCTAGACTAACAAGTTTTAGGCTAAGGTGTACTGTTAAAATATCATATAGCAAACTTTTTAAAAGTTGGGGGGGTACTCCACTGATTTTTGGGTAGGGGTGTGCCGCAAGGTACCCAAAACCTGCCCCTATCAGATACCAAAAATCTTCGTTTTTTCATATCCTACCATAGACTTACAGTCAAAATTATATACCCACTGCAGACCTAAAGTTAGTCAACAGGGTGGTCCTGTTGGTCGCGATCAAAGCGGAATTTTGTTAATCATGTAAAGATTTGAAAATAAACTGTCTTTATCACTAAATGTGGCACAACTTTGACCGAAATTTGTTTGCAGGGTAGCCATACTGAAATACATACCCTATCAGTGACTCCGGAGACCTCTGGAGCCCTCAAACCATATCCTATAGGGCGGGCACATAACCCGTATACCAGGTGTGAATGACAATGTGTTGTTGTTTGCATTTTTACCTAGGAATGAATTTTGCAGCTTTTCCGTCCATACGACCGGCTGCATGTTTCAGTCTAGAGCCTTTTCATATGAACATAAATGTTTTTCACCTACCAAAAGATGAGCGTTCAGGACATTGCAACAACTGCACAGCACACAATTTCTACCTATAACTGTCACAAATAACTTGTAAAACATGGTATGTCTACGCACACACCAATATACCTATTAATGCTGATATCCTTAATTTGCGCAATATGGAACAGAAATTATGTTGGACATCAGGGACGTTTCAACAACCGTACACAAACCATGTTGTAAACAGCTTGTAATGACAGTTGTAGGCAAAAGTAGTGCAAATTGGCCTTTTACAGATGAAGGTATGAGGATTTGATTACGAGGGTTACTGTAGTCTGGCTGATGTTATGAAGGGCTCACTGTGGATGGCTGATGTTCTGAAGGGCACTGTGGTCTGGCTGATGGTCTGAAAAACTTGCAGTGGTCTCTGATTGTCTGAAGGGCTCACTGTTGTCTGGATGATGGTCTGAAGGGCTCCCTGTGGTCTGGATGATGGTCTGAAGGGCTCCTGTGGTCTGGCTGATGGTCTGAAGTCTGGTTGGCTGATGGTCTGAAGTCTGGTTGGTTGATGGATCTTAGGCTGCAGTGTAGGGTCTCACTGATGGTTTGACAGGCTCCCTGTGGTACAGTATGGTCTTTCTGAAAGTTTTGTAGGTTCCCTGTGGTCTTGTTGATGGTTGATCTGTATACCTGGTGACCTGAAATAAAGCAAACATTTATTAGTAACGTGCACGGGCGTAGCCAAGGGGGTCCTGGGGTGTATGTGACCCCCCTTTTTAGAAGAAAATTACAGTAAACATATTGGTAAGCTAGAAAAGGGCACCATACATTTCTATGGAAGTGACCCCCCTTCTCAAATCCTGGCTACGCCCTTGACATGTAGGTTCAATCCAATGAACGGGTCCTAAATTATATCATTCCAGAAATGATCCCTTCCCTCCAAAGGGAGATTAAGGATCCCCCACCCTGAGAATTTAAGGACCACCACCGACCATAATTCCTTGCATGCTTGTGTTTTTGTTTTGAATATGCTACATAATGAGTTTACTAGCGAGTGCACGTCTTTCCTGAATGAATTTTTTTGAAATCTGCACACGTGTATGCGAATACGCATCAAGCCTCGACTTGATCAACTGAGGTAGCCTCCTCCCCCTGCTATTTTTTGGGACTCCGCTATTTTGTGGGCGGCGGTGCTCGTCGGAACTTTCGATTTTAGCCCTAAAAGGTACCAAAAATGGCATGGCTTAGTTGATTTTATCCCTAAAAGATACCAACAAGTGTGATATTGATGAAACCATTGTTGCTTGGTTTGCTAGAATGGACCCCGAGAGGTACCAATCTGGAAAAAATGGCAAGTTTTCGAATTTCACCCCCTAAAAGGTACCAGAGGCCTGATTTTATAACCCTAAAAGGTACGACGAGCACCCCCGCCCAAAAAATAGGGGAGTCCCCCCTCCCCCGGGCTCGCGCCCACCGTCTTACAATATTGAACTTTACTCTTATCCACCTCCCCATCCTTGTGATTCTTACCGAGTATCATCATCCTTATAAGTAACTGTCGCTGTGGTGTACATCAACCACGGAAGCGCAGGAATCGGTTTGACAAGCTTGGTGAACAGATGTTGATATGGGTTTGAGGTCTTGGGTCGGGTCTGTCTGAACATGAGCGTCACAAGTTTCAACTGTGGAGAAGTAGGGAGACGGCAGAATTTGCAAATGAGAAAATGTTGAGAGAATGTCTAACAAATTGTAGGTTTATACGTGTGGAAATGTTGTTTGATCTAGTCCAGAAGGAATGCTTCTCAATATTGTAAGAAACGTACTTCTTGGTACAATTTCTCAAAAACACCCATCGATAACATGCCAGTGTGGCCTTAAAGGGCAACCAGCTACCTCCAGGTTGCATGGTAATGTAAATGAAGTTTTTAGCGCACGCGCTGATGATGTTACGGACCAATAACATTTAAAATTCGTCGACGCGCGCGCAACCTCACGGCCACGTCCTCTACATCACGTCCTATTTCTAAAACTCCCTACTTGTTATGTACCATGGCTGAGAGCCAATCAGAATTCGAGGAACGCGCGCGCGTTGTGGTATGAAATAAAATCGCGCTGTTTCTCTATCGACCAAGAGGAAACTAGGTTTTCGTTTCTCCTCCCATGGAGCCTATACCTAGGAGCGTCCATCATGGATGAATTTATTTTAGTTTCAAATTTTCACGCAAAGATTACGTCACACATTCACTCAACCAATTAGGTTGCAGGTAGTGCATGTTTTGTTCAGAAATAACTTCAGATCTGCTTCATTTTCCAATTCGCTGTTACACCTCCCTACCCCTAGATAAACGCTCCTAGGTAATGGGTTTCTGCTCCTTCGCAGTTATCTTCAATCCTTCGATTGCAAAGAATCCAAAATAGTTCAAATCGGCTTACGTTGTTTACATCTTGTTGACACTACGCTCCAATGCTCACAAGACAAAAGCTTCAAATCGAGGCTTTCTCCAAGTTCTTATACATTTACAGTAATTTCAGAAGAAAGCCTCGACTTGAGGTTATTGTTTGTAGGCATGGCAGCGTAATTCGAACATGGCCTATTCAGATCACCCGACGATTCAAGATGCGAGTTTTCCACCCACGTGACTTCTTAGTGCAAATCGCTTATTATGTTGCGTGCGCAACGTGAAAACTACAATTGTTCCCTCGCAAATGAATCTTTACGTAATCTGAATGGGGTGGCAACCGGATGTCAACAAAATAAGCCGATTAGGTCTATTTCAGTCACAAATCAAAACGTTTGCAAGTAAATGTTACGGACTGCTCTAGCTCGTACCTCGACGTTTGCAGAAAAAGGGCGAGTTGTAGAAGAACAAGACGAACAGAAAGGCCGTGAGGGCTGCGGAACCTGGGACGAGACATTGGACATCTCTGACGTAATCATCGGCGGACACTTGGTTAGCAGCTCTGGAAGTAGGAAAAATCAGAACACTGCTATCTGCCAAGTCGAGGATTCTTGTCTTACAAAGTCACGCTAAATAAAGCAGATGTTTGTTACGTAGTAACGTCTTTTCGCTAGTGGAAAGTGAAATAAGCGGGGACGGAGACGTAAGAGCTTACGTTTGTGTGAAAATCGTCGTGACAGTAGCGACGTAAGCGTAAGCGGAGACGTAAGAACAAGAAAACCTTCCGTTCTGCTTCCTTCACGCTTACGTCTCCTTCTCCGTCACCGTTCTTTGATTTTCACACCAACGCAAGCTTCCTTACGTCTTCGTCTCCTCAGTCTCCGCTTACTTCACTGCTTTACTGTTTTCCCTACTGCAGTAAGAAGCGCGAACATTTGGAAAATGAGACAGCAAATATTATAAGCAATTATTGGATGAGGTTTTTGTGATCTCCAGAATAAACAATGTCGAGACAGTTGGAATCAGGTGAGGCCGAGCCTGATTCCACTTGGCGAGACATTGTTTATTCTGGAGATCACAAAAACCGAATTCAATAATTGTTTTATTATACATTGATTCAGTAAAAATACTTTTCTTTCTGTCAAGCAATTTATTTTACACAAGCGTCTTGTTAAAATAGGGAAAGCGCTCTAGTCCCATGATGCATTGCGCGCGTATTAAGAATCAGCTAGCTGATTCTTGAAGAATCAGCATGCTGATTCTTGAATACCCTCAAAGTGCGTGATTCCCAAAGTAAAGCGCGCGTTCTTAGCCAATCAGAATCGATATAGAGAGTACAATGTATAATAACGGATTATTTGTCCAAGGCCAAAGTAAAGATTTGAAGACACACTACTGATAAATGTTGGCTATCCTTTATATGAACCAAGGCAGGTAAAACCAGTAGTGTCTTCTCCATTAAGAAGCCATGCTTGAGGTTTCTTTTTAGTATAATTACTATAATTTAGTATAATTATTAGTGATTATAAGAAATTCCTCGAGCTGATTGGTTGGGAGTTTAGTTTTGTTTTCTCTTATCTTGAAAGCGATTGGAGTGCGCTTTCACGCAAATGCAAGGATATCAAACTCATACATTTCCTTTATGCGGATCACACTAGAACGCAAGCGCAGACATTTCCCTTTTGTGGTTCACACCATTCTCGTATCCAGAGCTCCCCGGCTAGTCTGCTCGCAGGGGAGGCTCTGGGGACATCCATTTCAGGGCCGTTGCTGATTGGCTGACTTTGAACGTTGGGGCATGCGCAGAAAGTTGTTTCTCTCAACGGCTCTGTATCAAATCTCGCGCATGCGTCAATGGCTGTCACCAGAGCCTCCCCCGCGAGGTGACGAGCCGGGGGAGAGCTCTGGGTTCGAGAATGGGTTCACACTAGAACGCAAGCGCAAGATAGTCGAGGCATTGTGTTCCCTTGCGCTTGTGCTTGCGTCTAGTTTGAATTAGTGTTAATTTTAGGCTTGCGCTTGCGTCGCTATGATTCACACTTGACTTGCGCTTGTGTCCTGCGCTTGTGTCCTGTGCTTGCGTCCTACACAGGGGCCGATCCAGGATCTCCAAAAAGGGGGGGCCAAAGTAAAACAAATGGAGGCCAAAGTTGAAACCTTGCTCTCGCAAATACAGTAAATGTATGGGGAAATCTGTTGAAAAAGAGGAGGCCCGGGCCCCCTGAGCCCCCCCCCCCCCCCCCCCAAATCCGCCTATGCCGTGCTTGCGTTCCAATGAGAACCAGCCTTTACGAGTCATTTGAGGAATTATACTGAAAGTCGTCTCGTGCTCTGTGAATAGCGGCGAATAGTCATTACTTTACTCTGAAAGGAAAACTTACTGCGCATCCTTTTGCGGGTTCAGTTCCTGTACGACTGCGATCACCACACCGCTCGAGACCTTGTCGCAGAAACTAATGGCGCCGTACACAAATGCTCCTGATTTCTGGAACGAAAAATACGCTTCAAGTTTGCTAAAGTGTGCCTTGGCTCGTACTAACGAATCTTATTTGTCTAGGGATATTTCCTTCTCCATTGCTTGTTCGCGCGGTTTGAACGGTCTTTGTTTTTTTATTTCAACAGGGAAGTCATAGGTGTCTTGACCGTTTCAAATTTCACTGCGATGCGGGTCGAGGTTTTTTTTCGATCACTGACCAGTGAATTAAACCGGCCGTTAACACCGCACTACTTAACGTCGCCTTTCGTCGTCGGCATTGCTCCCCAAATCGAAGCACAAAAGGGCTAACGCCATCTCTTCTCGAGTGTCAGCTCGTTGATCCCGCCGCTCGCGGGCCAAATCTGAGTCACGCTGGATTCTTGAGCATGGTCACAACTGGCCAATTTAAATATTCTCCAAGCGATAATAATTTATTGTAAAGCCGGGGAAATACGAGGCACAAAAACCCTCAACTTGTCGCGCAACATTGTTGTGTTGCAAGTTGATGATCGATGTTGCGCGTTTTTCATCTCGCGCCACAACTTGTCGCGCAACAAAACATTTGTTGCAGGTTGTGAAAACTTGTTGCGCGAAGTAGAACGTGGGTCTACTTTGAGACACAAATTCTGGCTTTGTTGCTCTCTTCTCTTCTTCTTCTTCCTTGTGAGCCCACCTCCTTCTGTGCGGAAGATTCTTGTGGGCGTGTGCTGTGCTGTGCTGGTGTGAAAAATTAAAATTCGACGCGAGTGCAGGTGCAGATTAAAACAAAGGTACTATCGGTCAGTCGGTGGTGAGGAGGTGGGCCCAGAGCTCGTTTTTCATCAAACACACAACTTGTCGCGCAACATTTTGCCTACTATTCAAGTTGGTTGGTCAATAGAAATGAAGTTCTAAGGGGCCACATTCGCCTTGGTCTCGCATGTGTGATCATCAAAACAAAATGTTGCGCGACAAGTTGAGAATTTGATGAAAAGCGAGCAACAAACATTAGACAAGCAACGCAACAATGTTGCGCGACAAGTTGAGGGATTCTGTGCCTCGTATTTCCCCGGCTTAAGGGAAACAGGTAATAAAATTGAGGAGATCGTCAGCTCAGTGGTGACGGGATGCTATAGGAATGAGCTACCACCAATTCTATTTGATCTCTAATCTATTTGATATTTTCTAATGAAATCTGGAGCTTGAACATCGACGTACCTTATCGTGGCTAACCAAATCAGATATGAATGATAATGAAGTCACGAGCATGATCGAACTGCCGCTGCCCATTAGCGACGTGGCTGCATAAACGGCTTTCTTCCATTTCAAAGTTTGGAGGTAGTACCATACACATGCTCCAATGAAGGTAACCGCACCCGCGAGAAAAGTGACCTGAAAAAAGAAGGGACTTAACGAATTTGGTTGAATTTTTTCTGGTATGGCAATCAAGGGCTGGTTTACGCACGAACGCAAGCGCCGACGCAAGCGCAAGGACGTCAAACTCATACATTTCCTTTATGCGGTTCACACTAGAACGCAAGCGCAGATGCAAACGCAAGGAAATCAAGACGTTGCGTTCCCTTGCGATTGCGTTTAGTGTAAATCAAGCGAGCGCAAGCTAATTAATGTTGATTTTAAGCTTGCACTTGCGTCGCTTTGATTCACACTTGCGTTTGCGTTTGCGCTCGAGTGTGAACCAGCCCTAAAAGCTGGTTTACACACAAAGCAAGCTCATGGCAAATATAAATCACAGCGACGCAAGCGCAAAATCAACGTTAATTAGTATAGACTCAAGCCAAGGGAACGCAACGACTCGATTTTCTTACGCTTGCGTCTGCGTTTGCGTTCTAGTGTAAACCACGAGAGGGAAATGCATGGGTTTGATATCCTTGCGTCTGTATGAAGAATTAAAAACGCAATTGCTCGATTCACACAGTAGCTATAAACTCCAGACTTTACAGGTAAACTGTTTCAGCCACTATCTCAATGCTACGATTCATAGTTTACCGATATGTTTGATTTTCGCAACGATTTCACTTCGTGTTTGCAGAGTTTATGTGGAGTTTTGCACGGCTGGCCTACAGAACAAAATGGCGGCGGAGTGATAAGGCCTATTCACACTTGCCCTTGTGCTTGCTTCGAGCGCTTGGCATTGTGTTCAAGTGAACCAGACCTAAGAACTAAAGAGCTAGTCTTACCTTAGTGCCGAGTTTACTGCTCAGCATTTTAACAAGCAGACTGGACAGAACTCCGCTGACGAGCACAACCAGGGGGAAATAAGCGATGGCTTCCTGCAGAATGAACAAATGAATATCATATCTGTGGAATCTCACTTCAAAATGTGAACATAGATTGGCAAGGGAAGGCTACAGAAAAGGCTTACTAGATGAAAATAAATCTAGGCACCTTTAGTCCATGTTACTGTTAGTTGGTTAACAAACCTCTTCTGTCATAAAATATTAAGCAAATCCAGTTGTGTCAACAACAGCAACAGCCCCCATTCTTCGAAAACACTTTGTCGAGTCAGTTCATCAATATTCCACAGCAATAAGACTTCTGAGTTATAAAGGCACTTTTCCATGTCACATCCAACAAAACCGCAGTTTCTGTTGCAGTTCGGTGTTCGACCCGAGCTTTACGAATTTTGCAACCAGAAGGCGTTCTTGGACGCTTTCTCTTCTCTCTTCTCAATTTCTGCATCGTCAGTGGGTTCTCAAAAGCGAGGTACCTTGGTACAAACATAGTGCTGACAAAAGAACTCCATTCTTTTTGTTCCTAGTACGACTTTGAGGACAAACATTGCAAGCAACTCGGAAAATTGTTTTATCTCCCATTCTCTCACAACAGACACTCGAAAAGAAATTAGAGTAATTAATTCACGTGAACACCCCGTATCCACCCAGATACCCTTGTGCGTTGTCATTGGTCGGTAGTCCTCTTCATTCATTGTTCCACGGCTTTGATTGACAAAGAAAAGAAAAAGAAAGGATCTTCTCCTCATCGTGAGGGAACTCAAAGCGGCTGAAAGCACACAACCGCTAGACAAGGAGAGGTTGGAGGACTTAACGGGCTGCATTAGACAGCACTATCGTAAAAAGGTTTGGACGGTGTATTTTGAACAATGCGCTATAATTATGTTGATATGCCAATGACAAGCAAGCACAAAAGTTTCTTCGTGGCATACGCCGAATCGAAATATGGCGGAAAGTTTGAATAACTATTGTTCTTGACTTACTAGCCTCGTGTTTACGTGGAAACACAAAAGCATTTTCACATGAATAGCCGAACTAACAATAGAGACGAGTTTCCCGTCTGAGACGAGTTTCTCCTCAGAAAAATTTCCTGTTTTATGTTAATTCTAGTCGGAAACTAGTCGGCTTATTATCGCCAAACTTTCTCCTTCAAAAAAGTTTTTTTCGCGTGATCACAGAAGAACAGGGAAACACGTTCAAGACAAGAAACTCGTCTCAGACGGGAAACTCGTCTCTAGTGTGAATTCGGCTAATAAGAGTCAGCCAAGAACAATAGTTATTCAAATTTGCCGCCACTTCACTTTTAATATAGTGCAACCTCCATATGGATATTTGCACAGGACAGTCAGATCTGAGATCTACATGGCTACATTGCATTGCCCTAAGCCTTCTTTAAAGCTATCAGGGTTTGGCGATATTTCGATTCGATTTTTGGCCATATTTCGATTGGATGTATTGATCATTTTCTAAAAAAAGTAGAGAATGGACGCTCGTGTCCAATGGGATATTGCGCTATTTACTGTTTACCAACATTGTCATTCTAATGCTAATTATGTAGAATACATACTGAATACATACCTTTTCAAATTTCAGTGTTTCCGTGAGGTAGAGTGGAAGATAAGACTGTGATATGTTCACCACCAAGCGAGTGCACATGTACACAAGCGCCGTCTGAAATAACACAAAAGCGAAACGTACAGACCGAAACCACAGTTTATAGAGGGGAATGTTTAGGAAGCCGGCAAACTTCAAAGGAACAACACAATAGCGTGGGCTGGATGTTCAAAGGGGCTATCACGTGACATTGATAGTGCACAATCTTTTTTTTTTTAAGCTCATATAATGTGCGTAGGTGAAAGTACACTTGAATCTTATTGGCTGGATTTTGGTACTCATGTACAGTGACAGTGCACAGACAAAAGGATTCCACAGAAAAACCGAACAAAGAGATAGTACAATAACAGGGCGTATAGGTTTCCTAACCATTCCATTCGATTAACTTTGCCGAAACAAAACCTCGCGCGCGCCGCTACACCTCCATGTGCGGGTCTAGGCGCGCACGCGCGCAGATGCAAGCTCAAAGCAAGTGTGAATAACAGCGACGCAAGCGCAAGCCTAAAATCAACATTAATTAGTTTGCTTGCAAAACGTTTGATTTTGTTTGCGCTGCGTACCCTTAATTCACACCATCGCAAGCGCAAGGGAACGCAACGTCTCATTTTTTGGCACTTGCGTTCTAGTGTGAACCACATTAGGGAAATATATGAGTAGGGCCATATCCTGGCGCTTGCGTTTGCGTTCCAGTGAGAACCAGTCTTATACCAGCCTTTGATCCCCACATAGGTCTTTTTTGAACAATCATATTACAACGCTACATTTGGCGCATTTCAATTGGCCGAGAGTGCTCACGTGACATGGATAGTCCCCGCTTTTGCGAGCACCTACCAACGAATTGTTTCGCTCAAATTTAGCGCTCTGTCTCTATGTGGGATATTTTTCCCTCGGAAAAAAAATATTCGTATAAGCCCTCGAGCTACGCTACCTTGTACAACAGAATATCTTTCAGCCATTCTTTCCTCGTCCTTTGCTTCGGTTTGGAGGTTCCTCTCTCGATAATAGTTACTTCCTGGGTGCTCTTCCCTTTGTCTGCACAAGTCAGTCCATCATCACTCTCTGGCCCTATATTCTCTAGCCCCTTATGCTCTAGCTCCATATTCTCTGCCCCCTGATTCGTTTCCAGTTCTAGCTTTGCACTTGGCTGCGCGGTATTTGGGGATGATCCTTGTGTATTTTCCACGGAGGTCATGTCTATCACTTCGTTACAATAAGCGTTCGGTAAACAACCTGCATGTAAAAGGGAAGCAATCAGCGCGCGCAGGTCAAATACAGTACTAGATTTGTTTGGAAGTGAAACAGCTGTCCTTTTCTAACAAAAGCCTGTTTTGTGGGAAGATGGCTGGAGTCGAGGGAGATACAGCTATTTCAATAAAGGTTGCCGGCCTTGTGAGCACTCAAGCTTACGCACCCAGACCCAAAGGCTGTATGGGTAGGTATATACAGCTATTTTAATAAAGGTTGTCGGCCTTGTGAGCACTCAAGCTTACGCGCCAAGACCGAAAGGCATTATGCATAATTATAGGTAGAAACAATATATCCTATCTATACTATTATAATCGGGTTGTCTGCGCAAACGTTTGTGATTGGATATATCGTTCGCACTCACTCCGCTTAGGCCTCAAGCTGTGTCGCCAAAAGAAGTTCACAAACCTTCAGAAAAGGTGGAAATCTCGACAGTGAGCGTGTTTTGGTTGGAAAAGATTCACCCTGGGCTAAGTTCTAATTCAAGCGATTTCTTAAGCGAGGGACAAAGCTGCCATCGCCGCCATTTTGAAATATCCCACAGAAACTAAAAAAGAACTCAGTTCGCAAAGCCGAAAGCACCATAGTCATTCAGACCTAAATGGTTCTGTCACAGATTACTTGCAGGAATGTGCAGAGATAATTCTTATTCGAAAGATTTAACTTGAGAAAAAATTTCATTCATCTTGAACAAACGTACCAGTGCCTTTTCTTTCCTCAGCGCGCGAGTGACATATTTACACAAAGCAAAGCCATGAATAATATTCTCTAACTATAAATCGTTACGCTGTATCGCAAAACGAAGGACATAAACCCGAAGAGAAGAAGGAAATCTCTCCAGTGGGCGTTTTTTTTGTTGGAAAAGATCCACCTTTGGCTAAGTTCTAATTCAAGCGATTTTTTTCAGCGAGGGACAAAGCCGCCATCGCGGCCATGTTGAAATCTCCCACGTAAACTAAAAAAAGAACTTATTTCCCTCCTAAATGTTTCTATTACAGATTACTTACTATTATGTGCAGGGATAATTTTGATTCGAAAGATTTGAGCTGAGAACAATTTTCATTGAAGTTTGTACAAACTTACACCACTGGCGCTGCCTACAGAGCGCACGCTAAGCCATGAATGAAATTCTCTAAAAAAATACTATGATAAACTAAAAATTTCTTAGAACAATTTTACTTTACCTGTTTCTTCTCTTCCCTTACTGAGATATAATAAGCATACAAACAATTCCGATGTCAAATGGGTTTTCTGTGTAATAGGCTTGCGTTTTCAATTTTAGCACGTTCTTCGGACAGACACCAAAAAATCAGGGAGACCAGTGCAAAACATACAAAAAAGGCATGGGGCAGGGTGACTTTCTTGAAGGGAGGTCATTAGTAAAAAGCAGTTTATGGAAAGGGGCACTCAGGTTGAGTCTTCTAGCGTCACGAAGTGACGGGCTGTTTTCTTGTTTTGATGATACCTCACTGGTCTGGCAGCTAAATTCTACAAAACAGAGCTTTGTTTAAAGCTAGTAATGTCCAGTAGTTAAGGTGACTCGCTCGAAATGGTTTGTGCGCTCATCTGTGTCCAGAGCTGGACTACCAGGTTATAGATATCGGGCTATAACTTTTGCCGATTCCAGTCATTCTTTTTGTAAATCAAGCACAAATGATCCTTGATTTCCTGCGAATTCCCCGATCTTTGCAATCAGGGCTGCAAATTGCGCCCGTGGGCGTCGCTTTTGCGACTAAGTTTTTCTCTTTTGCGACTAAACTAGACACTTCTTGTCTAACTCGCTGGCGCACGTTCAATTTTAGCGACTAACATTTTAGAAAATGCGACTAGAATTTTGAAACTTCCGACTGGACTTTTTTTTAAATTTGCAGCCCTGGCAATCTATTATATCTAAGTCATAATTCTTAAATACCATTTGGACGACCCTATAGTTTTGAATGCCCTTTCAAAAAAAATCTTTAGGGATTTAGGGATGCTCATTAGAAGACTTGAGCTTACATCTGGCCAAGTTTCAGAAAATTCGTAGGCACAGAAATGTTAACCTGGTAGTCCAGCTCTGGACACAGATGGGCGCACAAACCATTTCGAGCGAGTCACCTTAACTAGTAATTCAAATACTCAACAGTGACCGACCCAAGACCACCTATCCAGACAACTTCGCGGTCTGGGCGCGTACAGTTAAGATGAGGGTACACTCTGAATCCTAAACAGTGTTCAAGGAAAATGTCTATTAAATTCCATTTAACAAGGCTTAATGGGCGTTGTCGTAAATAACCTACCGTTGGCTGTGGTGCCGTTATTGCCGAGCTCGGCGGCACGGCGCTGTTGTCTTTTCGATCGTCGTTTTAGCAAGCCTGGTGAAGGGGGTTCGCGTAGCACAACGTGGAAGATGATGTTGAATAGATTCCCGGTCCCAATGATGATGAAGGACAAGTACTATAAAATCAAAACGCATATCAGGAATAGACCTCCTCGGCTTGGGCGTAATGTTTTGCCCGTTTCAGATCACGTGGCATTCCCATGAGTATTCTCTCTTTGTTTGGAATGCTTCCATATTCATATATCCTTCGGTGCGTAGCAGAAAAAGAAAGAGAGAATACTCATGGGAATGCCACGTGATCTGAAATGGGAAAACATTACGCCCAAGCCGAGGAGGTCTATTGCCGCATCGGATTTACTTTCTGGATAGGATTTCAGTGAAGTAAAGAAATTCAGTGAAGTAAAGTAAAGTAACTGTGCTTATATAGCGCATATCCTCAAAGCTCTATAAGCGCTTTACATTTTTGGATAACTCATCCTATAGAAACCAGTTTTATAAACATGAGTGTGTGTTATTATGACGAGTTCTGTGACACCGAGGTTGAGCAACTTTCGACGGTATGTGAGAGACGGGAAGACGCGAAGATCTAACCATTATATTAAAGCAAAGGCAGCACCTTCTCCTCAATTATTCAGAAAAGAGGCTGAGTGTTGGTCCGGCCGAGGTTTGAATCCCCAATCTCCCGCACAACAGCTCGGCGCTCTACCACCGGTTAGCGCAGTGGCGCAGTGGCTGTCGAAATGTCATTTGGTAACCACACACAAATAATTTAACACAATATTCACCCTTCCTTGTGGTTACAAAGAAAAGGGGAAGATTAGAATTTGCATGGATGTTTTATGAAAGGTTATGAAGTGTAACAATAACAATAAAAACAACAACAACAAGAGCAACAACAAAACACGGAAATAACCCGAGGTGAATAAAGACCACAGGTAGACATTGAGGGATATCATCTCACAATTTTATGTGCTTCCGAGTCGTTACTGCGATTTTCATAATTCTGCGAACTCCCACTTGAAATTTCCAAACGCCAAACTGCGTTTTGGCTTCCGTCAATCAAACTCAAGTCCACGCATATTTTCTTAGTTTGGTTTCCATTTTATAGTGAAAAATTGTGTTTGAAACCATATCAGTTCACAAGATCTATCATCTGCCTCCGTGAAATCACCCAGAGCTTGTTCACCCGTTTGATTGATGGAAGCCAAACCGCGGTTTGTTGGTCGGTATAGAGTTCGAATTATGAAAATCGCAGTTTAACTAACCATGAATTCTTTCCAGACTTTAGGCGTGAGCTGCGTGTCCGTGTTCTGTCCCAAGAGTACCCACATGACCCCGTACACGTACATGCCACATAGGAAGGTAACCGCTGACCTAATAGGGAAAGAAATTACTAGACGATTATACCCCATCTGCATCATAGGCCTTTTTTGAGATAAACCGGAAGTCGCGGATCGTAATGCATTATGTTCTAGCTTCGGTACAAACAAATCACAAACTGCCCATTGATTGGTGATTTGTTTGTACCTAAGCTAGACCACATTGCATTGCAATCCACGACTTCTGGTTTATTCAAAAAAGGCCTATCATCATCCCCTCCCTGCCCTGGAGGCTTGGCTAACCTAAACATGGTATTTCAGTGAATGGGGACAGATTTTAGTCGTTTGCTAAATCAACTGCACCTAGGTCACACCAGGGAGAGAATAAAACATGGTATGAAACAAAAAGGTTGTTTACACTTCTAGACTAGCAAACAAAATAACGATATGGCGTGGAAACAAAATGCTCGACAGTTTATACTCTGCAGTTGCTTTCTAATCCGCTCGTCAATGCTTATAAGCCAATCAAGTGCTTGCCTTGTTTCGCCTTGTGCAGTCGCCTGGCTTTCTGTCGCGACGAAAACCCAGTCAACTGTACTATAGCCTCGGCGAAACAAGGCAAGGACCTGATTGGCTTAGATGGTTTGACTGTCGCGACGAAAACCCAGTCAACTGCACTAGGCGAAACAGGGCAAGGACCTGATTGCTTAGATGGTTTGACTGTCGCGACGAAAACCCAGTCAACTGCACTAGGCGAAACAGGGCAAGGACCTGATTGGCTTAGATGGTTTGACTGTCGCGACGAAAACCCAGTCAACTGCACTAGGCGAAACAGGGCAAGGACCTGATTGCTTAGATGGTTTGACTGTCGCGACGAAAACCCAGTCATTTGCACTAGGTGAAACAGGGCGAGGACCTGATTGGCTTAGATGGTTTGACTGTCGCGACGTAAACCCAGTTGACTGCACTAGGCGAAACAGGGCAAGGACCTGATTGGCTTAGATGGTTTGACTGGCGGATCAGAAAAAACGAAAACAAACACATTTTGAAAATTCCCAACGCGAACAACAAGTGCTATCGAAATTTATCAAAACTTCAAAGCAAAAATGTTGTTAACATAAGGACTGCTAAAAACCTACCCAAATGCAAACTTGACCTTTTATAAAGCTGCAAATGTACACAACTTCGAGGCATTTATCCACAATCTGAAACGTTAATCCGCAAGACCAAACAAACATTTTGATTGAGTTTTCCATCAGAATTATGATCGTACGCCGAAACCATGTCTAAATATATATCTAGACACTGAAAATATACCAAAATTACCTTCGAAAAACTCAGTTTTTCATCTTTATTTGTCTTTTATATAGCCACGCCCTAGTATTTTATATCTAATCTTTCTTTAGCTTTCTACTTACTGGCAAACAGGTTTTTAAAATAATGCTAAATTCGCAATGAGTAGATATTTTTAATTCGGAGAGAGAAAAACTGCCTATACAGATACGAAAACTTCCCTTAGAGTATTTTCCTGTACCAAATGTTGACACAAAAAATCGTCTAAGTCATTTCAAATACGAAATGCAATATGCTAAAGTATTTGTCAACGATTATGTAAGTTATAGAGGTTCCTTCGTTAATGCGGCGGATTTTATACTTTACCTTAAGGAATTGAGTTCAACTCTTTCGCTCCCGCGATAACAGATCTCTGGTATCAGAGCTAAATGGCTGATCTGAACGCTTGCAAATCCAAAATGGAATATTATAACTATGGAAACATAGTACGCCATTTTAGCTCCCTCGCTTTCGTAAGCACTAAGCAGTCTTATTAAAAGCAAAGGGAATGACAAAGTAACCACAATTGATCCCTCTAAATGCCATATTTTCCGCCGGCCGTAACGACAGATCGTTTTATCGCATAAGATTCCAATAAGAGGCGTTAAAACTCCATCTGCAAGTTGCCCCGATAGAATTACAAGACCAGCATTACGATTTGAAAGCTCCACAACTTTGGTCAAGAATATGATGAGATAGCTGAACCAGAAGGCCGATGTGAGGTCGTTTAAAAAGTGTCCAGTCCCGTATGCAGCTTTTTGTTTGGTAGGTAAGACTAAATCGGCTTCTCCATCACTATTTTGTCGCTCTACTGAAGCCATTATAAAAGTTTCAAAGTAGACTGAACTTTTCATGTTGTTTTTTTGGAACAGTCTGGCTAATGCCCTCCGCTCTGTTAGCCAATGAAAAGGTAGAAGTTATTTGTATTACAAATACTTCTGCATTTTCATTGGCTAGCACCCGATAACAGGCGGTACAAAGGCACTAGTCTTCCCTGCTGTCGACCGTTAAACAAAGCAAAAGTGCGTTAGAGCTAAGAAAACTTGGTCACTTTATAGCTAGACCGACTTACTGTATATGTCAGCTCTTCAGGTTCTGTACTTTTTTGTGTGAATAGAAATCAATAAAACATTTAAGAAAATGTTTGTAAACTTGGTTTCTTGATGTGTACAATGAGTGAAAGGTTTCTTGATGTGTACAATGAGTGAAAAAAAAAAATCGGAACCTAAAAGCTAAAAACCTAAAAAAAAAAAAACAGATCATTCTTAACTTTATAACCCTATTTTGTTCGATTCTGTAGAACCGAAATTATCCCATGACTGAATCTGGCAGAAAATAAAGATTTTGTATTGTGATAGCGTCAGGTACTGATGCCAACACCCTTTTTATTTTTATTTATTTTTATCGCTAAATTAAAGACCCGCCAAAAATTTATGTTCGTACACTTAATCTAACTATCCACGAAAAAAAATGACCGCCAAATGGCCAACTGCTTGCTGACCTTATCGAATTGAGCTCGACCCTCTCTTCGCTCCGTTGACATATTTCCGGAATCAATGACAAATGACTAATTTGCACGCTTCCCCAACCAAACTGAAAAACCGCGGCAACGGCTACATAGTACACAACTTTAACAATGTCAGTTTCTTGTTCACTGAGCAGCTTTATCAACAGTAAAGGAAACGACAGAGTAACGAGAACTGTTCCTAGAAGATGCCATATTTTGCGACGACCGTACCGACATGCAGTTTTATCGCATAGGATTCCAATAAACGGGGTGCTTATTCCGTCTGCTAGCTGCCCCAGCAAAATAACGAGACCTGTGTGGCGATTTGAAAGCTCGACGACTTTTGTCAAGTAGATTATAAGGTAGCTGAACCAAACCGAGGACACGAGATCGTTCAAAACATGGCCAAACCCATGCGCCGATTTTTGCCTTGTATTGAACTTTGGACACTCGGTGAATTTCGCTTCAGCTGCTTCTCTGGTATCCCCTTTTAGATCTGCACCGTCCATAGCGAAAACAGGCCTTTGGTTCCACGGTATGATTTGAACACAAAACTCAGAACTTTTCCTATCAGCGTAACAATGAAGTAACAAAATAGCAAAGCACTCGTGAAGCCTTATTTGTTTCTCACATGTGAAGTGTCAGGTTCAATTACAAAGAAATTATCGTAAACTTGACAAGAATGGTCTATAAAACCATCCACAAAATGTAATACCCTCTGATATTCGTTCTTATCAGATTAAAGGAAGAGTAGTTATAAGGGGCCGACCATTTAACTTTTGAGGGGGGGTGGGCTTTTTTGAAAAAAAATATCTTGCACGGCCCGAAGGGCCGAAAAAAATTTCCTGCACAGCAAAATGGTGACTAAAACCCTTCTTTTTTATTGGAAAAAAAATTCTCACCGCTTAACAGAGGTAGAAAAAAAAATCTTGCACCGACAAAAAAGCCCCCCCCCCTCAAAAGTTAAATGGTCGGCCCCTAACTAAACATGTTTTAATGCACGCAAAAAGGCTTTTGTTCTCATTTTCGCCATTACATCTTCATCTTTTTCTTGAATTTTCATTTTGCCTTGATTTATATATTTCAGTCTATTGGTAGTATGTGTGTTATATTGGCTGCGCGCGATAGAAATCGACCTGTTGTTATATGAGAGGTTCAAAATTGGGTTGGCATGGGCGCAAAATTACTGGGTCGATCCACCTTAAATTGTTTTAGAGATGTCCACTGTAGCTGGGATAAAATTAAAAGTATTACCGCAAATACAGTTCGAAGTATGTTAAACTATTGCTAATGTCCTCCAAGTTTGGTATCCGTCACACGAATATTATAAAAGTTATCACCAAATTTATATTTACAGAAAATCCGCTTGGAATTTTCGTGGAATCACCTTAATCCGAGCCATCGGTCGAATTAAAAGGCCACTTTGAGGCCACTGTGACCCGGCTGCCCAAGTTTTCCCCATGTGAACAGGCCCTAAGCTAAGTCGGCCTTACAGACCACATTCTTATTGCCATCAATCGACAATAACAAAATTAAGACTACTCATCAGTTTACGTACCTGCGTTTCGACCAATGCATCCCGTTTTGGAGCCTTCCTTTGTTATTCCGACAGCGTTTTTAAAAACCTCGGTACGTTTAAAAGTAGGCGGAAGGCCTTACGGGATAGAAACTCCCTGAAAACTCCTTATAGTGTGAACGGCGTATTATAAGTACTATTTACAATATGAGCGGCCGATTTGTATGGGATTTACAATTTCGAGGCCGAAGGCCGAGAAATTGTAAATTCCATACAAATCGGACGCGAATATTGTAAATGACTTATGATATGTCAAGACAACAACTCTTTGTTGAAAATTCTTTGTTTGTATTCTTTTGTTGAAAACAATTTGAAGTACTATTGAAAATCCAAGGCAGAATGAATTCAATTCAGTTGAAAAGGTTTTTAGGATTCTTTTGTTTTATTGATGACAATGAATAGGCCTTTTGTTGTAAATGATGTAATACACAAAATAATGAACTGGCTTTTGTTATCAACTTTAGCCGAAAGTTGTGCAATGAAATTTATTCAGTCGATGCTAAGTACTGTAAAAAAATGCAGCGTAGCGCTTTTGGTACGCTAAACTCGTCACAAGTCGCTTTCTCTGCTCTTCAAAATCGTGTGTTGGGATGGGACTTTCCGAAAGTCTAAAACACGGCAGGACAGCAGTTGGAGGCATTCGTACCGATACGAGTAACAGGAGATGCGAACTATATGGTCGAGCTTTTTGAGACAACAATCGAGCAAGAAATGAAGGTTAGTTTTATTCTGAGTATAGCACTTTGCTTTATCAGACTTGTTGTTAAATTAAATGTAAAATACATTAAATATCGAACTATTTCCATGTGTTTAAGGTTTCCAAACTGGTTTCGAAAGCATTGCACGCAGAGGGATTGGAAAAGATACAACAATGGAGCAAGTTAACAAGACGAGGTCAAGAAATTGTTGGAAAGGCAGCCGAGGGAAAGCAGTTCAACTGAGTCAGACTCTCTGGTTATTTATTGAAAATGCGTCTTTTTTAATGCTGTTAGTTTTATATAATAAGACAGCTTTCTGGTCAAATGAACACTAGTCTGCTTGCAGCCGTTCTTGAACTTATTCTTATACAGTTTATTATTGTCGACAAACCAACTAGCCTAATTGTTGTAACATTTGTTTTGCCAAATGCTTTTCTTGCTTAAAGTTTTGAGTAATGTTTTTTCATAGTCGTAATTTTACTCGAATAGTTCAGCAGTGAAAGGGTGGGGTTGATGAATAATGACAATAGTTAATAGATCTATTAGTATTCTGTAAATATTTATAGAATACTAATATCGATATTAGTATTCTATAAATATTTACAGAATACTAATAGATCTATTAACCATTGTTATTATTCATCAACCCCACCCTTTCCCTGCTGAGTATTCAAGCCCTCCCCGCTCTTTTAGTTTGATGGATTTTGTATCCAGTTTACAAGGCTAGTCATGTGACCTGAATTGTGCCTTCTGATTGGATACTTGCTTCATGAATAATTGATGAATATTATAAGTAAGCATACAAAGCTTCGCAACAAAATAAGATTTCTTCGTCAAAGCGAGCACGGACAAAGGGAGGAAATTAAGCACATTTGGGAAAAACAACTAAATTGGCTTTTTATTTATATTGCTCTCGTAAAAATACTATGTACAACCTCTAAAATTTGTTCTAAAACTCACTAAACATTATTGTGTGCTAGAACATTTTCCCGATTGTTTTATAATTCAAATAGCTTATTTTTAAATAAAAATACATTATTGGTTTATGAGCGCATGCGTTTTATCACTAATGAAATGGTTTCTTCCATTCTCGTACCCAGAGCTCCCCGGCTCCTCACCTCGCAGGGGAGGCTCTGATAAGAGCCATTGACGCATGCGCATGCCCAAATGTTCAAAATCAGCCAGCCAGGAAAGGCCATCAAATGGATGTTACCAGAGCCTTCCCCGCGGTTAGTACTCGTTCACATTGACCAAAAGGACGTCCTATTGTCAGTTAAACAATAGAACGAGGCATAGATGTATTGTGTTGATCCTCGTTCTATTGTTTCACAGACAATAGAACGTCCTTTTGGTCAATGTGAACGAGTGCTAACCCTTCCGGAGGTAACGAGCCGGAGAGCTCTGGGTACGAGAATGGCTTTCTTCCTGAAAGACCTATTTGTCTTTTTTAGTAACTCTGAACAAGGCGAAAGCTTAATGTAAGCAATGTTCAATCTCAGGAAATTATTCACCTAAATCGGACTACCAAACTTTGCATTGCAAATTGTAGTAAAATGTCGAGAGAAAAAAACAGTATTACGAAGTACGAGGGCATGCAAGGATCACAGAGCAAAGATAAGTGAATCAAATATCTGCTCCTTCTTTATCATTGAATGTTTGAATCTTACGATTTCCCAGGACGCGTGGATTAAAGCGTTGTTGAGACCTGAAAATGAAATGACGAAGAGTCTAAGGCCTTAGATGCTTTTCCTAATTAAATATACGCCGATGATCATCGGAAAATAGTACCATTTAGTATTGATCAAATCGATGGATATCCAATTCCGCGCGCTTTGATTGGCTCCTACTACTCGGAATATTTACGGAGCCTGAGGCGACTAATCGTTTAAGTATAATTTTAAGATTTTCGACAATAAATTCGCGTTTAGGGTATTTTTTTAGTTTCTCGTTTTTTAGTTTCTCGTAATAAAATGCGCGCGCGATCCCCAATGCTTTCAATGTTATATTCACCTGTAGGTGAATATTCTATATAGCTTATATTCACCTGTAGGTGAATATAAGCTATATTCAAATTAGTATATCACACAAGTGATTCCGCGCTCTGATTGGTCGAGACGTTCGTCATACTTTGCTTGGTATGATAGATGACTTGGTATGTTGCTGATTTGGTGAGTAGTTAAAACAACTATTTCTCTCAGGGTCGATGAACAGTGGACTCGACGCTTTGCGTCTCGGTATTTATACCACGCTACAGAAAATACAGCCAATAATGCAGGAATGGCGTTGTATATTCGGCGGTATTCCACTCAACCTTCCTATCGTGCACTGCACTTACCTAAAAGGTTGCCTTTAATTTTCTGCAACGTGGTATAAAATAGTTATACAATGTATTCTCGTGGCATACATATATCTTATTGTACATTAAAATGTGTTTTTCCGATGGACATGACACAGTGTTGTAGCCCGTACAAGTCTATGCCACTGAGGTAAAAACGGATACATTAAAATGTCCAATATCGCTGCATATTTTTTCGAGTCTGGAGTATTTCGGGCGAGACAAAATACAAAGACGAGAAAAAATGTTCAGAGATATTGTACATTAAAATGTCTAATAAGTTATTTATTATCCGACATTCTATTTCTCGCTGTTTTGGAATGAGAATGGACGAACTTAGTGAAAATAGTTTAAAAGTGTACAATATGGCGGGATATTTGTACTCGTCCCAGTCTCAGTCCTGCGATAATTTTACTCCTCTCATTGCAGTTGGATAATAATGCAGAATATCCCACTTGTCACTTGTATTTTTTAAGCATACACACTATCATGAAGGCTCGTGTGTATACCAGAAAATACAAGTGACGCGTGGGATATTCTGCAGTATGCCACTCGAAAGCATTGTATAACTAGTATTTATAACATAGACACGATATAACGCGCGCTCTGATTGGCTGATTTTCTATGTGAAAGAAATGGATATACCATAGAGATTTCCCATATTACGTCATCACTCGGAATCAAGCGAAACGGGAGGCAAGATTGAGCTCGCCAATGTCACAAAAGCTGTCAAAAACAACACCCTGGATCTAAAACAAGCTCTGGAAATTGAAAGCAAGTGAAAAGGAACCTGTTTCAGATGGATTTATGTAGTTTCGGAAATCCGATGACTGATAGATAGATTTATTTTTGCAAAATGTGCTCCTTTTCGTGCGAGTTTTGAGGGTCCTGTTTTGAGTCCTGTTTTTATTCAAGCCCGAAGAATTTCTACTTCAGCGGCCACAAAACTGTCATGTGAAAAATTCGTGAAAGGAACAAGTTAGCAGGTAAGCAAATCAATTGATCCAAATTAATTTTGTTTGGGATTAATGTTTTTTAACCCTGAAATCAGCTACTTCAAATTTAGTAGTTTGCAATTTCTCTTTTGGCGAGTAAGGTTTCCTTCGCTGCTTTCGATTTTCTTCGTATTATTTTCTCTTGCAATGCCATGATTGCCTAATAAAATATGAGAATTAGAAAAGACTATGTTTTCATTATATTTTCTACGAAATAGTCAAGTTTGATTTTGTTATTTAATTTGAAAAGGGTTTCCTTGTAAAATTTCAGTGCTGAATGCAACGATGTTGTTGAAACACAAAGCGATGTAAGTTAAGCTTATTATTTTCCACTTCACAAAGCGTAGCTTTTGAAAAGTCCACTTACAGTGTTACTAAAACGGCTAAAAAGAGAGAAGAGATTTGTCAGTACGTGTGTATATCCAGTTCTATAATTAAGGAATGGTCCATGCTTAGCGTGCGTATATCCAGTTCTGGAAGCACGCGGATAGTTGAGAGAGCACGAAGGTAGCGTAAGAGTCGCACGAGGCGTTAGCCGAGTGCGACTCTAGCTAGCTGAGTGCTCTCTCAACTATCCAAGTGCTTCCAGAACTGGATATACGCACGCTAAGCATGGACCATTCCTTAATTATAACATAGACAAGGAAGTTTCGCAAAATAAAGTTGGAAACAAAACGCATGCAAACAACAATCCCCCATAACTTGCAAGAAAAATTTAAGCTTAAATCATGCTCAAACGGGAATAAAATGCGGTTGGAATTATAGAACTGGATATACACACGTACTGACAAATCTCTTCTCTCTTTTTAGCCGTTTTAGTAACACGGCTAACGCCTCGTGCGACTCTTACGCTACCTTCGTGCTCTCTCAACTATCCGCGTGCTTCCAGAACTGGATATACGCACGCTAAGCATGGACCATTCCTTAAATATCCACCACTATTCATCGATTAAGGTAATTTCGAAAAAAGCCACAAAAATGTTCTCCTACCTGAAAATGCTTCCTTTCGGTTTCATTCCAGAGCCGTATAATTTCTTCAACTTCCTATAAAAATAAGAAAACTACTATGACAACGGATCAATTCACTACTGTTTCCGTTTGTACCTCATTGGCATAGACTTTTACGGGCTACAAAACTATGTCATGTCCATCGGAAAAACACAGGGAAGTTCTGCAGTAACCCATCCATGGGAAAAGCTGAATTTCCCAAGGCACACGCATGCCGGAAAGTGTTCAGAATTCACATGGATAGCCATGGGAAATCCGAACACTTCCCATTCTTCTACCATGGGAAATTAAGCTTTTCCCATGGATGGGTTTCTGCAGAAATCAGGATTCGTACGCTTTCTGAATGACAAAAATCCAGGATTTTCCAGGAGGTCTTTAGTTACTTTTCCAGGAGCTATCCAGGTGTTTTTTTTAGTAACATACACACTTCAAAATATATCTGCTTTACTTTACTGGACCGTTCTAAGGCATTTTGCATACTTTCTTTATTTTCTTTATTTCTTTATTTTCTTTATTTTCTAGCTCTTCATATTTCATATGACTGTAGTGAAACCAATCGCAAAGTGATTACTACAACTCTGAAGAAAACCAATAGGAGTACAGTCATCTGAAATCCACTCTAACAGTGATGATGTCATAATTTGCAGCCCGAAATTAGATTGACGAAACTGACTCATTCGACCACATTTGAATTGAAAATTTTTCCAGCAGTTTTCCAGGATTTTACTTAACATTCCAGGACTTTCAAGGACTTTCCAGGAAGGAAATGAAAATCCAGGATATTCCAGCATTTCCAGGACGCATACGAACCCTGAGAAATTCCCTGTGAAAGGGTCCTTAATAACTACGTCAGCCTTACTCACCAATTTGGTGTCACGTGTCAACTCATCGCGGTCGATCGCCCGCTCGAGCTTTTGTACGATCATGCGCATGCTCTGTGCAACATCTGCGAAGAACGCTGCTACATTGACTGCAGGCTCAGTTGAAGATTTCCCTTTCTCGATACTGTAGAAATATCTCTCGATCAGACGGCGAAGGATTTTGGTGCGCTGTAACATGGAAAAACAAGTGATAAATCATTGTTTGTGGAGATGAATATGTTGATGACGTCAATTATAATTTGACCGTTTACATTTCAGGGGGGTCCTGTGGTTTGTTACCCTTAAGCCTGGTGCACACTTGCGACATAACGACATAAGAAAAAATATCACGCAACAAAATTGAGTGGCTTCAGTTAGTTGAAGTCCACAAAAAGTAACATAAGATTGCTTTGGCAAAGCAATCTAATGATGATCCATGGAAAATATCGATTATTTCAATTATTTTCCCATGTTTTTTTCGTTGCAACATAACGTCCTTATGTCATTATGTCGCTAGTGTGAACCAAGCTTTACTGACACTCGAGCGAGCAACATATTTTGTTTTTCCCTTAACGCACGAGCAAGCTCTTTAATATTCATGTGACCAAACAAAGGAAATGTTTCGCATGAGTGACAGTTAGGGAAACAAACCACAGGACCCCCACTTCGCATGAGTGCCAGTTAGGGAAACAAACCACAGGACCCCCACTCAAGCGGACAAGGTCTATTCTATTTGATAGCCTGAATGTCAGAGTCAGACGGCCCTTTGCTCTCGATCGTACTTACAAATCTCTCATCAACCGATGATGTACGATTAACCTTGCCCCTGGCTTCGGTACAATAGCCACACTAAAATAAAAACAAACGAGAAATTAAAATAATTATCATTCTTGAGCGGAAGAACTACTAACATCTATTGCAGCCTGTTCTAATCCCAACAGAAGACCAAAAAGTCATATCCTAGAGCAGATCTCGTATGACTGTGAAAGTGCCGCAACAAAGTTGTGCCGCGCCACGACCGTACCGCGACCGTACCGCGACCGTACCGCGACCGTACCGCGACCGTACCGCGACCGTACCGCGACCGTACCGCGACCGTACCGCGACTGCACGATTTCGTTCCGTATTTACAGCAGGCCAGGTTTCGTGCTGCGACCATGGCGCGACCTATTGTAACGGGAAAATTGGTACTTTGAAAATGTTGGGCTCAACGTGTTCAACGTGGTCATCTTTCAAGGGAGGGGAGGGGTTGTAATAGACCTCTTTGCCTTGGGCGTCATGTTGTCCCATTTCAGATCACGTGGCATTCCCATGAGTATTCTTTCTTTGTTTTTCTGCTATGCACCCAAGGATATATGAATATGGAAGCACCCCAAACAAAGAAAGATTATTCAAATGAATGCCACGTGATCTGCTGAAATTGGACAACATTACGCCCAATTTAAAGAGGTCTATTTGTAACCACAACAACTAATTCTCACGGGACTCAAAATTTTCAATCTAAAAACAGATTCATCTACTCCTGTTCTTCGGACGCCACCCAATAGGTGATGGAGGCTCCCGTTGTTGGGCTTATGGTAAGATCTTTACCTTCATTTTGTTGCAGCACATGCAGTAGTCTGCCTGTCTGAAAAACCGTATTATACTCGGTACGGAAGGCACAATGCTGAATGGTGGCGGTAAGGTACTGCCCTTTCCTATATATTCCATCCACATGCGAGTACGAGAGAACTTCCACTGGATGTCTTCCGCATCCTACAACACAACAAACGGGATTACAAAGCCATGCACAAGGAGCTCATCTTTATAGTTAAGTACTATTTAAACACACGAACGCCTCTGGACCTTATCCAAACCATTCTCGTACCCAGAGCTCCCCGGCTCGTCTGCTCGCAAGGGAGGCTCTGGGGACATCCATTTGAGGGCCGTCGCTGATTGGCTGATTTGAGCGTTGGAGCATGCGCTGAAAGGTATTTCTCTCAGCGGCTCTGTATTAAATGTCGCGCATGCGTCTGTCACCAGAGGCTCCCTGGGTTCGAGAATGTATCCAAACAGGATTTATCAATTTTTACTTGTGAAACTTTGATTGCCTCACTAGTCATGGGCAGAAGTGAAAAGGTCAAGATTGTGTCCACGAAGCCTGTCCCACATGGAAGTTGGTGGCAAACATGCATATAATCTGAGTAAAAATCCTTTGTAATCGTCTTCTCTGAGAGAAGACATGTGGGAGGGGGGGACTCCCATATGTCAGGATATGTCATCGGGTGGGGATGCTCGTCGTATCTTTTAGGGGTTAAAATTCGGGTTCAAGGTATCTTTTAGGGTATAATACGAAAAAATGCCAATTTTCCCACAAAATGGTATCTTTTAGGGTGTTCGCAGCGAAAATACGAGACGCTAGTGAGCGTAGCCTATATTCCCAGACGTTGTTTCTTGTGCCATCGTGGCTGGAATTCGAGTCATGTCGAAAATGGTATCTTTTAGGGGATAAAAATTCTGGTTGACCATGTCTAGATTGGTATCTTTTAGGGCTGAAATTTAATTTTCCCGGCGAGCACCCCCCACCCCCCCTTCTGATATTCCTGGAACCGCCCCTCACATCCATTTGTTATTGTTTTCGTTCGATATTTGAAGACGAATTACGTGTAGAAATCCCTAAATCAAGATCTAAAAATCTAAAACTTTGATTTGATTTACCAAATTCAATTGAGAAAATTGATCTATATTCTCTAAACCAGCCGATGGAAATGGATGCTTTGACTTGGAGAGGGTGCTCGTCCGCTCCGCGCGCCTAATAAGCACTAGAAAACGAAAACTTCACCAGAAAGGCAGGGCAGGCTAGTTTTGGACCTGCCTCTTCCCATTCAATACTCACCGCGACTTTCTGGTACGAATTCGTCATCATCGCAATCAGCATATTAATAGCGACCAAGATAGTGGAAATGTTGAACAGGGCAAACAGAATTTCACCCGTGTTTTGTGTGATCTTGGTAGGGAAGGAGTCCGCTGTATTGAACTCTGATAACTCAGTCTTGTCAAATATGGCCCAAAACATGAGATGCATGCTGCCTTGGACACTGGAAAATGAAGACAGATTTTAGGAAACTGTTAAGCTAAGGTGGTACCCTGGGGGGATGGGGGGGGGGGGGGGGACAACTCCCAATAAAAATAGACGGGGTGCTATTCCTATCCCTTAGGGTATAAAATTCGCTTGGGTGTCCAAAGGGGCTCAAGTTAAAGGTGGCCTAGAATTTCAGCAACAACAGAATAAATTGTCTCAACTTGATGGTAGGACTGTTACAAAATTATGATAAAACTGAAACGTATTGTTTTATTTACTATCTCTTGAGTTAATTTTTTTCATATCCAATTTGCTACCTTTTAGGGGTAAATTCACTGTGGACCACACCCAATTTGCTACCCCTTAGGGTTAAAATAAATTGCTGCCATAACAGTAAGAAAGACTTTGGAAACACAGTAGAACTAAGTTCAACCCACAATATCAGCCTGTCTCGATCACAACTCGAACAGAAAGAAAATGCTCTCTGTCCCAGCCGGGAATAAAGATCTTCAAAATGATTATCTGATTTTTCATGGGAAATAAGAGTCCATACCACTCTGCTCACATCAGCTTGCGCAGAAGGCTCAAAAAACAAAGGGGAATCATTCAAATGTACACACTATTTTGCAATGGAAATGATCTGTTTGATTTATAGGGCTCGTTGGAGGGTTGTCTCCCATCACCAGTTCACACAAGGTGACTTATTCCAATGACTAGTTCGTGAGACTTGTCCCTCAGTTTGTCTCATACTTCGGATTCAGAACTGCCCTGGTCAAACAAAATGCAACTTGTATTCGCTGCACCCACTTTTAACATGTTCAACTTTTTATGCAGCTTGCAAACTTGCATCTAAATTGGCCACCACGTCACAAGTGTACGAAAGTTGATGCAAGTTTCCAATTTTCTTCATTTTCCAAAATAATAAAATATAATGACCAAAACAAGTCATGAAAATGTTATTTGCATCAAAACTTGCATCTTGTTTGGCCACCTCAATGCAAGTGAACGCAGGTTTGTGCAAGTCAAAACTTGCATCGACTTGCATTTGTTTGGCCAGGGCCGCTTTACCTTGCAAATGTAGAAGTAGTACCCGTCTGGTTCAAGAACGTCTTTCCTGCCCAAACATACTGTGAATACACCTTCCTGAGAGCCACAACAAATGCCACATAAATGAAGAAAAACAGAAGCAGAAACTTGGTGATGTCACGGATCATCTTGACAATTGAGAGTTGGAGAGGCCCCAAGGTTGCATTGACTTGTAAGGTGTTGGACATGTGAAGGAAGGAGAGGAGAAGTCCCAAAGCAAAGAAGGTGTTTGAGAGGAGAATCCAGCGATAGGACTCATCAGAGCCTTTGGCCAAACCAAGTACCTGTAGGAAATGAGAATACAATCATTTCAGTCGGCACCAAGCTTATTTTCATAATTTCTATTAATTTCTGATGTGTCTGTCCAAGAAATGTTAATTAATGTAAATGTTTGATGCTGGCTCCCCAGATCTCTGAAGCTGAATCATGCTGGGTATCAACAGGGCCACTGCCAGCCAAGCAGCCCACATACACTGAGGGTGGTCACTTCCAGGGGGTTTATTTTGACGTCCCCCCTGTACTGAGAAGGGTAGGGAAGGCTAGACGGGACCTTGGTTTATTGTCTCATCTGGAAGACATGAATGGAGTTGAAATCTGGCCCACAACAGTGAGAGGCAATTGCTGTAATGCTGAGCCAACTGTGCTTCAGGAACATTTCTGATTAGACAAATAGCTCCCGCCATTGAAAGAGGAGGTGGGTGTAGGGGTACAATATATAAATCATCTTCAGGAACTCACAAACTAAGTATGTGAACCAGAGAAAACTACCTGAATCCCAACGGGCTGATAGCTTAGTTGGTAGAGCGGTGGTCTAGATACCTGAAGGTTGTGGGTTTGAATCCCACTCAGCCTGGATTTTTTTTTCCATATCCAGGTAGTTTTCTCTGGTTGGCATACTTAGTTTGCGTAGGGGTACCCACCCCCCAGAACTGTATTGTTTTGACGACCTCGACCCAACCCTACAGCCCACGACAAGGCACCACTAAAATTTCCCGCTCTCTCTCTTGATAAGACTATGACACAGGGTACCCAAAGTTATACCTGCTGCACTGTTAGGCCCCAGTTCCCTGAATGCTCCTCTGACAATGCTGATCCTACAACCCACAGCACCCCTGATACAATAAATGACCCCAACATGGCTAATGTCACCATTGTCCACCACTTGGAGAAGTAACGCTCTTTTCCTTGCTTGTAACAGTCTTTCATTTCTTGTATGATGAGGCCAAAGATCCAGAATGCTAAAAGTACATCTGAAAAAAAAAGAAATCACTAGAAACTAAGCGCAATGAAAAAAATTGACTTTTACCCGATTAACATTATGACCACACATCTCCAGGAAGGGTTTTTAGAAATCCCTTCTAATAATGTGTAATCTTTTAGCTAAAAATTCTTGCAAGCCAGACAGAGGAAGAAGAAGATAGCAGTGTTCGGCCAAAAAAATTCCAGCACTGTCTTTTTTTCTCATGGAAATTTTTTTTCTTGTTATTTTCTTCAAACCTCCAGCAATGTGAACAGCATTTTACAAAAAACACAAATTTTCTAAGAACTTACCTAACACAGTGACACTACGTGGATTAAAAATGAGATCTTGAAATGACGATAAAATAAGGAGCACTAGGAAGATGAGAAATGATCCTGTGTGGCTAATGAACTTGAGAATTGGTGTTGACAACTTTCTTGATACCCTGCTTTGTGGGCTAAATATATAAATTAGAGCCCAGATCGGCAGAAGTGCAGTGAAAAGTGACGCTGCTATAATCTTCATTATGACCCCTGACTGTTCCCACTTGTGGAGTCCCCCATAAATGACTGAGTTGAGCATCATCTGGCTGTATGGATGGGCAACAAACTGAAAAGACACATCAAACAAATAATTTAAGAACTTCTCAACACCCTCCCGCGGGGGATGGATATTTTCTGGAACCACACAATAGAATTATAGTGAGATATAGAATTATCTGATGTTTTGTTGTCAGTAGACCTCGTCAGATTCGGAATAATGTTTAACCATTTCCATCAAAAAGTCTTGGGATTTTCCCTCACTGGCAAGGTGAATATTATAGAATACTGGTACGTGCACAAATGCACAAGTTTTACACAGTTTTATTTTCAAAAACAAATATAAGATTGTATGGGAAATAAAAGGAAAATTACCCCCACCACACCAATCACTTTAGCGGAAAAGGTTATGTTTTTACTATTACCCAACTTGAAATCTTATCAATGTGATTTGCTGTCATGTGATTTGCTGTCAAGTCCCTCAATAAGTAAAACAGAAGTTCCCTCAACTAATATATAGATTTAACCACTGGCTAAAAGCAGAGCTCCCCGTGTTACATATTTTTGTGTTAATGAGACAATGACGTCATTGATGACGTCATACCACGTGACAACGCCATCTCACCCCCTTGCCACTTAAACAACTTCACCCAAGTTTGGTTGTCCGAGATTCATCCCTTCCCAAGGTATATACCTTTTCTCGTTTGATGACGTCATCGATGACGTCATCGTCATAACTTTATCCAACTTTCAGCAACCGGCCCAGACTGACAAGGAAGGGCTCAAGTGTTTGTCACTGTTTGCATGAGCTTTCCCAGCCTACTGGTATTCACAGGATAGCTAAATTATGGAAGTGGGATTTTCCAAAGGGAAAAAATGGTGGCAATTTTTGGGGCCTGTTTTTTGGAACACCTGCGAATTCTTGGGCTTGAAAAATTTGTTTTGCAATTTTAATAGGTTGATCCCTAAGTTTTTCATTTTACTTTCTGCCCTGCTGATTTAAATAGTCTAGAACTTCCTAGAACTTTGGGCCCGAAGAAGTTTTGGGGTGCCCCAGGATTCCCCTGTGGTCAAACAATGGGCTCCAGATACTTAACTCACCCTCTCATTCTTGTTACTGATGGCAAAGTTGAGCACGCCAAGTGACTTGGGGTCTCCCTCTTTGTGCGCTATCCCCAACATGTCTGGTACACTCATTATTTGTTCAATCTCGGCCATGTCCTGGCACTGGTCTAGCAATCCCACTGCGAATTCTTCACACTGTTTAGACAACTGTAAGTACTCGTCCCTGAATTCATACTCCACCACTGCTAACTCTTCTAGTTCTTTATTCAACTCAAATGCTTGCCTGATAGGGTCACTTTCTCGTCTGGCCACCTGCGCGTTGCCTTCTACTGATTTCAAAAATTTCAACGACATATAGACAGGGCTGGCAAGGGCACGGTAGGTGTATAGTCGGCGCAGGGAGTGACCTAATCGACCTTGACTTGAGCACTCACTACAGTGACACCCCCTGTTATGTACGCTCTCAATCACATGGCCCTTTGAGAGAAGTAGCTTGACAATGTCATAGCTATTATTATGGGATGCCAGGATCAGGGGGGTCAAGTACCGATTATTATCTGTAGCCTCAACCTCTGCAAGATTTCGCTGGCTTGATCTACCATTGTTATTGTCGAATTCCAAAAGGGCCTGCACATAATCATTTGAACCTTTTTTGACAGCTTGTAGCAAAGCCGAGCCAATGTCTGCCCCATGCTTCAAGAGAAGTTTTACCATTTCTAATGATTCATTTTTCACGGCGATTTGAAGGGCTGTTTCACCATTACTGTCCATACAATTCACATCTATTCCACTCTGGTTCTCCTGTAATTCAATTTCTTCCGGCTCTGATGATCTGTGATCACTTGTTCGATTCGAAGGCGCGGCATTGTTAGTGCAAAATCTTCGCACAAGTTCGATATCGTTGTTTCGGACGGCTTCTAAAAACGCACATTCCGCAGAAGTAAGTAAAGTTCCCGGTGACGGCGGAGCATCTGTAGTTTCTGTATTTTGTACAGGAACTACAGGGGCTTCGTCATCAATCCACATCATCCTGTAAAACTCTCGCTTTTACTGAAAAATCACGAGCTGTTCGAGTTGTTGATCATGTTTGTTTGCCAAACTTTGCGATCGTGAGCCTGCGATCAATCGAAGTTTGCCGCCAAACCACAGGTAACCCAAGGAACCCGGGAATCTGAAGAACGGCAGAACACCAGTTTACTTCCCTGATGAGTTGTTGTAGAGAAATAAGCTTATCTACTTTATATAACGTTTTTACTTAAGTACTGTCCTGTGTAGTATAGCTCCTTGCGTATTTACTCTAAATAATTTGTCGAAATCTTTATTTTCCGATAGAATGTATGTGCGAGCGCCTAAATTCCCGCCATTTTTGACACACGCGCGGCACGACACAGAAAGCCCGCATCTAACAATTTTCCTACTGAACCACGAAGTCTATATTACTTTTTATTTGAGAAATTTGAGGAATGGAATGTTTCTGCCGCTGTAGAAGTAATATCAGGTATAATTGCTAGTCTAAACCCTGATCTATTCAAATGTATGGAATATCGATTGTCAGGTTTCAAAATCTCTCAGTAATAAAGCTTGCCAAAACGAGGACGTGCTATTTTCGGGTAAAACCAATAACCAGTTGAAATGTTCCAATTACTATGCAGCTCTCTTAGCCTGAGAGCTATCTACATAGCACAAATTCAATTATTTAAATGTGTTTAAAAGTTCCCATTTTACTGGGCAGTTGTCCTTTGATAGCAGAAGTGAAAACATCTCTAAACACTTTTAACATACTGTGTATCAACATGAACAAGAGCGACCCATTTTGGGTGTACCATCTCGGACATGGTTGTTTTCCTGAAGCTTGGGTTGATGGAGCAGGGGAGATGCTGTGGTCCTTGCATCTGTCTCTTGGACTTTTCTGGAATGCTTTTGTTGTTCTATTGGTGCTCTCAAGGCCTGCCATAAGGAAAGGACTGAACATTTTCATAGTAAACATGGCGATTGCAGATGCACTGACGGTGGTGCTATATTCCAGTTTGAACCTAGAAAAACTTGTATCAGGACTGTGGACCTGGAAGGCAGGGGAAGGGAAAAGGGGAAGAGCTACCTGCAAATTGTCGTTCTTTCTGATCAATTTAACACCTTATGTGTCTCTCATGACAAAGTTTGTAATTTCGTTTGAACGTCTCCGAGCTGTGTCCTCCAATTTACGAGTGCGGCCGATATCTCACCGCTGTATGATAGCGCTCATCGCCGCTAGTTGGTTACTACCCGCCTCGTTTGCCATTCCTCTCGCCATCGCTTTCGCAGATATTCATAAAATCGATGATGGCATCCTATGCTATCCACGGATGCAGAACCAAAACGCTTGGTATCGGGTTATCACGATTATAATCTATGTTGTCGAGTGCGTTGTTATCCTCTTCCTCAACCTCGCAATTATACGGAGGCTGCGAAATTCCGACAAAGTCATCAAGATTCGAGACGCGCAGATTCGACAAAAGATGAAAAATCGCTACACGTCTGCAGTTTACATGATTCTTGCATCTGTGATTCTTGCCGCCATTTGTATGTTACCCATTTCCTTGCTTGCACTCGCACATGATATTTGTATGCTGGCAAAATGTCACTTGTCCATTTCTACTTGCAGTAGTAATTACTTACATCAAGCGCTTTCCATTCTCTTTGTTCTTAATTCTGTGTTCAGACCCCTTTTATATTTCATATTCTTGGAGGATTTTCGCTCGGTTTTAAAGAAACTGTTCACCAGGACACAACCAACCAGTGAGCAGAGCGGGAAATCTCAAAAAGCAGGGACGGAAAATGAACAGCTGAATGGGGAAAAGTAGGCAATGTAGTGCGCATGTAAATTAATGAACAGTAAAAGGATAAAAACAGGACAAAGTACGTTGTAAAGTTAGCAATAATGATATCAACACAGGGGCGGATACAGAAATTACAGAAAGGGAGGGCTGCATAATGAAATTATAGGGACCAAACATTGTAAATTTACAGAAATACAGTAAATGATCTGAGAAATTCCGAGAATAAAGCTGGCAGCTCCCTGCCACGTACTATTTCCTCTGGATGAGGAACTCCTCTTAAGAATTTTCGGCATGCACTCAAACAACACGGCAACCATTTAATAAGGTTTTAATTGTCCCTAGATTAATATATATATATATATATATATATATATATTGATGAGTATAATAGCTTAGATATATTATATAGTTGCTTGATGTTTTAAGCGTGTTTAGTTTAAATAAAGATGATGATGATGAAATCTCCCGAAAAAAGGGCGGCACAGCTACCCCCTTGCAACAGGACTATAAGACAATCGTAGTCGCAAAAAAGAAATCCACACCGCCCTGCTAAGATACCGTAAACCTTCGCGGGTACCCTTTTTGCGCAAATACCGTACTCGACGCATTTAAATTAACCCCAATAAACTTTTAAAAAGCTTTCGAAATCTGCTGTGATGCCGAGAGGAAAACGTATAAAACGCGGCGCGATTTAAAATATGCAACATTCTCGCATAGAAATGCGGCGCGCACTGGCTTGAATAGTGTCCCATTACATGCCAATCAAGACAAGAATTGAATTACTAGTGTCGGCGATTTTTAATATCTAACTCCAATCCAGCTGAAGGCTCATTAATTTTGTAAGTTTCGGCGAAAATGAACATTTCAATACGGTATTGAAGGTTACCAAAATACATGAAGCAAATATTCCAAGTAAATGCATTCTACCTTTTTGCCATTTCACATCATTTCTAACCTTTTCACAGACGCGATTGAGCCTAAATAACCCCTATCCCTTGTGTGACCCCTGTGGAAACTCCAGGTTCTTTTATGGTCAAAATTGAAGACCCGGGGCAAATCGTTTAATATTATGATTATTAGCAAACAACCTTCACAACAAGAAAGAGCACATCGAAGTATACAGAATGCCGAAGTTTGGTGCTAATTAGGTGAATAATGAACGCTCTCCAAAATTTAATAGGAATAGACCTCTTTACCTTGGGCGTAATGTTGTCCCATTTCAGATCACGTGGCATTCTCATGAGTATTCTTTCATTGCTTTTCTGCCATGCACCGAAGGATATATGAATATGAAAGCAACCCAAACAAAGTAAGAATATTCAAATGAATGACACTTGATCTGAAATGGGACAACAATACGCCCGTGCAATTTTTTTTCTTGATATTTCTATTTAACAATTAGACCTCAAGGCCGAATGTGCTATGATGAATAGACCATGAGGTTGAAGGCCGAATGGTCTATTGATATCATAGCACATGAGGACGAGAGGTCTAATTGTTTTAGTATAAACCAACAAGTTGGTCGGTTTTGGCAATGAATTCCATTATTTTATGTTGAAAAAATCAAGTTTTCTTGCAAAGAAAGGTGGTGGTTTTGCCAGGCACGGTCTATCACTAATAGACCATTAGTAGCTCAGCCAATCAGAATGCAGGATTTGTAATAGACCATTAGTTGGTTTATACTAATTCTTTTTATATAAATTCTATGACCTTAATTATACGGGAAGTTAACAAGAAAACCAACTGGTTCATTTAACTTCCCTCTCGCATATTTTTTTCCAAATTGTCTTCTATACACTACCCCTAGATACTTTCGACAAACCATACACATCATCTTAAATTTTCGAATGGTTGTATATCTCGATCAATATTGTTCCGAACAACACCAAACTTCGGCATTTTGTATACTTAAACGTGCTCTTCTTGACATTTATGTCGAATGATCGCCCCGGGCACTTACGATAGAAAACCAGGCAATTGACATGGCCTTTATTGAGGCCGTGTGTATACAATTTACATCGGCATTTGATGAAATAAAGTTAATTGAAAAATGGAGAATACAAATTGAAAAAGTCCTATTCGCCTGCTAGCCGGCTCTCCAGTGGGTTTTTTTCGGATATTTAATTGGGCGCGCGGGATTTCTGTGTCAAATATCCGGAAAAAAACCCACTGGAGAGCCAGAGCCGGCTAGCAGGCTAAAGTCCTATTAGTATATATATATTTGAAAAACTTTTGCAAGACAATTCGCCTTTGTCACACGGCAGCCATCTTGGATTTTCTAATACAGCGAAGCTGGCATGAAAGCGAGGCCAAGCGTGTAAGCTCACCCACGCATAATCATTTCTGTAAGAAAAAATCCAAGATGGCTGCTGTGTGACAAAGGCGAATGATAGCACATCAACCCGAACATATCCGAGGCCGCTTCGAAATCTCTGGATAAGAGACGGCTGCTTTGAACAATGATAAAGGGCTATGGATAGAGCTCGAAAGCTGACTTTTTCTAAAATTTCTGGTTGGTGAAACCGAGGGTATCTCCCATTATGAATATAGGTACGTTCTCCCTGTAGTTCTTTGCAAGCGAGGCACTGTAAAAGACAGATGGCTCTCACTCTTTGAAGCCAGCATTTACGACTACAACTCTCATACATTTCATCGTCATCATCTTTATTTAAACTAAACACGCTTAAAACATCAGGCACAATATAATACATTACTGTCAATAATTACTTTTTGACGTTCGTTTAATAATAAATATTGTAATATGTATTGAAAATTGGCAGCTGTTATATATTAATTAATCTGAATGTATAAAATATTTACAAATCCTAAGCTGTAGTCAGCTGTTATCCGAGTCAGCGGTATATCCCATGGCAGTAGCTATCGCAGCAGCTGCTTTTCCGCTACTTTGTTCATCTCCATCTTTCTGTGAATAAAAAATGAAGATAAAAACGATTAAAATACGAATTGGCGAAAGGAAGGGTGGGGTTCCCTCGTTGAGAAGTCCATGACTGTAAATTTAATTCATTTGTAATAAACACACTTATTATTTTTGAATTATTTGATGAAATTAATGTTACTGCGGTGCATGAATGGAAAGTATAACCGATCGCTATAAATTGGAAGAAAGAAAGAAAAGAAAAAGGTTTCAGGCTTAAACGGGAAACGAACCGATGACCTCCGCGATACAGTGTGACGGTCTACCAACTGAGCTTTAGAAGCCATAACTGGCGGCTTGGGGCCCATTCATAGAGCGCAGTACTAGCTTTATTTTAAGAACCCAGCCAGTTAGGTCTATACCTCGTCACACCAGTATCGTGGAGGTCATGAGATATCAAGAAAGTGCTGTCGTTTTTATGGCAAATCCGCGCGGGTTGCCTGTGGTGTTCAAAACGTGACTCAGGCCCCTTGGCGGGGGGTAAAAACAAAATGGCGACCAAGAGAAGGATGTTTCTCGAGTATCTGGAAGTTTTGATCAATTTTCCTGCTTTTTTCGCTAAGATATGAGGAAAAGTACTTACAGACCTTCCAAATAAGGTAAGGGGGGATTTCCTAATAAGGAAGTTTTGCAACGTCGGCAAAACGACAGCTTTTGGCAAAATTTTCTTGATATTTTCGATTCCCGCTGGATGCCTAAACTTTTTTTCCAGGTCTTGATCGATGATCATTTACTTTCCATTGGAATTCTTTCCAGAGTAACATAGAATGCGGCTGGTTTCAACGCGCCTCGTTGGTAATCATAGAAAACTCGCGAACTCATGGTCTAATTGTTAAGTCTAACAGGCGAGTACCAAAAGCCAACACATTTTCACAAAACATGTAACATTTTCTATTCTAAAACATTTTTTCTGGAAATTATTATTAGGTGGAAAAAGTTTAAAAGTATTCTTTGTACAACGTCTCTTCCCCATAATGGTCTCATGACTGATCACTGAAAAAAGTATTACCATCAGTTCCAAGACGAGAAGGTCGCTGATCTTCTTGACATCTTTTTGTCGAGATAACAGGTCATTTTGGCGCCTGAAATTGAACAACAAGACCATTACTTGTGGTGTACATTTCTCTAGGGAAAAAAACTACCAGACCACGTCGCGACGGAAAGCCAGGCGACTTCACTAGGCGAAACAGGGCAAGAATCTGATTGGCTCATAAGATTTGACTGGCGGAACAGTAGGAATAGTCTCAAAGATCTCAAAATAGATTTGTCCCGCTGGGCTACTACGACCTCTAGGAGTTATCTATAGAGGTACCTCATCTCAAAATAGATTTATCACGCTGGGCTAGTAGGACCTCTAAGAGTTATCTATAAAGGTACCTCATCTCAAAACAGATTTGTCACGCTGGGCTACTTAACAATTAGACCTCGAGCCCGAAAGGGCTACGGGCCAATAGCTGTTGGCACGTGGCCCTTGAGGGCGAGAGGTCTAATTGTTTTAGTATCACCCAACTAGTTGGACAAAAAAGTGAAAATTGTGTTAAAAAAATCACCAGAAACTTCGACAAAACGAGAAGCGGCCGCCATTGTTTTCATGTTCAAAATTGGCGCTTTCGCTACTAGAGGTCTATTGATAATAGTCCCCTAGTAGCGTAGCCAATCAAAATGCAGCATTGGCAATAGTCCACTAGTTGAATGATACTAATAGGAGTTATCTATAAAGATACCTCAACTCAAACAGATTTGTCACGCTGGACCACTAGGACCAGTTGGAGTTATCTATGAAGGTACCTCATATCTCAAAACAGATTTGTCATGCTGGGACACTAGGACTAGTAGGAGTTATCTATAAAGGTACCTCATATCTCAAAAAACAGATTTGTCACAACATACCTCACGTAATCTTCATATCCTTGTTTTCGTTTCTTGGCAAACTGAGTTCGCTTTTTCTGATCTTCATCATAAAGCCTTTACAATCAACAATAAAATAATTAACATGGCAATCACCAATGACAATTACCGAGAAGAAACAGACAATTTCTGAATTGACGTAGTCCTTTATTGAGACGTTATAGAATACTCTTGACTGGTATACAATTAAACCTCTAGACCGAACGGGCTACGGGTCAATGGGCTACTGACCCGTGGCCTTTGAGGGCGAGAGGTCAATTTGTTTCATCCAACTGTTTACACAAAAAAGAGTGAAAAATTGTCTACAAAAATAATCAGAAACCTCGACAAAACGAGAAGCGTCTGCCATTGTTTTTATGTTCAAAGCCAGAGCTTTTGCTACTAGAGGTCTATTGATAATAGTCCCCTAGTAGAGTAGCTAATCAGAATGCAGCATTGACAGTAGCCCACTAGTTGGGTGATACTAACATAGAATAACCCACGTGTCACTCTCGTGAAGGCTCGCGCGTATACCAAAGAAATTCAAGTGCATGGAAGGGGGATATTCTATGGTATACAAACCAAAGGATTTATAGCTATTTTATATCAAGTTACAGAAAATACAGGGCGAAAGTTTGAATAGCTTACTTTCTAACTTCGCCGCACATTTCTTTAGAGAGTTTTAATGACCTCTTGATCAGGTCATTATATGTTTCAGCGTCCAAACTGACAATTAGTTAAGGAAATAACATGAAAATGAGATGCTAGCACTTGGGGTGGGGGGCGGTTGGTATCGCTATATTTTTATGTTACAGCTGGAACTTAAAAGATGCTTGACAAGAACAGGGGCGCGGATTAATAATTTACTGCAAAGGGCTGGTTTACACAAGAATGCAAGCGCAAGGAAACCGAGATGTTGCGTTTCCTTACGCTTGCGTCCAACGTAAATCAAGGAAAACAACCGCAATCAAATTAATGTTGCTTTTAGGCTTGCGCTTGCGTCACTATGATTTACACTTGACTTGAGCTGGCGTCTTGCATTCGTGTATAAACTAACCCTAAAACACCCTCTTCCATTGGAATTTTCGATTTTTCATTTCTAGAATTTCCGCCTTTGCAGTTCATCAACCACCTGCCTCATTTCTTTGCTTTTTGAAACTGGAAAACTAACAAAGGGACATTCTGCAGAAACAAATTCATTGGAAAAGCTGAATTTCCCAAGGCACACGCATGGGAAGTGTTCGGAGTTCACATGGAGAACCGAACACTTCCCGGTTTTTTTTTCAATGGGAAATTCAGCTTTTCCCATGGACGGGTTTCTGCAGAAATTCCCTGTAGGAACCTACGCGAACAATCAAAGGATACGGTGGTAGTGAAGAGATCTCAGTTCTCTGGACGAGGACTCCTGTACCAGCATCCTTTGCAAGCCGCTGCATCTTGAGAAACTGCTCCACCAATGGGCTGCGTCCATTCACGTCGAACACCGCTCGTGAGAACTGCGCTCCACGGCCGACCGTGCATGACTGTGGAGTATGCAAAATCAGTAATGATGTAAATCAGGCTTACGTTTTCTATTTGCGCGCTGAAAAATTCCATATCCTACTTGCCTCAATCTACTTTTAATCAATCAACCGGAAACCATCTAATTGCACGACTCATCGTATTCGACGCGTGGAAATTTAAACGCTTGTCACAATATCACAAAGTGAACACTTAGCATTACCAACCTCTCTTTTCTTCTTGTCCCGTTGTCCAGCTTGAATAAACGTCATGTTCGAGTCCCGCATAGATATCCGTGATTGAGCAGCCGATGGCGTTGGGTTCCCTGTGCCATAGCGAGGCATGTAATCCATGACATCCAGAGAAGATCTGTTTCTTACATGTAGCTCCATTCTACTGTTCTCCGCTGGCAAGCTCATTTGAGAATTCTCCTTGGGGATGGTGGTTAGTCTCACGGTGGATCTCCGTCTTGGATCTCGCCGTAAGCTAAGAACACTAGCCCTGTCTTCGGCTATGGTGGGGAGATTCTTATTGATTCCTTTATGGAGACTGGACTGCTGAGCCAGATTTTCTTCTGTCAGATCCATGGGGAGGTGACTAGAGAACCTGAATAAAGGTGGATATATGAAGATGGGGTATACTTTAAAATTACTGGTCGTTTTTATTAACTGAGAAATATGCTTTAGATGTACGAGTCATTTGAATGGGGCGCGTGTCACTCATTCACGTTTCGTAAATGTGTAATTGCGAGCATCAGTTATCCGTGGCGGTATTGGATCAACCGCTTCCTTCAGAGTTCAAGTTCCATCTGTATTTTTCTTTCTTTTTACTTCTTTCCAAAAATTCCCTTTTTTACAACTGCGCTTTTCATATTTCTGCGAACTCTACACCGACCAAAAAGCCGCGGTTTGGCTTCCGTCAATCAATCGAGTGAACAAGGCTGAGTGATTTCAAGGAGGCTTTATAGATCTTGTGAACGCATAGGGGCTAGCAAGGCGTCAAAACACAATTTTTCACTGTAAAATGCAAACCAAACTCAGAAAACATGCATGGACTTGACTTAAAAGGTTTGATTGACGGAATTACGAAAATTGTAGTAATACCGTGGAAAAAAAAAAGCCCATCTGATCAATTATACATAATTAAATATCTGGACTTGTTACCTTTTGATGCGTCTTTTTTAATCTGTTCATCTTTTCTCATGTCAGCTGGTTCAAGAGCATCAAGTTTCCACTTTTCCCATGATCGTGGCACAGGCTTTGTACCTATATTTATAAAATACATATCAGCAACTCATCAAGTTAACAAATATTTTGGAATGGCTGATTGAATTTTTAAACCGTACCGGGGGTTGAGGACCTCCCTTAAAAAGACCCCCTTCCTGGAATTTCCACTCGTGAATCAGACCCCCTCCCCTGGAATTTCCAGCCTCATAACGGACCCCCTCCCCTGGAATTTCCATTTTTTTTCTTGCAAAATACCCCTGGAAAGTCACCTTTTTACCCCTCCCCCTTGGAATTTCGAAGCGCCAGACACACCCCCTCCCGTGGAATTTCCAGAGTCCAATACCCCCCCTCTGGAAAATTTCCCGTAGGTCCTCGACCGCCCCGGTGCAATCAGCCAATATGACTGACCTTGGCATATTTTTCAGGAGCACCCAACGAGAAACTAGCTCCATGAAACATGAAATAGCATTACGTGTATTTCAACATTCAAACGGCTGACAAAAGAACATTTTTATTCCTTAATTTCTTGTTTTCATCTGTTCGGATTTTTTAGCTGAGAGTCTAGGGTTTGATTAATCGGTTTTTTTTTTTCAGAAATACCAGACAGAAATTGATGTCCAAAAATTCTTTCTTTGAGACCTTTTTATGCAGTTCGAATATCCTAGAAGACAAAAAAACAGAAGAAATATTATGATAAAAAGTTGCGAAAATTTAAGAAAATTTAACCGAAAATTATCGTTGGGTCTCCCCGGGAGGCGCTGATCGATGGTACTTCTAAAATAACGGCTGAAACAATGAAAAACATGGCGACTGCTCAATTAAATTTGAGCTTGGTCATACACTGTTTCTGAACGCAAGAGACGCGAGTGACTGGTCAAAATGTCCAGCCAGACTAAGATTTGACCGGTCAACTTTCAATTTTGGACGGACACTGTCCAAAATGATGACCGGTTCTTATTTTTTTTCAAATGTACTTTCAACTTACCAACCGTCCATGTGTAAATCAACTTGACAAGGTCTTCCTTAAACTTGTCATCAAACTGCTTGTAGGATGTTGGGAAAGCTGAGCAGAATGTAGAATACACTGCCTCGGCTACCAAGTCTGGGTATCGCTAAAGAGGAAACAAAGAGCTTTATTAAAGCATGACAAAATTCAACAGGAGACCCTTACCTAGGAGTGTTAACCTGTTAACTGTATAAGAGCGTACTGGATTAATGAACTTATTCATCGTGCCCCAAACGTCACTTCCCTTCACTTTATTAAATATGTTACCTCCATTACGTAGTTCAGAAATACAGACGTTCAGAAATACAGAAGACCTGTCCTGGAGAACCTTACTAAGGAGAGTTTACGTGCTTACTGCTTATGGTAACGAGCAAGGACGTAAGCTACTGCTAAACTGGGACACATGTAGCGCGCAACATGTGTCCTGCATGTTTCCCCGAGTGGCTAAACTAGGAAACATCGCACGCGTATCTCGGACACGTGAAATGCTTCTTGTCTGGCGAAGAAATATTTCTTTACAAAGTGTCCCGGCTACAAAATTTGTCGCGCGCGACAATGTTTCTCGCGTGGCTAAACAGGGAAACATGAAGGAAACATGTGTCCGGCTACGCTGTCGCGCGTGTCCTGGTTTAGCCAGGGCTGTAGTTGCTTTTGTCTCTAATTATCCTCGTTCAACAAAGGAGGTGTTGGGTATTGTTTCGGTATCCACGGAGGAGAGCTAGCCTTCGATCCGGCTCTCCTGTGTTTTGTTTTTCGGATATGTGATTTTTTTTGGCGAGAAGGATTCCTGTGTCGCGGGGGGACCGAGGCTACTTCTCATCTCTCGCGTTTACTCTCTTGTTTTCAACTTCGCAAAAGTAGCCTCTGCACACACTGGCAATTTGTGCTAGCTCTAGTAGTACCTTGAAGAAAGTGTCCCGAACTCGTTGACAGGCGCACTGAACAACAGCTTGACATAATTGTGAGCTATTCTGTTGAACAGCAACTCCTGGATTGATCTGTCAACCTGAAGACGAGCAAAAAACACCCACTGTCAAAAACGGGCACAGGGAACACATCTTTTCCATTGGAAGGTGACCCCGCTTAATGGCAGGTTCAAAATATCACGTCTCTGATATTTAAGACAGGTTATTTTACAACTTCGAGCAACGTTTGGCCAAAAAATACTGTTACTCAATGATTTCTATCCTAATTTGTAGATTTGTGGTCCACATTTCGAAATATCACAAAAGGCAGGGGACTGGGTTCGAGCCGCCACAGAAATAAGCGTTCAAAAATGAAAAAAATTCTATAGAATCTATATAGGCTGTGATTGACATCACCATTTAGGTGCGAAAAATATGTCTATTTGTAAAAACTAAAATTTATTTTCTCAGCTTCCTCTGGAATTTTTTTACCGTCGCGATAATACACGAACACTACCATGAAGACCTTTGAAATGAGACTAAATTCAAAGCAACAACTTTTTATATTTCGAGTAACGAGATTTTTTGCCGCTTTCTGGCAAAATTGCTCGAAGTTCGAAAAAATCTGTCTTAACAATTTAACAATAGCCCATAGCTCAGTCTCACACTATTGTAAAATTCTTTTAAATAAAGTCTAAAGTCTAAATGAGGCTGAATGCCGAGGATGAGGCTGAATGCCGAGGGTGAGAGGAACAGTGGTTTTCATCAGACTGTGAAATAGATACTAGCAAAATATGCAAGTCATTTTTATTGTTTTCTCCTTTTTAATAATGTATCAACAGCTCACCTGATATTTTTCAAGGAAATACCACCAAAAGATATCCTATAAACATAAAGAGGTTATCGTCAGAACTTGTCTCAGTAATCTGCATAGCGGTTCCAGAGTGGCTCTAAAGGGAAGAGAAGGGGAGGGGACAAGAAAATCAAGCAAGCTGAGACTGCAGTTTTAGGACTTTTGCACCACTCACACCTGTCATTGACCGGGAAATACCCACTATGGATTCTAAGGCATGGCCAAACAAAACCTAACTTCACATATAGAAGGCCTAATTCATACGTCGATCTTTTGCCGCGTCAATTCTAATTAGGATTAAGGTCGACTTGAATGTAATAGAAATCGTCTCCCATTCAGACGTCGATCGTAATCTGCCTAGTGGATTTACGCCTAGATTTTTGACGAATTACAACAACTGTAATGTTAGTAGAATGCGTAAAATTACCACATGATTATTTCTTAGTTTCGAGCCCTGGACAATGTCATCTCCCACTTCACTTAAGATTATCAAGTACCTTCAGGAACATTTTGTTTTGACGTTTGTTTTACTTGCCTGCAGGACAGCCTCGGACATCTTTGACAGTAATTGCAACTTAAGGTATTTTTTGTATCTTGGCTGAAAAGAAAACATCAACAAAACAATTCAGTAATAAAAATGGGGGGGGGGGTGTACTCCCTCATGTCAACTATACAAGGATGTTCCGCCCAATGGTAGGTTTTGAGGCTCAAATTATATAAAAGGTAGCGATTTTGTGAATTTCACTAGAAAAAAAAAGGTAGCAATTTTGCAAATTTCACTATATATAAGGGAAGCAAATCACTAAAGATTATTTGTTTAAAAAAGTGAGGGCTTTTGTTGTTTCAGTATAGAAAAGGGTTTCAATATTATGCTACGTTTTGGTACTTTTATCGCATTTAAATTAAGACATCAATTTTTGTCTCAAAAACGAAATTTTTGATTTCATCCAAACTTTCAAATTTATGAAAAATCACCCAAAAAGTCTTGGCAGTTTTACCCAAAAACTTTCTATTGTTTTTCACCCAAGTTTTTCGGGTGCACTAACATAATTCATTAAGGTAATTCCCCTGAAATAAAACTTGTCGTAGAATTTTTTTCTTAATTTGTCTATTTACTATTTAGTATATAAGGAATGAAAATATGAAATAAAAAGAGGGGGTGCCCATGCTCGTTTAGAAACTGTGATGGCGCAAACATACCCCATTTTTAGTGTCTGAGGGCTATTTTGTGAAGGAATACGTGAAACAAGAAATTTGTGATAAAACGCTCACTAATGAAGCAATCCAGTTCGCTTGCAAGTTTTAACAGAACTGTTGGACGCTACTCTTGAAAATGTGCAAAAATGTGCGCACCGCTCGTGATAATTTGAGAGTCTTTGGTGTCTCATTTTGGGGCTTTTTATGACGATAGCTCAAAAACTTGTCGTTAAAATTTCTTTAAACTTTTTTTATAACAGGGGAATGATAGTCTTTTCAAAATGGTAAAATAAAAAATTAGGGTGCCCAATCTTGTTTTCGCGCAATATCCCAAAAAGCGACTTTTTCTTGGTGTTTCTCGCTCAAATGGGGATATTTAGCTTGCGCGCGCGCGCTCGATTGCGTCATTTTCGAACGAATTGATCGCGCGTCCGTGCGCAGAACAGCGTGCGCCGTGCAAAACAGGGGAATAACCTTAAATACTATAGAATCTAAATATCTATAAATAGGGAGTTTGAGAGTGACTAAAATCAGCAGGGTAGGAAAATTGAGTCCAGAAACAATTCACGCAATTACCGCCTATTGTCTCCAATAGCGGCTTATCTACATAAGAAAAGAAAACTGAAAAGGATTCTGGTAATGCGTCAAATGACGCAATAGTGCAAATGGGCAATTCCAGAAAATAAAGGTACCCTCTCCATGGACGGCACTAGTTTTTGACCCCCCCATGCATCCAGAATTTCCAATTAACTGGTTTACCCCCCCCCCCCCCCCATGCATATAGATTTCTGGGCAGGTTAAAGAAATCCAGCTTCGAAAACGCCCCCTTGCAATCAGAATTCCAAGCTCTTAACCCCCCCCCCCCCCCCCCCCCCCCCCCCCCCATCGGAATTTCCAAATGTTGCCCGGGGGGGGGGGGGGGGGAGGGGGAGGGGGAGAGGGGGAGGGGGAGGGTATAGGATATTGGGCAATTCCAGAAAATAAAGGTACCCCCCCCCCCCCCCCCTATCCCATCGGAATTTCCAAATGTTGCCCGGGGGGGGGTAATAATTACGCGGTAATTGCGTGAACAAAAGGGACAACACAAAGGTTTCTGGTAGTCGTAGTAAAATACGTCATAATGAAAATTTCCTATTGAAACACTGAGCTTTCAAGCTCCGAAATCTGAGCTTTACAACCAATGAAGGAATGATTGGCAGCTCTATACCCCTACACTAAATATTCTTACCTTCCTCGAAGATCAACCTGTGCTTTGATGACCTTGATAAACATGTCTTGTGCAATAAGGGGTGGGGGAAGGGGGTGAGCTGTTTGGGTTCATACCCAGGGAACACATGTAGCTGGAATAGGATAAAAATCAATTGAAATGAGGCCACATCCCAATGTCATTCTTCATGATCTAAGATATATCTGGGACATGTCATTCAAAAAAAGAGCTTGACTCAAATACAGAGCTGTCAAGAATGTTTTGAAGTAGGTGGCTTTTTTATATATATAGTAGGTGACTGCTCCAGCGGTCGCCAGCTTGTTGTAACAGCTCTGCAAAATGTACCATTTTTTACTTTTTTGTTCGGGACCCCTTTTTGGCCATGTACCTATATAAGAATATTTGTATTACAAACAAAACCTTCCACTAGCAAAGTTCTACCCTGCTAGCATCGGCTTTTCCTTGGTATTTTGCTCTCATTTTGTGAGATAGCCCTTTGCGGTTTGGTTGTCATATATTGTTTACTTTGTTTATTTGAAGAAAAAGAAACTAGTGAATGCATGACACACAAGTAACTTTGTTTCATGTTAAAAGACTGACAGATGGCTCTGCTCGCTTTGAATTATGGTCAATTGTTTGTGATGTTGTCCATCAACACCACAGCAAAACGCATTTGCCATGTGCTAAAGTTTCACTTCCTGTGAAATGAAAACAAAAGAAATAATCTACATAACAAAAATATCTTGTGCTGTCTTGGAAATTTGGAAAACATATGTAAGCTCCAGACACAAAGCATAAGGCCAAAATTGTAGAGCAGCTAGAATATCATCATACCTTTCTCTGAACTTTTGCACCTCACACTTTAAGGCTTTTGCACCTGAGGCGAAAATTATGGTCAAAATTTATTGTTCCCTGTTGTTATGTAGAGTTTTTCAATTGTCTTCATTTCACAGAATCTTAAGTGTACAACCTCTTTGAATTCACTGAAAAACTACACCTAAACCACCCCAAATGATGTTGGGGGAAAGGTGGGGGTGGGGGGAAGCTCCCATACTTTGTCAGGGATGATCGCCTGGAATTTTCAGTTGCACCCCTAAACGATAACAAAAAGGGTGTGGCTCAATTAATTTTTTACTCTAAAAGATACCCATCAAGAAATTTCCTAATTTATTGTCTTGTCAGCTTAGTACTTTCTCTCTTTCTTGAAGGTTTGCCGGTGTGTTAGAGCCCTAAAAAGATACCAAAACCACCTTAAATTTTATTGCAGATCAAGACTACCACCAGAGACCAAAACATGTGATTACAACCCCTAAAAGGTATGACGATCATCCTCGACCCAAAAATATGGTCCCCTCCCAGGATGTAGCAACATACATATATGTACGTTACCTCTACAAGCATAGGCTTCATCCCTTTGCTCTTCTCTGTTTTCTACAATCAACCAGGACAAAGTGAATTGTGTGTACTTTGCATTTGAGTTAGGGGCCGACCAATAACCTTTTGAGGGGAGGGCGCGGAGGTAGCTTTATTGCAAAAAAACTCCCCTACAAAGGGCCGAAATTTCTACACAGCAAATGGTGACTAAAACCCTTCTTTCCTATTGGAAAAAATTCTCACCACATAACAGAGGTATAAAAAATTTTGCACATGACAGTAAGCCCCCCCCCCCCCCCAAAAAAAAAGAAAAAATATGTTAAATTGTCAGCCCCTTAATTACTGTATCCAGTGAACTGTTAGCTTAGAAAGTTATTAGAAGTGTAGATATTATGCTTTTGACACACCATTATGGTAGGGGAGCGATTTTATAATCTATTATCAAGTAGTGTCCCACAACCATTTGTGAGGCAGTGGGAGAGGGTGATGGGAAGCTGGTCCTTGTGCTATCTGAGTCACTGGATGATGGAAAGAAACAGGGCTAAGATGCAACTGCACTTCAGCTGATCCATTAGTTAAGATCAAAAATTATTCCATTACACACCTTATTGATGGTAGAGCTGGACTTCCACTTAGAGTCCTTTAGAAATCCTTGCAAAGGACTTTGTGATGAAGGCTGTAAAGCTGTTAAAAGAATAACGTGAAATACTCAAACACACTAGATCACTCAAGGCAGTCCTTTCGCTGCTTGCTGTACAAAGTAGTCACTCACCAGATCTGACAGAATACATTCCTGCAAATTTGTTGACTTCTTTCATTTCAGATTCTGAAAAATACATATTATATAACATTTTTTTACTAACTATTATAGCACTAGTAGTATTTTTTCCCCCTGCTAGCAGGGCAGTCACTTGGGCATACAATAATGACTGTGTTTTTAGTTCTTGCAGTGTTCTTCTAATTTCTTAATTTCAAGCCCTAAATTTCAGGCCTATAATAATAGGCGGAAGGATTGGCAGACAAGGAGACCACCCAAATTGATTTGAGCTCAGGCCATGACTTGTGTTAAATGTGGCTGGTCAAAATGGCAGCCATCAACCCCAGGGGGGTACTTGGATATAAAAATGATGGGGTGTGGGGGGGTTTGGTCCTGACAGTCAAAATTCTACAAGGTATTTTTGGGGGGTTGAAACTTCTGACAGGCTAGTTGATCACACTGCCTTAAGCTGAAGCTATTTCCAGGTCAAATAATGGGATGGGCATCATGTGTACATGCTGATATTAAAGAGCCTTTATAGGCTAAAAAAGTTTTTTTTTTTGGGTATCAAATTTTGGGAGCAGGTATATTTTTGGGTATCAAATTTATGGCTCGGGTATTTTTAGGGTATCAAATTTTTATATCCAATTACCCCCCTGGGCCATCAACTTTCCATTTTGGACTGACATTGCCTGATGTCCAGCTCTGTTTTCAATAGTGGGATATACAATCTGGGACATTTGTCGACAGTTTGCAAATTTATTCACAGTTGGTGACACCTTAGTCTCCTGCACAGCACATCCTTTGTGTTGGTCACAAAGTGTTGTGTGACTGACACAAAGGATGGGCTGTGTAGGAGACTTCTGTAGTGACATCTCAATGTAAATATAAGTTAACTATAAATATTAAGCAAGTGGTTAACTTTTGTACAACAATAAAAATGAAGCACCTTTATTTGTGATAGCTCTTGAAGCTGGCTTATGGGGCTTATAATCAATCTTAAGCTTCCCATAGCCAAATTCCTCCTCTTCTTCTTCCATTTCAAGACCATGTTCCTTCAGGTATTTATCAATGACAAGCTGTGTTGGTGAGCTGTACTTGTGAAGTGTTGTATTCAGCTCACCGATCTGCCGTGTTATGTCATCAATAGTACCCCCTTGATGGAATGATGCCCGACGATCAACTGAATTTTTGAAGTTAAGATTTCAAAAAATAATTGAAATATTTCATAAATTATATACCTAGAAAGTCGGTTCCTAGAAAGTCGGTTAACACTAACCAAGGTTAAATGTGACTATTCTGGACATATGATTGGATAAGAGTCTTACTTATCCCTGGTATATTCCTAGGCTGGCAGCCGAATGACTGTTACTTGCGAGCAGTGGTTTCCTCCTCTCCTTGCCATCAGCCTAGCAGAGGAGGAAACCACTGCTCCCAGCTGGTTAGCTGACTGAGGATCTTGACATTAGATATTTTGTCTAGATAATTAGTATTTAGAGGTATTGTTTAGTTCCAGATTGGCAATGTCACCCCTTGGTACAGTAGCTGTGACTGCCCTATGAAAATCAAGCCAGATAAACAGTTTAGATATATTCAAAAGGATCTGGAGCTTTTTTAGCAGCGAGAGAAACAGGGGCAAGCAATAGAACAAAATAATATCATGTAAAAAACGTTCCAGAACTGAGCAGCAGACAGACAAACTTGAAGGTTGTTTTCTTCGTCATTGCACAGTAATTCTAAGAACCAAGCGACATATCTGCATACAGTCTAATCTCCGTTGTTGTTTATCGTAGTTTGAGTAAAAAATAACAGTCTGGAGTTATAAACAACAGTGGGAGAGCAAAACGCAGTCAAGCGCTAAAATGACAGTTCGGTGGATAAGTTACCTGTCGGCCTTTTCTCTTCCGAAAAACTCTCCGAAATCTCATTTCTATTGCCACGTATACTTCTAAATCCAAAACGAACCATTGTGTGTCTTACTTCAAACCTCAGGGAGTCTTGAATTAGCGTAATCAAACAGCAACTCAAAGGTAATTGATAAAAATTGCTCCTAATGAAATGTTCTGTAGTCCGTAGCAACCACACAGCGCGCGCTAGATATCACTGTGATCTCACAAAGGATACCATCCTTAGGTAGTTTTTCACCTTCGGAAACCATTAAAACTGCCGGGGAAGTGCTTCTTGAAGGCTCCATCTCTCAGATTGCCTGCTCACTTTATGAAAACCGAAGTCATATCACCTTCGCTCGCCATTTTGCTTTTTTGAAGCTCGAGTCTGTCCCGCGGGACTGCGGGACATCTCGTAGGAATCTCGGCACCAAGCCCCCTCGAGTTGTTGTATACAAACAAAATCAAAATGGCGTCTTTGTTGCGATAACGATTTTGTGAATTTTCAAATGTAAAATATGGAGTTTTCTGTGCTAAGAACTTCAGGAACACCGCCAGCGAAACGTGCATATCACTCTTGCTCACTTGTTGAAGGAGCTCTTTACATTTTTGGTGGAATTACCGACGAAAAAACAGTCCTAAATGACTTGTATCGTTTCGACTTGACGTCAAGTTCGTGGTCTCAAATTGAAGTTGTGCCTCGAAGTACGCAAAACAAGCCCATGTTGTCAACTTCCTTTCCGAGAGGACGGCTGTGTATGGCTCCGGCAGTCAGTCATCACACAGCTACCGTGCTCAGAGACCGATATATTTTGATAATAGGTGGGTGGAATGGACGAAAAAGAACTGCAGAAGTGTACTGTTTTGACACAGTGGACCCAACTTGGAGACACATTCCTGAATCAGGTGACGTCCCAGTTGGTCTGAGCTCACATACAACATTAAATGTCTCACCTAAAACTGTACTTATAATCGGCAGGGAAGGAGGGGTCCACATGCAAAGACGGTTTTCCGGGGCATTTATGCTAGACTTTGAATCTGGAAAATATAGTGAAGCGCCCATTCATGCAGCTTCAAGGTCAGGACACACAGCAAATCTGATAAAAGTCCGAGGTAGCAGGAAACATTACCTGTTTGTGTTCGGTGGCCGTAAAAGTGGCGGTTATGAATTTCTTGGTGAGTGGACTAAGACTGAGTCATCTCAGCCAGGAGTCGGTAAAGATTGGATTGACAAGGTGTTACCGCAGTGTGGTGGGCGTGTGTCTGAACCATGTGGGAGGCAACATGCCCAGACAGTTGAACTCAGTCCAAGGTACTTGTTGGTATATGGTGGTGAGACATGGGCTGGGGTACGTGAAAATGTTACCATGACACTTTTATACTGGACACCCACCACATGATTTGGTACAAAGTACCAGTGTCTGGACAGACACCAAAGCTTGTTGGACACACATTGTGTATTGCAAACAGTAAAATGCTGGTATTTGGGGGCAAGCTTGAAAATAAGTGTACTGATATTCTGTGGGAAATCAAGTGAGCTATATAGCACCCCAAGTCTATGCCATAAATACCATGCAGCACATTGGTCTGTGTAGTCACACAAGGAAATATAAAAAATATGCCATGGTCAAGTTTACTACACCTGGCCTAGTAGACTACTCATCAGGAAATAAGTAGTAGCAACTAGACTTATAGCATGGTCACCAGGGGTGCAATAGCCTTTAGTATCAGGCCCTCTCGTGTTTCCCTGCCTCACTTGAAAATGCTTTGAAAATAAAATTTGCCTGATAGGGGATGCTAGGGGTGTAGTCTTCCATGCAGCCCATCTTTTGAGTTGGTCAGTCATTCAAAGCTTCCCTCCCTATGAACACATATTAAGTAGAAGTTAACATCACTACCCTACTGCAATGCAAGCAACATCATAGCACCCAACAATATGAGCAACACATTAAATAAAAGCAGTCTCACCAGTCAAACAACCTGGCTAATCATTCCTTGTCCTGTTTTGCCTAGTACAGTCAACCGGCTTTTTTGTCATGCACTGGTTACAAAGGCCAAGAATCTGGTTGGCTTAGATCAGATGGTTTCACTGGTGGAAAAGAAAAACCCCAAATAACCATTCATTCAAATAACTGGAAACAGCTTTTGATTGCATTTCAAAATGCCATGGCCAGCTTTATTCAATTACAAATGGGAGCAGTATGTACAGCACAAGTTGAACCAGGCCAATTGTGCCCCACAAGAGTGAATAATTGAATTCATTACAGTCAAATGTAATGCATTGTCAATTTCATTGGACTTCAATTATGCATTATTATTATAATTCAATGCTCGGAGACATGGATGACCTATATCATAATCGTAATGTCATAGCTTAGAATGTCAAATATTGTCAATTTGGAATATTGAATATAAAGAAATGCATTAATCAATAGAGCGAAATTCATATGACTGTAGTGAAACCAATCGCAAAGTAATTACACCAATTCTGAATAAAACCTATAGGAGTAATTACAAAGTAATTGCCAATTGCTCATGACAGTCATTTGAAATCCGCTCTATTGCAATCATGGATGCAATGACCAACTCTAGAGGGGTTTGGACTGGTTTGACTACTGTAAAGGCTGCCTGGTCTTATATAAATTTTATTTTGTTATTTTGATGCAACATTACTTCAGAGTCATTTGATTTCCAAACCTAATAATTTAATTCAATACCTCAAGAAAAAAACTTTAATGTAGTTAATATTATGCAAATTATTTTTTAAAAGATTGAATGTCACACACTCTGCAGTGACTTTAAACAGGCCCAATAGGTTACTCTGTAGCTCATGTATTCTTTAAATATGTATTTTCTGAATAATAAATTATTCTTTTATATTTATACACCTATCTGCTAGCATGCATCTCCTCATCTCCTGTGTTTAGACATTGCTTTCACACTTGTCATTGGGCGCAGTGCTGTGAAAAGATAATATAGTCATTCATGGATGCAAGGACTACAAAGAAAAATCCTGGATGGTATTTCCAAATTATAGAATTACATGTTGGTAACAACGATGAAAGAGCCTCAGTCAGCCTCCATTTTATCAACCTAGCAACATACCGAGACAGAGAAAGCATCCATTTCCATCTGCTGATTTAGGGAATGTAGTGAGATATTTTCGTTTGAATTCGATAAATGAAGTATACAACTTTGTTTGTAGATGGTAATTTCGCGATTTCTTAATTCTATAACAAAGGAGTGGCTGACTAGGGCTCTTTAAGAATTCTTGAGTTACTAACTTATTCTTGATTTTTTCTTTTTAGATTATATGTAAAGCGCCTAGAACAGTAATGTATAGGTGCTATATAAGCCGTTTTATTATTAAGCAATAAAAGTACTTTCCGCGTGCTCTCTGTTTTCTTACAAACACGAGGGGGATGTTGGGAGAACTGATCAAAACTTGAAAGACACGAGCCTTTCAAGTTTTATCAGTTCGACCAACATTCCCGAGTGTTTGTATGAAAACAGAGAGCACGCAGAAAGTATTTTTATTGCTTTTAGAAAATAACATACACACATGCGACAGCGTTGTGTGACAATCGTGTTTCTCAGGTCTCTTACAAACACGCTTTTAACCAATCAGAATGCGCACATTCACAATACAACATAGGTGTTATTTTCTAATACTTATTAAAGAATGAATGCATTGGAATAATTCTCCAGGGGGGAAATGATAAGTGGTGGTCATCTCATTTCATTTTCTAGTAGCAAAGCTGATGATACAGTCAGCTCTGTGGTTGTTTCAAAGAATGCATCAAGCTGCCCCAGTCACTAATGCCTAAAAAAATGTTAAAAGGGGAAACCGACAATCTACTGTGATTTACCTGGATCAGCAGCCTTTGCAGGGTTATTTGAGTGGCGGGTGACAACCTGATTGTCATTGGTGAGCTGGACATCTTGTTCACCTTCATTATATCTGAAAGAAGAAGCAATCATTACGGAGTTTAGCAATGCATTAAATATACATAACATTTTTTGTTTCACAACAATTAAACTTTATTCTCACTTTCCTGCAAAACGACTGAGTTTTCAGTTTGTACAGAGCTCTTCTAGTTAGGTGAATTTATTTCTAGATTTCGGATGAGTATGCCTATAATGATGATAAAGTTTCTTAATTTTGGATGTGAAGCCATGCAACAATAACACACTGCAGGGACAGCTTCCTCAGTGCTACATAGGAATCAATAATGGTATGCCACAACAGAGCAATGCTTGACTAACAGGAATGTTGAGCATATTCACAATGTAATGAGAAGAATAACATAACAGTACTGATGTGTTCTGGTTATTATAATCTACAGGGCAAAATTACTTGATGCTGATTGGCTAAGAGCAAGGGCATTTTTTCTTTATTGAGGGCAAAATTACTTTGCATGTCTCTGAAAACGTGCAGTCAATACATGCTCTGAATTTTGCCCTTTTATATCATAAACATGTAATCACATGGGTTCTTCGTAAAATTATGGATTAATTTCATGTGTGTTTTCAATTTTTTCAAATTGCCCTTGCTGCAGATGGCTCAGGCAATTTTGGAAAAAATTGAAAACACTCATGGAATTAATCCCTACTTTTACTCGGCCCCATGCGATTACCTATTCAAACAGAGAACATGTGATTACCTATTCAAACAGAGAACATGTGATGTCTAGTGCACCAACATATTTCCCTTTCTGGCAAGTCGGAAAGCGTAGGCTTTCCGTTACATTAGGGAAAGGAAGAACACTGGGGCTGGATTATTTCCGAATGGTATAATGTTTAAATGTGATTGTTCAAAGACTGTTCTTTCTTAGATTTATTGCCCAATCAGCTCCATAATTTGCGTTATGGCAACAAAGTAATTTTTACTGCAGTTTTCATAATTCTCCAAACTGGGTTCTGATGTCTGTCAATCAAAGTTATAAACAACAATAAAACTGAATCCAATCTGAAATCTATCTATTCATGAACATTGCCCAACACTTAGCATCCAAAAACATCGCACAGCGGCACAGTAAACTGTCAGGACATTTTAGACTGTTGGCGAAGAGTTATCAGAATGACGAAAACTGAAGGAAATCATAACAACAATATCTATATTTGTACAGCATGTAAATATTTAAAGCTTCAATTGACAGATAGTAGCATGTTTTCACCTACCGCAATAGGTTGCTCCGTTCAGACAAAGCTACTTGATCAGGACTGTCAGTGAACAGTACAGTATGGTGTGGCACAGGCATGTCTAGATTCGGGAGAATCCCACGGCAACCAGCACGAGGCACTTGAGGTAGGAAACCATGGTATACCAGGAGGTCATCAACTAGTATCTAAAGTAAATAGATAATAATTAGTCTGGGAAGACGAGGGTGTAAACAAAACTCTTGTGTGTATATCACTTAGTTGCCATGGTTGCTGCACAATGACTGTGTCCAACCCTGCATAGCGACCCATGCTTTTACTTCTGTTCTGCCAGTCAAACTTTTTGAGCCAATAACCTGTTTCGCCGAGAGCAGTCGTTTGGCTTCCGTTTGGTTTTCATTTTAGAGGGAAGCCAGGCGAGTAGAGCGAGTGCACTGGGCGAAACAGGGCAATAATCTGATTGGTTTAGATGATTTGACTAGAGGAACAGCAAAGCCAAAAATCCAAAATCAATTTGGGTCACAATGCGAGCCTGTGCGCCCGCGTACGCAAGCCTTTCTCACTGCGAGAAACGCCTGGGACCATGCCGCTATAGGCCTTGATTGTAGGTCATTGATTCCAGATTTTCGTTTCAATTTTTACTTTTCAGATGTGGACAAAGGTAAACCTGTCAGTAAATATTCACAAATCAGCAGAAGGCCCTCTCACCCCAAACTGCTGTACGCCTCGCATGGGTGTCTTGCTGTAATTCCACATTTTGATCATGGACACCGTCTTTGGCTCATCAAATATTACATAGATCAAGTTTATCTGCAAAGAACAACGGGGAGCCTTTAATGTTAACAATACAGACAGTATTCACGCAACAGTTTTACTACTATATCCCCACGCTTTTCGAACATCAAAGCACCAAAGCAAGCGTCAAATCACAAGCGTCAATCGCTACCTGGAAATGTCGCCAGCCCTCTCCAGACATATTAAGGCCCGTTTACACTTGCAATTTTTGCTGCAATTTTTGTCGCGAAAGTCGCGGCGATTTTTGTCGTACGTACGCGTCAACTGAAAAACACTAATGCAAACTAGGAGCAACTCGGAGCGATCTGCCGCGACTTTTGTCGCGTGATGTCGCGGAGATTTCAAACATGTTCGAAACTCTTTGCAACTTGATGCGATTTGAAGAAAAGAGTGCAAAGTAATCGCACCGGATTTGCATCTCGTTTACACAAGAGAGTTGCAACTCGCGGGCGAGAAAATCGCACGACAAAGGCAAGTCTAAACCGGCCTTTATAGAAATCTTCCGAGGGTAGAGATCTTCTGTAACTTTATTGTAATTAGCGACAGGAAGATAGGAGCACAAGGGAATAGGTTGCGCCAAAAGCTCTTTGCAAATGGTCCGTGATGAATAATTTTATCAAGCGCCAGTTGGCTCGTTATCATTATAAAAGTGGTCGCCCTGTTGACAAATTAAAGATAGAGAGGTTGTTCTATCAAGTTGAAAGGATCGAAAGGATTTTGGCTACGGTTTATACTTGCGAAAAATTGCCGCGACTCGCGCGACAAAAATTGCAGCATAAATCGCAAGTGTAAACTGGCCTTAACAAGAACACGAACCGTAGCTGTTTGGCGTATTTATTCGTTTCTGTTTTCGATATATGAATCAAGGTACAAATTTGTTTAGGCACTTTAGGAACAATATATGAGTAATATCATAAACTCGTCACTACAGACCTGCCCAGGGAATATGGGTGCCAACCACATGTGCTTGCCGTCCATGGAATCATTCACGCCGTCCACCAGCTTGTCCGGCGTTCGCGCGTCATCTGTCACGCACTCCAACACGTTTACGCTATGCGGAAATGCTGTCACGTCACTCGGAGATAACCTGATCTTGTAGCCCTCCGCATCATAGAACTCAACACCATTCAAACCAATATAGTACGGGTCACCCCAGCTGGTGAGTAAGTGGAACTGGAACACGACTGTTAAAAATCAGTTAAGGAAACAAGGTTGTTTCTTATTTGCATTACATGCTCGATGGCTTGCAATTTCTGTGTACATTGTCCCAGAATGGTAAGGTGTTAATTGCACTCTAACACTCTGAATAGACCTTGTCGAGGTTTTCTTATTTTGAAAGGCAACGGAAAGAAGATCCAACGACACAGCTGGAGAGAACACTCAAAATAAGTGAAATTGCAAAAATAAATGAAATTGCAAAACCGTTACAAGTTGCGACACAATGTGTAAATTTTCAGTTAGTTCGTTTGAAACTTGGCTGCAGAGCCTCCAATTTTACCTGCTCGGTATACAAGATTTTTTGTTAACCCAATAAATATCCCTAAAATGTTCAACGTTTGCAAAGCCATTTGTTTCGCGATTTTAATGAATGTACTCTTAGCAAAACAATGTAAACTTAGCAAAACATCGACAAGGTCTATTCCTCGATCACAAGCTCTCGGTTCCAATGATGGCGCTGACGTACTGTAAGGGCCGGAGACGACAAGGGGACAAGTTCCACAGTGTCGCATCCGTCTTATCGCAGGGATACGTCCCGTTGTTGTGTGAACTGGTCAGGCAGGCAAAACAAGTAAGAAGAAGTCCCTGCGACTGGGCCTATTTGCGGGACAAATAGCTGTGAGTAAATTGTCGTCCCCGGGTTAGTATTTAGACGATTAGCGAACTTATCCCTGGAGTTTTGTGCGATGTGTTCTCTAGTCTGTGCCGAGCTGAAAAGCTACGCGGGATCTGGGAACGAGATTGAAAATTAGAACACGTTGCGCGTCATAAAGGGTTGACGAGCGCGCGCACTATTTCTTTATTAAAATCTGTGAAGTCCATGCAGTCATAAAATAACTACTCCGTGGATTTTCAACAAAGGATACAACCCGTGGGCATTCGCGCAGGCTCATAGTCAGGAACCAGCTTCTTGATGTTCACGCGACTTTGCGACCTGAGATCAAATAACAGGGGTGGCATTATTCCTGAGCAGCCAAAAAAAGAAGCTAACATCAGATCTGACAATTGCAAAACTAACTGAAGGATCGACGCAAGTACAAGCGTAAGCGCAAGCAAATTAAAACGGATTTAATCTTTAATCTTTAATTTAAATAATTGCCCTTAGCATGATACTAATATGGCAATGGGGTCAGCGTGACCCACTACCTTGCTGCTCTAAAGGCGGCTAAACTGTCGGCTTCCGCCGCCTCCGCTGGGAGGTCATTCCAATGCGGAACTGTTCTTACAAAGAACGTGTACTTGAAGGCATTAATATCAGCGCCAATAGCTCTAAACTTATATTGGTGGCCTCTTGTTCTTGTGTACCCTGGAACTATTTCTTTGGGAACGGTATAGACACGAGCCCAGAATTTATTTTAAAGAACATATCTAAGTCCCACCCCAAACGCCTAGTCTCCAGAAGGGGCCAGTCCAGCGACTCCAGCATGCTGGTGACGCTGCTCGTTCGGGCGTAGTCGCCGGTAACGAAGCGAGCCCCGCGCCGCTGAATAGATTCAATAGCGGCGCAGTCTTTCTTTGTGTAGGGTGACCAAGCCGTGGTGGCGTATTCGGCTATGGGTCTTACTAAGCTCAGATACGCCCGCGCCTTGATGTCTCTGCTACAGGAAGACAAGTTTCTCTGTAGGACGCCCAGGACTCTGTTTGCTTTCTTCTTGACCTCTTCGCATTGTTTAGCCCAGTTTAACGTGCTGGAGATGTAAACACCCAAGTATTTCTGAAATTGAACTCCCTCAAGTGCCACGTTGCAGACGGTGTATTGACGGTATGAGGGAAATCTCTTCAGAGTGACTGACATTACCATGCACTTCTTAGGTGCGAATGACATTTGCCACGTGGCAGCCCATTCTTCAAGGGTGTTGAGATCCTGCTGAAGGGCTGCATGGTCCAATGGGGAGGCGATATTGCGGTACAGCACGCAATCATCCGCGTAGAGCTTGATACTGGATGAAACACTGGCGGGTAAGTCGTTAATAAACAACAAAAACAAGATGGGCCCTAACACAGTTCCTTGAGGGACCCCGGACTGGACTGGAGACCAGAGAGATGACGTCCCGTTAACTACGACGCGCTGCCGACGGTTGGAAAGAAAGCTGCGAAGCCAGGCGTTGAGGTTTCCGCGAAGCCCGTAGTAATTCGCTTTGAGTAGTAAGCGCTCGTGCGGAACTGAATCGAACGCTTTCGCGAAGTCCAGGAACACTACGTCGACCTGGCCGTGTGAGTTAAGGGTCCTGGCCCATTCGTGTGTGATGGTTATTAGCTGTGTCTCGCATGAGAGCCCTTGCAAGAAACCATGCTGGTCGGGAGAGATGATCGAATTTGCGGACAGATGGCGCGCCACTTGACAGGATACCACGTGCTCCATGACCTTGGAGACGAGTGACGTCAGGGAGACGGGGCGATAGTTCGCAGGGTCTGATTTTGCCCCGTTTTTGAAGATCGCCGACACGTTTGCGTCCTTCCAAGGTGTTGGAAAAATGCCTGAGTCGTGAGACTGTTGGAAAAAGGAGGCAAAAACCGGGGCTAGTTCTGTGGCAGCCATGCGGAGGACACTTGCTGGAATTTGGTCCGGTCCGCACGCCTTGTCCGGTCTAATGGACTCGAGCTGCTTCTTTATCCCGTTCCTTGTAAAACGAATGTCTGGCATATCGCTGAAAGGCGAAGTAGGAAGAGTTGGAAGGTTTTCTAGTCTCTCTTTGGTAAATACACTCTGGTATTGTTCGCAGAGAGCCTCCGCTTTGGCGTTATCGGTAGAGCAAACACGGTTATCCCAGAACAGAGCCGGGATTCCCATTGATTCCGTACGGAGAAGCTTCAGATAGGACCACGCCCTTTTGACACCACTTTGACAAGTGGGGCCGTCCTGAGAGCCAGGTGAAAGTCCTCCCATAACCTCGTTCAGGTATCTGTTGTGGGCGCCGCGCAGGCGCTTGGTAGTCTCGTTTCGAAGACGCCGATAGGCGAAGAGATGTTTAGGTTTACCAGTGCGTTTGGCACGCTTATGTGCGCGATTGCGCCTGTTCATCATCCGCTTTATTGATGTAGTGACCCAAGGGAGGTGGCGCTTTGATTTCGACATTTTGAAGGGCACGTGAGCTTCAATGGCCTTGTGGATGTTCTCAGCGATGGTCGTCCAGTTATCGTCCACTGAATTGAGTTCGGGATTAGACGCGAGGTAGTCCGAGGCAAAAACTGAGAGATTAGCTTTCAAACCTGCAGAGTCAGCCTTGTAAAATTGCCAGATCTTGCGTGGCGCTTTGGGTGTGAATTTTGGGCTCGCGTCAACTTCAAATATCACCGCGTCATGGTCGCTCATGCCTGATGTTACATGGCAAGCCTGAATGATGTTGGGGAGAGATGCCATGGCAAGATCGAGTGTCCGGTCAAGACGGGTCGGATGCTTGACGTGTTGTGAAAGACCGTACTTGTCAACAATATCCAGGAGGGCGCGGTCGCAAACATGGATGGGAACGTCATGACGCAGCCCTTGTGTTGACCAATCGATGCCTCCGCAGTTGAAGTCGCCTCCCAAGATCAGCTGGGGTACCCGTGGCTTACTGTATAGCTTGGCAAGATAGTCATCCAGGAGGTTGATGGCGGTGACGTCGGTGGAAGATGGATTGTAGAAACTTGATATAAATAGTTTCTTTGTTTTCGAGAATTGAATTGAGACCGTGATTATTCACAATCTTGGACGTCGAGGAGAGGCTCTTCGATGACAGTTAGGTCGCGTGAAGTAGCGATGAAAACACCACCCCCTGCCCGCGATCTGTCCTTTCTGAACACGTCGTATCTCTCCGAGAACACTGAATACGTTGGGATTTCTGAGTCGATCTTGGATTCGCACCCAAGAACCACGTCCGGCTTGTGGAGGTCTATCAGGGCGAGAAATTCGGCCTTTTTGTTGGCGCTTTTGATGCTGTTACAGTTCAACGACATGACCTTTAATTTTCGCCGCTGCTGACGCGCGGGACGATTTGGTCCAGTTGCGGGACTTGATGCGTGTAGAGGCGGTCCCAAGGGAATTGACTGGTTTGGCGAGGGACATGAATTAAATGATTCTAAACTCGTTAAGCAATTTCCATTATCAAAGTTAGATATGTCAAGGAGAAATGTTGTAGAGAAATTCGGGAAAGCACAACGATTACAAACCCAGACGAGGCCAGAGTCGTTAGCGAAGTCTTCGTATGATTGAGCTGTCATACCCATACAATTAACGTGAAACCAGGATAGGCACTCTTCGCACTCGATAGCCTTGTGGCAAGCTTTCACCGCTTTACAACATAAGCCACATGGGTCCCTAGGTGGTCCAGGATTAGGGTTGATATCACCGCCTTTAAGTAGCAGGCACACGAGGAGCAAACGTCGAGGCTGATCCAAGATGGCGTACGTCTTGCGATGTTTGAATTCCGAAAGAGCGGCTGAACCAGCCATGAACTGGTGTAATTCAGAACTACAAAGGTCGCCTCGGTGGAAATTAGCGGTATAATCACTAGACTGGTAGAAGTCGGACAGCCTAGAACGCATTAGAAGCGCCAAGAGAAGTGGTATTAGCGGACCACAAAAATTCGTGGCCGCCATGATGGATAACCGCTGATTTTAGATGAGCCCGTGTCAGCCACTTATTTGTTATTGTTTTAGAAGACGAATTACGTGTAGAAATCTCTTAACAAACATCTAAAAAAACGTTTCAGATTTGATTTACCAAATTCAAACGAGAACATTGCTCTATATTCTCTAAATCAGCCGATGGAAATGGATGCTTTCTCCGACTTGATGTTGCTATGCTGTGAAAATGGCGGCTGACACAGGCTCTTTAACGCAAAGTAAAGTAAATAGAACTAGCCAATCAGGAGTGAGATAAAGTGAACGACGAACCAATCAGGGAACGAAGTAAGTACGACGTGCGTGACCAAAGAAACAAGCGTCAACTGCAACTGAAAACAAATTGAGTTTAACTGGTTTTTTTTCGCATTTTGATTGCCCAACTGAACAAAGTCCCAAGGCCCAACCAATAGGAACTGATGTACTTTCGACAGCCATCTTGGAATTCGCTCTAATGTTGATTTGCGATTTGTTAGACTTGATTCACACTTGCGTCCAAGTGTAAACAAAAATATTTTCCTATGCTTGCGTTCAAGTGTAAACAAAAAATCTTTTGGCTTATTCTCTATATGGTAGTCCGAGTCGTATGAAAAATAACATTCATACGACTGCGGCGACCAATAGCGCTGCGCATTCAGATGACGTCACGCTAATTAAAATCTCAGACAAGCAAATGTACTTTTCACCCATTTCTCAATGAACGCAAAGCTTTATGTACATACCCTGGCTCGTATTTCGAGCGCGATCCTTCTGGATGGGATTTCAGAATGATTGTTTGTTTAAGTCTCGTGATCTAATTTTAGAATCTGTGCGCAGCGCCATTTTACTATATTGAAACCAGTCTTAAAGGGGCACTGTCACCGAGTCCCCGGGTTGTTTCAACAAAATATTAAAAATATGACCAGTGATCTACATAAACAACTCAGAATCCTATGTATACTGTTGTTATGTCCTAGAAAGAGAAAGGAACTGAAATTTGAACTATATAGGCATTCTTACGTAAGATTTAACAGCTTTTGCTATCAAATTTCCAAGTTTGAAAACTGTTCAGCCTGATACGAAATTCAAAATGTCATTTCACAATCCAATTCCATCCACTCGATAGCACACGGAAATACTTCAAAGTTGTACTCATCTTGTAGCTGAAAGGTTATTTAACAAACCTAGATGATTATTTTGTTCAATTTTTGTAAATCTGAATGCATTTAAGTTACCTAAATTAACCCTAAAATCGAGTAAAATGGTGACAGTGCGCCTTTAATGATCTGCAAATAAGTATATTAGTAATGCCTCACTCAGTCCAAACGTTACAGGGGTTTCAAAAAAAGGCGCCTACCGGCTGTGAACAGCCGTCTACTTCACTTCTGACCACCAGCAACTCCATTATTACTTCAATATTAAAGCAATAGTATACATGGATATGCCAAATATTATGTTGCCCTCAAAACGCAGAAAAACGCCTTTTCTGCTACCGAAATTTCAAAATTTCCCGCGGGGCTCAGGCCTTACGCCCTTCGTAAACCCAGCCGCCTACTTCCAAAACTTAACCTGCTACTTCAAGATTTATTGAAACCCCTGAACGCACCTTCTAGTAACATCAATGTTCCCAAATGGTGACTTGTCATCGTGAGGTTGTGACCTCGGACTGAAGAAGACGTCTTGGGCGAAATCGAAATGCACGTTTCCTGGGCCTGAGAGCAAATAAAAAAACATGAGATTGATACCATTGACTAAAATCTGGACATAAGAGCTGGCAAATACTGACCTTTTCGGAGGAGAAATCCATCCGTAGATGATATGGCTTTCCCGTCGAGAGTCACATGCACGATTTTAGCCTAGGTAAGGGATATCGGGAACTTTAAAGTCACGTCACCATCATATTCATGAGCGTAAATCACAGTTTTTTTGTAACGTCGAGTTTTGTCACAATATCAAGAATGATGTCATATCATCATCGTTGTCTGCAGCAACGTCTTCCTCTTCAATGCCATCGTCATTAATAACATTACGATCAATGCAATCATCGTCAACAACAAGTTCATGTGCTTCTTTTGTTATGTACACCAACATGACCGCTGCGCTTTTGTGATTTTATTCCCATAGGATGAGTGCAACCCAAGAATACTATGATCAGAATCACGAGAATCATCCACATCACCATACAGACTACTATCGTGATAATCCCAGTTGCACTCACCCCTCTGAACGTGCCATCAAGAGATTTGTTGTAGTTCCACACCCTCATGCCCAGTAGTTCCATCTTGTGGCCCAGGTCGATGGTAAGGGTGTGGCTCTCCCCCTCGGTAAAGGGGATTAGCCACATGTGCTCATCAGAGGTAGTTACGTTCGTGTTATCAATAACTCTGCAGAGAGAAAATGAAAGCTGATGTTTTAGTCGGGGACATACGAACCAATGAAACGACTTAGTAATAATCACGTCGTCTTGGGCTGCGCTAGTTATTCACATCACCTGTGTTTACTAGCACAAAAAGTGCTTTAACATTATTGTCTGTATTGAATGTTCTGATGACATTACCCCACGCACGTGAAACATACAAGCAAACGTCATTAGTATGGGCAAACGTCTATGAATAGGTACGCCTTTTCTAAAATGTCTGGGTTCATCACAGCAGCGTGTTAAAACTGTCTTACTTATCAAGAGTGCGGTCATCATGCAAGCAAACGTCATTAGTTTGGGCAAACGTCTATGAATAGTTACGGCTTTTCTAAAATGACTGGGTTCGACACAGCAGCCTGTTAAAACTATCTTACTTGTCAAGAGTGCGGTCATCGTCTCCATAGTCAGGTAGGTCATTCAGATCTCTTGGAGAAGCCTACAAGACAATAAGAAGAATCGCGAGAATGAGCGATCATTTGGACAAGGTAAAAGAAAAGGCAGGATCTTCTCATTGTGACGGACCTTCATGCCAAGCGGTTGAAATACGCTAGACAAAGAGAAGTCTAAATGAAAGGGGCTGGGCCCTTATGAATAGACCAAATCGGCTAACGGTGTTTACATCCTGTTACCACCCAATTCAGATCATGTAATGACTCCTTTGGGCGGTTACAATTGTCCATTTTTTCTCCCTCGGCCGAGCGCAATAGTATAGAACTAACAAATATGTCCACCCAAAGAAATCATCACATAATCTGAATTGAGTGGGAACAAGACGTAAACACCGTTAGCCGATTTGATCTATGGTCACCTAGAAAACAATAAAATCATTATTGTCACAAAATACAAAAATATTCTATGAAATTAAAAGATTTAGTTTAAATGAAACAGTATAGACTATTTCAGGGCATATAGAAGAAGGCTTGCTAAGATTTTAACGAACTTAGATTGCTGTGTTTGAAAAATGTCCTCCGTAGATCGAAAGTTTGGTTTAAGCTGCAATTATAATCCGCGAATATCTTTTGCAATCCTACATCAAAGTAACATTAAATTTTCACTATATCACGCTGAAAGCATTCTTTACTAGTTCGAGTGGTTATTTTTAATTGGTAATGTTAAAATATTCCGTGACCATGTTTCGTTAAAATCCTCATTGGTCATCATACCTCCAACATGTCCATTGTCAGGGGAATGGCGTTCATATCAGGACCAAACAACTCCAGTCCCGTCAGACCGAGATAGAAGGGATCACCCCAAGTGCTCAGGAAGTTGAGCTTTACGACTACAAAATTAAATAAAGATTTTAGTATCATTTGACGAGTAGTCCGTTTTAACCGCGTCGATTCTTCGGCAAGAACATTTGAAGAGTGTACACACCTTGCCCAATATAACAGCCATTCATTAGAAAAGTGAGTTCTGTATCGGTACCTAAAGAGAACAAGTACACCTGCATGACATAACATGTACAGGAAAGGAAATACATTGCGAATAGCAACGCCATTCTAAGATACATACATAGACTTTATTTTACCACGGTAAACACACTCAGTACAGATAGTTACAATAACACTTACACTTATACAATGAACAGTACTGCTTTTTACAGGTTTGCCGTGGGAGAGCTGGGTCTAGAAAGCATGAATATTCCCGGGGGAGGGGGGGGGGGGGGGGGGGGGGGTAGTCCACTAATTTTTGGGTAGGGGTGTGCCATAGAAGTCTCGAAAACCTGACCCTATCAGAGACCAAACATTCTCGTTTTTATACCCTACTGTAGACCTACAGTCAAAATTGTATACCCTACCGCAGACCTGAAGTTAGTCACCAGGGTGGTCCAATTGGTCGCAATCAAAGCGGTATTTTGTTCATCATGAAAAGGTTTTAAAATAAACTGTCTTCCACTAATTGCGGTACAACTTTGATCTAAGATTTGTTTGCATTGGGTAGCGATACTGAAATACATACCCTATCAGAGACCAAACAAGCGAAAATCTATACCCTACCGTAGACCTCAAGAGCTCAAAAAACATACCGTAAAGGGCGGCGCATACCAGTACACCTTATATGAGGGAGTACCCCCCCCCCCCCCCCGGGGGGGAATATTCTCGAGACCCTCTTGAATTTTGTAAGTGAGTCAGTGGTGCGCAATTCAGGTGGAAGGTCGTTCCACAAGACGGCACCACTATAGCTAAAGGAACGCTTTATGTAGTCAGTACGTGGCTTTGGAACGGCTACCTTATTATCTGCAACCCTGAAATTGTAGGAGGCTTCGCGACAACAATATAAGATGGGGCTAGGCCATGTAATGTTTTGAACATACTAATTGCTTTCTGTCTAGCCCTTTTAAAGACCCATCACCAACCGAGAGCCTTTGCGGACTCTTAGCCAATCAGAGCACTCGAAAAACAATGGATCAATTTGAAAACAAAAGAAAACGGGGCGCAAAGGCTCCCGGTTGGTGATGGGCCTTTAACATCAGCACTAGGATCTTGTTTTTCGGATGAGACAATAAACCAAGGTCCCGTCTCGCCTTTACTACCCTATCCAGTTTCAGGGGGACGTTAAAGAAGAACTGACTCTCAGTTTCTGTGGTTATGACAGCCGTTGGGACCCAGCGCAATTCAGCTTTCGAGCTGCAAGTCTTGGTCTCCAACATTCACATTCATTCATTCATTTTTTGATAACTTCGAGTAAAATGTGCTCCTGCTCTTCTACTGGAAAATCCTAGCCATCGCGACGTTTTGATTGGTTGGATTGGTCGTTCTTTTGATAACGTAAAAGATAAGGCAATCCATTAGTTCTAGACCTAAAGCCATCCCTAAGTTCAAATACCTGTGTCTATGACGTCATGGACAGGTTTTGGTTCGATCTTCTTCCGTTCTCGGGCGCATGTAAAAGGACGATCACCTTTTGCCTGCAATGTGTAAACAAATAAATAATCATTGAATTAACTAAAATGATGATGCAAGTGCAAAGATCCTTTAGGTTGTCTTTGGTGTAGCCACGTACTGACAAAGACGGACAATCTAGAATTAGTTCGATGGAAACAATGGGTGATGGAAATTCGCTCGTCTATAGGCACGGCGCTCCGCCCACACCTCGTGTTGGAGGAAACTAACTGCAGAATCTGTGGTGCCGACACGCACTGAGAAAGGCGGGCCATCTAAAATAATTTCGACGGTACTCCGCTCGCACCTCTTCGCGTTGGAGGATACTAACTGCATAATCCGTGGTGTAGGCACGTACTGACAAATACGAACCATGTAAACTAGTTCGATGAAAACCATAGTCTATCAGCATGGCGCTCCACTCGCCCTCTTATTAGTATAGCGATAGAGCAGATTTCGTATCAATGTGTCAAGTGTCAAGTGCCGTGACACGGCGCGGTACTGTCGCGGTGGCGGTACGGAACCTGGCCTGCTGTAGATACGGGATGAAATTGCGTTGTCGCGGTACGGTCACGGTAGCGGTGCGGCACTTTTCACAGTCATACGAAAGCGAACGTCCGTAAATCGAGAGAAGCGAACGTCCGTAAATCGAGAAATCCCGCGGCGGCGCGCTTCGGTTTGTTTGTTTTCCCCCCGTGGCGCGTCTCTCTCTCTCTCCTGGTAACTCGACAATTGTAAACAAACCGAAGCGCGCCGCCGCGGGATTTCTCGATTTACGGACGTTCGCTTCTCTCGATTTACGGACGTTCGCCGGAGAAGGGGCTGCAAGCAGTCTATACGAAATCTGCTCTAGAACTCATTATTCAGGCTGCTTTTGTACCTTTGAAGGAGACATGACGGCGTCTTCCTCCCGATCAGCAGTTGATGGTCGGTCCCCTGCACTACACATGAGTGCGTCCTCCTCCTCCGGGACCGCGTATGTCTGATCATTAAGAGCCATCGCCTCTAATATGTCTTCATCCATAGTGAACAGGATCGTCTGGGAAAGAGCAACATTCGACGTCAAGAGGACCTTGGGCACATTCTCGTACCCAGAGCTCCCTGCTCTGCTGCTCTGGTGCCAATGACGCATGCGCGAGAATTGATACAGAGGCGTCGAGGTAAACATCATTCTGCGCATGCTCCAACGTTAGAAAACAGCCAATCAGCAAAGGTCCTCAAATTGCTGTCACAAAAGCCTCCACTGCGAGATGACGAGAAACTTTCATAAAGTCAGCTTAGAAGGAGGTTGATCAGATGTGTTTTCATGAGTTTTCCAAACGTGTTTCTGCCATTCAAAATGTCATTCTCATAACGGTCCTTCTTTAAGCGACAACGTTTTGAGCCGGTTTTGTACTAGTTTTGTCGTTTCTGCATTCCAGGAATTTTCTAGGCGTCTCTAAAAGAATTCCAGGACTTTCCGGCTTTTCCAGGAGTTGTAGGAACCCTGGCTGAGGCTCCAAGGGAACCGAGAGGTCGCCAGTGCGACTTCTAAGCTCCCGGTCGTTCTAAGCTCCTAGTTACATTAACACGAACAATTGGCGACTACAAATTAAAGAGCCCTAGTCAGCCACTCCTTTGTTATTGTTTTCAGTCGATATCAAACAACGAATTACGTGTAGAAATCTTGAAATAGTCTTCTAGAAACAAAGCTTTATTATTCATTTATCGAATTCAATCGCAAATATTGTACTACATTCCCTAAATAAGCCGATGGAAATGGATGCTTTTTCTGTCTCGGTATGTTGCTAGGCTGACAACATGGAGGCTGACAAAGGCTCTTCAATGACAGGTTTGCTGGATTACAGGAGCCGAGTCAACCTGCCCATAATGCATTGCTTTACCGCCATTTTCGATACAAAAATGCTTTCTTTTCGTCAGTTTAGCGCATTTCACCATACAAACACGAGAACAACTCGTAATAGTAGAATTCTTTGCATTAAAGGGGCTATGTCACGGTTGTTTCAGCAAAATGTTATAAAAAAATACCAGTGGGCTATGCAAACAACTCAGAATCATATATTATACTGTTAAGAAAAAGGAACTGAAAATTGCATCGTATAGGCATACTTACGTTAGATTTTATAGCTTTCGCTATCAAATTTCCAAGTTTGAAAACTGTTCAGGTTGGTAAGAAATCAAAAATATCATTTCGGAATCCAATTCCATCCGCTCGATAACACACGAAAATACTCCAAATTTGTGCTTAACTAGCAGTTGAAAGGTTATTTAACAAACCTAGATGATTATTTTGCTCATTTCTTTTGAATTTGGCTACATTTAAGCTACCTAAGTAAGCCCTAATATCGTGACACTGCTCCTTTAAGTCAGAGTTTCTGATGCAATGAACCATAACAGAAACAAAGCAATGCATGGATAGTGTGAGACGGCCCGTTTCATGCTTGTGTTGGACAAATACTACACTTTTTCACTCCAAAGATGAAACAAGTAGGGTGAGGCCTATAACTTACATCGCCAAATGGTTCTTCCGTTCCCAGAGTTCCACTTGCCCTGAAAAATGTTGAATTTATTATCAGATCAAACAGATCAGGCTTTTTTCACCCTCGGTATTTGGGGCGCGCTTGAGAAATAGTAGTTTGGATATATTCTCGCACATCTGTATCGTTTAGCAATTTTGGAATTTCGCGCTAAAAGAATAGACCTACTCGGCTTGGGCGTAATGGTTTGCCCATTTCAGATCGCGTGGCATTCCCATGAGTATTCTCTCTCAGTTTAATGCTTCCATATTCATATATCCTTCGGTGCGTAGCAGAAAAAGAACGAGAGAATACTCATGGGAATGCCACGTGATCTGAAATGGGGAAAACATTACCGCCAAACCGGGGAGGTCTATTACTTTCTTCTGTAAACGTCAAAACTACGCCTGGTCCTGAGGTTATTATCAGATTGAAGTAAATTATAGTTGGGATTAAAAGGATTGAAAGGATGTGAAGTACCTCTGAATTTCACCCTGAAAGATAGGACTCCCGTCTAAGGTCATTTCAACATCTCTTGCTCCTCGGTAAGAGTGGATCCGGGACTTGTTGTAGTTCTGCGCAGCAACAAATATTAAGTAATTAGTAATACAGCGTCCGTGGTGTTGCCTCTTTTAGACAATAATGTACTACACAAAATGATTTTACCTTTATTTGAGGGTAAAGCCTGGTTTCCATCGCACGATCGCAGATCGCGATGTAAACTGACGTCTGCGATAACCGACGATGGCAATCGATCGCAAGTGATCTCAGAAAAACAAGCCCTGGCTAAACTAGGACACATGTAGTGCGCACCATTGTAGCCGGACACATGTTTCCTTCATGTTTCCCTGTTTAGCCACGCGAGAAACATTGTTGCAGGCGACAAATTTTGTAGCCGGGACACACAGAAATGTTTCTTCGCGAGACAAGAAACATTTTATGTGTCCGAGACACACGCGTGCAATGTTTCCTAGTTTAGCCACTCGGGGAAACATGCAGGACACAAATGTTGCGCGCTACATGTGTCCTAGTTTAGCCGTAGCTATAGACTCGTGTTCTGCAATCCGTTGTTAATTCATTGAAATGGTAAGGTAGTTTCTCTTACCCATACTCTGATCATCGCTATCCTGATTGGTCTACTAAAGGTGATATTAATGTAGTGATTGGACATCGCGGTGAAGGGCGCCAGCCACAAATGCATATCATCCCTTAAAACAAAACCAAGGTTATTAAGATGGACAGGAGCCTAATACCTAGGAGCGTCAATCTAGTCGTAGAAATGTGTAACAGCGAATTGGAAATAAAGGAGGTCTGAAGTTATTGCTCGTAGTGAGCGGAGAGCAACACTAATCTGCTACAGTAGCCCATTACCTAGGAGCGTCCATTTAGGGGTAAAAAGGTGTAACAGCGAATTGGAAAATGAAGCAGGTCTGAAGTTATTTTTAGAAAAATAGATTTGCCGCTTGAATAGACTTCTCTGGACAAAGAATACGCTACATGCATTCTAATTGGCTAAAGGAATGTGTGACGTAAGCTTTGCGTGAAACTTTAAAACTTAAAATAACTTCATAGATGCCTCATTTTCCAATACGCTGTTACACTGTGATGATCACTACTGTAACTCAGCATGTGGAGATTCGGTACTTGGTATGCGCTTGGGTCGCTGGTCACCGAACAAATCGCTGGCTCGTAAAACGAGAAACCGCTGAAATGTTTTTCGTTTGCGGGCGACGAAATGACGCGAACGCTGTCCGCTTTCGCGGGATTTTTCTCCCCGTACTTTATATCCAGCAGTAGGGAAACAGTGCACCTAATTCGGAGTGTGCGCCGCGTTGTCAGGTTTATGAAGATTTCAATCACCAGAAGAGATAAACACACTATCTTGTTATTCATAAGTTTTTAATTACAAACTCTTAAAACGAAGGTTAAATACAACGAGCCCAATTATTATGAGATTAGATAAGTTTGAAATTTCGTTATCGCGCAAATTATTATATGCAATTTAGCTTCCTGGAAAGAAAAAGCTAAAATTCAAGTCGACCATCCAAAGAGCCATCTACGGCAAGCAACTTCATTAGAGAAGGAGACTGGAGGACAGAAGACAGCTGTAAAGTAGAAAAAATATATTTATAAAAACTGTTTCATTATTTTGTCTGCAGCATAAAGATACGCACAAACAAACATAAGAATCTAAATTATTTTTGTGATAAAATGTGGTCAGCTAAATTAGAGGAGGAAAGAACTAGGATATTGAATACAAATTGTAAACAAAATGTGCAGCCAGATTTGCGGGTTTACCCCCGTGTAAGAACCATTCCCAGAGGACATCATTGTTGTGTTCAGTTATTTCATCGTGATTCGTTCTAGTAAACAAAAGAGGCTTTGTGACGCAACTCATGAACAATACACAGTCCGTGTAGCCAGATTGGCAGAGATCATGGTCAAAAAATATGCAAATTAACTTGTTTTGTTAGGTGAACGATTTGAGCAAATTTAAAACTAAATGCCTCGGCAATGACCGACTCCGAATGGACAACAATGCAGTTTAAAAAGATAAATAAAGCAAATTAACTCACCTTTTCGCTTTTATATATTTGTAGTTTACGTCGATGTCAACAAACAATCTCTCAATGGTGCTGTTATAACATAACAATGGCCGCCATGTTTGCTACGAAGGACTTCTTCTCTGGCCATACTAGAAGGACGAGAAGCGTATTTTTCGACCATGTAGCCGCTATTTGAAGCATCCTAAGCATCGACCGGCCTTTTGAATGATAATAGGATAATGCCGAGGAATATTTTAAGCATCTTCAGCAACATTTACGCAGAAATAATCCAGAGAAATCGATGGGACAAACCGAAACGTAACGCTCCACTCTGACCAGATTCCATTCCCTTTGGCTTTCTAGCGCATGCGTAGAACTTATTCTCCACCTCTTCTGTAACTCAGTGCAACTCGGCGCGATCTGCCGCGAAGAAAGGAGAGCACAGAAATTGCACCATGCGTTTTTTACGAATCCGCGCGGTCTGCCTGTGGTTTTTCAAATCTAATCGCCAGGCCCTTTGGCCGAGAAAAACAAAAACAAAATGGCGACCAAAGGAATATTTTTTCTCGAAGTTCTGGTGAAATTTCCTGCTTTTTTCGCTTAGATACGAGGAAAAATAATTACCCACCTTGCAGACCCAGTGAGATTATCTTACGAAGAACCCCCAATACATTAAAGCTTTGAACTCATTGGTGGTCACATTATCTGAAGCAGCTTATTTCGCCTTTTAAAATGAGTGCAAAAACTAATGTGCATATACCTTGTGCGGAACACGCCATCTATGAGATTAGTGACGACCCTGGGATCACTATCATAGTCAGCAAGGATGTTTATATCGGAGGGATCTGCTGCGATCTGAAAAATCAAACCACCATAAAAAATGAGATCAGAATGTCCGAGGCAATCCTGAATGGGCTATTTCAGCTATAGGGGGCGGGGTGGGGTGGAGGTGGTGGTTATAAGCGCCCGCCAATTACTAGGAGTAAGGCCTCTGACATGCACCACAATTATGAAGATGCAGCACACGTGATTTTGCCAATGTCCTTTAGTTTCCGCCATTGTAGCGCACACCAACATTCGAAGTCGGTCTACCTAACAAATTTAATCCGCTCAAAGTTTAGCAATCGTTCATCGGGATCCCATGAAAATTTTCATACTGCTTCCTTGAAAGTAAATCTTTCGATTTTAGATAATAACTTTGTATTTTGTTACAATAGTTATTTTCGTGGCCTCAACCTTACCTCGGCGATCTCGGCTGGTTTGCCTTCATCAGTAAAGACTTCTATCCCGTTAAGGCCAACATAATGTCTGTCTCCCCACGTGGAACGGATATTCATGACGAGTTGTTTGCCACGAGGAAGGGTCGGGATCTCAAGGTCAATAAGCCTACTGGAAGAGCGAAATAAAATAAGTATAGAATGGAAAACAAAACAAAACAAAATGACAGAGAGACAGACAGAGTCAGACAGGATAAGTAAAAGTCCTTTGAGCCTTTGGAAATTTGCAACAGTCCACTTTATATAAGATGATGCGGCGACTCCGCACGAGCGTCCACTTAACTGTCATCCTCAAACACGCCGAAGTACAAAGTGTGACGTACCCTACTTTAGTGGATTAGTATCAGGCGAATCCCGTAGTTTACTTTGTCAGTCCTTTGAGCCTTTGGAAATTTGCAACAGTCCACTTTATATACGGTGATGCGGCGATTCAGCACGAGTGTCCACTTACCTGTCATCCTCAACTACTGGTGAAGGCAGCTGGCGCTCCTCATCCTTTTGCGGGACCGGACGAGGTGAAGCACTGGAGAGAAACTCATCAAGCGCATCTTCTGCAAACGTGAGCAAGACAAGGAGTAAGGCATTCAGGGTTGCTACCATTATTCAGAAACGTTCCCTAAGCGAAACCCGTACCTTCCGGACGGAGGTCGGGATATGAATGTTACAAAAGAGAACCACCTTCGTTTCCATTTCCAGTGCGTTACACTTTCTAGTGCGTTCCCTTTTCTAGTTTTTTATATCTAGTATCAACAGGTCATTAGCAATGAAGTACAAAAAACTATATAGAGCGAATATACCTAGCCAATCATGAACGAGGCCTAGCGAATGGTTTCCCAGTCAGCCAATCACAAGCCAAGTAAACCTACGATCACGCTGTTAGCACGTGACAGTTTTCTTTGTACGCCAAGCCAAGTAAAAACCTTTCACACGGCGATCACGCGATCACTAAATACACAGCTGCGTTTAGTTCAAAATATGTCACATATACGCAAGTTTGACCTATGGTCACAATGAGTTTCCTGTAGCTCAGTGGTACAGCGTCTGACCGGTGTCCAGAAGGTCATGGGCCCGGGGGGGGGGGGGGGGGTCTCCCAAGTAAGAGTGATAGGGGTGCTCGTCGGGACATCGGAAAATATACCCTAAAAAATACCAGGACATAAAAAATCCACCCCCTAAAAATACCTTATAAAACAAAATGACCCCTAAAAAATACTAACAATAAACCCTTTTTGTGATTGTTAATTGTTTCTTATCTCAAAACAGGCCATTTTTTAGAGCTATAAATGAAGAAAGAAAGCCAGAAAACGTTTTGCTTGGTTTGTGACCCTTTCATTCATTTGCGTACCCCTAAAAAATACCATTTATTAGTGAAAACCACAATGTTTCTCCGATACACCCTAAAAAATACCGGAGAGTCGATTTTGACCCCTAAAAAATACGACGAGCACCCCTATCAGGTCGACATGTGAAGAACCCCCCCCGGGGCCATGGGTAAGATTCTTATCTGATGCTCAGACATTTTCCTACTTTATTTAAAAACTATACCGTGTTTCTGCATATCAAGATCCTTTGTAATGCGTCCTCGGTGAGATTTCTCAAACAAAGAGAGCACATTCCATGACTCCTCTAGACTCAAGCTTTGGTTCCTACAAGGATAACGTACCATGTCAATAGACCAATTTCGATATATTAATATTCTTACTTGACCCGGAGGATCAGGGGAATAAATCAAAAGAAACCGTATCGATATCGAAAAATGAATAATTTATTTCTTTTGTTTTATTACATTGACCCTCGTACTCAAGTTGGAATTTTAATATACCGAAAGTGGTCTATTAGACTTGCCAAAAGTCGACTTGTCTTAGTATACGACTGAAAGGGAGCGAGGCCAGTCGAAATAGGTCGCGCAGCGAAAAGAAGCGAGCCATGCAAATTCGACGCGAAGCGACCAGCGAGCGACACGCGCGACAACGAGTGACTGCGAAAGTCTTTGGTGTAATTTGATTTCAAAATTCGAAGAGAATGGTTTACTGGTTCTGCCAGCTCAATCAGTGATCTTGCCTTGCTCAATGGACGATTCCAGTTATAAGCGCGCACGCTCTACTTGTTTTAGAATTGCCTTTGGAATGTCACACAACTGTAACACAACTACCGATATTACGCGCGAGCATTCGTTATAGCTGGAATCATCAATTCACCTGCAAGACAAAGAATAAGAGCTACTCACATCCTCCATTCGTTCCGTCTGGATTTCGCGTCCTGGTCCTGCGAGGGCTTGCTGGAAGGGGAGGAATCGGCAGGTGGGCGGGGCGGTTCCAAGTGGTCGGGAACTGGTGGCGGGGTATCACGTCTACGACCATACACAGCTTCACTCAACCTCTTAGCTTCCTTCAACTTAAAAACAATAGCGCAGCGAGATATATTAGAATATAAACCTGGATCGTTTGACAGGAAGGCCTCACAAATAACTCGTAGAAGTCCAACACCAGTTTAGTGCCTGCGAGAAGGCGGGACTTCATAGAACTTCACACCAGTAGTATAGGATATGTGATCGGTAGTATAGGAGGGGCCGAATTAGCCGTTTTTTCGACACGAATACTAATTATTCGGAAGGAATATATAATGAGCTCAATGACATCAATCAAGTCATTGGAGCTACAATTGTAGTAAAATTTCCCTTTTGGAGAAAAAAGAAAGTTAATTCGGTCCCACCTATACTACTGCGAACTGCGGGTTACATGCAGATAAAAGTCCTAAACGCGTAAGATAAACACTTACTTCGTCAGAAAGTTCATCGTCCAAGCTAGTTGGTAATTCATCTTTTGCGCCCCTACCGGATATCAAAGAAATATCTACTATAAAAACCATATGCGTCATATAAGAACATTGCAGCTCGTGATTAAGTTGGGTAAACTCTACTGACCTTGCTGCTGAAAAAGTATCAGGCCATGTCTCCTGTTCTTTACCCGGTAGGCTGTAACTTCTTCCAGTAGGTACCCCAGCTCTCAAGCGACTTGATCCTCTCTCCCCTGGGGACGGGGCAGGGGAGACTCTGGATGGCACATCCCTAGGGGTAATACCCTGGGGCAACCATATATCGGTGGCGCTGCTACTTCTCTTACTGTCTTTTCCTGAATCTGTCGAAACGAAAATATATAACAAGGCTGTTAATCTCAAATTGCGATTGGCTCAAACGTCCATGACGTAGTGTTAGACAAGGGCATACCACACAAAATAAAAATATAGTAAACAATGCTCTTCATTCAGAGAGATTTGAGCAGATTTCGTATGACTGTGAAAAGTGCCGCGACAAAATTTTGCCGCGCCGCGACTACACGATTTCATTCCGTATCTACATCACGCCAGGTTCCGTTTCACGGTCATACGAAATCTGCTCTAACAAACACTGTTACCTGTAGTTTCTTCTAGCCAGATAGGTCTAGACTTTGACCTTGATGAAGACCGAGACCTAATAAATTCAGGAAAAACAGAAATTATGTTGAAAATGCAATGAAAAATGACAGGATACAAGAGATGAGAATATGTTTAGACCAATGAATAAGGTTTACCTGGACGGTCCTTTCCTGGTGCTGGCGTCAAGCCATGGCGGCTTGTTAGGAAGCGCAGCAGAGTCACCCCTTAAATATAATATATAGATTTAGCCACTGGCTAAAAGCGGAGCTCCCGGTTACATATTTTTATAAAAGGGTGCGTTTACCTATCTTGTTGGGCCTTGGCTAGGGAAAAAGTCCTGCAAAAGATTAATAATGTGACTTGTCGCGACGTCACTTGCTACAGAAACATTCGTGTTCTCCATTGCCATACTTGCAAATTCAGATTTTTTTATGTTGCATTTCAAAGAGCTCCATACCAACATACTCCGGATGACTTTTCTAGATTTAATAACGTCATCGATGACGTCATGTCACGTGATCTTGTAGTGCATCCCCTTGCCTCCAAAATAAGTTTACCCAAGTTTGGTCACCTAGCGATGTTGCCTTCCTGAGATATTCACTTTTCTAGTTTTGATGACGTCATGTCACGTGACCTTGGTAGTGCACCCCCTTACGTCCAAAATAATTTTACACAAGTTTGGTCACCTAGCGATGTTGCCTTCTCGAGATATAGACTTTTCTAGTTTTGATGACGTCATCGGTGACGTCATGTCACGTGACCTTGGAAGTGAACTCCCCTTGCCTCCAAAATAACTTTACCCAAGTTTGGTCACCTAGCGATGTTGCCTTCTTGAGATATTGACTTTTCTAGTTTTGATGACGTCATCGATGACGTCATGTCACGTGACCTTGGTGGTGCACTCCCCTTACCTCCAAAATAACTTTACCAAAGTTTGGTCACCTAGCGATGTTGCCTTCTTGAGATATTGACTTTTCTACTTTTGATGACGTCATCGATGCCGTCATGTCACGTGACCTTGCTGGTGCATCCACCTTACCTCCAAAATATTTTTACCCAAGTTTGGTCACCTAGCGATGTTGCCTTCTTGAGATATTGACTTTTCTAGTTTTGAAGACGTCATCGATGACGTCATGTCACGTTACCTTGGTGGTGCAATCCCCTTGCCTCCAAAATAACTCTACCCAAGTTTGGTCACCTAGCGATGTTACCTTCTTGAGATATTGACTTTTCTAGTTTCGATGACGTCATCGATGACGTCATGTCACGTGACCTTGGTGGTGCACCCCCCTTACCTCCAAAATAATTTTACCCAAGTTTGGTCACCTAGCGATGTTGCCTTCTTGAGATATTGACTTTTCTAGTTTTGATGACGTCATGTCACGTGACCTTGGTAGTGCACCCCCCTTGCCTCCAGAATAACTTTACCCAAGTTTGGTCACCTATCGATGTTGCCTTCTTGAGATATTGATTTTTCTAGTTTCGATGACGTCATTCCGGACGAACGAACGAACGAACGAACGGACGAACGAACGCACAAACCGGAAGTCCATGACAGAATCGTTCGATGCATATACACTTTTATTTGTTCCTTTTTCTCCTGCATGTAGCTATGGGGCTCCGCACGCGGGCGCCTTCGGCGCCCCAGGGAGCTCCGCTATAATATAAAGATTTAGGCCCTGCCTAAAAGCGGAGCTTCAAAAAAAGCTTTGATGACATCATCGATGACGTCACATCACGTGATTAGGTATAAGCATCCCGTATACCACCAAGACAATCAATTTTGTACAAGTTTTGCTGCCTCATCACCCTGCAATCATGAGATATTATTTTCTCGAATTACACAAACGCCATTAAATGATGACGTCACATCACCTGACCATGCTGTTACATTTTCCAGGCCAGCTAGACAACTTTGTCCAAGTTTGGATGTCTTACCACGTTTCCTTCCTCAGATATGAATTTTCGGCCCGCGATGGAGCTATCAATGAAAATGTTGTTTACTTATTGGATGTCATGCGATTCCTCAGCAAGGAGGACGTCTCTATTTCTAATAAACGTAAGACGAAATCAGGGACATTGCTCTCTATGCTGAGCATTACCTTGGTATAAAAAGCATGTGCATTTAGTGGTGTTGAAGTGAACAAGAGATAAACAGGAGGACCTAAATGCATACCTGGTAGAATCACCAGTATCTTCACTGCGAAAGCCAGAGCTGGAGGAGAGATTTGGAGTGGAGGTGGACCGCATGATCAGACTTCCTCTAGTTTCACTCTTGATATCTTGTCGTGAGTGTAACAACTGATCCAGTAATGAGCCTTTCGCACTGAAACAGATTTAGCAGTCATGTTAGCAGTCATGTCCCACCGTTTGTACCCAGGACACCGGTCAAGACACCGGTCAAGCGGGAAAGGTCTATTTCCGACTAAGTTGGCTACTAGCACAACAGACTACAAGGGAGCTTATCCCCCTGGGGGGGGGGGGGGGGGGACTCTCATATTTTTGGGGCTGGGTTGCTCGTCGGGAACTTGCGATTTTGACCCCTAAAAGGTACCAACAAGACGTATTTTCCCTCGTAATTTTCTCGTATTTTTTAAGAGGGAAAATACGTCCGAAATTCAGGCTACCAACAAGTGCGGTTTGCTTGATTTGCTAGAACGGACCTCTAACAGGTACCTATCTGGAAAACATTTTAAGTTGAATTTAACCCCTAAAAGGTACCAGAGGCCTCCCCCCCCCCCCCCCCCCCCCCCCGGGAGCTTATCTCGTCCCTTGAGGAATACCGTCTTTTGGAAACACACGGCCAGACAGCGCATTACCTACTTTAACTTGTTGAGACCTGCTGGTTAGGAAGGCCACTGTCCACGTTATTGTGATCTCATGGATTCCTAAACTACGTAACTCATGAACCAGCACAGTGTGGTCTACCAGTTCAAATCCTTTACAGAAATCCGTAAACAGGATGCGTTTTGATCGATACTGCGCTATCTAGTTGAGCATGGAATGTACGTTGTCTGGAATGTACATCGTCAAGCGGAGTTCGCAATGTTGTCAAGGAAAAGCTTGTGATTTTGAAAACTTTGTCTCGACATTTGACGACATTCCTTGACAACATTATGAACCAGCCTTGACAACACGCTTTTTGAGACAGAAAAATGAAACGTTAAAACTTTAGGCGATCCACGCGCAACTGGACAGCGCAGTACATATCTCCAGCATTTGATGGAAAAATTATTCTTGTTTCAAATTTAACCGTAGATTGACAGGACGTCCCCAGGGATTTACTGACCTGCTTTGGCCGGGAGAAGGACTCTGGGCCTGGGGCCGGGCTGGCTTAGAGCTCGGACGGGTAGTCTTCGGCGAGTCCACACGAGTGGACTTATTGACATTCTCGGATTTTTTCGGCATTCTAAGTAGAAACAATATTCAAATAGCATAACATGGATTATAAATACAATCATTACTGCGAATATTTAGTATGCAACGAATCCAAACACAAACTTGAATATGGAGCTGAAGAGCGATGCTGCGCGTTTTATCACCCGACCGAACAATTTGTCTTGAAAAATAGTGTTGCAGAAAGTAGAAGTCCGTCCTATTTCTTGCAACAAAACTTCTCGTTGTTGCTCGTTTTACCACCGCGAAGGAAATTTGGTTGGTCAGGTGGCAAAACGCGCAGCATCGCTCTTTTTGCAACAATGTTGCGAGACAAGCTGCGAGCGTTTTTGTTGCTCGTTTTACTTCCCCTTACGATCAGACAAGTCTGTTTGTATCGGACTACGTCACAGCATGGGATGATATTTCATTAGCACTTTAGCTTTCAAACAAGGTTAATTCCTTATCTCCATTACGTCACAGCCTGTGGCATTGACCAATCAGGCGCCGGTATTTTTCTAACTTGCAACATGCCGATTTGTTTTTGGTCGCGCTCTTCAGCTCGTTTTGCAACAATGTTGCGCGACAAGTTGAACAATTTTGTTGCGCGTTTTATCTCGCCTTTACATACCCTGATTTCGTAGTATCGCTGTCCAACGTTACAGCTATGTGCTTTTCTGTGTCGGCATTTTCAGGGGGGTCTCGACTGAGGACGACAGTCTCACTACGGAGGGGATGGGTGCTCTTTTCCTATAGTTGTCACAAAACAAACCGATACTAAAATCGATAATAGAAAAATCGATACTAGCAGCATTATAATCCGAAAACTAGAAATATATATTTCACGCACAATATCTCATAATGGATTTGTTAACAAACAATACTGAGTTTCTTCACTAAACTAGCCGAAGGAAACAGATCCTTTTCTTTTGTTTTCAAATTGATCCATTGTTCTTTGGCTGCTCTGATTGGCTAATAGACCACAAAGGCTGTCGGTTGATGATGGGCCTTTCATGCAAATGAGGTCGAGACAATAGTTATAACAATAGCTAAACAATGGGAAATTGACATTTGACGCGACAAGAATTTGGTTCGACGTTTGAACTTCGCCTAAGAATCAAAACGTCTTGTTAATATTTTTTACTAGGAAAACCTATCACGTGATGTCACATGAAACTGGAAACGCGCGTAATGAGATGAAAGTCGCGTAACAACGCGCCATCCCAGCTAAACTGACGCTTGCGCTGCCCAGTTGAAAAACCGCTACATGTACCTTTTACACTAGTACAGAGCGCAACTCTCTTTTATGGGTGCAATTTACTAACCTCCGTAGCAAGGGGTTCGGGCTCAGTCAAACTGATAATCTTGCTGTAGTCAAACACTTGGTTTCCGCATCCCTAAGAAAGGTCGATCATACGTTTAAATGCGTAGAGATAACATGAAAACATTCACCCTTAAAAATGTTTTGCTGGTGCAATGATTCAGACTCTACTAGGTGTCTCTGCCTTGCGAAAGCACTGCTGTTCAGAAGTACAAGAGTCGACAAGGTGACAGGAAAATCATAGTTTTGATCTACTGTAGGAAGTCTACTCAATGATTACATCAATTACTATGTCCGGAGCAGGGAATGCGTTTGTGAAAAGATCAATGATGAGTTCGTCTCTAACCTTGTCCACTGTGCCCTCCCATGCAAGTTCACCACCAATAAATATGCGCACATCTTTGGCGCCGATATTTAAATCCTGTGGGATCAAGAAAATTATAACCACACCTCATAAGCACTATTTAACAATTATTCCTCGAGCCCGAATGGACTCTGAGTCAATAGCCCATGAGGCCGAAGGCCGAATGGGCTATTGACTCAGAGGCCATGAGGGCGAGAGGAATAATTGTTTTAGTCAAATCACACTAGTAGGTCAATGTATGTAGCAAAAAAACGTTTTCTGGTCTGGTTATTTGCGATTTTCTGGCTTTCAAATCTAACACTTTTCGCTACTAGTAGGCTATAACTTATAGCCTACTAGTAGCTCAAGCAATCAGAACGCAGCATTGACAATAGACCACTAGTGTGATTTGACTAATAGAAAATAACACCTATGTTGTATTGTGAAAGTGCGAATTCTGATTGGTTAAAAAGCGTGTTTGTAAGAGACCTGAGAAACACGATTGTCACGCAACGCTGTCGCGCGTGTGTAGACAGAGCGGAAATGACCTGCTTATACCACTATATTTCATATAATAAGGTCAGGTTAGCTCAGAGAAGCTTGATTTTTTGCATACAGACTCCTTATCTGATTAAAAACAAAATATCAAAAATGACTTTTTTCTAATGGATCCGTCTTTGAGATATTAGGATTTAAACATTGGTTTCTGTGCCATTTTATGGGAGAATTAGTACTTTGATCAGGAATTATGCAAACTTTGCTCAATCATATCTAAAATTCATATTCTTCAATTTTCTTAAAAATTTGGAATTAAGCTTTTAGCCATAGAAACTCTTTGTATACGGAATCTTGAGCTTATATATTGAAATACGGCAAAGTTAGACATTTCATTTTTGGTCATTTCCGCTCTGTCGCGTGTGTATGTTATTTTCTAAAAGCAATAAAAATACTTTCTGCGTGCTCTCTGGTTTCTTACAAACACTCGGGGAATGTTGGTCGAACTGATAAAACTTGAAAGACACTCGCCTTCGGCTCGTGTCTTTCAAGTTTTGATCAGTTCTCCCAACATCCCCCTCGTGTTTGTAAGAAAGCAGAGAGCACGCGGAAAGTACTTTTATTGCTTAATTACAACACGGCCCCACATTGAGACCACATCGTCGCCAATGGGCGACTAGATTTAGGGTTTGTCGAACAAGCATTTCAACCTCGTCGCCAAATGGCGACTAACCTTTCTAGTCTCTAGGCTGTTTTTTAAATGCCCGTCTCAAAATTAGCTGTCAACAGCATAAATTCTGGAGAAAAGATGGCGACCAAATTTGTATTATGGCGACCAAACTTCACTGTCGGCCCCTGACAAATAGGACGGGCATTTCCTAGAACAACAAAGTTGCGAGTTCCGCAGGTTTCTTTTGGGAGTTTGACTTCTAAACGAACAATAAATGGTAGTTATAAAAGGAAACATACTACTAAAAGCCGGAAACACACTGTTTTCCGCGTTCATCCTGAAGAAAAGAATTTCGCGAAAAATTAAACGGCATATGTCGTAATTTTAGTGAATAAGTATTTTCAGGGCTTCCTGTGTGTAGATAGATGTGACGTCAACCGAGAGGTGAGCTCGACACAGTCCTCGCACTTTCACTCGCCTTTTGGCCTACCACAGGGAACCCGTTTAGCACGCCCTAACTTCCACACTTCCACTCGGCTCGTGTCCTACCACAGGGTTCCCAACCAGAAAGCAAAGGACTAGGCTGACATTATTTTAGGTTCTCCTTACCTTAACGCCTCTATTAAAATTCCAAATCACTATTTTTGAGAGACCAGCGGAACCATCTGTAACAGTAACAGGTAAATGAAACACTAATTCCACAGGGTACCCACTAGTGAACTGGCAGCTCCACATGTATTGGCCCTTATTTGTCTGAAAGACAAAAGAAATGAACTACAATTAGACGCGATTATTTCATGAGTTTGCTTGACCCAACTACCATCATTCTTAGGGCTGGAAATCAACTTGTTTTCTTAGTCGCAAGCTCGCGACCAAGTGCAAACAACTAAAATAACGTTTGGTCGCCAGGTGCCATTTTTCACAGTCATACGAAATCTTCTCTACTCGCAGCACGGTCACTGTCGCGGCGCGGCACAACTTTGTCGGGGCACTTTTCACAGTCATCTAGTGTACCTTGGTCTTTCCATTCGCCAAGTTGGCGAGCGGGCCTTCGTCTCCTTTCTGTCCCGATAGCGATATGTGTGAATCATCATACATTACAAGCCTACCATTCATATCGTAGAATTGGATCTGAAACAAGTCAAATATAGGAGTAATTTCAAAGTAATTGCGAATTACTCACGACAGTCATATGAAATCCACTCTATTGCTAAATCAAAAATTTAATTTTTGTGACGTCATCACTTTAGTACTCTATAGTGAACCGGTTCATGACTATCTACCCGTACAACTTTGCGGTTTGATCGCGTGCGGCTTTTGACAGCATTGTGGAAATAGCTGTATGCGTCGCACCCGGGGGGGGGGGGGACTCCCGTATGTCGTCGGGCGGGGGTGCTCGTCGGGAAAATAAAATCTCAACCCTAACAGATACCAATCTAGGCGTGGTCACCAGAGTTTTAACCTCTAAAACATACCATTTTCAACATGGCTCTCAAATTCCAGCGAAACAACGGCTGGGAATACAGCCTAACGAGTAGCCAGCACTAGCGTCCCGCATTTTTGACGCGAACACCCTAAAAGATACCATTTTCTGGGAAAATTGGACTTTTTTCGTCTAATACCCTAAAAGATGCATGGAACTCGAATTTTAACCCCTAAAAGATTCCACGAGCACTCCCGCCCGACGACATATGGGAGTCCCCCCCCCCCCCCCCCCCCGTCGCGTCGCGTCGCGCCTGGTGCAACCTTTCCTGAAGTTGGTATAGCTACATTCCGCTATAACTACTACATTAACGGTATAGCTACATTTACCTCTGTAAGTCCAAGAGCATTAGTGTGCCCCCAGTTAGAAGAGATTTCCATATTAACGTCGATTCCTGTAGATGCTATATCATCATCCAAACAAGTCTAGAAAAGAAAACGGAAAGAGTCATTAGTAACATGGTCTGGTGATGTCCCATCTACGCTAGGTATTTTTCTGTAAGTTTGAGAGAGTTATAATTTCATCGCGCGCGCACTATTTGATAAATAAGCCATGTCCCACAACTACCAGAATGCAGCGCGCGCTTTTTTAACAGTTTGTTCGACAAATGTCTCACATCTAGCGACATGCAGCGCGCGCGTGCGTCATAGCTGGAATCGTCCATTCAGCCCAAGCAACGTACCAAGGACGAAGAGCTATTCTCTGACTGTATAGAGGATTTCGCTTGTTCTGGTACACCATAAGGCACCGTGGCTTTAATGGGTACCAGGCGAGGGGAGGGGGAGGGGCTCGGGGACTTGTAGGGCGACTCCTTCAGCTCCAGTTTGGACAGGAGGCTGATTAGCTGATGTTGTTGCCTAAGAAGAAAAACAGGGACTTTAACGGCAAAGAACAATACACTTTATTAGGGCTGGATTACACACGAACGCAAGCGCAAGCAAGTGTAAATCACAGGAGCGACGCAAGTGCAATCACAAGCCATTCTCGAACCCAGAGCTCTCCGGCTCGTCTGCTTGCGGGGGGGGGGGGGGGGGGGGGGGGGGACGCGGACGCGGGGACGCGGACGCAAGCGCAAGTGTAGGGCGCCAGCTCAAGGTAAGTGTAAATCACAGCCGCAACACAAGCGCAAGCCTAAAGTCAACATCAATTAGCTTCTTGCGCTTGCGTTCGCTTCATTTACAGTAGACGCAAGCACAAGACGCAAACATAAGGAGACTACTATACCTTGGCAATGTCACTAATCTAAATATACTCTCTCTAGTACTGTAGTCAGATTTTGAAAACAAAATTCAATCTAATACTACGGATCTCATCGAACTGTGGCGCTGCCTTGAACATGATGTCTCTACTATACCCACAAACGTCTGCTAATCCGCCTACATTCGTCCCGTGTTGTCTAGATTGTTGGGTTCGCAGCCTAATCGTGGCGTGTTTTTTTCTGGGAATCACGCAATATCGATGTCACGCATTATCTGTATGCTGAGTCGATTCAGGTGTTCTTAGACACCCTTTCATGTCGGAAACCAGCGACACAGGTTTTGATAATGGGTTGGGGCGTAGCGAAGACTCAAGGCGCACTACAACTCTACACTCGTGGGACTTTTTTGGTGGTTGTATCGTTGAAATATATGCTTTACGTGGTCTGAAACGAAATCTGCTCTAGCTGGGTGACATTTGCGTGACTTTGCGCCCACCAAATACCCCCTCCCCTCCCCCCGCCTATTGTTATTAATTTCCAAGAGTACCTGGGATCCATTTGTCGTACTTTTTCTGTCACCATGGTGATGGTCTTATCAGCCGAGCAGGGTCCAATAGAGGCTGGACGGACTGGGGGTGCGCTTGGCATCTGATAATCGTACAATAAGATCATATGTGATCATAGAGCAATCATAGAGGCTCCAACATGGTTACAGTTGTTTTCAGAATACTTTTCCGCGTCAGGTTGCGAAGTTGCGAAGGTTGCCAAGTTCGTACTTTGCATCTCAGTTGGGAAATATTAATTTGTTTCGAACACTCAAATATTAGCTGCTTAGGCTTCTGTAGCAGTAATCTGTGAATATTGAAAAGTTTTATCTCTGTTTTTACCTTAATTTTCCATCTGAGCCGCCAAATTACTTGGCAACCTATATGAGAATATACAGTATCGTATCCAGACGCTTACTTGCCTGCGTAGCAAGCGTTATCGATAAATTTTCAGGACGATAAACTCGGGCGAGATTTGGGCCGCGCAGAAAATGAAGAGGGTCGCCGCTTTCTCCTCTGTTTCTCTGGGTTTCATCAAAAACTCGCTCGTGGAACTTCTCGTCGCTTTTCTCTGGGTTTCATTTCCCTGAAAACACACGGGAACGCTTGCTACGCAGACTAGACGCTTTCTGTCTTTTTTTTTTAGTGCGCGCAAAGATTAGTGGGACAGTTTTAGCTGGACGCACAGGGGAGTTAGTTGTAGGATAGTTTTAACAGGGTGCGGAGAAAAATTCGGAGTTCATTGCGCACCGTGTGATACCACCCATTCCCAGTCCCGACGTCTCCAAAACAATAGGCCATGTTCGAATTACGCTCCAATGCCTACAAACAATAATCGAGGCTCTCTTCTGAAATTACAGTAAATGTATTAGAACTTGGAGAAAGCCTCGATTTGAAGCTTTTGTCTTGTGAGCATTGGAGCGTAATTCGAACCTTGGGCTATTTTCATGAGAAATCACCGCAAGAGACGCAAATAAATAACGCCTGGGTACGACAATGGAGAACACGGGAACTTCGCAACCTGGCGCTGAAAAGTATTTTGAAAACAACTGTTAAGGGGCCAAGCTCTCCTTGCGCACAATGCACTACTTTGTCGCCATTTGTTATGATGGCGACTGCGACAAAATGGCGACTGCGACAAAAAAGCTTCATAAAAGCTGAAATATAGTTCTGGCACTTTACCAAAGCCTGAAAAACTTCAATTCGGACGGGGTCAGAGTTTGTTCCACTAAATCTAGCTGAAAACAAAAACAATACACTATAGACCTTTTTCAAAAATGGCGGAAAGTTGCATGGAAACGAGGCTTGAAAAATGAGCATACATTACCACTGCCCAGGGAAACCTTAGCTGGTGAATGGAGACTGAAAAACCATTTAATGTCTAGTGTTTTCTGATTTTCTTTTCTTATCGGTCCCTATTCACCAGCTAAGGCTTCCCTAGGCAGCTGCCATGTATGCTCATATTTCCAGCCTCATTTCCATGCAACTTTCCGCCATTTTTGAAAAAGGTCTATATGGGTAAGATGGCTTGGCACCTTTATTATGACAGGGCTTTGGGACCCGAATGCAATGAACATGTTACAAAATGTCTATACATATGGGAAAATTCATAGTCTGGATATACTTTTTCAAACCTTTACTTTAATACAATTTAGTACAATAATTGATATCAATCAATCAATCAATGTTAGTTTCATAACCCTTTTGCAGAACAATGTGAATTACAGGGACTTAGACCCTGTTCACACGAGGCCGGTACAAAACTGGACCGGTACAATTTTGGTACGGTACTGTCGGGCGTTCGCACGGGACCTGCACTACCAGATTGATTTTGTCATGGCTAGATCCGGCACCGTCCTGTGTGAACACTTTGGCAAAACATGCAAGAATTATACTGGTACCGTATAAACAGGCGGTACCATACCCAGATAAAATCAAGGAAAACATCCATACAGAGAGCTCAAGAAATATTAAAAACCGACCATGGTTGTAAAGCCTCATAATCCCAGCTACAAACTCAGTTCCAGTGGCTTGATACTAGGAAATTTCTTGGTTGGCAACCTTATACCCATTCCACCTAGCTTGATCAGGCCTTCCTTTGGTGCAGACTCCATAGCAACAACAATTGTGGAAGGCTTTCCCCATTCCTGTTTCTTCACATCATAGGAAAGAGTCTTGATAACATTATTTTCTTCAAACTGATTTTGTTTCACAAAGCTGTTGCCAGCACCAATGAGATAAATTTTATTGTTACAGTAAGCTGCAACACCTGACAATACTTTCAAATCAGGCGATGGAATTTGACACCATGTATCATCCTTAATGCTGTAAACCTCTGCATTGAAAACACTTGTACTTTTAGAAACATATGTGTGAAACACATAGATCTTGTCATCCACCAAGGTACATTGACCAAATGATCCACAGGAGCTCATGGGTGCTATATAACTCCAGGTATTCAAGTCTGGATCATATCTCTCAGCCGTGTTTTTATAGATACGTTTGCCACTCTCATATGCATGTCCACCTATTGCATACAAACATTTCTCATCACATGCCACACATGGATTGCTGCGGCATTCATTCATTGAAGCTACTGGATCAAACTCAATATCAGAATAATTGTACTTGTGATCGCATGCTAACAAAGTAGATACAGCTGTTTTATTTCCAATGGTTTCTCCTCCAATGATGTATAGAATTTCTTGGAAACAAGCAAAATTAAATCCATAATGGCCAGGATAGTGTGAATCAAAACTTGTAGAGTTCCACTGTGCATTTCTAATATCATAGACATCTAGAAACATATTATGAATACCATCATTTCCTGCAAGATACAATAAATTTCTGCACTGCACTGGAATACCAACTCCCACATTTTTTGGAGATGGAATCTGGTACCAGGAATCTTGATCAGGTATGTAACACCATGGTCCCCTTGGAAATGTAAACAAGGTTCCTTCTTGATCTTCACAGGGAGGGAAAACAAATACGGCACTGATGTAAGTGTCTAAGCACGTACGGGGATGCTGCACATTCATTGCTGTTGGAGAATACTTCATACTTTCCAGTGCAAGCTGAAAGCAACGTTGGCTTCTGGAGACCAATGATTCTGCAGCAACTGTTGTATATAGGAAGTTTTCAGGTAACGAGCATAATCGAATATGGGAAAACAGCTCATCAAATGACTCTTCCCGACCTTTCTTGTTTCGCACCCACTCAATCACAATATCATAGACCATTTCTTCTCTGTCCACAACTAAATCATCACGGGCTATTATTTCTAAAAAAGCATCAAAGTCAAGTTCTAATAACTCATTCTTTTTCTCGCATAAAATTGTCTCAAAATTCTTGCACATCAGTTCCAAAGCTGCTTCTCTGAGCATGTCGCATTTGTACTTGATTGCAAACAGGTAAATGCATAGGAAGTCACTACAAGAGTTACTCAAACTTCCATCTCGGACTCCATCAGTAAAAAACCTTTCCGTGTCAGCCTTGAGATTTTCTATCAAAAGAAAATCCGCGGCCACTATAATTTCCTGGACATTTTCTGAAGTGATTTCAATCTCGCCAGTATAAATATAGCTAAGGACATCGTCTACAACGTCCACTTCAATCTGATTCAAAAGAATAACATTTTCGCTCTGCTCCTTCATATTCGAGGCAAACAGCGCGTGGAAGAAACCCCCACTTGCAGCCAGCACTGATTTATGCGCCCAAAACTCACGGCCTTGAGCTAGTAATTTAACGTCGCAAAGATTGCTAGAGTATCGAAAAGAGTTCAGCTGGTGTAAAAGATCATTTCGGTTGTGCTTCAAGCACAAATTCCCCCTCGAGGAATTTGGTTGTTGTCCCTGAACATCGCTTCCATGCTTTCCGGTCGCCATCTTGTTACCGGATGGTAGCTCAGCAACCAGGCATCCTTATACAACACAGGAATCCCACTTGTTTATTCCCGAAGTAATTTCTTTCACCAATTTTCCATAGCATCTCGCAAATAAACCTTTATTTCGTTGAAAAAAAGTCATCCCCCGCAATAATTTTATGGGTAAGATACATAAATTCCAAGTAACCATTTCACTGCCTCTCCCCCATTATTTTTTGCTTCCACCACCTGATGTATGCAACTTTTAATAGTAACTCTAATTTTCACTCCTGTCTCCCAGAAATTTTTTTTCTGAGTTTGGCATATATTTACAGCACGGGAGAGAAGGGTTAACTCCGGTGTAATAACCATTCACAGAGGACACCTTTGTGTTCAGTTCTTATTTCATCCTGATTTGTTCTACCAAACAAAGGAAGCTTTGTGACGCAGTTCGTGCGCACTCACAGGTTATTACACCGGAGATAAGCCAGAGAGAAATGCTAACACTTTGGACATGGAAAACTGGCTGAGAATCTAGCCAGAAGTTGTCAAGCGAAAGGCCAAGTCTTAATGTGACTCGCGCATAGTTGATGAAAAACCTAACACTTGCTTGTAGTTTCTCTCCCTCATTGAGAGGAATAATTCTCTCATACTATATACTGAACCTTCTTATTTTGTCTTAAATCCGAGGATTTCTTCAAAATTCTGAAGTCCTATGGTTGACATCAATGAAAATGTCACATGCAGCACCTTTTCTTGCAACTGGGAAGTGCAACAAATATTGCATTGTGAGGATATTTTATCTTCTATTTGACAAATTTTGCAACCAATATTTTTGTAAATAATATGCAAAATATCAAAAAACTCTCACTCCTTTTTGCAGTTCATTTCTCCATGAATGAAATCCAACAAGTGTGAAAGTGTGCAACAAAACACAATGGTCTGAAGCGTCTTAAAATACAAGAATAATGTAAACTTTACTAAAATGAACAACTTCTTTCTGATTGGTCCAAATCTATGCTCTATTTCACAGATAAAGTAATTGAAGGGCTGGGTGTAAGAACGACCTAAGTGATGTTTGAGACTTTTTTTTTACGACTTTTTAGTTTTTGACAAACAAACTGCAGAAACATTGTTAAAATAGCCTAAAACTAGCCTCTCTGCATTTTCCCCCAAAAATGGCTGTGAAAACGCTGTAAAACAGCCTCTAACCAGTGGCTTTATCAATAACGACCTAAGTGACTATTCAGACTGCGCAAATCATGTTCAAATAGTCTAATTTTTCCTAAAAATCGCGGTGAGAACGATGCAAACCGGCCTTAGGGCTTAAACCCTAAACTCAATCTAACCCGAAGGCTAACCTAACGCTAAAACTGGCGGTAAGCCTAGGGTTTGCCTATAAAACCGCATAGATTTGTCTAATTGTTTTGAATACAAAAGAGCTTTTCATCCTACCTGGCGCATTGTTAACCCTTTGTAGCCCGAATTTATTTCTGTAATTTCGCTTATTTTGCAATGTTCTTCCACTTGAACAAGAAAGAAAAAGGCCTCCTGCCCCCCCCCCCCCCAAAAAAAAAAGTACCGCTGTTTGTAAAGACCAAGGGCTCACACTTGGAGACCGTTGGATTCTGGTTTCGCTTGTCGAACAGAGAGTGAGCCATGAATTTGCTTTTATAGGTGCTTTTTTAAGTCATTTTCTACTACAGGAGCCGCTTTGCTTGCATCATAAAGCAAAAAAAGTCGGTAGAGACAAACCTGTGAAAGAACCCACAAGTGAGGAGCACATTTTACGAGCAAAATCGAGTCACAAACAATTTGGCAGGCCGTGTGATGACTCTTTGAGTATTATAAGCAATTATTGGATGAGGTTTTGTGATTTCCAGAATAAACAATGTCGAGACAAGTGGAAGTGCGTGATTCCTAAAGTAAAGCGCGCGCTTTTAGCCAATCAGAATCGAGATAGTGAGTACAATGTATAATAATTAGTATTCTCACATGGTTGAGGAAGCACGCAAAGAGCCAGCGCTGGATTCAGAAGTTCTAACACGATAAAATGGCGGTCTCTATAAATTAGGCAAAAAAGCACAGCTCACACGCTGTTGGTGTAACTCGGGAAAAAAATGAACATAAGCAGCACTTTTGCCGTGTCGGCAGACTAGTAAAAAAAAATTCTGAAACCAGGGCTGTGAAATGCTGTCAATTTTTTTTTAGTTTTACCCATAATGCTTTGCGCTAGATGATAAAGCCACTGGTTAGAGGCCCTTTTACAGCGTTCTCACGGCGATTTATTGCGGAAAATGCAGAGAGGCTAGTTTTAGGCTATTTTAACAATGTTTCTGCAGTTTGTTTGTCAAAAATCAAAAAGTCGTAAAAAAAAGTCTCAAACATCACTTAGGTCGTTCTTACACCCAGCCTTTCAATTGTTCTCTCCCACTATATCATAAAAGCATTAGAGCACAACTTGCTATGCCTTTATAAGGAAAAGAGCACTTGCCATGTTGGGAGGGGCACTTGAAACATTTTAAAATCACTTGCATGCGGCTTGTGATATACAATGTTCTTGTGTCTTTCCCAACATCACACATGCTCTATTGCACTGATAAAGTCATAGAAAGTTGTGCTCTAATGCTTAAATATAGCTGATTATCATAGCATTAATTGCAATGCCAGGATATTTTTTTATGTCACCATGTTGAATACCCTTACTAACAACTTTATGGGAATTTCAGCTAAAACCACTGTATCGCAACCCCTGTTTTCATTGTTTGATTTTTGGCTTTGCTGTTCCGCCAACAAACTATCTTAGCCAAAGAAACTCTTGCCCTGTTTGCCTAGTGCAGTCAACTGGCTTCCCTCTGAACTAAACCCAGACAATGCTGCGACAGAAAGCCAATGACTGCACTAGGTGAAACAGGACAAGAATCTGATTGGCTCATAAGATTTGACTGGCAGAACAGCAAAAACCAAAAACAAATCGATGTTATGAAAAAGTGGGTTGCGATGCAATGATTTCAGCTGTAACCTAAATAGTTCATTTTAGAATTCTCTACTCCACTGCTGAATAGGCATTGATGGTGCATTACATACAGTGGGAGCATCAGCTTGAAGTCGAACAAGTTCTGAATACTGACAAGAAACTGATGAAGCTTAAATTGAGACATTAAGACAAACCTGAGAAAACTTTTGGACTTGTTGGTATTCACAATTTTTCGGCTTCAAATTGAGGCTCCCACTGTATTTATGCGCCATTGGTGCCTGCTAATCGGTGGAGTAGGGAATTTGAAACTGGACTATTAATCCTTTTTCCAGGTCACTTCAAACTTTTACTTATTTATACTTCATAATTAAGGAGTGCAAAACCAGGATCCAGTTCCAGTGGCTTCATTGTAGAAAATTTCTCCTTTGGTATTCTTATACCCATTCCACCTAGTTGGATCAAGTCTTTCTTTGGTGCAGACTCCATAGCAACAGCAATTGTGCAAGTCTTCTTTCCCCATTCCTGTTTCTTGACATCATAGCAAAGGGTCTTGATAACATTATTTTTTTCAAACTGATCTTGCTTCACAAAGCTGTTCCCAGCACCAATGAGATAAATTTTATTGTTACAGTAAGCTGCGACTCCTGACAATACTTTAAAATCAGGCGATGGAATTGACACCATGTATCACAGTTAATGCTGTAAACCTCTGCATTGGAAACACTTGTATTATCTTTAGAAACATACATGTGAAACACATAGATCTTGTCGACCACCAAGGAACATGGCCAAATGATCCACTGGAGTTCATGGGTGCTATATAACTCCAGGTATTGGAGTCTGGATCATATCTCTCAGCAGTGTTTTTGTAGATACGTTCGCCACCCTCGTATGCATGTCCACCTATTGCATACAAAAATTTCTCATCACATGCCACACATGGATTGCTGCGGCATTCATTCATTGAAGCTACTGGATCAAATTCAATATCAGAAAAATTGTACTTGTGATCAAATTTTAACAAAGTAGATACAGCTGTTTTATTTCCATCAATGGTTTCCCCTCCAATGATGTATAGAATTTCTCGGAAACAAGCTGGCTTCTGGAGACCAATGATTCTGCAGCAACTGTTGTATATAGGAAGTTTTCTGGTAACGAGCATAACCGAATATGGGAAAACAGCTCATCAAATGACTCCTCTCGACTTTTCTTGTGTCGCACCCACTCAATCACAATGGCGTAGACCATTTCTTCTCTGGTAACATCTAAATCATCACGGACTATTATTTCCAGAAAAGCATCAAAGTCAAGTTCTAAGATCTCATTCTTCTCGCATAAAATTGCCTCAAAATTCTTGCATATGAGGCTCAGAGCTGCTTCTCTCAGTTCGTCACATTTGTACTTGATTGCAAACAGGTAAATACATAGGAAGTCACTACAAGAGTTACTCAAACTTCCATCTCGGATTCCATCAGCGAAAAATCTTTCAGTGTCAGGGCCATTGCATTTTTTATCCACAACCCCCCTATTGAGGAGAATTTCTGAGGGGTGACGTCAAGGGGAGTTGTTTTTTTCTGAGGGTTATCTTTTTTCTGCACCATGATATTTCTGAGGGGCGTAAAAATCGAAATTGTGATAATTGAGGAGGGTGTTGAGGAGAATTTCTGAGGGGTGACCTCAATGAGGGGTGACTGTTTTTTTCTGAGGGCTAGCTTCTTTCTGCGCCATGATATTCGATTATTCGAATTGGAATAATTTCTGAGGGTTGTGTCATTAGGATTTTCGATTATTTTCTGAGGGGATAAACATATCAAGATTTCTGAGGACCATAAAAGTGGGATTTACAATGCCACTTTTTGGTCACTGTTCCAAATGTCAATTTCGTATTGTTTTCTTGTTAGCTGCATGATGCCCGTGAAAAATTCACGGAGTATATAGAGGGAAATTAATATTCTCTAAAAAACGGCAACGACATCATAATGGGGGGAGGCATGATTCCTGAGTTCCGTGAATGTTTTTTTCGTAAATTCCAGGGATCACAGGTATTTGTCAAGCAATTTTGTTTGTATGATCATATCTCAGTATGGGAAGATAAGAAACCCAGGTAAAGTAAAATTGTTCTAAGAGTTTGTTAGTTACGAGATGATATTTTAAGAGATAATATTATTTATGACTTTAGCACGCTCTCGGCGAAGCAAGATGTACATTTGTTAAAACTTGAATGAAAATTATTCTAAGCTCAAAGAATTCGAATTGAAATTATACTTGTACATAACTGTAAGTAATCTGTAATAGAATTATTTAGGTTTGGAATGGTGCTTTAGGCTGTGCGAACTGAGTTCTTTTTAGGTTCTGTGGGACACAAGATAGGATAAGATAATGCTTGTTTATTGCTTCCGTTTGCAGAAATACATACTGAATTACCGGAGTAAGGTCCTGACAATTTCAACATGGCAGCGATGGTGGCTTTGTCCCTCGCTTAAAAAATCGCTTGAATTAAAACTTAGCCCAAGGTGAATCTTTTCCAACAAAAAACACACCCAATGGAGATCTTTCCTCCTTCTCTTCTAGTTTGCGTTCTTCGTTTTGTGATACAGGGTCAGCATATAACTTAGATAATATTATCCATGGCTTTGGTTTTTGTGTAAATGTGTAATTTCGACTTGGCGCACGCTCTGAGAAGAAAGGCAATGGTATACGTATATTAAGGTTTCAATGAAAATTTTTCTCAGCTCAAAGCTTTCGAATTAGAATTATCCCTGCATGTTCCTGTATGTAATCTGTAACAGAACCGTCTAGGTCTGGATGTCTATGGCGCTTTCGGCTGCACAAACTGAGTTCCTTTTTAGTTTCTGTGGGAGATTTCAACATGGCAGCGATGGCGGCTTTGTCCCTCGCTTAAGAAATCGCTTGAATTAGAACTTTGCCCAAGGTGAATCTTTTCCAACAAAAAAAACACCCATTTCCACCTTCTCTTCAGGTTTGCGAACTCTTTTTTTGGCGGCACAGCTTCAGGGCTAAGCGGAGTGAGTGACACAATTTCTTTTACGGTATTAATATCGGACTAGCTGATGCAAGTGAAAAATTCAATGAGTATATAAAAGGGGAAATTATCATTACTTATAGTATTATCATTCTCTCAAAAAACGGCCTGAAAAATAAAAATAACAACGGACATCATTATGGGGGAAGGGGAGGCATGGTTTTCTCAAAAAAACAGCCTGAAAAATAAAAATAACAATGGGACATCATAATGGGGGAGGGGGAAGCATGATTTTCCTGAGTTCCCTGCAGAATGTTTTTCGTAAATTCCAGGGTTCACAGGCATTTGTCAAGCAATTTTGTTTGTATGTTTATCATGTCTCAGTAAGGGAAGATAAGAAACCCAGGTAAAGTAAAATTGGTTTAAGTTGTTAGTTACGGGATGATATTTTAGATGGAATATTATTCATGTCTTTAGGCTTAGCACGCGCTCGGCGAAGCAAGATGTACGTTTGTTCAAACTTGAATGAAAATTTTTCTTAGCTCAAAGCTTTTTTAGTTTCTGTGGGACACAAGCTAAAATAAAATAATGCTTGTTTATTACTTCCGTACTGGCAGGGGTTTTCAAGTTTGCCCACAGAATTTCCCAGCAAAAACACTTCCGCAAAATTCAAGGCAAATTGTTTTGCTACAAAGATTGTGGTTGCTTTCTGCTTCTGTCTAGGGTTTTTATTTGATTGACAGCAAATTCTTTTGTTCTACAAAACTTTGCCAAAAAGACAGCCCAAAGGCTGCTTGTCGATCGGCGCCTTTGTGTTTTGGTGAACTGGCCAAGTTTTAGTTCGCATTAGGAAATTAACTTTTCTGGCAAATTCTGACCGCAAAATCAGAAAAGTTTGCCAAGTGCGACCCCTGCCTTAAATTCAACATGGCGCCGTGATGGCGGCTTTGTCCTCGCTTAAAAAATCGCTTGAATTAGAACTTAGCCCAAAGTGAATCTTTCCAACAAAAACATGCCCACTGGAGGGATTTCCTCCTTCTCTTCGGGATTGCCGATGTCCTTCGTTTTGCGATACAGCCGTCAGGATTTATACTTAGAGAATATTATTCATGACTTTCACGGACTTTGTTTTGTAAATGTGTCATTTCGTCTAAGCATGACTTAGCGCGTGCTTGGAAGGAAGCAAGGTAGTGTGTACGTTTGTTGAAACTTGAATGAAAATTTTTCTCAGCTCAAATCTTTCAAGTTAGAATTATCCCTGCACATTCCTGTATGTAATCTGTAAGAGAACCATTTAGGTTTCAATGTCAATGGTGCTTTCGTCTGCGCGAACCGAGTTCTTTTTTAGTTTCTGTGGGAGAATTCAACATGGCGGCGATGGCGGCTTTGTCCCTCGCTTAAGAAATCGCTTGAATTAGAACTTAGCCCGAGGTGAATCTTTTCCAACAAAAACACGCTCATGGTCCAGATTTCCACCTTCCCTTCGGGTTTGCGAACTTCTTTTGGCGGAACAGCTTCAGGGCTGAGCGGAGCGAGTGTCGACACGATTTTCCTTACGGTATTAATATATAGACTAGCTGATGCCCGTGAAAAATTCACGGAGTGTAAGGGGGATATTTATTTTACTTAAAGTGTTCTCTGTTTAAAAAAACGGGGAAAAAATCACTATGGCCATATGGATGTGGGAAGGGGTTCATGATTTCCCCCTTCCATAAACTGCTCGATTTACATTACTAATAACCTCCCATTAGCATGAGTACCCCGTCCCACCATGCCGAAATAAATGAAGTGAGCCCAAAAGGATGTTTTTTTGCACTGGTCTCCCTGATTTTGGTGGCGACAAAATCACGCGGTGTGTCCGTCTCTCAAATCGGTCAAAGAACCCGTGAAAATCGAAAGCGCAATTTGACTTCGGAATTGTTGGTATGTTTATCATATCTCAGTGAGGGGAGAGAAGAAACAAGTCAAGTAAAAATGTTCTAAGGAATAATAGCGGAGCTCCTGCGCGGGCCGAAGGCCCGCGCAAGCGGAGCACCATACCTAAGGAAAAAACGTATAGTATACTATCGAGTTGATTTTTGAAAGTCACGGGCATTATGGATCATTTTGATGACGTCATTGATGACGCAAGGGCACGTGACTTTGGTGTAGAGTTCCCCTTATGGTCTTTGAAAGTTTGTCCAAGTTTGGCTTCTATAGAAGCTACCCTTCGGGAGATATGATTTTTTCTTTATTTTTCTGGTATTAAACCTATAGCGTACGCCGTCCGTCCGTCCGTCGTCCGTGTACACATGGGAACCCTGTGGTATGCAAAGAAAAAATTATATCTCCTCAAGGGAACACGCTAAGACAACCATACTTGGGATATTTTGTCTATGCCACAAGGGGGGTGCTGTAACACGGACACGTGATGTGACGTCATCGATGACGTCATCAGTGATTGAAAAATTAATATCTCGTGAAGGGAAGACTTACCCTGGGGACCAGAGGCTGAAACTCACTTCGCTCCTCGTGGCAAAGTCTCGCTGCGCTCGACCTTGCCTAAAATTTTCTCATTACGCTCGAAAATTTTAATTTAATTCTTTGGACCTCGAGCCTCTGGTTTCCAGGGTAGGGAAGACTCTAAAACAACCAAACTTGGGTAGTGCAGTCTAGGTCACCAGGTGATCGAAATGAAGTGGTCACGTGATATGACGTCATCAATGACGTCATCTATGCTTAAAAAATGAATATATGAAAGGAAGACTCTAAAACAACCAATCTTGGGTAGTGTAGTCTAGGTCACCAGATGAGCGAAATGAAGTGGTCACGTGATGTGACGTCATCGATGACGTCATCTATGCTTGAAAAATCAATATCTCGTGAAGGGAAGACTCTAAAACAACCAAACTTGGGTAGTGCAGTCTAGGCCACCAGATGAGCGAAATGAAGTGGTCACGTGATATGACGTCATCGATGACGTCATCTATGCTTGAAAAATGAATATCTCATGAAAGGAAGACTCTAAACCAACCAAACTCGGGTATTGTAGTCCAGGTCACCAGATGAGCGAAATGAAGTGGTCACTTGATGTGACGTCATCGATGACGTCATCTATGCTTGAAAAATCAATATCTCGTGAAGGGAAGACTCTAAAACAACTAAACTTTGGTATAGTAGTGTAGTCTAGGTCACCAGATGAACGAAATGAGGTGGTCTCGTGATATGACGTCAGCGATGACGTCATCTATGCTTGAGAAATTAATATCTCGTGAAGGAAGACTCTAAAGCAACCATGTAAACCATGTGCACATGGGAATCCCTTTCATTCGCACAGAAAATTTTATAACCAAGAGCTCCGCTTTTAGCCAGTGGCTAAATCTATATATTACTTTTCTTAGTTTATCTTATTTATATTTTTTCGGCTTTATCCCTCGCCTCGCTTAAAAAATAGATTGAATTAGAACTTAGCCCACAGTGAATCTTTTCCAACAAAAACATGCCCACTGGAGGGATTTCCTCCTTCTCTTCGGGTTCTGTCCTTCGTTTTGCGATAGAGCCGTAAGGATTTATACTTAGAGAATATTATTCATGACTTTCACGGACTTTGTTTTGTAAATGTGTCACTTCGACTTAGCATGACTTAGCGCGTGCTCCGAGGGAAGCAATGTAGTGTGTACGTTCGTTGAAACTTGAATGAAAATTTTTCTCAGCTCAAATCTTTCAAGTTAGAATTATCCCTGCACATTCCTGTATGTAATCTGTAAGAGAACCATTTAGGTTTGAATGTCAATGGTGCTTTCGGCTGCGCGAACCGAGTTCTTTTTTAGTTTCTGTGGGAGAATTCAACATGGCGGCGATGGCGGTTTTGTCCCTCGCTTAACAAATCGCTTGAATTAGAACTTAGCCCGAGGTGAATCTTTTCCAACAAAAACACGCCTATGGTCCAGATTTCCACCTTCCCTTCGGGTTTGCGAACTTCTTTTGGCGGCACAGCTTCAGGGCTGAGCGGAGCGAGTGTCGACACGATTTTCCTTACGGTATTAATATATAGCTATAGAGAGACTAGCTGATGCCCGTGAAAAATTCACAGGTGTAAAGGGGAAATTTATTTTACTTAAAGTGTTCTCTGTTAAAAAAAAAAAACGGAAAAGAAAAAAATCACAATGGCCATATGGATGTGGGGAGGGGTTCATGATTTCCCTGAGTTCCCCCTTCCATAAACTGCTCGATTTACATTACTAATAACCTCCCATCAGCATGACTACCACGTCCCACCATGCCGAAATAAATTAAATGAAGTGAGCCCAAAAGGATTTTTTGCACTGGTCTCCCATTTTGGCTTTGGGCCCGACCCAGGCTCATTTTAGCCCGAGCGCAGCGAGGGATAAAATGAGCGCTGAGTAGGGCCCAAAAACGTGGGACAAAATCACACGCGTAGGTCCGTCTCTTAAATCGGTCAAAGAACCCGTGAAAATCGAAAACGCAATAAGCCTATTACGTAAAACCCATTTGACTTCGGAATTGTTTGTATGTTTATCATATCTCATACCCTGCGAGCAGAGGCGACTTTTTATCTCCCTGTATTTTCTTTTACTTTAATTGTTTTTTTGTGTTTTTCAACTACGCAAAATTATTATTCAACACATCGATGCACTGCCCAAATATGGTCATTAGAACGCCAATAGCTGTCTTCTGTACATGACAGCTATCCTGCATTATTATTCAGCACATCGATGCACTGCCCAAATATGGTCATTGGAACGCCAATAGCTGTCTTCTGTACATGACAGCTATCCTGCGATATCCGTCTCTGAGGAAAATATGATGTTTTGAGCTTGTAAATAATACACAAAAGTCATTTTTTTTCGGGGGTTTTGTGCTATCGATGTGCTGAATAATAAAACCATTATCCTGCTCGATTTTGCAGAATATGGTCTGATTTTAGCCAACTCGGGACTTCGTCCCTCGTCGGCTAAGTATCAGACGATATTCTGCGCAATCTCGCAGGATAATGGTTAAATATCCGTCTCTGAGGGAAATATGATGTTTTGAGCTCGTAAATAATACACAAAAGTCATGTTTTTCGGGTTTTTTTTTGTGCTATCGCCATGTGCTGAATAATAAAACCATTATCCTGCTCGATTTTGCAGAATATCGTCTGATTTTAGCCAACTCGGGACTTCGTCCCTCGTCGGCTAAGTATCAGACGATATTCTGCGCAATCTCGCAGGATAATGGTTAAGTAGCCTCTGCACACAAATGTCATTTCTCTGTCGCGCATGTGTGAAAAAATGGCGTGCAGCTTAGGCCAGTTTCAGACGTCGAACTTTTGCCGTGTCGAATCCAATTGCTAGAAATTTGATTTGCAGCTTAGGGGACACTTTGTCTAGTGCAATAGGTAAATCTAGAAGACCCATGGTACAACAAAAAAGTAATGCAAAGTTTGTTTTTCTTGTTTATTCTTTCTTTGGTTGTAAAATGGAGAAAACCAGTCGACTGAATTGGATTCGACGCGGCAAAAAATCGACGTTTGAAACAGGCCTTACTTACGCAAAATCACTTTGTAGCCTTTAATGGCTCGTTTACTCAATTTAAAGGCTCATAAACGCAGCTCTGATACTCATTCTAAAGTTTGCATTTTAGAATTCACTGGAGATTCACATATCTCGGCGAGGGAAGAGAAGAAACAGGTCAAGTAAAAATGTTCTAAGGACTAAGAACTTTTTTTTAGTTTATGATTTACATTTTTTCGGCTTTGTCCCTCGCTTAAAAAATAGCTTGAATAAGAACTTAGCCAAAAGTGAATTTTCTTGATTTTTTTAGCCAATATTTTGATTTGCGAGACAATTAGACCTCAAGGCCGAATGTGCTATGATGAATAGACCATGAGGCCGAAGGCCGAATGGTCTATTGATATCAAAGCACATGAGGACGAGAGGTCTCATTGTACAAGTCAACTAGTTGGTCGGTTTTGGCAATGAATTCCATTATTTTATGTTGAAAAAATCAAAATTTCTTGCAAAGAAAGGTGGTGGTTTTGCCAGGCACGGTCTATCACTAATAGACCATTAGTAGCTCAGCCAATCAGAATGCAGGATTTGTAATAGACCATTAGTTGGTTTATACTAAAACAATATAGTTTTTGATGTTCGCGGGTGTAAATACTCAGGCTCATTTTGCCCGAGCGCAGCGAGGGATAAAATGAGCACTGAGAAGGGCCCAAAACATATTTACGCCCAAGAACATCAACTACATTACTATTATTATAACTTTGGAGAGTATTGAGTACAAAAGCAATAATTTATAGCGATCATCATAATGCCGATTGACTCGCGCGGGCCCTAATATATTAGAGCCCGCCAGAATTTCATTAGAGCCCGGATAATACACCACAATGCTCGCCTAATATTTAATATTAGTCAAATCACGGTCTATCGTCAATGCTGCGTTCTGATTGGTTGAGCTACTAGTAGGCTATAAGTTATAGCCTACTAGTAGCAAAAGCTGTCGGAATGCCAGAAAATGGCAAATGACCAGACCAGAAAACGTTTTTGGCTTTACAAACTGACCTACTAGTGTGATTTGACTAAAACAATTATTCCTCTCGCCCTCATTCGGGCTCGAGGAATAATTGTTAAATAGCCGTATTCACACTAGAGACGGAAAACTCGTCTGAGACGAGTTTCTCGTCAGAAAAAGTTCCTGCTTTTTATGTCAATTCTGCTCAGAAACACTTGCTTGTTATCTGTCTAAACTTTATCCTTTAAAAAAAATTGTTTTCACGTGATCACAGAAGAACAGGGAACCATAATATTCAAGGCGAGAAACTCGTCTCAGACGGGAAACTCGTCTCTAGTGTGAATACAGCTAATTAGCCAGGTAGTTTACAGCCGATTTGGTTCAAACAGAATCTTTCTCAAAAGCCACCGTGGAAATTGCGCGGGCACAAAAATCTATTCTCATAATAATAGGTAAAATATTTGCTGAGAAACTAGGAGGATATTTCATGAAAGTATTTGAAACCTGTTATCGTACTGTTTGCCACTTTTTAGTCGACAGTCAATTACTTTTATTGGATGAGTTGTATCTTTGATGTCTTGGGCCAACATTTTGAGCAGCGAACACTATAAAATCTTTCCTCCACTGTTTATTTGATCCAGTAAACATTTTGAGTTCACGAGTAGAAGTCTCTCTCGGACTTTTCTCATGGTTTATTTAGCCGACATTTTGATTTGCAAGAATTACAGAAATCTTTCCCAATGAAACGACCTTCCGATATTTTCAAAGGCGACATTTTAGAGAATTCAGAGGGAGACCTCTCGCAGAGGAGGTAACAATCGAGAGTGAAAGGGATGGCAGAAATCCAGGCTAGGGTTCAAACGAAGTTCAACCTGAAGCGTGAAATCGGGCATAAAATCTACGCTCTGTTTACAACAACGTAAAGGAAGCACAGGTGGCGCAGCGTTACGGCGCTCGCCTCTCACCGCTGTAGCCCGGGATCGATTCCCGGCAGGGACGTGGAAATTCTTTCTCTTCTTTCCTGCCGTGAAAAGAGCTTAGGTTCCAGGCTGTAAAAGCTTGTGTTTCCTTAGTCTTTCGGATGAGACAATAAACCGAGGTCCCGTCTCCCTCCCCTCTCAAAACCAATTCGAGGGGGACGTAAAAAAACCCTGGGATGCTGATACAGGTCTTCAGGTCTAACTAAACACTTCACAGACGCACAGGACGAAGAGCTACCTCGTGGATGTGCCCGATGTGCGAACCCGTTATTATTATTATTATAATATTATTAATTATTAAAGACGACGCTGATTTTTTTAAGCAAATTTGTCAAACCGTCCTATAGCATCAGAGATTGCCTTTCCTTTCTGAAGTAAATCATCAAAAGATTTCGCTGCTATACCTCGCGAAGAATTCCACAACTTATACAACTTCACTGGAAGAGGCACATTGTTAAGTTTCGAAAATGTCCAGGCGAAAGCAGCGCAGACGTGGATGCCGTAGCCCTTCTAATGTTATCGGTAAAATAACTCGGGAGAGTTACCGGGAAACCATTTCGCGACAAATAAAGACATTTTTGAAACAAAGCAAGGCACCTCCGTAAATAGCTGTTTTACTACAAGAAACATGCACTTTCGGGGAATTCATACTTCGCAGGTACTAGAGGGATAAATAAAGTCGCAAAGGAGTGAGAAATCCAAGTTAATTTTGTTATTTTTCGTTCCTATTTTGAGGATTTTCGGAACCCGAAAATGTTTAGGAGAGAAGAAAATTTTGGGAGTTCCGAGAAACGCAAAATTCGTCATTCGTTCGCTTTTAAGGTAATTTATCTTGCCCGAAAATATTTCGGCCATTTGAGAAACGATCCCCTGGACGAAAAAACGGATTTACTCAAGTTTGCTCATGAGCAAAACTCAGCAAATTTGGTGTAAACCTATAGTAAATGCGAGGCAAACATGGTGAAAGACCATATTTACCATACGCTGCAAATATGGGTGCGCAAATACGGTCTTCACCATGTTTGCTTTGCATTTACTATAAGTTTACTCTAAATTTTCTCAGTTTTGCTCATGAGCAAACTTGAGTAAATCCGTTTTTTCGTCCAGATGGTTATTGGGTAACCATACTTTTTCGGCTGGGCATCCCAAGCTGGGCTACCATCGGCGATATGTTGTTGCCGAACCACGGGCGATAAGATTCCAGTCACCCTGTTGTACACCGATCAGTCATGTTCCAGTCACAGCTCAGAGTATTCCAGTCACCCTGTTGTACACCAGTCGGTCAAGTTCCAGTCACAGCTCAGGGTATTCCAGTCACCCTATTGTGTACCAGTCAGGCAAGCTCACAGTCACAGCTCTGGGTATTTCAGTCACCCTGGTGTGCACCCATCAGTCACGTTCCTTTCACAGCACAGGGTATTCCAGTCACCCTGTTGTACACCAGTCGGTCAAGCTCCAGTCACAGCTTAGGGTATTCCAGTCACCCTGGTGTCAGGGTCCAGAAGGGGTAAAGTGGGAGCTGGGATTGGCCTTATTTTAGGCTGGGAAAATTGGATTGGGTTCACTGGGACTGGGATTTGACCACTGGGAATAGGAATTAATGTCCACTAAACTGGGAATGGGATTCTATATTATTTCCCTTTTCCTTGTAAACGACAAAAAAAACATTGTTTTAAAATAAAATCAGTGTAAACATGTGAAAAAGACATAAAACAGATAAAACGACAAAAAGAAGTAGAGGCGGTTTTCACAGGACTGTCGTGAAACCAATTGCAGAGTAATTACATCAATTCTCATCAATTCAGGATATTCCAGTCACCCTGTTGTATACACTGATCAGCCAATTTCACAGTCACAGCTCAGGGTATTTCAGCCCTTTGTGTACCAGTCAATAAGCTCCGCCTCAGCTCAGGATATTCATCCAGTGACCCTGTACACTGATTAGTCAAGTTCCAGTGACAGCTCAGGGTATTCCAGTCACCCTGTTGTGCACCAGTCAGTCAAGAAAAAAAAAAATTTCCGAAGGGTCACTGGTTTGCCCTCATCAAAATTTCTGAAAGGTCATTTTTCCAAATAAAATCCTCAATAGGTGCAACAAAGGAGAAAAGATAAAATTTCCGAAGGGTCACTGGTTTGCCCTCATCAAAATTTCTGAAAGGTCATTTTTCCAAATAAAATCCTCAATAGGTGCAACCAAGGAGAAAAAACAAAATTTCCGAGGGGTCCCTGGGTAGGGTTACTTGAAAATTTCTGAAGGGGGGAAAATCCAATTTTTCTCCTCAATAGGGGGGTTGTGGATAAAAAATGCAATGGCTTCCTTGAGATTTTCTATCAAAAGAAAATCCGCGGCCACTATAATTTCCTGTACATTTTCTGCGGTGATTTTGATCTCGCCAGTATAAATATAGCTCAGGACGTCGTCTACGACGTCCACTTCAATTTGATTCAAAAGAATAACATTTTCGCTTTGCTCCTTCATATTCGAGGCAAACAGCGCGTGGAAGAAACCCCCACTTGCAGCCAGCACTGATTTGTGCGCCCAAAATTCACGGCCTTGAGCCAGTAATTTAACGTCGCAAAGATTGCTAGAGTATCGAAAAGAGTTCAGCTGGTGTAAAAGATCATTTCGGTTGTGCTTCAAGCTCAGATCCCTCGAGGAATTTGGTTGTTGTCCCTGAACATCACTTCCTTGCTTTACGGTCGCCATCTTGTTACCGGATGGTAGCCCAGCAACCAGGCCTCCTACGCAACACAGAAATCCCATTTGTTTATTCCCTAAAAATAAACCTTTATGTCGTTCAAAAATTCTATCATGCTGCAAGCAGTGCTTTCCTCCGGATATTAACTTTGGAGATGGAAAACTGGCTGAGAAGTTGTCAAGCAAGAGGCCAAGTACCATGTGTAAAGTCCATCAATGCCAGATTTGACTCGTTTGTTGTCTTCTGGTTTTCTTTCTCTCGAAATGGTAATTCCTAATACTGCCTTAAACGAAGCGGTTCACGCCAATTTGTGTCTCAAAGTAGTAAACAAAGTGCCAGTGGTTTTGGTTTAGTTTGGTTTGCCAAACTCGAGGAAAATACGAGAAATATCGTCTTCATTATGTGTATTATGAGGCATGGTTTTACGTTTTGTACATTTTACAACTGTCATACTTCACTGTCACTACTGGTTGACATCTTCAAATGCCTTAGAACCTTCAATACAGGGCCCGACGTTAACTTTTTTCGCTAGGTACCATTGGCGACCAATTCAAAACATTTTAGTCGCCACGTAAGCGTGGATGTCATCGGAACTTAGAAAGATGGGTGCTGCATTTGGTGACTAGCTTAAAATTTTGGTCACCAATCCCCGAATTTTCCCTATGGTCGCAATGTCGGACCCTGTAATATCTCTTGAACCAAGAGCTATTGCTATGAAATTCTTCTTCAAATTGTACAATCAAATCATGCACTTGAAGTTGTAATAAATAGTATGAGATAATATAGTCTAGTCGGTAGAGGGGGTCCGCAAGCACCCTACAGAACTAGTAAAGAGACATAATTTTTCTGAATCCTAAGTCTAGTAAAAACTGGTTTTAGATGTTAACAGCTTGAAAAAGTATCCCACGGCCCCATTTTGCCAGACTTTTGTTTTAAAATTATATTCTTTTTGTTATTTACTAATGAGATTCATGTAACTGAGCTACGTGTACATCTACATCTACTAATGGGGGCCTTGCAACGGGGGTTACCCATCATGCAAGACAACATTTAGAGGGGAGTGGAAGAAAATAACAATGAATAAGAATGATAAAATAATAAAAGTAGTAAAAAAGGTTAAAATGGTAAATGGTGTAACTGAGTGTTGTAATCCGTGGGTAAATAAAGTGAATGTATGTATGAATGTATTCAATGAGGCAATTTTATAGACTGAGGGGGGGGGGGGTGCTCGTGAACCCCCTCTACCGACTAGACTCATAGGTGCTTTTTAGAGTTGGAGTTTTTGAAATAACCAGGTAACAACACAAATTTTAATATTTTTATTTTCTTCCAAAACTCACATATAATTGATGGTAATGGCAAAATATGATTACAAGTTTCGACAGGGAAAACAAATAACTTTATCCAAGATACTTGCATGTGATAAAGGCCCATACAGTACACTTTTCTGTCACATATCTGCTTGCATAATTGCTTAGTAACCAACTTCACCAACGAAGTGGCTTAAAAGTAGGGATGCTTTCCTTTGGCAACCTTATAGCTGTACCACCAAGCTAGAACAAGCCCTTTTTGGGCTCATTGAATGTGCCTAATATAAAAATGGTAGAAGGCTTTGCTTGCCACTGCTGCTTTTTCAAATCATAACAAAGGGCCTTGATAAAACTACCATCGTCAAAATTTCCTTCCCTAACAAAGTTGTTTCTAGCACCAATGAGATAAATCTGGTTGTTGCAATACGTTGCAATGCCTGACAATACTCTCAAATCAGGTGATGGAATTTGGCACCACGTGTCAGAGTAAATGTTGTACACCCCTGTGTTAAAAGAACTAGTGTGATCATCCCGAACATACGTGTGAAACACATAGATCTTGTCGTCCACCAAGGTACATTGGCCAAATGATCCACTGGAATTCATGGGTGCTATATAACTCCAGGTATTCAAGTCTGGATCATATCTCTCAGCCGTGTTTTTGTAGATAGGTTCACCATCCCCATATTCATGTCCGCCTATTGCATACACAAAGTTCTGATCACATGCCACACATGGAGTGCTGCGGCATTCATTCATTGAGGCTACCAAATCAAACTTTACATTAGATGGAGGTCCCTTCATGTCGCATGCAAGCACAGTAGCTAAACCTGTTCTGCCTTCTTTTTTTCCACCGATTTCCCCGCCAACTATGTACAAAACCTCTTGCAAACAAGCAAATGTAAAGTGCTTCAAGGGATATGAGAAATATGTGGTCAATTCAGACCAGGAATTATTTGCAATGTCATAGCGATCAAGATAAATATCATGTCTAATATTCCCAACTAGATACAAATAATTCCCACACTGTACAGGTATTCCACATCCTTGGTCTGTCGGTGATGGAATCCGGTACCAAGATGCTTCGTCAGGTATGTAACACCATGGGCCATTATCAATGCATACTTCATAATCGTGATATTGATAAGGAGGGAAAACAAGTATTGCAGTGACATGGGTGTCGAAACATGTTCGAGGATGCTGCATATTCACAATTGTTGGTGAATAATTCATAATCTTTAGTGCCAGCTCAGAACAGTCAAGGCTTTTGGCAACCAACGGCTCTGGGGCAACTGTTGTATATAGGAAGTTTTCTGATAAGGAACATAATCGAATATGGGAAAACAGCTCATCAAATGACTCCTTGCGACACTTCTCCTGTTTTACCCACTCAATCACGGCATTGTAAACAGATTCTTCACTGTTGACCAACAAGTCATCTCTGGAGATTATTTCTTGAAAAAAATCACATGGAAGATCAAACAGCTCTTTTTTCGTCTCAGATAAAATTGTTTCGAAATTCTTGCATATGACACTCAGAACAGCTTCCTTCAAGATCGCACAGTTATACCTGATTGAAAAGAGGTAAATGCGTAGAAAATCACTGCATGGATTACTTCCTTCTCTGATGCATTTGGCTAGAAACTTTTCAGTGTCTGTCTTCAGATTTTCAAGCAAAAGAAAATCCGCTGTGACCATTATATCTTGCGCACTCTCTGCAGTAATATTGATCGCGCCAGTATAAATATAACTCAGGACATCGTCTACAACTTCCACTTCGAGCTCGTTGAGATGAATTACATTTTCGCACAGCTCTTTCCACAGGCTTCCCAGGATCATTGAGCGAACTTTAGAGTTGATAGTTTGCAGTTTTATAGTGTCGCTGTGTGAAGTTTGACTGAGTTCGATAAGCGCTAAAATATGAGTATCTACGAAAAATAAAAAAGTTTGAAAAATACCCTTATCTAGTCCTTTAGTACTTCAATAAATCACTACTTGCGTTTATTCGGTCAGAAATACACTTTTAAGCGAGTTTTAGCCAATTTTATTGTCACCTCTTACTCTTACTATATGTTCTGGAAGGCCGCAAACTGCAAAATTCAGAACGCTCAGCGATCCAAAAATTTCCCTCGATTTTTCCCCAAAAATCATCGTCGCTTGCTCAAACAAACCTCGCATAATAAAAGTAAAACTATTCAGCTTTGTTGTTTACCTTTCTCGTGGAAATCAAACCCTCTCTGGCTGATATAAATGGCGAATCTTTTCAGCCTCGTCCATTCGTCCTGAGAGCAATGGCCGCCCCGGCAGTAAAGTCCGTCCCAATACACAAACCGTTGAGACATTTTTTCTCCAGTCGAGGGGTGGGCCAGACATTGTCTCAGGCTCTCCGCACTTCCCGTCCTAGACCCGGTAAAATGTTTTTGCGCGTGATCATTGGATTTGAATCAATCAAGTCTGTCTCGCCGGTCACGCATTCGCGCGCAAAAACATTTTACCGGGTCTAGGACGGGAAGTGCGGAGAGCCTGAGACAATGTCTGGCCCACCCCTCGACTGGAGAAAAAATGTCTCAACGGTTTGTGTATTGGGACGGACTTTACTGCCGGGGCGGCCATTGCTCTCAGGACGAATGGACGAGGCTGAAAAGATTCGCCATTTATATCAGCCAGAGAGGGTTTGATTTCCACGAGAAAGGTAAACAACAAAGCTGAATAGTTTTACTTATTATATAAACACCAATGAAATACCGGGTGATCTCCCGCGCGAAAACTTGATATCTTCACGCGTGAAAATAACATGATATTTTCACATGTGAAGATATCACACTTGCCTTTGCTCAATGCTCGATTTTTAAGCTTAACTCAAATAAAATTCGAATTTGGTATTTCATTGATGTTTATATAATAAACAGAACATTACATGACCGCTTGTAGATACGAATTTTATCTTCTCGTGTTAAAAATTAATCTCACTCGTTCGCTGCGCTCACTCGTGAGATAAATTTTTAACACTCTAAGATAAAATCCGTATCTCCGCGCGGCCATGTAATATCCTCTATTTTTATTATGCGAGGTTTGTTTGAGCAAGCGACGATGATTTTTGGGAAAAAATCGAGGGAAATTTTTGGATCGCTGAGCGTTCTGAATTTTGCAGTTTGCGGCCTTCCAGAACATATAGTAAGAGTAAGAGGTGACAATAAAATCGGCTAAAACTCGCTTAAAAGTGTATTTCTGACCGAATAAACGCAAGTAGTGATTTATTGAAGTACTAAAGGACTAGATAAGGGTATTTTTCAAACTTTTTTATTTTTCGTAGATACTCATATTTTAGCGCTTATCGAACTCAGTCAAACTTCACACAGCGACACTATAAAACAAACTATCAACTCTAAAGTTCGCTCAATGATCCTGGGAAGCCTGTGCTCTTTCATGCTCGACGTCGTCGACGCGAAAAGCCCTCCAAAAAAGCCACCACTTGCAGCTAAGACTGACTTATGAGCCGGAAATTCACGGTCATTCACACGCAACTTAACGTTGCATAAATTACCAGCGAGTCGAAAGGAGTTAAGGTGACTCATTCGAAATTCAAAATGCACCCAACTGTGTCTAGAGCGCAAATCTGCGTCGCCAAACTTAAGGCTCTAACTTTTGTGTCTTTTCCCCTATTGTTATAATTCTTTTTTCAAATCCTACTTTAATGATGTATAAATCAGTTATTAATAACCGATCTTCTTGGAAACATTTTTAGAGGTCACAATCAAAATTTTTGTGAGGCCCTAATTTCATATTCAGGTCGTACTAGAAAAAAAATTTGCCGGTTTTTTTGGCTCAAACTCCAGGAATCGATTCCAGTTTATGTAATCTCAAATCGAGCTAAGTTACAGAAAATTCGTCGGAACAGAAACGCGGTAATAAAAATGCCGTCAACTTTGGCCAGATTAGAAGGCTCATTCAGCTAGGCTTGAATTGAATTTTAATAGTGCTCCGAAAACTCATTATTTGGAGCTCTTCCTTCGGCACTATATTGTATAGTAACGTATTAAACTTTACCGAAGGTCAGATTGTAAACACCATGAACTACTAAAATGTTGGAAAATTATCTACCGAGGAAAGAAATCGTGAAAGCGCAATGAATTTATTACAAGATTGTCGCGTTAAAATGTGTCGTTATTACGTATAACTTCTTGCTAAGATTTATATAGACGAAAAGCTTGTGGCATTGGTAAAACTTAGTAACCAAATTTGACCATCATATGTGCTTGTTTGGTGTAGAAGAAAATTACAAAGTTACGACATTCACCCTCTAGTCTTGCAGGCAGATTTGAAGCTCTCTTGTTTATGAATGGTAATGAAATCTGACGTTTCGCCAGGGGGAGCACATTTAGGCCTACTCTAATCAGCGAACAAAGAAAGCTTTTATCATAGCAAGTTTTTATGTTCCATAGGGACTTAATCAGACAATTGCTATTTTCGGAGCGTGACTGCTATTGATTAGATTTGGCCTAATGAGCTCCCCCTGGAAAAACGTCAGATTTCATTATCATTCATAAACAAGAGCTTCAAATCTGCGTGCAAGAGTAGAGGGTGAATGTCGTAACTTTGTAATTTTCTTCTAGACCAAATAAGCACACATAATGGTCAAACTTGGTTACAAAGGTTTACCATTGCCACAAGGTTGACGTCTATATATATCTTAGCAAGAAATACTACGTAATAACTACACATTTTAACGCGACATTCTTGTAATAAATTCATTGCGCTTTCACGATTTCTTTCCTCGGTAAATAATTTTCCAACACTTTAGTAGTTCACCGTATTTACAATCTGACCTTCCGCAAAGTTTAATACATTACTATACAATATAGTGTCGAAGGAAGACCCCCAAATAATGAGTTTTCGGAGCACTATTAAAATTCAATTGAAGCCGAGTAGAATCAGCCTTCTAATTTGGCAAAAGTTGACGGCATTTTTATTACCGCGTTTCTGTTCCGACGAATTTTCTGTAACTTAGCTCGATTTGAGATTACTTAAACTGGAATCGATTCCTGGAGTTTGAGCCAAAAAAACCGGCAAATTTGTTTTCTAGTACGACCTGAATATGAAATTAGGGCCTCACAAAGATTTAGATTGTGACTTCTAAAAATGTTTCCAAGAAGATCGGTTATTAAGAACCTATTTATACATCAATTATAGCACTAGAGGGAAAGACACAAAAGTTATAGCCTTGAGTTTGGCGACGCAGATTTGCGCTCTGGACACTGTTGGGTGCATTTTGAATTTCGAATGAGTCACCTTAAGCTGTTGCAAGATATAGTTTCAGTTGTGTTTGATGCTGTGATTTCTGTAGGAATTTGAACTTTGTGGATCTTTGGTCGCCATTTTGCTTTTCTACTTGTTCAGATACAGCCACCAGGCCTTCGGAGCAACACAGGCATCTCATGCTTGATGGACAATGGACATAAAAACTTTTGGAGACCTCCCTCTACTAACTATGCTTGCACGTGGAAAAGCTCGTGGAAAGTGTGATTGGGAAAGAGTCGAGATTAATCAAACTCCGTATTCAATAGCACCAAATAAGAGAAGCACAACAATTGGATCACGTGACCATGAATAATAATAGTGCGATAAAAACAAAGGCAAGTACTTTCAGCAGGTTTCAGTTTTATTGCCTGTTTCTTTGTTGTTTGCTTCTTTGTTTTTTTGGGGGGGGTCTCAAAAATTCGATATCTCTAAGCAACAAAATGATCACGTCTCGAATAATGTGCAGCAAATTGAGCCTCCGTTTAAATGCTGTATAAAACCGGTCACATGTGCTATTAAGAATGGATACCTCTGTCTGTCTGTCTATGGTATCGATAAGTTGTGAATATATAAAGCAGAATACCTTGAATTTTTCCGGCGCAGTTCGGGGACCACTTCGACATGATTCTAACAAAAAGAGAACGTCATATTATTCAACCATCATCTATACAATAATTACAAAGAGTTCCTTTTTTTCCTTTTATGCTTTGTGGCTCTGATTTAGGTTCACTTCGCTCGCTTTTGTCACTATCCTAAGAAAAGACGACCTCTTATGTCAAATGAATATATTCACGTACTCAGGAGCGGATCCAGAAAAGAGATATATTTAACAATTATTCCTCGATCCCAAATGGGCTCTGAGTCAATAGCCCATGAGGCCGAAGACCGAATGTGCTATAGATTGAGAGACCATGAGGGGGAGAGGAATAATTGCTTTAGTCAAATCAAACTAGTAGATCAATTTGTATAGACCAGAAACGTTTTTTGGTCTGGTCATTTGTCATTTTCTGGCTTTCAAATCCGACACTTTCCGCTACATTTACTTTTTCTCTAATTCTGATGCGTTTTTCTTCTTATGGATGTGTTTCACTTATATTGTAAGAGATTGTAACAAAAAAATTATACACAATAAACTGAAATTGAACTGAAACTATAAGTTTTAGTACTAGTAGCTCAACCAATCAGAATGCATCATTGACAATAGACCTATTTCCAAAATGGCCGTCGAAAATTTAAATCGATTTTGTTAAAAATGAACACCAGCACTAGAACACACATCATCACTTTAGTAAAACTACAAAATTTCGCTGCATTATATCCAATATCTTCCGAGAAAACGAACGTTGAAAATGTGAAAATTTACAGACGTTTGTATGACTGGGGGTATGCGTCATACTCCCAGTCATACAGTCAAATCTCTGTAAAAGTTTCAATTTTCAGACCCTGCTTTCTCAGCCGACATGGCATGGGCATAACGAAAATTTAAAGGATTACTAATGTGATGATACCCTTTCTAGTGCCAGTATTTGATTTTCAGTCAGTTTAATTTTAAGACATGTGAATTTGCGGCGGCCAATTTGGAAAAAGGTCTATAGACCATGATTAGTGTGATTTGACTTATTCTATCCACACTAAAACGGCATTATGTCACAACAGCAGAATAAGTGTGGGAAAATAACTTTACTTCGAGTGCGGGGAAAAGTTTATTCGCGTGACGCCGTTCGGTTTAGTTCAATTTAAGGCCCATCACCAACCGGGAGCCTTTGCGCCCCGTTTTCTTTTGTTTTCAAATTGATCCATTGTTTTTCGGGTGCTCTGATTAGCTAAGAGTCCGCAAAGGCTGTCGGTTGGTGATGGGCCTTTAAGTTCCTTATGAGAGGCAGGACCCAAATGGAGCTGAGTTAGCTCAGCCATCTCATGGAATCTCCCCGTTATGCTGCTCGCTTCGTGTTTATATGTTGTATGTCGCTAGTATCAGGGGTTTCAATAGAAGGCGGCTACCGGCGGTGAATCGCCGTCTACTTCACTGCTGACCGCAGGCAACTTTATTATTACTAAGCAATAGAATACATGAATATACCAATTATCTTGCCCTAAGAAACGCCTTTTCTGCTACCGAAATTTCAAAATTTCCCGGAGGGGCATGCCCCGGTACCTCCTATAAGGTTCAAGCCTTCGTATGGGACCCCCAGACCCAGATGCGTACTTCCAAAAGTTAGCCTGCTACTTCAAAATTTGAAACCCCTGTGTGTTAACCAAGCTTTACAGAAGCGCGCGCCTACGGGCATGCAGGCGTTACGCCATACCTATTTCTTGATTCTCCTCCCTCATGGCCTTCAGAACTTCATCCAGGTTGTCGTCCGGTTTGGTATCACTTGTGGAATCGCTCTTCCTGGTAGCAGAGAGGGGTCGACTTTTGCTTCGAGATGCTTTCATGAAATAAAAAGCATTTCTTAGTGAGTGCATGAGTTAAAACAGTGTTAAGGCGAAAAAACGAAGTCAAGAATTAATTCACGCAAAACAAAAACAGGGTCCCTGGAACGCCTGTCGTCCAGCAATATTTTAGGAAAGGAAGCCATAATAGTTCGACAGAAAAGCCATATAGTTCGCTCGAAACTGCACTCCAGTACATGGTATATTTTATTGCTCTAACATTTTCCCTGGGTGTCCTAGAACAACTGTCTGTTAACTGAGATTCTCTCAGTTCTGGGGAATCCGCGCTATACGCCGATATAATACAGTTACAGTGATACCTACACTAAGGCGAATCGAGGTAAGTTTGTTTTGTATTTTTGTTTTTGTTTTTGTTTATTACTTTGAACGGCATAATCAAAGTAAAACAAGAACACGCAGCTTACATGATCTGAATTCCTTTGGAGCAGAAGAATCCTCTGAAGATGCAGTTTGGCTGTCAAAGAAAAAGAAAAGTTATTCATAATTTGTTTGACCAAAATCTTGCATGATGAGGATTGCACTGGCAACTCTGTTGGTCACAATTTCTACTGTGGATGATTAATAGATAGATAGATAGTCCAATCAGGGAGGCCTAAAAGCCTGCCTGCTATCAACAGGAGCTCTGAGGCAATACAATATATAAATACTAACTGCTTTAAGAAAATAATAACAAATGAAAAACATACATACAAAATTGGACGTTTTCAAAGCTCAAGGACAAACCTTTACTATTTACAATTATCTTTAGATAATTATTAAAACACTTTGCGACTTCTGTCTGGATAAAAGCAAAGAAGTGTCCTTGCCCTTTGAAAACGTCTAATTTTGCATCTTTCTGATAACATGCATGCACGTGTACCTCATATTCTGGTCCTGTTGAGGTGGACTTTCTGATCTTTTAGCAGACAACACAATATCTTCAGCATCAGGTTTCCGTCTGAAGGCAAACGCATACACAACAATTGATTTGGTGCTAGCCAGGTTATTGCTTGGTCTGTGGCTTAGTACATCCTAAATTACCCGAGCATCAGGTGAGATGGACCGACGACCGTTTAGCGCGGTGGTAGAGCGCCGGGCTTATGTGCGGGAGGTTGGGATTTCAAACCCCGGCCGGACCAACACTCTGGGTCTTTTCTAAATAATTGAGGAGAAGGTGCTGCCTTTGCTCTAAGATCTGCAGATGGTTAGACCTTTGCGTCTTCTCGGATAAGGACGTTAAACCGTAGGTCCCGTCTCTCACATACACTACACTAACCGGAACGAGAGGGACGTTAAAGAACCACGAGGACCGTCGGAAGTTGCCCAACCTCTGTGTCACAGAACTCACCATACTAACACGCACTCATTATTGTATAACTGGTTTCCATAGGATGAGTTATCCAAAAATGTGAAGCGCTTAGAGCTTTGAGGATAAGTGCTATATAAGCACCTACTTTACTTTAATGGACGATTCCAGCTATAAACGCGCGCGCGTTCTTTTCTTTTAGAATTGCCTTTGGAATGTAAAGGCCCGTTTACACTTGCAATTTTTGTCGCGCGAGTCGCAGCGATTTTCTCGCACGTACGCGTCAACTCAAAATCACTAATGTAAACTACGAAAAAGTCGGCGTGATCTGCCGCGAGTTTTGTCGCGTGATTTCAAACTTTTACATCTCGTTTACACTATAGAGTTGGAATTGCAACTCGCCGCAACAAATGTAACAAAAATCGCAAGTGTAGACCGGGCTTAACACAACTACCAGGATGTAACGCGCAAGTAATGCACTTGGTTAGTGAAATGTAACACAACTACCGACATGCAGCGCGCGCATTCATTATAGCTTGAATCGTGCATTGCAGTTTATTACATTTTAATGGACGATTCCAGCTATAGTAAGTGCGCGCACCCTTTTTCTTTAGAAATGCCTTTGGAATGTAACACAACTACCACGATGCAATGGGCGCATAAAACGTACTTGATTCGTTAAAGGTAACATAACTATCGGCATTCAGCGCGCGCATTCATTATAGCTGAAATCGTCCACCAACATGGTCATTAATGCCATCACATGGCCCGCAGAGAACATAGTGGAAAATGTATGTCAATTTTTCAATAAGTTTCGGGGGGGAGGAGGTTAAGCCCCCTACTGCCTTGTCAGCCCCTCCCTTGGTAGGTTTCACTATAGTCATCTATTTGCACTATCATTATCAACAATACACACACACACATATATCGAGAGTTTATACCTTGTAGCAGACAGGACCCTCTCCTTCTTTGGTTCTGAAAAAATAACAAGATAAATAAGATGACGAGTAAATGAATCATCCGGTAGATTGTCACGTAAAAAAGAAAACAATCACCTACTGAACAATTCATAGTAAATTTGCGTGCAACGTGCAACCTTTAGTCTGAATACCAAACTAGGACCCCTTTCACATGAGACCGGTACAAAATCGGGTACCGTCGCGCGTTCACACGGGACCTGCGGTACCGAACCGATTTTGGAACGGCAAGGCCGTGTGAACACTGTTGCAAAACGTGCCAGAATTGTACCGGTACCGTATAGGCGGTACCGTACCAGAATTGTACCGGTCTCGTGTTAATGGGGACGGTCTAGATCACAGGAAGAAAAACATCGACATGGCTGGATGGACCACTTCAAAATTTGGTACAACATTTCAGAGCTGGAATTTACTGCCGGTCATCGGACATTGTCCGATCAAAATCAAAAATTGTGATTTTAATGTCCGATCAATCGGGTTTTTTGACAACTGATAATATAATATCAGAGAAATAATGTGAACTCTCCACCTCCAAACACGCCTTTACAATGTTTGAGAGCAAAATCAGCAAAAATCGTCAGTCATTAAGAGGTTTCGCAACCAAGCCCCAAACCCCGCCTCATTCCAGACAAAATGTTGTTTTCCTAAACAACCCGTGTTAGCCACTCCTTTGTTATTGTTTTCGTTCGATATTAGAAGACGAATTAACATGCAGAAATCTCTAAATAAACATCTAAAAACAAAGTTTCCGATTTGATTTACCAAACTCAATCAAGAACATTGCTCTATATTCTCTAAATCAGCTGATGGAAATGGATGCTTTGTCTGACTTGGTATGTTGCTATGCTGTCAAAATGGCGACTGACACAGGCTCTGTTGGAAATACTTCAAACTGGCATGTAACTCACTTGTGCCTGAAGAGAAGCTAAGAACCACCACATCCTCCTCAGCAGGTACAGGTTTGGACTTCGTCTTCTTTCCCGACTCCTTAACAAATGTCTTCTCCTTTCTAATTGGTTCTTGTTCCATGGATTTCGCAACAGATGATGCTGAGCCACCCTTGTCATATGCTTCACTTGTTTTGGCTTCATCAACTGAGATTTCGGCGTTTGTTTCAAAGCCTCCGAGTTGTACAAGCTTTTCGACTGCATTGCTGTCTCTTAAATTCAAACTGTCATTGGCTCCTTCTAGTTCTTCCTCTATTTCTTCATCTTCATCGAAATTTGTGCCCTTTTCTGCCTCTTCTTCAATTCTCTGAAATACATGAATTCATGAAATACTCAAATACATGAAGTGCAAAGTGGTGAATTGTTGTTAGGGCTGGTTTACAAAACCGAGATGTTGCGTTCAAATTGTGCTTGTGTCTAATGTAAGTCAAGGTATCGCAAGCACAACAAGCGAATTATTGCATGAGGAACATGGAACATTTCCACAATGGCCAGAAGAGAACACAGGAATTTCCACACGGGTTGCTTCAAATTTTCACAGGTTCCATTGTTTTTGACCCTGGAATTTGTGCAGCTTTGGAATTTGGTTGCTTTTAATTTTCACAGGGGTTGTGCATTAGTCTTGGATTTCCTCAGGGGTTCGATAGGGGGTACAGCTACGTTTTGGAACAGCCCCTTCAATGTCCCCATCCCCCCCAAAAAATTGCCAGCACTTGCCTGCAGGCCTATAGGCTGGGAACGCAACTGCTTAATACAATTTCTTGTACATATATTCACTTGACAGTGACATGGGCCACGTAACTGAGGGGCCTGGCAATAATTTGTTTTGGAGGGCCAAAACTAACAGCATAAACTCAGCAACTTCTGAGTTAACATTTTGATATTTTTGTAGTAAGCCTCCAATATTTTTTTGCTTCTGCTGCCTATGAGCAGTGAGGGAGAATCTCAAGATGATGAAGTTGCGTTGACAGGTATGGGATAAGCTGAACAATTCATAACTAACCAGCAAATGCTTTGAAAAGGTTACAAATTGCTTTTAATGGTAGGAAGACTTATACAAAACAGTAAAATTTATTGAGCAAGGATTTAGCAATTTAAAAGCACAAATTTACACTAACCATTTTAGCAGCTTCTATGCTTTCTCTTATACTTTCATCCGCTTCTAGAGATTTCCTTAAAGTCTATCATAGGAAGCAAAGAATTTTCATTGATAAATTAAACATTTACTAAATTACTTTACTTTTTTTATTTTCATTTTACTATTGTCTAATTACGAACTTACTTATCAGGACAGTTAAGAGGAGGGAAAGTATTTTTGAGGTTATAATTTTCAACTAAACAAAACATGCTAAAGGTGGGATAATGGAAATTCAAACATGCTAATTTATGTGCAATCTTAATTTGCTTAAATCTTAGCAATCTTTCATGATTGGAATACCCTGAAATTTTTCCTACTGCTTTGTTCAGAGAATAAAATGGACTTGTATAATGTGACAGTAATTATATTTGACATGTTTCTAACTGACCATGTTGTCTAGCCTGCGAATATCCGGTACTTGTGAGCGTGCAAGCTCATGGGTACCAGATGTTTGCAGGTTAACCTTGGTCTTGCAATCTCACATTTGGCATTTGATGCCCTAAAAGCATACCTCAACATCATTAAAGCTAAGTGTGAGCTCATCTGGATCTTCCTCATCATCATCTGAGCTGATGACACCAAGGGTATAGTCCATCTTATAGTCATCATCATCATCATCATCATGATCAATAGCAAGGGATTCAAAATCCTCACTATATTTGCCTGATAGTTTACCTGGAAAGAAACAGGTTGACCAGTTTTAAAGTCAGCGCTCAACCTTACCACCATATGCTTTGCTACGCGACCTCAAAATTCACTGTTGCGATTGGAGATTTTATGCAAGAAAATTGTAATGTCAATTCTTTGGAGGCTCATGCCTTCTTTGTAGAAAGTGGTGTAATCGTACCAGGAGCAGCAACTCTAACTTTTGGACCCTTCTCTGTTCTTATCTGGACAGCTTCCTGGAAAAAATATGGATCAAAATTAAATGGAGGGTAAATTGTATTGAAGAGACATTTTTAGGGGTAGGGGTCTTGCCAAATTTTGGTAGAGTCTCAGAATCTCGGAATTTTTAATGTGTGTCTCGGAACCTCGGAGTTTCACCCTCAAACTTTTAAATACAGGAAATATGTGAGCTGAAATTTTCTCTCCGTCTCGGGCCTCGGATTTTAAACTGCAAGTCTCGGCAAGTCACAGATTTACCCATCGTTACCCCTATTTTGCCTGAGAATTCAGTAGTAAGCTCAGTTGCTGTAAGATCTATGCTATTGGCTTGATGCACCTAATTATTCTATTTTGTTCTATTATTTTGTTTCCATTGTTTTGGCTGAGGTGCATCAATCCAATAAGTTAGATCTTCTGATAGCTGCTACAGTACAAGGCCCTGAGAATACAGCACACGTACTATGTCTAAAGCAGGATAACTTACTGGGTTCCAGCCACGTCTTGGGGCATTTTCAGTCTGGTCAGGGGCTGTTTTGACTCGAAGTTCCCTGTGTGAAGATTTAACAGGAAGCAATACTGATATTTAAAACCTGGTGCAGGATGAATCTCGCAAGCAAAGTTCTTACCCTGCCTCTTTCTCTAAAAACTGGAGCTCCTGTAGCAAGAGTTTCTTCCTCTCACTGTATGTATCTAAACATTACAAAATTAATATCACATGGAGAAATGTCAGTTGGTATGCCAAAGCTGCACTTTCATACAGTTGCAAATATAGTCAACTTTAAACGTTTCAAGCTACTATGTACTAAATGCATTAATTTGCCTGTTGACTGGTTTCCATGGTAGTACAAGACTACATTTTGCATCAGATATTTTTTTTTCCTAACTAGAAAGCTGAAGTATGCTTGCATTAGGATCATTGAAATTTAAAAATTATTTTGAAAGAATCTAAACAGTTCCATTTCCATTACATTTACCTGCAGTTTTTGCCTGTCTTGATGTGCTTCTTCCCTTGGGAGAGCCTGTAGAAGGAGCTCCCATACCCATATTCGCTCCATTGACATAGATAGAAAATCCTTGCTCTTTTTCTCAATTTCAATCTGTTGTTCATCTTTTTCTTTTAACCTTTTTAAGAGCCTGTAAAAAAATAGAAGGTTGATTATGAAAAGCTGACCTGTCTATCTCTGTCTCTCGATCTGTCTGTCTGACAAGTCTGCCATCAACCCATCTGTCTGTTTGTGTCTGACTGTCTGTGTGTGCGTGTGTTGCTGACTGTGTCTGTGTCTGTCGGGCTGTGCCTGTCTGACTGTTTGTCAGTCCGTCTGTCCATCCATCCATCTGTCTGTTTCTTTCTTTCTTTCTTTATTTATTTATTTATTCAGCTTCGCCCGAGGGCCGGGAAATCCTCACAGAGCGAGGCTCCAAATTACGAGCTTCCCTTGTCAGTGTAGTGGTTAGTAAGTTGTAAGCCCTGCACTGAGGATGGGCAACTTCCGACGTCCTCGTGGTTCTTTAACGTCCCTCTGGTTCCGGTTAGTGTAGTGCGTGTGAGAGACGGGACCTACGGTTTAACGTCCTTATCCGAGAAGACGGGAAGGTCTAACCATTTGCAGATGTTAGAGCAAAGGCAGCACCTTCTCCTCAATTATTAGAAAAAGACCCTGAGTGTTGGCCCGGCCGGGGTTTAAACTCCCAACCTCCCGCACATAAGCCCGGCGCTCTACCACTGCGCTAACCGGTCGTCTGACTGTCTGTCTCTCTGTCTGTGTCTGTCCATCTGTCAATCAATCCATCTGCCTGTCTGTTTCTGAGTGTCTGTCTGTATATGGTATGATTACGTCTGTCTGACTGTCTGTGTGTGTTGCTGACTGTGTCTGTCTGACTGTTTGTCAGTCCGTCTGTCCATCCATCCATCTGTCTGTTTCTGACTGTCTGTCTCTCTGTCTGTGTCTGTCCATCTGTCAATCCATCCATCTGCCTGTCTGTTTCTGAGTGTCTGTCTGTATATGGTATGATTACGTCTGTCTGACTGTGTGTGTGTGTTGCTGACTGTGTCTGTCTGACTGTTTGTCAGTCCGTCTGTCCATCCATCCATCTGTCTGTTTCTGACTGTCTGTCTCTCTGTCTGTGTCTGTCCATCTGTCAATCCATCCATCTGCCTGTCTGTTTCTGAGTGTCTGTCTGTATATGGTATGATTACGTCTGTCTGACTGTCTGTGTGTGTGTTGCTGACTGTCTATCTGACTGTTTGTCAGTCCGTCTGTCCATCCATCCATCTGTCTGTTTCTGACTGTCTGTCTCTCTGTCTGTGTCTGTCCATCTGTCAATCCATCCATCTGCCTGTCTGTTTCTGAGTGTCTGTCTGTATATGGTATGATTACGTCTGTCTGACTGTCTGTGTGTGTTGCTGACTGTGTCTGTCTGACTGTTTGTCAGTCCGTCTGTCCATCCATCCATCTGTCTGTTTCTGACTGTCTGTCTCTCTGTCTGTGTCTGTCCATCTGTCAATCCATCCATCTGCCTGTCTGTTTCTGAGTGTCTGTCTGTATATGGTATGATTACGTCTGTCTGACTGTCTGTGTGTGTTGCTGACTGTGTCTGTCTGACTGTTTGTCAGTCCGTCTGTCCATCCATCCATCTGTCTGTTTCTGACTGTCTGTCTCTCTGTCTGTGTCTGTCCATCTGTCAATCCATCCATCTGCCTGTCTGTTTCTGAGTGTCTGTCTGTATATGGTATGATTACGTCTGTCTGACTGTCTGTGTGTGTTGCTGACTGTGTCTGTCTGACTGTTTGTCAGTCCGTCTGTCCATCCATCCATCTGTCTGTTTCTGACTGTCTGTCTCTCTGTCTGTGTCTGTCCATCTGTCAATCCATCCATCTGCATGTCTGTTTCTGAGTGTCTGTCTGTATATGGTATGATTACGTCTGTCTGACTGTGTGTGTGTGTTGCTGACTGTGTCTGTCTGACTGTTTGTCAGTCCGTCTGTCCATCCATCCATCTGTCTGTTTCTGACTGTCTGTCTCTCTGTCTGTGTCTGTCCATCTGTCAATCCATCCATCTGCCTGTCTGTTTCTGAGTGTCTGTCTGTATATGGTATGATTACGTCTGTCTGACTGTCTGTGTGTGTGTTGCTGACTGTCTGTCTGACTGTTTGTCAGTCCGTCTGTCCATCCATCCATCTGTCTGTTTCTGACTGTCTGTCTCTCTGTCTGTGTCTGTCCATCTGTCAATCCATCCATCTGCCTGTCTGTTTCTGAGTGTCTGTCTGTATATGGTATGATTACGTCTGTCTGACTGTCTGTGTGTGTTGCTGACTGTGTCTGTCTGACTGTTTGTCAGTCCGTCTGTCCATCCATCCATCTGTCTGTTTCTGACTGTCTGTCTCTCTGTCTGTGTCTGTCCATCTGTCAATCCATCCATCTGCCTGTCTGTTTAGTGTCTGTCTGTATATGGTATGATTACTGTACGTCTGTCTGACTGTCTGTGTGTGTTGCTGACTGTGTCTGTCTGACTGTTTGTCAGTCCGTCTGTCCATCCATCCATCTGTCTGTTTCTGTCTGTCTGTCTCTCTGTCTGTGTCTGTCCATCTGTCAATCCATCCATCTGTCTGTCTGTTTCTGAGTGTCTGTCTGTATATGGTATGATTACGTCTGTCTGACTGTCTGTGTGTGTTGCTGACTGTGTCTGTCTGACTGTTTGTCAGTCCGTCTGTCCATCCATCCATCTGTCTGTTTCTGACTGTCTGTCTCTCTGTCTGTGTCTGTCCATCTGTCCATCCATCCATCTGCCTGTCTGTTTCTGAGTGTCTGCCTGTATATGGTATGATTACGTCTGTCTGAATATGTCTGTCTTACTGTGTCTTTCCATCCATCAGTCTGTCTGTCTAATCTACCTCCACATTGTGACCTCTGTGACTTTTGCACCATTTATACTGTGCATTCATAATGGTATTGTTATAATAGAGCAGATTTCATATGACTGTGAAAAGTGGTGCAATAAAGTTGGGTCACACCACGACCGTGCTATGACAATGCAATTTCATTCGGTATCTACAGCAGGCCAGGCTCCGTGCTGTTACCACAACAGTGCCATGCCTTGTTGTGGCACTTTCACAGTCCTTTATGAAATCTTCTCTACCTGTCCATAATGCTTAACAAATGCATGTCTGGCAGGGCCATTGGTAATCTCCCAGGGAGCTCATCCTTTGTGTTGGTCATGCAACACACAGACACAAAGGGCAGGCAGCATGGGAGACAAGGCCATTGGCATCTAAATAAGAAATTCTAATTGCCAAATAATAAAGTCACCATCATTTTCTCACAAAATGAGAAAAAAAAATCTATAGATTAGAAAGGCAAGTCACCAATGGCAACAACATAATATGATCACAATATCGGGCATTGGTTTGTTCTGTTTACTTATTTGTTTATTTTTATTTTTTATTGCTTCTACCTGTTTCTCTGCTGTAACAAGAGCAGATACTCTTCATATCCTGGGGCAATCACTTCTTTGACAGCAGGAACTCCAGATGGTGGCTGAAGAGTAAAATAAAGCTGGGACATATAAAATACTACATACCATACAGACATAAATCTATACAAGCACACTTTTAACCTTAACTTTAATCTTACTCCTAGGTTAGAATAAGAAATGATTCCCATTGGGGGTAATGCTTTTTTTTAAACAAACACAATAATAATATCACAATTTATTATTATATGTACTACTAATAATTATAATGATTTGCTGCACTTACCTCATGAGCTGGTTTAAAGGGCTTTCCCTTTGACTTCTGCCACTTGTCCCCTGAAATAAATTGTAATTTAATTGGTGCAGATGGGAGTTCACTTCTCAAAAAATGTTTAAGAAAGGGGCTGAATTTTGTAACATTGACATATGTGTTTGTGAATGTGTATGTCTACCATAAGACACAGATCTGAACAAACATCTTGACATAATAAGATGTCTTCTGACATTTCCTGATGCGACAGAGCACTAGCCACAGTGCTAAAAACTTTGCAAAAAGTGCTGCTTTTTTTTAGCACATTGTTGTTGAAAGAGTAAACAATGATGTTTCAAAATAATAAATAATAATGCATGCACTTGAAAAAACGTGTAAAATAGAAATAAAAATATGTTTATAGGAAATCAAAGGAATGTAAAATGACACACGTTAATAAAGAACAGTAAGAAAAAAAAAGATATAAGTTATGTTTCAAAACAGGAGAAAAAATGTTTCTAAAAACAATTTCTAGAATTTTTACCCTCAAACTTATTTTCATAAAACAGCAAATTTTAATGTCTTATGAACTACTTTAGCAAACCAGAAATAGAGAAAAGGTCTGACTCTAGTAGGAAGCAGAAATCATACAACTTCATGACATATTGACACTGGTATGACATGATTTTACAACGATAAGCTTACTGATTATTGATAACACATTTTGCCAAAATTGGAAATATTGGTCGACATGCAAACTTTTCAGCAACACATGGCTCTAGCATAAAAATATAATTATCTATGTAGCCATTTGCGATTGGGGTAATCCTGTTTTAGACATATTTACGCTAAAAACCAATAAGAAATATGTTCATGGAAGTAAGCTTTTAAAGTTAAATGACGCCGTTTTATAAGCTACAACTGATCACGAAATTATTGCAGGAAAGTGTGAGGATAAAGCACCGTAAAACTAGTTGCTACTTACTTTCCATTGGAGGTTATCGAGGCAATAAATCACTGAGTTTCATTATTCCATTTGTGAAAGTTCAAGTATGTTATTTTTGACGAGAGAACAGCAGAAATTCAGCTCATCTTCCCAACCCTTCGTTCGCTTGTTTTGCCGCCATCTTGGTCTGTATGTTTCTAGGGCTGCTTGCAAAGCAGTATGGGTTGTGCCAACACAGGCAACCCATTTCTTCTGGAAATCAATTCCCAGTGCAGTGCGTGCACTGAGATATTTGCATGCTAAAAAATGTTGGCCCGATAGATGGCGCGTACTGTTTTTTCGAAGCTAATAAAGTACGTAGTAATAGAGTCGCGCTACTTTGTTTTGGTAGCATTTAACAGGAGGAAATTTATGCGGGTAAAGAAAAAATGAGGAGAGGAACTCGTAAAAAACGAGAGGGCCCGATACTCGGGTCTCAATTGGCTTATCTGCTTATCCTCCTGACAGATTTGTTGTCGTGTTATTTGAAATAAAACGTAAAAAGACGCTATTGTGTCTCAAAAAGACTGATCATGCAGATAACATGCTGCAATGACTAACAAAAGCGAACCGATATGAGGACAATGCATGGCAATGCTTGCGCTCTTCCGAAACCGCGACGAAGATAGACTTTGCGCAAAGTCTGAAGGATGTGGTGTCTTCGGTCAAGGTTTATTAGCAGAGATGGCGTACATAATGGATTTCGTCTTTGTTGACGCCGGGCTACAGAACTTTATTATGTCATATAGTATTATTGACACTGCGGCAAAAGTGAAACTTCCTAGCTTACGCGATAATCTGGGTTTTCTTTTATTCCTTCATTTTTAGCTTTTTCATGTCTTAATCACGAGGGATGACAGCGTTGAGAACGGGCTGTTTCGGTCATCGGCAGTCTTCACTAAAAATGTGAATCGAAAAGGAGAATCGGTGAGTCGACGGAAAGAGCAAAGAAACGCGGAAGGCTGACAAGTATTTTGGGAGTTTTGACAAAAGTCAGGAAAACACTTTATGGGATTAAGAAACACCGAATCAAAGAATAAATTATGTAATCTTGTCGTCATGGTCGTCCTAGCTATACCTAGCAGAATACCGTATTTGTACTCTGGGGACCAGAGGCTGGAACTCTACCCCTTCGCGTTTGTGTTTTTTTCTCGGGAAACTTAGAGCTGGCGTTTCTCGATATGCTCGAAAATTTTAATTGGACCTCGAGCCTCTGGTTTCCAGGCTACTGACTGTATTTGCTGAATGAAATTTGCTTATTCTCGTGCCCTGGACGCCCTGGACAGGTGTCCGTTGTTTGCCCATGTAAGAAGTTCTGCAAATGCGGTGAATGTGGGTAAAAGCGTTTCTATATGACTATATGCTTAGAAATAATTAGCACTCCGAGTGCTATTAATGAAAATGAGGATACGCTACTTTCTAGGGGGTCAGCCAGCGTTCCCTTTGCTTGCCTCGCCCTCGGTCTTTCCCGTTCCCGTTGATTAGTTTTTCTCTCAGCGCCATCTGAATCAAGGGTTATGAACTCCCATAACACCATAAACGGTCTTCAAACAACGACGCGGAAGCCCTGTGGTCCGTCGCCGGAAAAATGAACGGAAATTCAAACCACGTTTTGTCAAAGTCAACCCGCGATCATTTCCGGAAAGTCTAGTAATATATGCCCTAATTAGATTATCCAAATGTGGTGAAGTGTTTACCAGATATAGAGTACTCGAAGATACTATTCTCACCTTGTAATTCGCAAGATTTTTAGAATGGTTAAAATATTATCTAAAGGAGAAAATAAGCCAAAGACCATAAAATGTAACCTCTCCCACGCAACCGGAAGCCCGATTTTACCCCGAAGGTTTCCGTGTTGCTATCGATTGATCCTTCGACCTTCGTGTTTATACATTTGTGAAGAAATAGAAGAGCCGAACAAATGATCAACGGCCTTGGGTAAATTAAGGAAAGTGTAACCCCCTAGATGGGCCTTATTAGCCTTATTATTTTCATCAAGCCTAAATGGAGTTGTCTTTAACCATAGGAATTCACACGAAGCCGTGAAACAAAAATGAATAATTAATATTTGGGTTTTAATGCGTCTGGAAGCTCTCGAGTTTGTGTTGGTCAAGAAACCACAAGTCAGCTGGTGAAGGCCCAAGGCCTAAAGCCTCTATGAGGCTCTGATCGTAATGGCGAAAGATCAAGAATTACTTCAAGCTGTTAAATCAAACGACATTGGCACAGTGCGGAAGATTTTAGCCAAGGTTTACTCAGCAAAGTCAAGTGAGTTGGTTTCCTCCCCTAAACTCGGCAATGAAATCCATGATCACGCTGACACAACTCTGTTTGTGTTGTGGGGTGAATATGTTTTTATTTTGGTTTAATTCTTTGTCGATGGTGTTGCATTGCTATCAATAATGCAAAGATAACCCTATATTCTTTCAGTTTTACATGGAATCGTAGTTGTAAACTTGAATTTTTCGCGTGTGTTTGGGTCATTCAGGAACCTCTTTCGCGCTGCATCTGAAGCATGCACGGGCTAATAAGGCATTGAAATGCTTGTAGATTAATTATAGGAAATACTTTTCCTAATTTAGTACTAGATAGGTATTAATGTAACATGCCGCAATATGGAGACTAATAAATATATCTAGAAGCAAATCTATAAGCATTCTTAGAAAACCCTCAAAACTAGTAGCCCAAGAGTTGCCAAGACAGACATGTTCATGGTGCTAGTGTCTAGTAGCTTTTTTAGGAAATCAATTAACCTAATTTAAATTATGTTTCGCCTATTTAATGGAATTTATGCTTTTATATCAAAACACAATTATGTTGTTATAAAAGAACAGCGTTTTAGAGCAGTTTTGCGCAAGGTCAGTCGACGAAAAGTCTAAACATTTCCCCTTGACTTTAGGGTTGTTCTCTTGAAAGAAATAGCTCAGTTTTGCCTCCAGGGAAATAAGCTCTGCCAGCTGAATGAGACATCTGCAGTTAAAGCAGTGTAATTTAACATATGCTCTTAAAGCTATTTCCTTGCAGGCTGGATACTAAAATCGAATACTTTGTTCTTGCGTGAAGCATGGAAATATTATCATGCAATTGTCAATTATCACAGTTGAAACTTTGTGTCACAAAATATACTGTTTATTTAAACCTAGGAGAAATACATGTCTCGATGTTTCAACTTTCTCGTAATATTTTACTCAGTCCATAAATAGCTTACAAATTGTCATTTTATTTTACAACGTGGAAGCATCCTTTTTATCTATACAATTTTTTTTACATTGTAATATATAATCTATTTAGCTAGTAGGAAATCTTTTTGATGTCTTTCACCTGCCTAACATATTTCCTAAAGATATGTGTGGTCTTTGATCTTAAGATTTTGAATTTGATAGAACAAAATAATTTCAGACATGAGAAGAAATATAAGACCAGTTTATAGATACATGAGTCAGATTAATTTCTCTGATACAGTTGATCATGTTGGCTCTCATATTTCCAAAACATCATTCATTAAATTGTAGTTGGTTATTTGATATTGAGATAAGCTCACATTGTTGTTTAATCTGTGGCAAGGCTTAGGATATCTAATTATTCTGTGTTTTGTTATTATTCTTACAAAATAGGTCGTATGGTATAAAACAGAAGATCTGTTTGCATACATAAGTAAATATCAATTTCATTATAAATGACAATCCTAAGTTTCAGCTGCTATATCAGTCACTTATACCAATGATTAAGATAATGCGAAACCTTTGCTACAAGCACCATTTATACTTTTCAAACCAAATTATTTTTTGTGTTTATGTTTATGTCAATCATCCATTTAATAATAATATATATAAATTAGTCAAGCCATTGCAAACTGTCAATGTTTTCAATATTTATAAGGGTACAAACACCATGAATTATTTTTTTCTATCGAGAAACTAGATCATTTGTTATTTAAAAAAGCTATTATGTCACCATCAGGTCTGAAATATGGTGTTTATATATTGAATTATTTAAACCATTTCTTCTATTTCTGAATTTTTTTAGATTTTAGGTCAGATAATGTTTATTTTGTGACAGGTGCATTCTACTAATCTAGTTTAAGCCACTAATCAATTATATACTATAAAATACAATAATATACCCCACATAGAAGATTATAGTCATACTGGACTATTATCCTGTGTAGTAACCAGTAGCTGTGTCTGTTCTAGAATAATATTTATTATGCAACAGAACAGTAATGCAACACTGATAGTGTTAAGTGTCTGTAATGCTCAGTTATCACGTAACATGTAACTGTATGATAGAGCGGATTTCAGATGACTGTTGTGAATAATTCGCGCCAGGATCCCCAGCCTCCCTGGAATTTCTAGTAGAAAATACTGTGAATTGTATGGGAATAAAAAGATCAGGTGTACTGATCCCCCATCCTTACCCCCCTGGAATTTCCAATTCTGCAATGCTGGGGGTAAAAAGATATATTGGAAATTATATATTGCTTTTCTGAGGTGCATACAAATATTGTTCTTCATGATTTCCTAATGTAACAATATTTTTGTTAACAATTACTCAAGTCAAGTCAAATGCTTATTGTTCGTTATTTACTTTTAACTTTTGCTTTTCAGAAAAAGGCTCAAAATCAAAGTACAATTTAAACATTCAAGATGAAGATGGGTATGTATGTTACATTTGATACGAGTGCCAAGATTGAGTACAAGAATAAGTAGGAGTTTTTCATTATGCAAAGTGGGACATGATCAGCCAAACTTATACACATAGAGCAGATTTCATATGATTGACTGTGGTTAGTGATACCAATCGCAAAGTGATTACACCAATTCTGAATAAAACCTATACGAGTGATTACAAAGTGATTATGAATTACTCACAACAGTCATCTGAAATCCGCTCTATTCAAAGTTGTTCCCGACAGGCAATTAAAGAATGGTAAATATATTTAGAATTTAGAACATTTTTCTTCTCCTCTCTTTGAGTGGTCATTGTCTGGTGACCAGCAGATATTTCCAGCTCTGCATACAGTGTATTTTTTTGCTAATAGCATGGATGCCTCAAAATAGCAAATATTTTTTTTTGTTAAATAGCAAGAAATATAATAAATTTACATTTGTTGCAGGTTCACTTCATTGCATCACACATCTCTCACTGGTAATACTGAGATTGCCATGGCACTTCTTGATATGGAATGCAATGTTAATGCAAGAGATAGAAAAGGTAAAAAATCATACTCCTTACAAGTTATATAAGATTTTTCATTGTCGAGATCAATATAATCAAAGCTGAAAAAGTTGTGAACACCAACAAGTCTGAAAAGTTTCCTCAAGATTGTCTTTTGTTTCAATTCAAGCTTGATCAGTTTCTTGTTGGTATTCACAACTTTTCAACTTCAAATTGAGGCTCCCACTGTATTTATGCACCGTCAATGCTGATTCAGCAGTAGAGTAGAGAATTTGAAACTGGACTATTTAGCCAGACCACAAATGAACTTAATTTATTTTTGCTTTGCAAGGAATGTCTCCTCTCCACCTAGCTAGCTGGGCAGGTAAGACCGAGGTCGCCAAGCTCTTGATCCAGGCACGCTCCTGTGTTAATCTGTGTGCTGATAGTGGGGAGACTCCTCTCCATCTGGCCTGTCAACATGCTAATGTGGGAGTGGTAAGTAAATTGAAATAACTAGGGCTGCAAGGGAAGGACCTCATATTTCCCCTCCTTTCCCTTCCCCTAGGGGAAAAGTAGGAATTGCTGGAATGATGAGAAGCTCTGTATGACAAGTTGTGACCCCCAAAATGCTTAGACTGCTTGCAGTCCCTTCTTTGGCAAACATCCATGAAAACGAGCGAGGGAAAAAACTGAGCACCAATGGCTGAAGTACTGAAGGCACGAGCAAGAGCCAGAGGCGTGAGAATGCACTGCAGGGGAGAACTGGCTTTTCTCTCAACGGCTCTGTATCAAATTTTGCACATGCATCGATAGCTGTCACCGGAGCCTTCGCTGCGAGGTGACGAGCCAGGGAGCTCTGGGTAAGAGAATGGATAGAAACCCACCAGAAGCATACTTTCAAGGATGATCAATCATGAGCAGCAAAAAAGAGATTGCTTGGCCCCAAACTCCTCCGACTCTGATCACATGCCACAGGGAATAACCCCAAAGGAAGGCCCCTTGCAGGCTAAGCTGTACATCATTATAGTTGTTTCTTACTAAGAATATTTTAACAAAAACTGCCTGTTATCATTTTCCCGACACTCTTTTTTTGTCTTCAGGTGGAGATTCTCCTTGGCTCAAATGCAGATGCCGCAGTGATAAACAAGAATGGCGAGTCTGCTCTTGATTTGGCGTGCAGATTTGGACATCTGCAGGTATTAAACATGTGCAAAATGCATTGATAAAATGCATAGATACTGTTTGGAGACTATAAATTATTTTGCAAATCCATGCATATCATATTTTTTTCTTTTGTACCTATATATTTGTTAGTGTATCCTATATGCCGTGTTATTGGTATTTTATGGAATAAAGAATTATTATTATCACAACATTTTTTTCCAACATTTTCCACTTCCAACATTATTTTTACCCCCTTGTTATTACCGTTATTTTATATTTTATGTTACAGGCAAATTATCTAAGGAAACTTTGTTCTTTTTTCTCTCTAAGGAAACTAATTCAAGCAATAAATAGTGTGGAGAACATTACATTAGAAAACGTTATAATCCACTCATGTTATGCTTTTTAACAATTATTCCTAGAGCCCGAATGGGCTCTGAGTCAATAGCCCATGAGGCCGAAGGCCGAATGGGCTATTGACTCAGAGGCCATGAGGGCGAGAGGAATAATTGTTTTAGTCAAATGACACTAGTAGGTCAATTTGTATAGCCAAAAACGTTTTCTGGTCTGGTCATTTGCCATTTTCTGGATTTCAAATCCGACACTTTTCGCTAATAGTAGGCTATAACTTATAGCCTACTAGTAGCTCAACCAATCATAATACAGCATTGACAATAGCCCATTAGTGTGATTTGACTAATATGATATAGTTACGATGTAACGCGCACTCTGATTGGTTCAATTCTATGCTCTATTACACCGATAAAGTCATGGTTCCCCCTTTCTCTGCACAATAGAGCACGTGTGATGTAAGGAGAGACACTCGAAACGTTTTAAAATCACTCGCCTGCGGTTCATGGTTTTAGTGCAACGTTCTCGTGTCTTCAAACATCACGCGTGCTCTATTTCGCCATAGTTTTCGCCAGTCATGGAAAATTGTGCTCTAATGCTAAAATAGTAAATGATAGCATCTTATTCGTATATCTCTATTTTTCAATAGGTTGTGGACCTATTACTGCGCTCCGAGGACTGCGAAAAACTTCTTTCCCTGTATGAAGAGAATCCGAAAAGTGCTGATCCGCCGCTACACATATCCTGCAAAACGGGCCGCGAAGAAATTGTCATGTATGTCATTTTCGTTTGACCGTGCAGGTGCATAGCCAGGGGGAGGGCCCAGTCGGCTCGGCGCCCCCTCCCCCTATTTGCCCCTTGGGCCCCTCCTCCTATAAGAACCCCTGGTTACGCCCCTGCCTTGTACAGTGCATGTATAACCAAATTTTTCCATGTTTTAGAGCTAGAGATTAAACAACTGAGTCTTCTTTATACTAGGAGACCAGGAGCACAGGTCTTTCTGTTTGCCATACAGTGCGTCACCGCAAGCTCCCTTTGTTTCTTGTGTAGAGCACGCCGGGAATATTGGCTTGCCTTGTGGCTCGCCGCGCACATTTGTATGGGATTCCTGCACACTCTCGTTTTTGTGGGGTTCCCGTGGACCTCAAAAAAACTCCAACCAAAAACAAGCCTCAAAACAACGTGCGCGCTCTTGCCACAGGAAGCCCGTCGCGCGTGTAGAGAGCGCTTCCGCCCGCGTGCGCCTAATAAAGAAAGCATTTAGAAAACGAAAACTTCAGCAGAAACAAAGAGAGCCTGTGGGCAGGCTAGCCTACCCATACGGATGAAGTAACGGGCTCTCATCTGCCGTATTACATGTCGATTACTAAGTCTTTGTTGCCCATAAAAATGCCAAGTGAGCAATCATATCTCTATTACCATAGCGAAATTGATTGGCTGGCTTACTTGAGGATAAAAATTGTGGAGATTTTTATTAATAAATGTTGTTTTGTTGGAACCTCCAGGTTATTGCTAGATGCCGGCGCAGATGTGAACCAGAGTGGTGCAAATGGTACTGCCCTGCACGAGGCTGCGTTATACGGAAAGACAGACGTCGTCAAAATACTACTAGATGTAAGCCATGTTGTAATTCGCTGTTAGAACAGTTCAGAAACATAGAGCAGATTTCGTATGACTGTGAAAAGTGCCGCGACACGGCGCGGTACTGTCGCGGTGGCGGTACCGAACCTGGCCTGCTGTAGATACCGAATGAAATCACTTAGTCGCGGCGCGGTCACGGTCGCGGAGCGGTACAACTTTGTCGCGGAACTTTTCACAGTCATACGAAATCTGCTCTATATGTTTTTGAACAGCTATAATGGTCCAACTAATAGAAACAACACCGAAATAAAACCTAAACCAAATCAATACAAGCTATGGAATATTTTTGGCCAGCATTTTTTTTTTCAAATGAGCTGAAATGCAAAACAGCACAACCACAAGAAACTCAGTATCACAATTTTTGCATTTTAGTCCTGGCAATGTGTTCACTCAGGAGTCCATCAACAGGAGCCTCAACCTACTCCACTAGGTCTAGTTATATGCACAGGAGTAGAAGAGTCTATTTGAGAATGTGGATTTTGAATTCAAACGGGAAATTGGTACTTTGAGAGTGAGAATGTTGGCTTCGGTGCGATGGCGGCGCTGATTACAGCCATCTTAGTTTCTTTTTGAGTGAGAGGACATAATTTGTAACCATGACAACTAATTCTCACGGGATTCAAAATCTGCAATCTAAAAATAGCTTCATCTCCTCTTGTGCGTCAGACGTCCACCAATAGGCAATGGAGGCTCCTGTTGATGGGCTCCTGGGTGCACCGCCAAGGTCACGTGGCATGACGTCATCAGTGACGTCAGCAAAACTCGAAAAGTCAATATCTCGAGAAGGCAACGTCGTTAGGCGACCAAACTTGGGTGAAGTTGTGTTAGAGGTAAGGGGTTTGCACCACCAAAGTCACGTGGTATGAAGTAATCGATGACGTCATCAAAACTAGAAAAGTCGATGCCTCGATGACAGTAATGTATTGATTCGAGCTCCGCTATATATTAAGCAGTTATTGGATGATGTTTTCGCGATGTCCGGAATAAACAATGTCGTGACGAGTGGAATCAGGGGAATCCATTCAAGTGCTCTTTGCCCATGCGTAGAATCAAGAAGGAAACCATTAAATTGCGTGATTACCAAAGTAGCACGCTCTCTAAGCCAATCAGAATCGAGATAGTGAGTACAATCTATAATAATCGACGGAATAAGTACCTTCGTGTTATTCTCTTTCCAGCACGGTGCAGATGTTAGCATTACTAACGAGGAAGGCTACACTCCCCTTGATCTGGTTCAGCAGTTCACGAGCTCCCGTGCATCGGCAGATATCAAGAACTTATTAAGAGGTAAGAACAGTCTCGTACTTCGATTCCTGATACGCAAAGATTTAGATTTGCACCTATTTCTTGTAAGCTTCATTTCTCCCGCGGAGAGGGGGTACTCCCTCATGTCAACAATACGGGGATGCTCCGCTGGTTTCGAGGCTCAAATTATATAAAGGGGCAAAGATTGTGCGAATTTCACTATCTAAAAGGGTAGTAAATCACTAGAGTCTGTTTTTTAAAAAGTATGGGTTTTGTTGTTACAGTATAGAAAAGCGTTTCAATATTGTGCTACATTTTGGAGCTTTTAACGCGTATTTAACACTTGAATTTTTGCAAGAATATAAGAAAGGGGTGCCTTTTTCTCAATTCAGTATATTAAAGGGGTAAGGGGTCCAGAGTCTGGGCGGAGCATTCCCGTACAAAATGTTTTGAGGTACCCCCATGTTTTCAAGTGCCCCCCCCCCCCCCCCCCTCCCCCGGGTCTTTGCCATTTCTTTGCCATGGCTTTCTACTAACCTTGCTAACATCCCATTGATCTTGTTCTCAGATGCCCGTGTAAATAAACGCGTTACGGCTAAAGCCCTGCGGGACTATTGTAATATCTACGACCCCACGTGCCTCTCGTTCAAGGCTGGTGAGGTCATAGAGGTGAGGAACCATTGCAAGTAGCCTGCTTTTTTCGGATATTTACTCTCTCTTTTTTTGGCGAGCGGGATTCCCCCCGCGACACAGGAATCCGGCCGCGTGCCAAAAAAATCAAATATCCGGGAAAAAAAACCCACTGGAGAACAGGCTATACCATTGCAAGTTTCAAAAGCGCTTTGTAGGCAATAGACCAAATCATCTTGTTGGCACCCAATTCAGAACGTGTGATGATTCCTTTGGGTGGATACTTTTGTTAGTTCTGCACATACACTCGTGCACTCGGTCGAGTGAGAAAAATTTGACAATTGTAACCACCCAAAGGAATCATCACAGGATCTGAATTGGGTGGCAACAAGATGTAAACACCGTTAGCCGATTTGGTCTATTCATATAAACGACAAACAGAATGTGAGTTTGCGGCCAACATCGTTATTCAAAACATGGCTTGATTGCCTGTTTTTCTGTCCCGCCAGTCAAATCATCTGGACCAATCAGGTCCTTGCCTTTTTCGCCTAGTGCTGTAAAATGGGTTTTCGTCGCGACAGAAAAACCCAAAATCCCAAAGCGACATTTTAAAAATTCGCAATTTAGCTGTAAAATGTACCACGTTTTAACTAAGTGCTTGCTTCTCGTTTATAGATTCTGGAGCAAAATGAGACTGGTCGATGGAAAGGGAAAACAACCATAGGCAAGGTATTGGTAATCTAAACTCTATAAGAGCCTCTCATGTTTGAAAAGAAAAAGCCACTCGGAAATCCTTGGTATTTTGCGGGAAAGAGAAATTGTTATAATATTGATGGTCCAGGCCCATTTAATTTCTTGCATTCTTTTCGCTTTGCAGAAAGAGGTTGTAGGATATTTCCCCGCCTCCATGGTAAAATTAGCGAATCCTCGAAAAGCTTCAGGTAATGGTGCCTTGCATATTATCCTTGTTTGCTGGTTCAGTTCACTTTACCTTAATCCACCTCACCACACCTCATCTCCCTCGTCGCACCACAGCCCACCTCTTTCACCTCACCTTACTAATCATATCCCATCTCACCTCACCTCATCTCATCACTACCCACACATTTCACCCCACCCCACCCCAGCCCCCTCTCCCCCACCTCACCTCCTTTACCCCACCTCGCCTAATCTCTCCTCACATCAGCTCCCTCGTCTCATCTAACCTTCCTTACCTCACAAAATCTCATACTGCACCTCCCTCACCTCACACCACCTCCCTCGTCTCACCTCTCCTCACGGCTCCTCCTTCGTCTCATCTCACATCACATCATTTTTCTCATCTAACCTTACCCCTAGTCACCCCCTACTCACCATGTCACCTTCCTCATCTCATCTCATTCCACCTCCTACACCCCATCTTGCTTGTCTCGTATCACATCACCTTTCTCATCTCAACGTATCCCTTTTCACCCCTACTCACCACCTCACCCATCCCACCTCGATCATCTTGCTCGCATTGCCCCACCTCACCTCGTCTCATCTCACCTGACTAATCTCACCTCACTTCACCTCACTCCGACTCACATCTCACCCCACCAAACCCCACCCCACCCTACCCCACCTTCCTCACCTCGTCCCACCCCACCTTGTCTCATCCTACTCATTCTACTTCACCTTACCTGTCCTCGCTTACCTCACCCTTCCTCGCTTGTCCCATGCCACCTCACTTACCCGAGCTCACTCACCTCACCTGACCTCATCTTACGTCCTCTCACCTCCTTTGCTACACCTCACCTCCATCATCTAACTTTACCTCACCTACCTTCATTTTCCATTTCATTTTATTTCAGTACGCACATCTCTTATGAGAGACGCTGCAGTGTTACCCGTCGGGAAATACGAGATGGTCACCCTCCCGAACGGTACGTATCGACAGGCTTAAATCTGTTAAGAAATTCAAGTGTCGCACGCGTAAAACCGAGAAGGTCATTCGGTCGGTCATTCGAAAACAAAGCGCGCACGTTTTCATTCAATTTGCTGATTAGACCTTTTCACAGGTCCCGAATAGCGGCGTCACACCAAAGGCTAAGGTTGACCAGGCACTCATCGAGATCGTAATTATCTTGGAACGCGAAGCAGTCCATGCTTACGAGTTTCACGTCCTTAACAGTGCAAGGTCAATTTTGTCTACGTTTCAAACAAAGGCTGTTACGCAACTGAAGCGGAGTACTACCTCCGACATCAGTCTGAAACTATCTGTGGGTGATCCACCATTTCCAAAGGTTTTATCTCACGCTTCTTGCAGCCTCTTATCAGTCCGCGAATCAGTCCTTTTACAATGCTAACGAGTTTCACGTCCTTAACAGTGCAAGGTCAATTTTGTCTACGTTTCAAACAAAGGCTGTTGTGTAACTGTGAAGCGGAGTACTACCTCCGACATCAGTCTGAAACTATCTGTGGGTGATCCACCATTTCCAAAGCTTTGATCTCACTCTTCTTACAGCCTCTCAGTCTTCACCTCTTGCCAGTAGACCGCGCATGAGCAGTTTCGGCAAACCTGGTAACAAGTCCTTCACGCCACCTTCATCTCGAGACGATGATGATGATGATGACGGCAGATACTCCCCGGTCCAGGCTCCTGTCAAGAGGCGCCACGAAACCGACCCGATCGCGAACGGACTCAAGGACAGCGAGCTATTCAAGAAGAACAAACAGTCTTTGCAGTATGTCGAGGTATCTTGTAATCACTTTGTATTCACTCCTATAGGTTTTGTTTAGAATTGGTGTTATCACTTTGCGATTGGTTCACTACAGTCATGCGAAATCCGCTCTGTGAGATGAGATATAGTTAAAAAGCCTGTGTCAGCCGCCATTTTGACAGCATAGCAACATACCAAGTCGGAGAAAGCATCCATTTCCATCGGCTGATTAAGAGAATATAGAGCAATTTTCTCGATTGAATTTGGTAAATCAAACCTGAAACGTTGTTTTTAGATGTTGATTTAGATATTTCTACGCGTAATTCGTCTTCTAATATCGAAAAAAAAAACAATAACAAAGGAGTGGCTGACACGGGCTTAATAACACCGCTCAGAAGGTAGCGCAAAGGTTGTATTGTTCTCCAATTATAGTACTTCATGTTTGACCGCGCGCTACACGTTTCATTCTTTTCCTACTTTAATTATATTATGTTTAATTGTAATTATATTGTATATCAATACTACCCTAGGTGTCCGTGGAGCAACCTCTTTCGTCTCCTTCAAGTCCAAGCTCTACAGCGTCAAGTTCTTCCAAGACGCAGTATGCTGAGGTAGTGCTACCACCAAGTGCTAATGGGGTCAGCGAGGAGGACGAAGAGGAGCAGGGAAGAGTAGAGGTACCTCAACTACCCCAGAAGCAGAGTCAACGCGGCAGCAGTGAGGATGAGCTAGATTCCGATATCTGGGTCCCCAGGAAAGAGAGTGGTCCAAAGCCGCAGCTGCCTCCTAAGATTAGGAGAGAAGAAGACGAAGTCTTTAGGGATCCTCCCTATGCAACAGTGGCTCCCTCCCTATCTCCTACCCCTCCAGAACCTGCGAGAACCTCCCCAGAGCCTTCTCTGCAGCCCCGTCGAACATCCCCACAGCCCCCTCAAACCTCCCCGCAGCCCACAAGAACCACTCCGGAGCCCACAAGAACCTCTCCGGGGCCCCGTTCCAGCTCTCCAGTTGTAACACGACTAGGGTTAGAAGCTTCTCCTGTTAAGATCCACAGTCCGGAGCTTTCCCGCAAAGGATATGAGGACATGAACTTAAGCTCGCCAGAGAAAGAGGAACAAGTGTTTCCTCTAAAGAGGCCCCCACCTCGGGTTCTGGACTTCAGGAGCCCCATTCCGCAACCGGCAGACAGGAGGCAAATAGCCTATGAAAACGTGGAGGTGAAGACGAGGAGCAAAGCCAAGCCGCCTCAGAGTATGCTTATAACTGAGGTCGACCAAACGCAGGGGATACCTGATGAGGAATACGTTACTGTGACCCGCGGGGTGGGCCCTGTTTCGCCTACCACCCCAAATAAGCACCGCTATGAAAATGTCGCTACGGAGTTTGATCTCTCTAGTGCCCCTAATTATGAAACAATGGACCAGACGGGTGATCAGAACTACGAGAATATGGAAAGGAACGTTAATAATAGTTATGAACCAACACCTGCGGGTTATGTGCCCATGAAAACGCAGCCCCCCATGGATAATGAACCTATGGACCTAAGGCGCGATACTGATATGACTAATGATCAGGCGTATGAGAATGTCGCGATAAAACCCAAGACGAAAGCTCAGCCTTCAGGTATGTTATTTCTATGTTGGTTTCTATTTTTCAGTCCAAAAACAGGCGCGAATAAACACGACGAATAAACGCGGTTGCTTTTTACTAGCGCTGTATAGGATCTCCAGTTTCGTCCGTGTTAAAAGGGACTGATCTTGGGACCGTGACTAATAAAGAACATAAGTGTTTCGAGCTGATTTTTGGTGGTATACAGCGTACTGATGTCACACGCTACAGCTTGTATATAGCATAGATGGCCCGACATGACTATTTAACCAACTCGCCAGTTTGTTCCTAATCTTTTTAGAAGTGGTCGCCAAGTTGAAAAACTAGCTCGCCTGAATATTTACCCTAGAGAGGTTGTGTAATTGAAGAGTTGGTGACTGGAGATGAGTAATTAGTCGCCAGAGTTAAAAATGTAGTCGCATTGGTGTGGTCTTAAAAAATTGGTCTTATAATATTGGTGTGTTCTTATAAATTTCGGCAACATGTTTACTTTCCTCGTGTTTTGGTGCATTTCAATTTCACGCAAGTTTTATTGTAAAAAAACATGCGATACAAACTGGGATAAAAGTTATAAGAAACGTTGCACTGCATTCGTGTCTAAAACGGAACTTTCACCTACACGCTGCTATGTAGTCCAAGTATGAACAGAAGTATCTTCTAGTTGTACTAAACACCATTTTAATGATTAAAAACTTTGCTGTTACATCAACTTGAAGCCTTTCGTTTGTTTGAAAATTCTCTTATACAAGCAGTAAGCACACCATTTCGCAAGATTCAAAGTAACCACTCTTTCCTCTGAAAAGCCATGTTAGAGTACTGGTATCTGTGGACAAAGCAATTTCTTTGCGTAGAAAAGTGATGAAACACACATGATGCTGGGCGAAAACTAATACTGTAGGAATTACCAGGCCGTTGACAAAGCGTAATAAGATGCGTGTCTTCGTTTGCAAACTTGTTGAAACCTGCAGTCGTCATTAAATATGCCGTAATCCTGAACAAGTATGCTAAAAATCGCCGCCCGCGTCCCTGTAACACATTGAGAATGTATGATCCAATCACTATGTCTCTATCAAATTTCCTACTCACTAATCACGATATTTATATATGCGTTCCGTTTTCACTCGCACACACACGTGGACGGTTTCGTGGTTTTGTAGTCGTTAGTCGTGGACGGTTTCGTGGTTTTGTAGTCGTTTGTCATTTTGCAAATATGGCGTGTTCATATATGGCATTTCGTGGTAAGTGCTATTGGAAAAGACGGCAGAGGAATTATATTTTTCCTAAATCAAAATTACGAAACTGTCCCATTCTGAAGGCTATCTATTGAGGCTTACGCGAAAATGAAATACTTTATTTCATTGTGCGGTAAAAACATAAGACTGAAGAAATTGCTTTAGTTACACTGTACAGGATTCGTATTTTCAGATTCGCACGATTTTCATTTTCAGTGTCACGTGACTTTTAACACCTCGGGTTTGGGATAAAAATGACATTAATTTCCACTGACTGGTGGCTGAATAAGTCTTTTGTGCGTCCTGTCTTATTACCAATGATGTTGTTTCTTTGCCTTTGAATGAGATTGTTGTTTCTTGTCGACAGGAATCGAGAGTAGTGGCTACGTGCCAATGAACGACCCCCTCCCTGCTACAGATTATATCAACATCAACGTTCCCTCGGGTGAGTAAAAAAATAAGGCACTTATTTACGTCCCCAATATTCGAGCCTTGCACTGGCTAATCGAGGAGACGGGACCACGATTGATTGTTCCACTCAAAAGACGTGGAACACAGGAGAAATGACAAATCATTCTACCCACGAGGAGCCACAGTCCGAAACAGGACCCAAGCAGTGGGGTCGCTGTAATAACTGTATGCAAGTTGACCTCATCGTTTTGTGTCAAGCCAGTTCACTGTTGTCATTCAAGAATTAGTCAGAACTTTCAGCATTGTGCTTAGTAAATTTAGCGTGTTTCAAATCGGTTGAAAACAGTGGGAAAAAAGTAGAACTAGGGAAGGGTTGCATCATTTTGTATGGCGTGCACATTTTCGAGAATCTAAAATGGTTTCAAAATTGTTGATCCAACATTAAATATGACTCAGCATTCATTCAATATTTCAGATGAGTGTGAAAAACTAAAACGCAACGTAAGCACACTCAGAACTGAAACACATTTAACTACTGACCAATCAGGAGACGAAGTACACTGTGTGTTTGGTTTTTCTTCGCATTCTCATTGGCTGACTTAAGAAAGATCCAAGTCCTAAAGTATGACGAATGTCAGATTCTTGTCCACGAATAATAAAAGTCCAACTCCAAAGAACGTTACATGCAAAAAATGAGGTGAATCGGTTGAAACGCGACCGAGATATGTCCCGTTGAATACATAATTTTCTTTAACAAATCACTGTATTTTGGACTCGATCAGTTCCAAACTTTTTGGAACTGAACCAAAACTACAGTGATTTTTAAGAAAATTATGCATTCTGCGGGCCATATTTCGGTCGCGTTGCAACCGACTTGCCTCATTTTTCAAACGATTTGCCTGATTTTTGGTGTCTACCTTTCATTCGATATGCCCAAATATTGCTAAATCGAAAATTTGTTTTTTTTGTGACGTCATCACTCTTTTCTATAGGAACATCTGATTTACTTTCGACAGCCATCTGAAGTCCTCTCTATTCATTCCACATTCCCGACTTTACTTCTTCAATAATCTAACAGCGCGAAACATGCATTATTAAAGAGTTCATCGAACTAATCCGAGGTGTGAGTAAATCTAAAAGCAGCAATAGACCCTTATGGGTTAATAATATCGTATAGTTATCAGGAAACGAAGTACATAAATCAAATCAGCACATCCGTATTAGAAAAGCTGCAAAGTTTGGGAAGAACTACTCGAAAACTGGCTGAGATATGAATTTTCAAAGGTTAGCTTTCTGGCCTATTTTCTTTCTTACAAAGAAATGTATGGTCAAAAACATCAAAACGAGGCTCGTAGCGCATCGATGCACTACCGGCATACATTTATTGTAAAAATCATCAATTTAGAAAAATCATATCTCGATCAGTATTCAACCAATCTTCGCCAAACTTTGCATTTTTACTGAATTGAATGCTGGACGTTGTTTTCCGATAACTATAAGATATCATTAAGTCATATAAGCGTGATAAGGGTCTATAGTATTGACCCGAAATATGAGCTAGTTTTCTCACTACTCCCGGAGTGTTTTCTGACCGTGGTGTCTATCTAGCTACCTTGTATTTACCTCTCTCCCCTGAGGCGGGTGACTATCATGTTTAATTGACCGGTATCGTGTCTTGGCTGTTGACACCTCATTACTTACATATCGATAACTATTTACCCATACTTGCATCTTGAACACTCGCCCACACGTTACCCCCAACTTCAATCCTCAGATAGACACGGAAAAAATACTGAAAGAAACGCATTCCGAGATCTTGTCATCTTAATGGTATTTCTGCTCTTTGAGTAATGCATTGAGCATTTATAGTGCATATTTAGGGATCTAGGGTACGATCTTAGGGATTCTATTTCAATGCTTTCAATTACCAACTAAAATAGACCGAATTGGTAACACCTCTTGATTGATACGGCATATTTGAGATGTATTGACGGAATTAATGATAATATAACCTCCAAGTAGTATATAGAGCACAGTTGGGGTCTATTTTATTCGTTGGAAAATATTTTAGATTTATATGAATAAAACGATACTATTTCTGATTGTTTCCCGCATCTCGGTCGGTCTATTTACAGACCCACTTGGTATAACCTCCTGACTGATGCGAATTATTTTGGAAATGTCCGCTTCTAGGTTATACGGCTTTCGCGCACTAAGTTCCTATAACTTTAAAGTAGTGTAGACTGTATCGTATGAGTATAAATGTTGGGCAATAACAACCAAAAGTTGCAATTTATGTTAAACGCCGTGAAGGACTGGTGTTTTGCTAGTGTAATGAGTATACTTTTTTCACTGAAGATATATAGCTACTATTTCTTTAAAAAAAGTACATGATTTTGGAGGTGAATCTGTAACAGACTGAGTGCGGCTTTTGTGTTTCTAGTGATGTGGGCTATGGTAGTTGACTGTAGTTTTGTCACAAAACTGCAACTGTATAGTACAGCGATTGCCGAGGAAAAACTGACCGGGTTTCAGACACAATTTCAAAAATATTTGAAACTTAAACTTCACAAGCAAAATTAAAGAGCTCATTGAGAGCATTGCACCGTTTCTTTTTCACGTTTTCTTGTTCTCTTGCCATTTCTCCTCCTCATTTTCACGTAGCGAAACTACTGTACACCTGGGTCCAGTTTTTTTTCGAATTCTGAAGAATGTAGCCGATTAGAGTCACCTAATTTTATTTGAACCTATATCAAGTATTAATTGGATTAACGTTTTGATCCTCTTGAACTTTTAGAAAATGCCCTCCACTTCTTATAGCAAATCGTGATATATTTATTAGAAGTACTTCTATCAGGAATTCAGGATAACAACGTTTCACGGATCTGCTGCGAGTTGTAACTTTGCTGAGAAGTTTCCTCGCATTTTGGACGGGAGAACCGAATGTGTACCCCACATGTGCTAGTTTATCACATCATATAAGTAACACTTCTCTCTAATCAACCACTTAAGATAGTAGAAACAATCTTCGTTGAGAAAGATCATCCGATATTCATTCGTAATATCATTAAGTATCTTTGCAAAGATTTTAACTGCGCGCGCACCGACCTTAAAACATCGCCAACTTCTAACCACTAAAGCATGACTGCAATTTTTAAATTCGTATCGAGACTCGAGACCCTTGTGTTAATGACAAGGTACGGATGTTTCTATGAAAACGTTACGCCAATAAATACCCAAGGACTCTCAACGTAATTGATCCATTTCGGTGGAGTTAAGATGCTGGCGTGATAAGGCGACTATATCTGCTGTCCTATATTGGGGTGAACCTACTTATTCGTACGTGTAAGTGGGACTTATTGATTCTAAGGAAATTCACTCGGCGCTTTTGCGTTGGTCGAAAAGTGAGATGATAGTTAATGGCGTTTAGAGTTACATGCGCTCTAAGGCAAGACACGCAATCTCAGCGGATATGCATTGCGGTTCAGGATTTTCAGCAACAGCTGAGTAGTGGTTGCACTACTTGCGCTACTTCTGAGGTCACTTGTCATGTAAATAAATCTGAACTCAGAGAGGAGATTAGCCAAACTGGACGTATAAATCCTCCAGAAGAGCTTGGATTAGATCTTGATTATTCTAGTTTGAAATCTCATAGCCATAGCTTGATCGCTATAAAGAGTCATGAAGTTAAGGAACAACTTGAGACAGCCTGTCACACTAAAGGAGTGTGCAAGAATTCTGAGGCGAAGTCTGAGATCGGAAAACCTCTAGAAAATATTATGGATGAATCGACACTAGAGGAGAAGGGCAGTTTAGAGAAAACTGATAATTCAGCGCGTCGTGTGACATTTTCAGATGAAGTTGAGGTGTCGTCTGATAATGAAATAACAGAGGATAGCAGTGATGATGAAGAGACGTCTACAGATGAATATGGGGCCGAGTTTTTGCGCGAGGGAATCGCACGTAGAGATGAGAGTCCTAGTCCTATACCTCAGTGGGAAATTCCTACTATTATTATTGAGTCCGATGGCGAAACATCAGCACCGCGAGACTCGGGGATGGTTGTTCCTGAGATAGAGATTTCAAATGGTGCCATAAATTATAACAGTGTTAGTCATACAGAAGTTATAGCACCCCAGGAGCAGTTTAAACAGCTAGGCGAGGAGTTCAAAGCCAAAGGTAGAAGACAAAGACGAGGTAGTGTGGAACGCATTGAGTTGGCTTTGGAAGCTGGACTGGATCAGTTCGCTTTGGTGCTACAGGAGAGCTCCTTCGCTGACTCGGTTGAGACTGTAACAAGCCCAACAATGAGTGACCATGATGACTTGAGCGATTTACTGCTCGAATTAGAGACTATGCATGACACGCAATCGCAAACGCTTCCTAAAGAGCGAAACATAGTGGGATACAAGGAGTCGGCCGAGCTACATCAGTGTGTTGCAAACCTGTTGGAATTTGAACACGAGGATGGCGCCAGTGAAATCGAACCGGAGGAATGTAGTTATGATGTGGATGTTAATTTTGGAATGGATGTTATGTCGGACACTGGAGGACATTCGGCGGATGATGAGTTGGAAAAAGACTATGACAGTACAGAGAATGTATTTACTTTCCCGTGTAAGCGCGCCGAGGAGGGACAAATAGAGGAGGGCTTAGAAATTTCCGATGGAAACGCAAAGGTAAAGGCTTGTGATTTAAATGTGGAGCAATTGTTGCAAGGGAATGATAGAGCAGAGGGTGGTGATGTCGAACAACAGAGTAACAAGGGCGAAAAACAGCAAATTGAGCGCATTGAAACAGATGCCAAGGAGTTTATGGAATGCACGGAGAACGGAATAAAAGATCCTTCTAAGGGTAATATTGATCGGGGAAAACAAGGTAGTGCTTTGGAATGTGAACAGCTAGAAGATCTAAGAAAGGGAGATCTTAAAAGGGATGCGACAATAACTCAGGGGGCACAGGAGGTTGGAAACAATCTATTCTCGGTAAACCACAACATGGAATCCAAAACCACAGTTCTTGTCTTGGAGGAACAAACGAGCGGGATACACAGAGAGGAGAGCATACCAATAGATAATACATCAGAAGATGTTATCTTGACTTTAGGTAAGCAAATTATCGAGGTCGAATTACCAAACGAAGAAGAAAGTGATGAGCTCAATGCGTTGAATAGTAATCGAATTATGTTTGTTGTTGATAATAAAACGCAACGAACAGATAATAAATCGAGTTTATTTCAGCCTGCGGGTCACGAAAGGGATGGCACTGACACGATTAAATTTGAGGATCAGTTTTCAAGTTCTTCAGCATTTGATGACAGGGATTTTCCACAAAGTGCAGAAGGTAAACCAATAATATCGCAAGGAGGCGATGGCGTCACATTGCCCGAGGAAGATCAAGGGGACAAGGATTTTGTAAGGACTGAGCAATTGACCTTGATGAAATATGAGGCTAATAAGAGAGCTGATAAGAGTGGTGTTTATGATGATAAGGATTTTGTAGCACAAGGTATGGACGCAGAGCCTCGTGACAGTGTTGAATTGCGTGACGAGATTGAGTCACGCCCCGTTTGTAACATGGAATGGCGTGACAGTGAACATACGGAGAAAGAAGCAGAGGTTAGCCCTCGAACTGAAAATAGTTATTTTGAAAGTGACGAACAAAAACATCAAGGGCAAAATTCTGCTATTGAGCGACAACAGGAGATCAGGGAAGAGCAAAGTGATTATGAAATTGAATACGAGGATTCAGTGGTATCGGAGGAAGAACAGCGGATTCAGAGTGAGAGCATGCGCAGTAGTGATGAAGTGGAGCAGGAGACTGGTCCTAGCGCAGGTGTTGAATATATGGAATCACCACACGTGACGCAAACCGATTTAGAAACTTTTGCTTTAGAGTTCGTGAAACAATGTTTGTTGCAAGCTGAACAATGTTTAATGGCTAAAAAGATACAAATCGAGGCGGATGCTGAAGGGAACAATATTTCCTACGAACCGAGCGACAATTCTAAGCAAATAAAAGAAGAAATAGAAATTACGGAGAAAGGTTGGATTTCTGTAGACAATTTAAGTGGATTAGCTGAGGACCAGAGCAGGTCAGATAGAGTGGTATCACTTGTTGTAGCTTGTGAGGAGAAAGGTGTAGCTCAAAAGGATGAATGTAATGTCAGCAAAGATGTTGATGGGAACGAAGACACTGTTGTATACATTGATGAAAAGACATCGACTAGTGATAATGATGTTGGAATGGTCGTCAGTGGACAAGAAGAAATGGCGACTGTTGATAACGAGGAAAATATTGCGAATGATGAAAGTTTACAATTGAAGAAAACGGAAACGGAAGTAACTCATGGAACTGAAAATGCGTGTACACCAGACAATGCTCTTGACTTTGCCAGTGAGTGCGAAAAGAGCAAATTAACTGAAAATCAAGAAGCGGAGATACAAATTAGTCTGGATGATTCAGATGTGGAAACAGGGTCGCGTCCTCAAAGCCAGGATTTAAGTAGTTTGTCGAGCAATGGTGATACGCTTACAGATATGGATGAAATCTCAGATTTATCTACTTCGCTTACCGACGTTAGCGTCGAAGAACTGGTTATGGAGGACTTGCATGACACCAAAAATGCAAGTACTGTCACAGTTGATGTTGAATTGCGTGAAGTGACGGATACTGGATTTCGTGACACTATTGTAGCGGAGTCACGTGACACGAAAACGGATGGGGTTGATGTGGAATTACGCGACAATGGAGATGTGGGAGTGTGTGACGTGACTGGCAATGGATCTCGTGACAAGAGCACAGAGGAGTTGCATGGCACTAAAGAAACAAGTGCTGTCGCTGGATTGTGTGACTTAGCTGATACTGCATTGCGTGACGTAAATGATATTGTAGTACGAGACACGGATATGTCTGACGATGCTGATTTGTGTGACACAGTTGGTACTGGACTTGGTGTCACGGGTGTGGAGGAGATACCTGACATTAATGCAGCAAGTGTTGATATTGGACTGTGTAACACAACTGATACTGGGTTGCGTGACGTGATCGACACTGGAGTAAGTGATCCTGGGCTGGATGAGTTACGTGACACTAATGAAGCAAGTGTTCACATTGGATTACATAACACACTTGATGACGGATCGCGTGACATGATTTATTCTGAAGAGCGTGACGCGGAACTGGAGGAGTTGCGAGACGCGAAAACGTCAGGAACTGATAGCGAATTTCGTGACAAGAGCATGGAGGAGGAATGCGTTACCAATAGCGAGACAGCTGATGATACATTAGCAAAAGAGGCACAAGAACGTAGCGTTACAGAGAGTGAGCATGACTCCTCAGTTACCTTTGCAGCCCAGAAACAAATTGGGTTCGAGCCTAATGTGACAATTTTGGAAAATGAGAGGAGTACGTTACCTGATGATGATAGACTGCGTGACATTGACGTGACAGGTACTGGTGATAGGGTACCGACGCGTGACACAATATCTAATGATACTGGATTGCGTGACTTCAGCTCACTGGAGTGTAGAGAAAGTGAGAACGAAGAAAAGTCGGGAAAAACGATTGATAACGAAGAACGCACACCTTCGGAAACGTCTATGATAAAAGAAGAGCTAGACACCCAGCAAGATAAAGAGAAGTCTCAAGAATGTATAGATGTTCTTGATTTGGCTATACCGACGTGGGGAAACGTTACTGCCTTTGTAAATGAAGCATTTGATGACATAGAGATGGAAGAGAGTAAAAGCGAGGGAGGAATAACTGCTGACATATCGCTTCGAAATAAGGAGGAACAAAGTGAAATTCGTTACACTAATACAATTCTAGAGGAAGAAGACGAGATCTGTAGTGGGGATAAGGTATCAGGACTCACTGAACAAGATCTAGATTTCACGCTAGAAGGAGGGATGGAGGAAAATGGAAAAGACATGGAAAGTGAACAGAGGATGGAGAACGCGAATGGAGAAAACATGAAAATGACTGATCTAGAAATATGTTTATCTGCGAATAAGGGATCTGAGGATGAAAAATTAGAGACGATAAAAACATCTGAGACTATAACTCCTGCTGATGTGGACGGTATTGTACCACCTGAAACAGACCGGGCGGGACTTACTTTCCAGGAAGAGGATCGAAGCCAAACATTCACATCAGAAGCTGTTGTCCAGGTTAGTGCTCCAGTTATTACTGGCCAAGATAAAGAGTTTCCAGCAGAAGTAACACCTCCTATGAATGACCAGGAAGAGTTTGCAAATAAAATACAAACACCACTTTCTGTTACTGAACACGAAGAGTATCTGAAGGAAATGCCAGCTTCTGGTAATGACCAGGAAGAATCTCCGAAAGAAATAACTCCTGACCAGGAGGAGTTTTCACCGGAAATACCAACTTCCTTTGCTAGCATCGAAGAGCTACCAAACGAAATACCAACTTCAATTACTGATCAGGAAGAGTTGCCAAAGGATATTACGGATCCGGATTACCAGGAAGGGAACTGTTGTCAGGACAAAAGTACAGCTTCGGATATAGAATCAAGTACTGAGGTAACATCGACAAAGGAGAGCCAGGAGCTGATAGGCATTTACCTACAATCTGATAACTCTGATTATTATAATATGACTACTGAGATAATACCATCAGATTTACCAGAAAGCAAAGACAGTAAAAAGAACTAACTAACCAAGGACAATCAGCTGAATTTTATCAAAAATACCAGGAATTGGAGAATGCTGACAACATTGACCGCGGATCTGGCGACAAGAGTAGCGAAATTGCACTAGTTCCATCTATTGTTCCAGTTTGCAAAGAGCCTGGTCAGGAATCGGGATACCAAGTCGTTGATATAAGCGAGATCCCGCCTGGCGATGCAGCTGACGTTGAGACCAGGATTAATGATGGCGCCATATTTGGAATCCATTTCAATGCGACAGATATTGAAGCACCAGTAGGAGGCCATGAATCGAGCGTGACGAATGAGGTCACGTTAGGCTCAGGTAATCGTGACGTCTCTGATGTTACTGTGGACCAAGTGACATTAAAAGAAGAACATCCTGATGCTACCATGCCCCCTGATACGACAGGTGTGTGTATTTCGAAAGACGGGACGGCAGAAGATAATGTAACTATTGCATTGCGTGACACACCACCTGACTTAGAATACCGCCGTACTGACAGCATGGATGCAGATGATTCAGAATTGCGTGACACACAAGTGTTTGATGGAAGTAAGATGCTGTACGAAATGCATGACGTCGGGGCGCGTGACGTCGGTTTGACAAGGTCAAATGACGCAGTATTGTGTGACATAGGGGTACGTGACGAAATTATCAAGTCAAATGATACACGATTGCGTGACATGGTCCCGCTTACCATTGAGACTGACACAGAACAACTCTATGATACCCAAGTGCCCTTTGAGCGAAAATCCCCTCGCGCCTCTCCAAACAGACTCCGCAGAAGTTCTGCTGAAATCAAGCTAAGATCTCCGAGCGCAACGCCAGCACAGCCCATGGTTAAAAATGTGGTAAATGCAGTTACAAACACTCAAGAATCATCTGCGCCCATGGATAATGTGTTTCTTGAACAAGGACCAATTGCAGTGGAGTATCCACCTCAGATTGTATGCATGACGGAAGCTAAGGAAGCTGAGTTTCAAGGAGCAGAACACGAGCTACGTCGTGAAGTAGATGATTCGACGCGAATTGGTGAAAGAACAGATGAAAATTTACTATCCAGAAATGGGGATGTTGATAGCACGGTCGAGGGTGACTTCAAAATAGATATCATTGAAGGTGATATCAAGTCGGATGGAGAAGACTTCAGCACTGACTTACTACAGCAGATTGAAGACACTAAACAAGCCATTGAGACAGCATATGAAAGTGACGCACGTGAGGTTACAAGACTTCTAGAGCAAAGCGATGAACTTATGCAGAAGAGAACAGAGGAGAGTGTCGGCAAAAATGGAACAATTCAGTTTAAAACCACAACAAGCATCAAGCTACAACCAACGGAAGAGCAAGATACGGAGCGCTGCCCTCGAGCAAAAAAGGAAAGTAAGATCCGATCTTTTGAGATGTTAGTCTACCTGGAGACAATCGCTAAGGAGTTAGAGAACTTTCGTATCGAGCAAAAACTGTTGAAAGATTCTTTCAGAACGTGCATTGCGGAGGTAATACGAAGCATTAGCTCACTAAACGAAGCAATTGAGTTTTTTGAGCGCCGCACGGTCACAAGTCTGCAAGAATGTCGCATGAAACTTGGGAGGCGCATTGATAAGCTAGATGAAGAAGTATCCAGTAAAGTTGCAACCACGACTTTAGTCAAGAGTTATAACTTCACACAGGGACAGTTTACAGCTTTGAAACAGAGGGTAAAAGATTTGGAAGAGTTGTGCATTTCACTGAAGCTTCGGGAGCTCAAGGAGGAAATTTCCAGAGAGGTGATGTCGGAAGTTAGCAACTTAATGGCAAGAGTTGATATAACCTCCAGTGATGTAGGAGGGTTGAAACAACAAGTTAGAGAATTGGAGGAAGGGTGCGCTTCAATTAGGCGCAAACTTGCTGGCTATGGCAGGCCGCAAAATATCCCTCAAGACTCCCATCTCTTGTTGCCTGAACCTGAACAAACAAATGAGAGCCGCTTTACGACGGAGGAGAACGACGGTGCGTCAAGCAAATCTGATATTACTGGCCTTCCACTTATTGGGTATAGCGAAGAAACTAAACATACGCTTGCGGCCTCAGTCGAGGAAGATTTCAGGGCCCATCCGGACGAGGTAAAATATGTGTCTTATGCAGTAGTAGGATCTAATAACAATGCACAAAATGACCCCAGAATGGAGGACAATATTCTGGAATCTGTCACCTCAAAAGTTAAGGAAAGCTCACTGACGGACATCGACGAAACCCTTAGCTTTCTAGAAGAGCAATCTGGACTGATCGAAAAGCAAATTGAGGAGGCTGGCAGAAGTCGAAGCGCGTCCTGGAGTAAATGTCCTGGAGTCGATGCAACAGCAACAGAGATGCCTGGTTTAGATGTGGAACTTCCTGTGGCATACCCTTCAGATAAGTCAGACACTATGGACTTTCCTCCCCCGCCTCCTTCTCTTCTTGGTGCGTTAGGTAACATTAGGCCTGCAGTGGTGCTAGGGCCGGGCGAGTCTGAACCTCCTCCACCAGGATATGGTTTACTTGCAACAGTAAGTCAACAACAACAACAACAACAGTACTATCTACAACAACAGCAGCAGTCATTCTTTCATCAGAGACAGGAACTTTTGACACACAGTAGTGAAAGATTTGTGGGACAGGTCGATTACTCCGGGGCTGTTTCGCACTCGGTTTCACTATCGACAACACAGCAAGAATTACCGCAGCCAAAACTAGTCACAGAACCCATTTTTGTTGCAACATCAAAGCCGGAAGAGTCTCCGTCTAGCCTCTTGCGCTTAGCAGCTCAGGTACATAGGGCAGCCCCACCTAAACCACCTCGTCATTCTAAAATAACATCAAAGAATCAATCATCGATTCCTTCATCACCGCCGCAGCTTTTAGTATCCGTGGAAACCGATGGCCATCCCTTGCCATCTCAATCTCCGCCGGTTTCGCCGCGTTCTAGCTCCTTGCGCCATATGCAAAACGGAGGATTGCGTTCAAAGCTCTTGACACAGCTCGCTGTTTCAGCGGACGCAAAAGATTTGCTACCTGCGCAGGCGGTGCAGCCTCAGGGGCGCGAAGTCTACCCAGAACAAGGTAAAGTAGAAGACGACCGCCCAAGACAAAAACAAGAACAACATGTAATACAATCACAAGAAGAAAGCATAGAGCAACAAGAGAGAAGCACGGCTTTCGTGGAACAGAGCGCCTCATCTGAGGACGTCAATGACTTACCTCGCCTCCCTTCGTCTTTACCTAACTCCCCCCTGACCTCATCGCCACCAACATCACCACGTTCACCCACCCAACCTCCAAAGCACTGTAGCCTCATCTTGACCGACCCAATACTCAGGGGGGTGAAGCAGAACCAGCTGATCCCAGGTGAGCTCTTCAGTAAACATTGCGTGGACGGCGGAATGAACGAGATGATCAAGCATGTGCAAAGAATACCGGTCAAACACGTTCCACAATACCGGTTTGTTGTGATTCACTGCGGGACAAATGATGTACTGCGCGTGACTGGTGAAGAGTTCCAGTATATGCAGTTAAAGTTATTAGCGATTGTGCGGAGCAAGTGGCCTCAGGCTTTGGTTGTTATGTCTGGAATGATCTTGAATAGATCAGACAAAGCGAAAAACGCGAAAATTACAAGACTGAATCAGATTACTAGGAATTACTGTTCGAGGAATCAGAATTGCACTTACATTGACAACACTAGCGCGGTTCTTGGAGAAGATGGAACGATAGATGGTAGTTTGTATTTTGACGAGAATCATCTTAACAACACAAATGGTACTGAAAGAGTGATGGAGAATATGCGGACGGCACTTCAGAATCTCCTGGCCGAGAGCACCGATGTCGCGTACGGAGATGGACCGGAAAGTCGGACAGAGGAGGCGTGTCCGGGTGACCAGACAGGTACGGCATGTTGAAGAGATTGGATGATGTTACTCATTCGCATGCATGCGATCAGGGAATGGACATCTTAGCTTATTAAGGACACTTAAATTGATCATGTCTGTTAATTTTGACAAAGGTTTATAGTGAAACAGCCTGTCCGATGGGCGTGGCATATAGTTTTATAGCCCATAGAAGTTTATGCAAATGAGGTAACGGTAAAAGTAGTGAGCTCAATCCGTTTAAAGGTCATGTTATTTTGGGTATCCTTTGGTCTAAAACTGGTTTAAGTCATGGAAAGTCATAGTCATAGAAAAGCAAACAAATTGTTTTATTTGAAAGTTTCTTACCGTATTAGATCAACACAACAAACAGATAATAACCTTGTCACACCCATCGGGTCAAGGGTCTTGAAGTACCTGCTTTAATAGAGAAATGTATTTCTCTTAATCATCTGTTGGAAAATTCTATGTTTCTTAGACCTGCATATTTCTTGGAAGCTCGCATAAATTTCTATGAAGATTTTATATAATGAAAAGTTCCGATGCTGTAAAGATTCCACATATTTCATTTGTTTATCCTCGTACGATAATTTTTGAAAAACTGATATAAAATTATACATTTGGGTATCATTTGTTATTGCATAAGGTTATAATTGTACTGCACTGTATTATGATCAATGGATTAAAGAAAATGTTTCACATCTTATTCTTGTGTTACTCGCTAAATTCTCAATGCTAGAACGTGCGAATGCAATCTAACCTTCCATCTGCAAACGTGTTTGTGATCATTTTGAGTCATTTTCCCGCCACGGCTTTTGATGAACTGATAAATAGAATAATAATTGAAACTTGGCGGATCCAAGATGGTAGGCATGATGGCCAAAGAAAAATGTTTCCTTTGTTTGTTTGTTTGTTTGTCGCAACTGTAGTTAAACATGATGAAGGTACGCATTCAAAATAAGGAACTGTTATTTGCCGTTTTGTTTGTTTTCGTTTATTTTGGCCAGCGGTGTCTTTCGGCCTGTTATATGAGAAAAGCTGAGGTCAATATTTTCAATGTTTTTTATTATTATTTTCAAGAGTTTTTGGCGCTATAAGTAGTTATGCTCTTTAGAGATTGTTGTTGACCGTTTAGCTTAAAATAGTCTGTGAAATGTCTCACTTTGAAGCTCTTGTGATGAGTCTTTGCTGAGTTCGATGAATATAGAGAACGTAAGCTGATCAGCTGAATCCATTTCAGGATCCCAAAATGTCTGTTAATTTAGAATAAACCTAGATTACATTGTTTATATTGACGGTACTCTAGATTACATTGTTTATATTGACGGTACTCTAAGAGGAAGCAGTGCTACGATTAAGAATCCCGTTTTGTTTAAACAAAACGGGATTCTTAATCGTAGCACTGCTTCCTCTTAGAGTACCGTAGCAATATTTAAAAAGACCTTGTCAGCCGCTCCTTTGTTATTATTTTCACGGGATATCCGGCTCATTTCTTGTTTGTCTATATAATAAAAAGAAAATTCAACGGTGGCTTGAAGATATGAGTTTTATTTTCTCGTGTCGCTCATTCGCTGCGCTTATTCGTAAAATATTTGTTCTTGTCACTCGAAAATAAAACTCATATCTTCGAGCCATCCTCGATATCTACAAAGTTTAATACTCGAACTCGACCGAAAATATTGTACCACCTTCGCTAAATGGACGCTTTCTCATCCTTGGTGTTGCTAGGCTGGCAAAATGGTGGTTGTTTGAGGCTTTTTAATCATCAGGCGACAAGGCTGAGCTCCCGTTAGGTTTTGCTTTTATACCGAAACGAGTCCCAAAATGGGGCGTGGCCCAATATTCTTGCTCTTAGAAGGTACCTGGGTATGCATATAAAGTGTCAAAATAGGATATCTGGCTCTGGGTCCCAAATCAACGATAGAAATTATTGTTTTTCTCTGGCTCCGTATTCGTCCTGACCAAGGAAAGCCTTGACCACCATTTTAAAGATGTTTTTGTGTGTGTGCTAATGTAAGCGTGATAGCATGATGCGCTCAACATCTGAATCGTCCCCTGTAGGCATGAAATTCTACCCAAACTCAGTTTTAATCGACATCAATAATAGAATCAGGAAAATACCCAAGTGAGCTCTCACGGAGAGGACATCCTCCCCCATCGTTCTCTCATTCTTTACATTCCTAAACCTGTGTGCTTGCGGCTTTAATCTCTCTATTATTGCTAATCCAATGCGGTTGTTTTTGTCCAAACTGATTCACAAAGCTGATATTTTAACCGCTTGTGTTCAGATTCGATGCACATAGCTTTTTAAGCACTGGAAACTAAGCTTTGTAACTTAAACGAAGATAACGAAAATTGTTGGGGAAATCGAGAACTGAAGGGTATGTTTGCATGTTTTTCTCAGCATGCGAGACAGAATCTGGACCCTGTAGTTTGTTTCTCAAAACTCTTAAGTAGTCATTGGACCCGAAAAGTGATATTAAAACCTTCCGTAACTCGGATCCTATAACGATATTAAAGATCTTAGAAGCGTTTCTCTGGCTCGAAAAATCAGAGGCTTCGTCAAAGGAGGTCTTGAAACATCGGAAATCCACTAAAATGTCCTACGTGTCCACGTTTTTCTTGCATTGTGTACCACCACGTAGGCTGCGTTATGTACTGTATGAACCAATCCGCCTTTATTTCTACATTGCAGCTGGTCCGACCACGGTGCAAAGCAAAACCCCTTCAGGAACACCAACTGGTCTATCGGTAAGTAACATAAAAAGATACAAATTCACTTGAACTCCAAGACGTACAATTTTCTTTGTATGTTGGTTTTCAGTGTTGATTAAAAGTCGCGAATTACACATGGTCCATACCCCGGTTTTATCATGAGCCACTTCTAATGCAAAATAAGCTCAGTTTCCTCGTTTGGAGTACGAACGGTTCAAGATTTGACCGCTGCATGGACTATATATGTCGATATATAGGCAATATTATCCGGGCGCGTGAAACTATAGACACCCTTAAAGTCCTTCTGTTGGCAAAGTTCCTTTAATCACATGAAAATCCTGCGCGCTTTTTTAAAATCTTGTGTTCGCTTCATGTGCATAATCTATGTTTATTTATCGACGTTATGCGTGCCAAACCCCTTTAATTATCTCGCCCATATGTGCAGGGGTTTACGCCGAAAATTCACCTTAAATCTGATACAATAAGGAGCAACGTTCAGTGAGTTTCCAATAGAAATCATACTAGGTGGTCATGTAAACAACCCTCTGTTGCGCCGAATGCTATGGGGCGTATCTATATAATCTTAGTAGAAAACCACTCGCATACTATCACGAATCCTGCAATCTGATTGGCTGCGCTACTCACTGTCTATCACGTAATAGATAGTGAGTAGCGAAAACACTAGCGCAAAACTTACGAAAACCATGAAAAGAAATACGTTTTAGCAACAACTCGAAGGTAGTATGCTAGTGGGTTTCTACTAAAACAATTGGACTACTCGTTTTCTATGAGTCAAATAGTCAACTCGGCGCTACGCGCCGCGTTAACAATCTATTGACTCATAGAAAACTCGAACTCGTAGTCTAATTGTTAAATATTAATGTGAGAGTTATTGTTCTTGTCAAAATAAAAGCGTTTTGCTGTAAAAGTTCCAGTCCCTTTATATTATCGTTTGCATTTCTTCATATGACACGATTTTAATCCTGGATAAACGAACTAGAAAACGGTGTGTTTTGAGTGGAATACAAGCATTTTATTTGTATTTTTCGCTATCCTGACGCGGGTACCCTGTGGTTTTGAAGCCCAAATGTAAAATGCGCCGTAACTCCTAAACGCTTCCACTTCAAAAGTGCGAACAACCGATTTTGGACTACCCTCGGCCTAAGCTTTCGAATGATATATGTTAGCAAAAATCCCCGAGGGGGGGGGCGGGGGGGGGGAGGGTTTCGACTCCTGGCCCACGGACTATAAAGAGCCCGTGTCAGCCACTCCATTCCTTAGAAGACGAATTACGTGTAGAAATCTCTTAATAAAACATCTAAAAACAAAGTTTCAGATTTTATTTACCAAATTCAATCGAGAACATTGCTCTTTATTCTCTAAATCAACCGATGGAAATGGATACTTTTTCGGACTTGGTATGTTGCTATGCTGTCAAAATGGCGGCTGATACAGGCTCTTTAAAATAACAACTGAACTATAATTTCTTACTTCTATTTTTCAGATGCGCGAGTATAACGCTTTGTATGACTGGCTCGAGAGTTGTAAACTCGCCATTTACGTCGAGCACTTCGTACGCGCAGGATTTGACATGTTTAGCGTGGCGGGTCTAACTCCGGAGGTAATCAAGAAAGTGTTGTCTTTTTTACAAACCACATGTTTCTCACGGCCACAGAGCCTAGAACGAGCTATTACGAAATATCACAGGTAGCCTGTGGTCAGCATCTAGCTGTTGCTGTAGATCAAAGCGCGCAGAGGCTGATGACACTGTTTTGTAACTTCTTGTTTTTTTATCTGTTCATATTCATATAGGATTTAACGGCCATCAACGTCACCAAGACAGGGCACCGCAAGAAGCTGCTGTCGGAATCAGGCAAACTTGAAGCTCACGCGGAAATCTTTCCAACGCAAAAACCTGTAAGTGAATCATGACCGAACCTGACTCGTACCCAGTCACTTTTGTGTGACAGGAACAACCTCGTCCCCAGGGTCTTGTGGGTAATTTTCAACATGGCGGTTGGTCGAGCACAAGACCCTGGGGGAGGCTGAGTCACATGACCACTGTTTGACGACATGGAACTAGGTTGTTTTTTGTTTCGAGACGGCATGTGACTGAGCCTCCCCCAGGGTCTTCTCCCGAGTCAACCGCCATGTTGAAAAAGACCGAGAAGACCCTGGGGACGAGGTTGTGACTGGAAAGAGTGAGGGCGGCTAGAGCGTTATGTGACGGATTGGCTAGGCGCGAAAGGGACTATTGGAAAATAAATTACGAGTTCGTCCTCCCCACAATCATTTGCGTTCGCAACTGCATACGATCTTGAGCTCGCTCAAGAGAACAAGTGCTACGCATTTTCAATTATTTGCTCTATGTCCTGCTCCACGTGTTCCATGTCAAGTCTGGGATTAGGCCGGAAGTTGTATTACAGTCAAAAGACTAGCCTGCGTAGCTGGCGGTTTAGTGGGGTTTTAGCAGGTTTTTATCCGCGAAATCTTCGTAGAAATCTTCGGTAGTTTGCTTGTTGTTCGATAAAATGGCCGCGCGAGCGCTGGGGCAGAGTGCGCCTGGTTAAAAATGCGCCCTGGGGGAGGGTGGGCGGGGAGAAAACGCTTGCGTTTCCTCCCCGCCCGCCCTCCCCCCAGGGCGCATTTTTTAACCAGGCGCACTCAACCCCAGCGCTCGCGCGGCCATCTCATCGAACAACAAGCAAACTACCGAAGATTTCTACACCGACGATTTCGGGGATAAAAACCTGCTAAAACCCCACTAAACCGCCAGCTACGCAGGCTATCAAAAGACATGAAGCGTGCCCCCTAGAGTTGAATATTCAATTCATTATCCCATTATTAATTTCATTATTCAATCCAAAAATGCAATTTTCAATTCAATATTGAAAATTTTGTATTCTTAATAATTACACTAGGTGAGCAATTGCTTATTCAGAAATCAAAATTTGAACATTTAAAATTTTTAATATTGAATTGAAAAATGCATTTTTGGATTGAATAATATTCTAGGAGGTGGGGGGGGGGGGGGGGGCACGCTTCATGTCTTTTGACTGTAATATACTTGCTTAACAATGATAATAATAATGATAATAATGAGGCAACGGTAAACATAGTGAACGCAAACTATTTAAATCTCATAGAATTTCGATCCATCCTTTGGTCCAAAACTGGCTTGAGTGATATGTAGTCATAGAACAACAGACACTTGGTTTTATTTTAAAAGTTTCTTTCCGTCTTAGATCAACACAACACACCAATCGGAGGGTCTATAACTAGAGTGACCGCCATTTACTTCTATTTCTCCTCTTTTTTCCAGGCGGACATTATGTCCTGGCTACGGCTGATTGGCCTGGACCAGTACATCCCTCAGTTCCTGGACGGTGGCTTTGATGATATGGATTTCGTTCAGGACATAACCATAGAGGACTTGGAAGCCATTGGAATTACGCGCACCGGACATCAACGAAAAATCTGGATGGCAGTTAAAACCTTACAAGACACCAACACGGCTGATAATAACAATAGAAATGCTACCATTGGAGGAAACGTTTCGTCTGACTCAGGGGGGAGGATGCCATCGCCTGTTACTCAGGATAGGGGAAGGGAGGGTTCTGCATCTCCAGCGCCACTATCGCCAAAAGGATACATGGAGACAGATTTGGACACCATAGCACCAAGACCCTCGTCTGGTACCATGGTAACAACTGCAGTGACGTCAGACGTTCCCATGGTGACACCTTCAGTGACAGTGGCCCCACCTACGGTGACGTCAGATGTTGGCATGGAAACGGAGCTTCATGATTCCAAGGATCATGAGACTGATTTAGACACTTTGCTGTCGCATCTTGAGGCAGAAGGAGTGATTGGACATGAAAGTGCGGAGCCCAATAGACAGGCGCACAGTGCGGAGCCCCATAGAGAGGTGCGTCAGCCTCCTATTGGTGGCGAAGACGGAGACAAAACACACAGGGATCCCATACGCCTGGCAGAGAATGGGATCCTTGATGAGAATTTGCTTGAGGTATCTGTCCCTTCTCTTAATTCGAGTCAGGAAACCGTCAAGAGTTCAGAGGGTGAAACGGAGGCAGCGCCCAAGCAGCCTGGAGTTGCTATGGGTTCCGACCGCATGCCGACGCCCCCGGAAACCCGACGGGATCATTCCGATTCCGTGTCGAGTCAGCCTGAAGTTGTGCTTCACGAGCATACTCTACAACATAGAAGTGTCATTTCGTCTACTCGGCGATCCCCAGTCCATTCCAGTGTCACGATTCAAACTTCCAAGGAGGCTCCGATGAGTAGACCGACCGCCAACGAAAATGTTACGACAGCAGGACGAGTAGATGACGAGCGCGGAGATGCAGGAAGGGCAGTTGCTCCTGCGGCAAATGGAGAGGAAACTAAAACTGTTGTCTCTGAAGGAAAAAGGACTCTTGAATCGCCTCAGAAATTTAATCCGCCAGGTACCAGTGCTCCCGTCCGTGATCAGCCGAGCGAGGGCTTGGAAGACAAAGTTCGCTGTCTTTCTTTAGATTCCAGTCCTCGCGCCAAGCGTCCGCCGCCGCCTGTAAAACCAAAGTCAATCAAGAGGAGTCCCCTAAAATAGCGCCGAAGCCTGCTGTGTCACCAACTCGCAGTAAAGCAAATTCATTTTCTGGACAGACACAAACAGAACAGTTAGTGTCTAAACAGGAGAGACTTTCGCCTAAACTTCCACCCAAGCCCGCACCGCCTCCGCCTTCTCCGACGGGATTACCTGCACCTGCGGGATCACCCGCGGGATTTTCGGGCTCTCCCCGCAGTAAAGCAAGCTCGTTTTCGGGACAAACCGGTGACGGCGTTAGCAGACAGACAGTGAATGGTGCAGAGAGACTTGAGGAGTCTGAGGATGCTACTTCACCAAGTAAGTCTTGCATGTAATAAAGAGTCCTTCACTAAAAGTAAGAATCTCCCCTATCAGGTGTGTCCACATCACCGTCACAAAAGTGTCTATTTTTAGAATCACATTTTTACATACAATTGAACAGGGGCTTGCAGTTAACTTGTTGGTAATTAACGTACTGCTATTCGTTATATAAGTGCCTTCAAGCCATGCGAATCAAATGCAACAACAGCTGGTAGTTTTATTTTTAGCCTTAGTAATGGACTCTTGTGTGCTTACGACGCGCATCTTTACTGCGGTTTTCATAATTCGAGGGGGTTTAGGGAATGAGGAGGACGATAAAAGATGCCTGATCAGGGACGAATATTTCCTATTGGCATCCTCACAGAGTCTTGATACAGCTTAACGTACGGTCTACTCGCCGTCAAACTATAAGAAATGGAACAAGGTAGACGTGAACGAGTAGAAAATTCGATGCCCTGCTTTCCTCAGGGTTCGTACCGTCCTGGAAATCCTGGAATATCCTAGATTTTCATTTCCTTCCTGGAAAGTCCTTGGAATTCCTGGAATTTTAAGGGAAATCCTGGAAAACTCCTGGAAAAATGTTTCAACTCAAATGTGGTTGAATTAGCCAGTTTCATGAATCTGATTTTTTTGGGCTGCAAACTATGACATCCTCCAGACTTATCTACCCAATAAATACTCCTGGAAAACTCCTGGAATCTAACTTAAAGACTTGCTGGAAAATCCTGGATTTTTGTCATCCAGAAAGCGCACGAACCCTGTTTCTTAATCCGATCACATCATATTTGGACGAGGCTGTATCACTTCTCTCGTGGTCATGCGGAAATGTGGAAATGTCAGTGGAAATTAGTCTGATGGCTTTTATGTTGTGTGGTACAGTAAAAACCCGCATAAAAGAACAGGTGTTTTGGGGATTCAGGCTGATTCTGTTCTTATACATTGGGTGTTTTCTGCTAAATCAGCCTGAAAATGTTCTTAAGGTGTTCTTAAAATTGTTTCTTAACATCAAATCCTGCATACACTACCAACAGTCAAGAAAGAATGTGATTGGCAGAAGGTAACAGTCATTTGGTAACAACAATTAGTCAAGTCCAAAAACAATTACAAATGCACCCGGAAATCCCTATACAGTACCTGCTTTAGAACTCTTTGTGCAATGGCCTAGCACATTATATTGATCTACTGCATCTACTCTACCACAGTAGGTTACTGTACTCAAATCTCTTGGCAGCCATTTTTCTTTATACAAGAACAATTTTCATTTTTCAGGCTGCATGTGTTCTTGTGTATAAGGTACCTTTTTGACCAAATATCAGCCTGAGTGTTCTTAATCCACTTGTTCTTTTATGCGGGTTTTTACTGTAATGTGGTAATTGGTGTTGGCTTGAAAACTGCGCGAAACAATTTAACTGCACCATGTGGCTTAACGAGGCTAACCTTAAAAAAGAAACATCGCTGATGATTTGTACCAGACGCATTGTCGACATTGAAATTCCCAGTTATATCAGTGGCAAGAAACCGCCTTCCCAAGTTGCTGTGCCAAGTTGCTAAATGTGGTAGTACCTTAAAGCTCCAACGCTTCAACGCGTGGCTGGATGCACATTTGTGAGATTTCAGAAGCTGTACTGAACCAGAGCACGCCGGAGATATGCATGTCAGCACCTTTAAAGTATTCAAGGCATTTACTTGGCAACTAACAGCACCTAATGTTTGCAGCGAAATGATATTTAGCGGTTAAATGAGTAGTACTTTTATGGGATTCAGAAGATGTAATGAACAACCTTGCACGCCAGAAACTGTGCATGCCAGCGCCTCTAGAGTATTCGTGGCATTCACTTGACAACTAACAGCACCTGGCTGCAGCGAAATGATATTTAGCGTTTAAATGAGTAGTACTTTTATGGGAAACAATTAGTTCACAAAACAGAACGTTTTGCGAACTACAATCATCTATAACGATGACTAACGCTGCCGAAGGGGAAAAGTTAGTTTGCAATCCACTGTCAATCTAACGCAGCATGTAGATGTAGACAGGAGCTTGTAAACTAGAAAGACTAACCTGGAGAAGATGTATTTAGCTTCATTTTGATGGATATCCACTCGTGTTGTATCCTGTTCTCAGTCCTCTATTCCATCAAACCACTCATATTATCACGTAGGACGATATAGCACTGGCTCCAAGAACAAGAAAGTCCCCCCACCCACTCCTCCCAAGACTCGTAGTGGAAGCCGAAGATCATCTCAGGGGAGTAGTGATGGCGATTCGGAAAAACTTCCCCCGCCTACCCCTCCTAAGACTCGTAGTGGTAGCCGAAAATCATCCCAAGGGAGTAGTGACGGGGACCCCGTAGAATCTGCTATTGATGACACGGAAAGAAGGAAGCAAGTTTACGAAGAGCGCCGGAGATCATTTGAGAAACTTCAGCGGAAATACAGCGATCCATCGAATTCTGTTCATCCATATACGAGCCCGCGTCGGGATGTTATAACCAGTCAGCGGGGTTACCAGTCAGATGGTGGGGAAGGTAAACTCAAGCAGCGGTTACCTTTTTCGCACATGCGTGATTGTGACGTACGTGGGCTTTTGTACGTGGTGTTGGGTTTCACACGTCATGTGTTCGTTTCTGTTTCTTTATTGTCACACCCTCGCCCTGCCCCTATGAAATACGCCATCCTCGTCCCCAAGGTCCTGTCGATAATTTTGAAGATGGCGGGTCAAGATGGAGTTTATGACAAGAGCTCGTGTCATGGCCGCCATTTTGATCCGCCATCTTGAAAATTACCCACAAGTCCCTTGGGTCGAGGTTGGAAATACACGGGAATTTTGCAGGAACCTATTCATGTGAAGTCGAAATTACCATGGCAACATTCTCGGCGACCCTTCTGCTCGTTGCGAATCCCTTGGGTTGCTCGAAGATGCCGTAGTAAATGAATATGAAGTAGTGAAAATTTCCATGGATAGATTGTAAGAATCTTTAGCTGTTCACGTGAAAAGTGGTTCGTGCAAAAGTTCCTATAGTGATATCCTACAGTTCCTGCAGTTTAACTTACTTGTACTGATGTATTATGTTGTAGCACTTGACGAACAAATCAAGAGCGTGTTCCGAAGACCATCAATTGAAGATCTCCTTAATACAGGTAAGGGGATGATGTCACGCTAGTCTTGCACCGTAATCTGCTTCTAGATGAAGACTGGCGAGGCTTTGGTTTATCTCCTGCCTTGTGTACATCATTTGCTTTGTTGTACACTTTAATTGCACATCTCGGTTGGTAGGTGTGCTATCTTTCCCGTCCTGCAGAAACATGAAATTTGTTAAAACGTGTGGCGCCGAACTATTTATTCGTGGTACAAGCTATCACCATATTCATGGGCCACGATTTCTTTACGCGCGCGATTTAACTTGTTAACTCATGTTACCCTATGAGCAGTGGTTTCCTCCTCTAGGCCGTCGGCCTAATTAAAGAGAGGAAAACCCACTGCTCGCAGGGTATAACTTTGCTCACCCAAAGAACTTGTTAAAATAACGATGTTTAGTGAAAAAAAGATAATAATACATACTTTTCAATTTCTGCAGACGAGTTGAAGCCGCCTCCTGCAACAGAAGAGCCCGCGAGCACTCCAGAGGATATCATGACGGAGGAAGAGCTGCAAAGGGAAATAGAGTAAGTATCAGCGCGATCTATGAGGGTTGTATGTTTCTGTTCGTGCATTATGTATTTTTCCTGTGTAAAAAGAAAGAGCTCAAAAGGTTTGAAACTTTTAAGTAATCATCCATGCAAGAACTAGGTGGCAACAAGTTTCTCAAAAAGGAAATTCTAAACAGCGCGCGCATATGCAACGTTGCACGCGCATAGTGACGTCATTCATGAATCTGTACACTATTAATAATACACTGGGCTGGTCCAATCATAGACTAGTCCAATCAGAGCGCGCGATTTAGTAGTGCTGTATACGCAAGTTACTAACGTTATCTTGGTTTTTGTTTCTCAGCTCCACGGATAATTTGTTCAAGGATATCAACAGCATGCTAAGTGATTTCTCCACCGAGCTGGACACCATGTTTGACAACGAGATATCATCAACGTGACATTAATTGACAATTTTAATTAATACAATGGTTTAAGGATTCGTTAGATACAAGCAATGCAAATCAACCCTGTTCTAAGAGGCCTGCGTCTTAGTTTACGCACTGAGCCCTGTTGGTCGTTGTTGTTATATATTCCTCCATGGGAAAAGCTGAATTTCCCATGGTAGAAGAATAAGAAGTGTTTGGTTTCCAAACACTTCCCATGCGTGTGCCTTGGGAAATTCAGCTTTTCCCATGGATGAGTTTCTGCAGAAATTCCCTGTGTATAACTCGCTAGATAAAACAGGCTTTGTGGCGCATTTGTGTGCTTAGAGTCTAACCACTGTTTTTGCGATTCTCATGGCTTGGCAGTGTTGTAGTTTGAATGAGTTTTTAAGAGTTGCGAAGGTAAGACCATCTCCAGGAAACAGAAAAATGTTGCTTCGAGCATGTTATCTAGAAAGCGAGAGAGACTTACTCAATGTCAGGTGCGTGGACATCAAAGCCGTTAATTTGAATATACAGCTATTTCAATAAAGTTTGTCGGACCTAGTGAGAGGTCAAGTCTACGCGCCAAGACCGAAGGACAGTATGGGTATAAGCAAAATATCCTATCCTATTTTGATGAAACCTGACTGGTTTAGCTGCTAGTTCTACAAAAGATATACTCTTGTTTAAAGCTAGTAACGTCCAGTTAAACTCGAGTGAGCCGATTCAATACCTCCTACCCAGACAACTTTGCGGTCTGAGCGTGCGGCTTCCGACAACGTCTTTTGAAACAGCTGTATACACCATTCGCTATATCTATGGTGCGATGAGCAAGACAGCTCATAATAGGTGATCTGATGGCGAAACATGTGATCGTGTTTGAAAAATTTAATAACATTTAGAGGCTTGGATGTGTGAAACGCTTTGAAAAACTGGAACCGCCCTGGAGTGGTAACGAGATAAACTATTTTCTTACTAAAAAGCAGCTATGGTTTTTGGATTAATGGATTTCGTGAGTGAAATACTTGTATATTAAGGTGCGCAATGGTATGATATATATTTTAAAAGTCGCCCGTGTAATTTTGGTCTTGTCAAAGTAAGTTGGAACATCGGATGACGGCGCATAACTCAAAAGAAACTTAAAATAATTTCATTCGTCTAAAAGAAACGCTACTAGCCTTGGGAAGAAAAAATAAAAGGCGTCTTCATTGTCCTTTCATTTCTTAGTTTTATTCCTTAGTTTTCATACTTCTTATTTATCCGTCTTTTAAAAACTGTCTGTCATTAAATATAAATGGCTGCGACAAGTGTATTTGATCAAAAAGTTACCAGCCTCGTCTCCAGGCGATGGACCCTTCCGGTAAAAAATGCGCGCTATAATTTTTGGAAAAAGTTCCCCGATGTATCTTGCGAGTTTTCTTCTAACTACAAAAGCGGAGTTTACAGCTAAAACCGTTGCATCGCGACTCAAGTTTTCAAAACATCAAGTTATTTTTGGATTTGTTACGCCAACCAAACTATCTGAGCCAATGAAACCCTTGCCCTGTTTCGCCTAGTGCAGTCAACTGGCTTCCCTTGAACAAAAACCAAACAACGTCGCGACGGAAAGCCAGGCGACTGCACTAGGCGAAGCAGGGCTAGAATCTGATTGGCTCATAAAATTTGACTGGTGGAATAGCAAAGCCAAAAACAAATCCATGTTTTGAAAAACGCGGGTCGCGATGCAGTGATTTTAGCTGTAAACTAAGACCCGCGCCATGTAGTTTGTGAACTTTGTAGTTGCTGCAAAGACATCTCTCGTGAGACGCGCTATGCAGTTATTGAAATTTGTTAGCTGCCTGTCAAGCATCTCTCGGGAGAAAGCTCTTCATGGATAATTCCTACGCATAAAGCCTTGTATAAAACGCCGTTTGCATATAATTCACATGTAAGCTAAATTAAATTTATTTTGTATGGAAATAATAAAGTTATTAATGAATGATCTTGGCTAAGAATTATTGGACTTTAATGGTGTTATTGTAGATGATCAGGTAAGGGTGGCGGTTAATGATGGTGCTGCTGCTTTTGATAAAGGTGGTGGCGGTAGTGATAGTGTTGGTGGTACTGTTATTGATGATGTGGAGGGTGGCGGTTGATGATGGTGCTGCTGCTCAGGGTGGTGGCGGTGGTGGTGGTGTTAGTGGTACTGTTGTTGATGATTTGGAGGGTGGCGGTTGATGTTGGTACTGCTGCTCAGGGTGGTGGAAGCTGTGATAGTGTTGGTGGTACTGTTGTTGATGATGGGGAGGGTGGCGGTTGATGTTGGTACTGCTGCTCAGGGTGGTGGAAGCTGTGATAGTGTTGGTAGTGCTGTTGTTGATGATGGCGAGGGTGGCGGTTGATGTTGGTGCTGCTGCTCAGGGTGGTGGAAGTTGTGATAGTGTTGGTGGTGCTGTTGTTGATGATGGGGAGGGAGGCGATTGATGATGGAGCTGCTGCTCTTGATAAAGGTGGTAGCGGTAGTGAGGGTGTTGATGGTGGTGTTGATGGTATTGGTTGTGGTAATTATGCCGTGATTTGGGTGCTCAGCGATAATGTCGATGATGTTGGTGATTATGATAAAGATGTAATTTGGTGTGGCATGCTAATCCCAGAAAAAACGTAATAGAAACAGTTATGCAGCAGCTGCTCGTAAGATCTAACGCTATTGGCTTGATGCACCTCATTGTTCTATTGTGTTCTATTCTGAACAATGCCTCACGGTCTTTGATTCAGTAGTGTAGCAGCTGCTCGTAAGATCTAACGCTATTGGCTTGATGCACCTCATTGATACACCTATTGTATTCTCGTTTTATTCTTGTGTTTGCATTGTTTTCACTGAGGCAGCGACGGCGGAGCCGGGTGGCTAGGGGGCTTTGCACCCCCGCCCCTCCTCCCCCCCCCCCCAAATTTCTCCAAGTTTTCATATAATATTTTCACTAAACTTAGCCCCCCCCCCCCCTCCCATCTTGCCATACAATCTTACTAATGAGCCTTCCCCCCCCCCCCCCCCGATTTGAAAACTGTTCCGCCGTCCCTGTGAGGTACATCAATCCTATAGGGTATTCCCATAGCTTCTACATGACCCAATAGAAAACACCAACAGTACTACCTTTTTATTGATCAACATTTTGTCATGCTTTGTTTATATTCGAGTTTGCTAACTTTGTAATGTTCTTTTGTTGTTGTTGTTGCACCGACTTACATAAATATGATCTACTCTTCTGAGATTTAAAACATTGTATTCCTTAGATGTTGTCGCCCTCTCAAATCACTACGTTTAAGCTGGTGACATTCAGAAAAAAAAATTCCATGTCTAAACATGTCATGCATTTCACTCCCTACAGTAATATACACCCTTGGATAATTTCATATGACTGTGAGAAGGTACAGTCATACGAAATCTACTCTAAGCTCCCCTCCCTAGCTAATAGTCCGGCGGATTAGCGTAAAAATTGCGCACTTTTGGCTAAACACCAAACTTTGCATGTCAATAGTTTTCAGTAGTTTATTGAAGATAAGATATGGAGGCACGCTAAAATTTATTCGTAGCGAACGCTAGAACAGTTTTAATGTGAACCATTGTTTTGCCATTGGCAGCCATCTTTGAATCCTTTGATATTTATGAGCTCTGCGGCACTTTTTTTCCATCGTCCGTGTTTATAGAGTATAGCATAGTACTAGGTAGAAAATATCATGTGAAAAGACAAGCTTCTTTTTACACATTCGACACATGAGGTACCAATCATCTCGATCTTTTTTAGAATTTGTTGGTCATTCTTGAAACATTTCAGCAAATCTCCGTCAGGCTTTTGTTTTACAATAAAACGGGTCGTGACATTTAATAATCACCAAAAACTCTAAGGAGACGTTCAACCGAAGTCAGCCAAATCAATCCATAGTTCAGAATTAGCAATTGTTGAGCTGCTATGGCTGTGCAGTCTAGAGAACAACTTGAAAGTTCGCAAAGCTAAGTTCTAAACCTCATTTGAATAACAAAGCATTCAAAATGGCTGCTATTGAGCAGAACAATTGTTCACCCTAAAACCTCTCGAGCTTTCGCTACGAAAGAATTCTAGCGTGCCTCCATATCTACGATTTAGAAATACATTGAAAACTATCACCTGGCAAAAAATTGGAGCTTTAGCCTAAAATGCGCAATTTCCTCGAATATTTGCTCTAATCCGCCGGACTATAAAGGATCCCCGTCCTGAAATACCTGAAAGTGATTATCGGTTCTATAAATACATTAGGCATGCGGTTCAGAAGATAAAAAAGACTTACAAGAGACCCTAAGCAGGCCTCATTTAAACATCTGAAGCCTATGATTGCCTTTGTCACTAACAACGATCAGTCCATCAGGGAGGACCGCTATTGCCTCGGGCCCACAGAATTGCCCAGGACCAGTGCCCTCCTTTCCGAACTCCGTCAAAAAGTGTCCCTGGAGCGAGAACACCTTGATGCAGTTCCTATTGTAGTCGCATACCAACACAAAACTGTCCTTGTACACAGCGAGTCCGGATGGAGCGCTAAACGGGACATCTAGGTCCTCTGAATAACTATCAGGGACATTCTGGTCCTTGACGGGACACAGGGGGTCCTGGAGCTCGTTGGTCCAGAGATATCGCAGGAATGTCCCTTCTTTATCAAAGACCTTCACGCTGTCGTTATCAGTATCTGAGACGTAAAACACGCCTTTGTGGAAGATAGCGTAGTTCGGATAATCCAACTTATGGTCTCCCTTGTCTCCAAACTTGAAGATAAACTCTCCATTTTTGTCAAAAACCTGTATTCTGTTATTAGCAGTGTCAGCTACAATAATCCGGCCAATTTTATCGACCGAGACGCCATGTGGGGCTCTGAACTGATCCAATGCCTTTCCAAGTTTTCCAAACTTGCGGATCAACTTTCCATTCGGCTCCATCACGGTCACCCTGTGGCGGCCCCTTTCTGCTATCACTAAATTCCCGGCCCTGTCAAAGGCAACCCCTGTAGGGGAGAGTAGGGCTATTTTGCGCCCTTTCTCGGTCTCCACGTGTGTGAGTACCCGGATGAGAGTTCCATCTGAAGTGAACAGCTGAACACGATCGTTTGTGTAGTCAGCAATGGCTAAGATGCCGTCGCTGCTGGTTGCTATGCCAACAGGATCTTGAAACGCTGCGTTGTCTGTGCCCTTACCACCTAGAGTACTGTGGTATGCGAAATTCGGCGTGACAGGGGATGGGTAAGGGTCTATGTCGTCCACAGGTAGTCCAGAGCCAGACTTCCTACTTTGATCCGATGGGCTTGTAAAATCATCTGCTTCTGAATCAGTACTAAAGGTTCCTATATTTGCCTGGTCTTCCTTTTCGGCTTCCTCGTCGCTTAAATATTGCAATCTCTTACCCAGACTGTACTCGCATGTATCGGTTTTCGCCTTAAGGTGGCTCGAGAGGTCATCTGTTTCCATGGAAACCCCGACATCGGCTTCCGGATCGCCCTCGTACTTTGTCTTTCCCATAGTCGGTTCAGACATAGTGGATTTTAATTGTTTACTGATCTCGTCTCGTTTGAAAGCCCCTTTGGCTAATTCTAACCCTTGGCTGACCTCCCCAAGAGCGGCACGCAAGACGGCTTTCTTCGTATCAACACATTGGATCATCATATTTTTCTCCCTTTCAAGGCACACGATTAAAGATTTCTCCTGTTCAACAATCAGCGATTTCAACTGCCTGCTACGAGATAAGACCTTCTCTCTTTCGCCTTCGATTTCTCGTAGCTTCCTATCAAGATTACTCTCCAATAAATCCAATTTTGTCTGAAGCGTTTTCTTTTTCTCCTCGGCTGCACTGAAAATTTTCTGGAACTTTTCCTTCACGTCTTGCGCTGGTGGTTTATAAGCGGCTTTCCGGTTTTTGTAGTAAACATACGCGTGCGTTTTGTGTTCTAGAAACGCGCAGTCGCGACATATGCTGCGTCGACACGTTTCGCAGTAATATTTCATTTCTTCCGAGTCGTGCTCTGCGCAGAATCCCATTCCTTTCCCTAATGCCATTCCCGGCTCCGGAGTTTCGGATTTCTTGCAATCTGGCAAAATACGTTGTCCGGTTTTAAGTATTTTCAACAGGTTGCTCGCACTCAAGCACACATGCTGTTTATTCTGATTGCAAAGAAAACGCTTGAATAGGCTTTCTTCATTCGAGGGTGTTTCTGTGTGGAGTTTGAGCGGGTCGCTTGTTGCTTGTCCGAGATTTCGTCCAGGGGGTTTTACCACACGCGTAGGAAGACCATCCAAGCTTCCCTCCATTTCTCTACTAGGATCACAGATAGGACACAGAGTTCCATTCACGGGGGACTTCTGGAATAAACATGTATCGCAAAACACATGGGCACAATTTTGAATCCTCTCTGATTCTTGAAATTCCTCCAGACATAGATCACAGGAAGTGTAATGGATTTTCGAATCCATTTCGGAATTGATCATGTGTTCTGATCAGTCTTCGAAACTGAGTATACAAGACTTTTCCTGTCGGGATGAATTCGACTGTCGTGCGTGCTTCGTTATGTAAAGAAAACGTTCGCGACCTATTTCAATCCCTACATTCAATACGCCTCTTGGTTACGAAACAATAAGGGTCAAAGGTTATGAATGAAATGAACAGCTACACTCTCTTCTGACGCGACCGATTTAGAAGGCGACGATTGATTGAGAGATAATTAAACAACCTTTTCTTTCATAAACCGACGAGCTTGATGAAAAACGCACAATTCTAAATAAGTATTTCCTGTATAAATATTGCCATGCTTCGAAGATAAAAGACGTACCTCATTAGTTTATTTGTGAAACTCAAATCTTGACAATTTTTTCCTGAAGTTGAATGTATGTCAACATATTAGAAACGTTACCAGAAACGTCCTAGGGATCAGCCTTCGGAAACTCCCCTTAAATTTCTCTTGCTAAGCGCGTTGGTCTGTTTCTTATTGGTAAGTTGATTACAACTCCAGTAATCTCCATGTACTCCTGAGCATTCCCTAGCATGTCGTGGTGATTGCTAATGACACAAAAGGCGAGAATTTTTTCATAATCCATTCGTTCCACATCATTTATAATATAAAACCGTTAAAGGCACTTCCGACGAAATTTTAGCAAGTGTCAATAAAGATAGCATAATGGTCATCAAATTAAATTTTAATAAGTTAATTGATAAGTCATTTATCACTTCAAATTTTATAGCACTATGGCTTGGTTAATGTGGCCCAAAAAGATTGCAAGCACACTGTTATTTGTTGAGAGAGGTTTTTCGGATCTTGGATTAGTTTTGAAAAAGATAGACATCCTCAAAAAAATAATCAGTAAATGGAAAATCATGTTTATCAATAAATTTAATATATACTTTTTTGTCTTCGGTTTTGATATGAGTTGGCCTGGGGTTCGTTCCAAATTAAACTAGAAAGAACAGAGCAGAGTCAAGCTATTATTCGCGACAAAGCGCTATTGATACTGCTGATAGCTAAATCAAAACTTGGAGTCTGTACCTCAGAAAATAAGGTGAAAAGTTTAACTCTCAATATGCAATGCAAATTTACGGATGGTCAAATTTGTATATTAGTGACTTATTATTTTAAAGAAAATATTTTCAGTATACAATCCTGACATTGAGAGAAGTCGGAAGTCTTCGAAAAAATAACTATTCACTCCAGTGGACCTGATTTAATAAAACATATGTAATCGTAATGTGAAACAGTGGGTATCTTTTGTTCGAGGACAAAAGATATGCTGTAGCCTTGGGGCGCCGAGACAAGACTCTTTGTATAATATGCCCGCCCTATAAGAATAAAAAGGCCTTGTTCTTGCTTGTAAATCGGGGGAGCTTTTACATTTGACAAAAAAACAAATACCGGTTCAAGCTCGGCAATTTTCCTAAGCAATTTTCCATCAAGATAGTTTCCTTGAAAAAGTGTCGACATTCTTCAACTTCTTATAAGGAAATATCTGCATACCATATTTGGAATCCCAGTAAGGTTTTCTCTATTTGTATTGGCCTAGAAAGCTTAAAACTCAACAGAACTCAGATACACTCGAGAAAAGATGTTATGTGCATTTTCCACTGTGTTTTTCACGGTCAAGAGCCTGGAAACAAGGTACACAAGACACCACAGGAAGCCCGTTCGATCTCTAAAAAGACGACACCGTTATCTTGATATTTGTGACTTAAAGAAGGGGTACCTTTTCGGTTGGGGTTCTTCGGTTTGTGTCTATAAAGAAGGTACCTTTTCGGTTTGGATATAAAAGAAGCTAAGGGGTAAGGGGTCAAAAGTTATTTATAATATAAAGGTAACGATATTACGCAAGGTATACACCTTTTTCAATTGACGTTGCTCTGAAAAACGTAAAACCATGAACCATGCATCATAATGAAGACGCTATTTCTCGTATTTTCCTCGAGTTTGGCAAACCAAACTAAACTAAAACCACCCAATGGCACTTTGTTTACTACATTAATTGAGATCAATTTGGCGTGAACCGCTTCGTTTTAGGCAGGAATTACCATTTCGACTTATGAAGCATGGTTCATAGTTTTACGTTTTGCAGAGCAACGTTACGTTAATTGAAATAGGTGTATATAACGAAAAGAGAAAGAATATATAACTTTAGAAAAAAATGAATGTAACATGTAAAAATGAATATTAAAAAAACGTGTGAACATCTAGGTTAACTTTTGAACATCCAGGGCCTTTTTAATTTATTTGTTAAATAACTGAAAAACGTGTCATTTGTTTGGTTTTATTAGTCACGTCCCCACCCTGCCTACCTTTACTTACTTCTGCTATTTGTAGGCAGGCTGGATTAGTAAATAATAATGTAAATATGAATAAAAAATGAAGTTGAAGTTGAGTTAAAAAACACTAAGGTCAAGTAAAAAAAAATACATGTTTATCGTCCCCGCCCGCATCGTTGTTTGGAGCCGCATCCTTTTTTATTTTATTTTTTATTTTCACAAATTGTCTCCAAAACAAAGTGAAACGTCACGAACGGTTAGAAACGGCTTTGAAATGTGGCTTTAATGAGCATGGAAATGCTTTATATGAACATAGATTGCCCTAAGAATAGTTTATGAAACAGTCGTAGCAGAAACATCAGTGAGTTGAAACGTGTAACAACATACATTGCTTGTGCCAAGCTGCGGAATATTCGCAGAATAAACAATTGAACAGATTTTGAAAACATTGTTGTTGCAAGACTTCAAGATGTTAAATGTTAGCATATATAGTCACTTACCACTGTTGCTCTACTTTATTTCAGCGAAAAATGAAATATTATGAAGAGAAAACCTGCTTGGGTTAGCACAGTTGAGAGTTCATTATTGACCAAATATGGTCATAAACTTGATACGAATAATCCACAGCTTGGTTCGCCGTTACATGTTTCAACTAAGTTATATGTTTCTGGTCGTAGTCTTGTACACAAAATATGGCATAAACCAATAAAACAAGGCATAAACAAGGAGCAAAAAGAAATAACAAATAAAAACAAGGACAGCATGGACACTTTTTTGGAAAGCTCCGGACGATAAACATGTTTATCTTTTTACTTGGCCTAACAAAGAAGGTAAAGTTTTTTTTACAAGGTATGCTCTTCTTATATTATAAAAAGTATGTATCAGACAACTGCATGAGACGCATAATATTTCTCCCAGGGCGTGAGAAATTAAAAATGTAATTAAATGCAATTGCGCCGAACAATTTGACATAAACCGTTTGCTGCAATTTTAGGCAAGAATTATCATTTCGAACTATTTATGAAGCATGGTTCATGATACATGGTTTGACGAGTGCAACATTAATTGAAACAGGTGTATACATTATTACAGCCATTCTCAGTTACACGCGGTCGCTGGGAAAAAAGCTTGCAAGCAAAAACTCGTTTTTTGTCAAATTTTCCATGGCAACGCACGTGCTTTCGCCGGCTTGTCGCGCTCAGACAAGACAGAACTAAAACGAGTTTCGCTTGCAAGCTTTTTTCCCGGCGACCGCGTGTAACTGAGAATGGCTGTAAAGTATTGTATCTGTTGTGGCAAATAAAATTCAATTCAATTCAATTGCACTGAACTTTCATTACCCAGCATTGAAAACAAACTTGTCATAGAATAACGCATTTCCTTTCAATGCTCGCAGCAAACATTTAACTTACCTTTTCTGCGTTTTTCACATGGCCACAAACATTTTCCCAAGTCTCCAACGAAGTTTACGTGCGTACGATTCGACTTCTGCTTTCTGTCTAAAGATTTGTCAGATTTGAATGACTTGGCAATGAAAACAATGCACACAATTATTTGCTAAACTATTGAAGGACATACAATGGAAACCTACATTCCAACAAAATCACAAAACAATTGACATTTCTACATTCGAGGGCCCAACCCCGGGGTATACGGGTATGTGCCGCCCTATAGCAGGGTCCTGAAGGGGAGTCCCAATCCCGTTTCCCGGCCGTTTTTTTCGCAAAATCCAGTTCCCATTAGGTAAAATCCCGTTCCCGGTATGACCAGTCGGTAAAATCCCGGCGCACGAAAACTGTGATGTTGAAATTGAGATTCCTGCTTTTATCGGTACTATCTCTTGGTCCTGTAGGTTTTATTGTTCATGCACGTCGCAAATGACGAAATTGTTATTATTGCAACCAAATGACGAATTGCTCTGCTTGTAATGTCGATTTCTTTCCAACATAGTGATTGTCCGCCAGGCCTATCACTATAAAGGCTTTCATGATCCCCCTATTTGAACATGGGATATATTTTACAGGAATTTATCTTCTGTTGCGCGTGAAGCGCGCCCTGTTTTAATTGATAAACGAATTTCATCAAGCCTCAGAAAAAAAGGTAGATGAACATTGCATTTTTTGTGTATAGCAAATAAAGCCTGTAGTTTGTATTCTTCGTGCACGACGCAAATGACGAAATCGTCATATTTGCGGCCCAACTGATGAATTTCTATGTTTGTAACGTCGATCTCACGCTTACGGGCTTTTTTCGAACAGAGTAATTGCCTGCCAGGCCTACACTGGAGGGCTTTTCGCGGGGAGTTTGTTTTTCCTCGCTAGGATGCAAATGTTCTTGTAACGGGCATTCCATTTAAACGTCACGAGCATATTGTCTTTGTTTGCGGGAGATCTCAAACGCAATATTACATGTTTCTTCCTTATGCGAAATGTTTAACGTATTGAAAGAAGAGAACTACAAAAATGCAAATGATATAGAAATTGCTGGAATAATTCCGCAGAAATTCCAGTGCTTCAGGTTTCGAGAGTTCCCCTCTTTCGCCCACCCCAAAATAAAATGATTCTCTGCCCGTATGATATCTCGTCCTCAATTTTGATACAAAAGATATATCATACGATTCTATTCAAAGTGGTTCCGCCGTTTTGAAAATGCCTATGCCAAGTTATCAAACCGTTGACCAAAACCTCGCAGATTCCGAGGGACCAAAAAAAGGCAAAACGAGGGCCTTAATTTAGAAGGGGCGAGAAGTGAAATTCTATTTTCAGGTAGCCTGCTGTTAAGATGCTCTAAACAGTCTTAAAATGGTATAAATTGACGACTTTTTATTAGGATACACAGGATATACAAGGAGGGATTTAAAAAAATCTCGTTCCCGTTGAAGCATCTTGATTCCCATTCCCGGTATACAAATCCCGTTCCCGGTAACCCAAATCCCGTTTTCCCGGCCTAAAATAAGGCGAATCCCGGCTCCCGTTTTACCCCTTCAGGACCCTGCTATAGGGTATGATTTTTGGGCTCCTGAGGTCTACGGTAGATCGTTTTTCGCTTGTTTGGTCGCTGATAGGGTATGTATTTCAGTATCGCTACCCAAGTGCAAACAAATTTCGATCAAAGGTGTGGAAAGGTGGTTTATTTGAAACCTTTTCATGATTATCAAAATACCACTTTAATTGCGACCAATTAGATCACCCTGGTGACTAACTTCAAGTCTGCGGTAAGGTATACAATTTTGACCGTAGGTCTACGGTAGGGTATAAGGATTTTTGGTATCTGATAGGGTGTCGGGTTTTGGAGACCTTTGCGGCTCAACCCTACCCAATAATCAGTCAGTGGAGTCCCCCCCCCCCCCCACGGGGGCCCAACCTCGTTCCCAGGGTCTTCTGGGTAATTTTCAAGATAGCGGCCGGATCACTCGGAAGAAACCCCTGGCTAAATGAAATCCAGTTTAAATCCGATTTGGTGGGCGGACAGCCGGGAATATGACACAAATCATTAAGACAAGTCATTCTAGCTCCGATTTTCACCGGCTGTTTTTCATTTTAGCTGTTTTTCATAGGCGGTCTCCCTGTGGAAAGGCGCCAGCCTTTGCCAGGGCCTTCTTCCGAGTGACCCGCCATCTTGAAAATTACCCAGAAGACCCTGGGAATGAAATTGTCGAGGGCCCGGTTCCTAAAAAGTGAGTTAACACTAGGGATAAATATATCTTATCCAATCAAATGTCCAGATTAGCCACATTTAACCTGGTCAGGGGCAAATTAGATTTGCCCCTGACCTGGTATGGTGTTTTAAGACCAGGTGATCCCATGCAAAGCCGCGAAAATGTGACTGCCTCATCCACTCATTTTTTTCCAAAGTCCAGGGATTTGTAGATCCCAGCTAATGGTCCGTCCCATTCTTCAAACACCTCTCATACGTGACGGAAGCCAAACCGCGGTACCGGCGGGCAGGGGGAGGGCATTTTTTTATGAATTTTTTTTTCGGTGATGAAATTGTGCAAGAATTGCCTCCGGACTTTGTATGATGTTTTTTTCTTTCGGGATCTATGCAAGAACTTTTTTTGAAGGACGGGCCTCGCATACGAACGTTTTTGGAAATTGCATTTCCCCCCAATATTTCTAATGGTCCACCCTTATGAAAATTGCAGTAATGCATTTGTCGAGAGGGGTCCGTTAAGTGGTGGACAATTAGAAATTAGGGGAGGGGTGGGGGACGTTCCAAACATCATTCTTGCAGCGGATCCAAGCTAGTAAAAAGCATCATACAAATTGCGGCAAAAAAAAAATGCACAACGCCCCCCTCCCCCCCAAAAAAAATGATAATAATGCGCAAAAAAAAATGCCACCCCCCTTGCCCAGTTTCTATTGGTCCACCCCTATGTGTGCCCGTTGAATGACTGAGAAATCTTCTTTGGTCTTACAGAGTTGACAGCTCATTAATTGGAGATGACTAAACCTGATCCACATCCACTTCTTGGTGTCATTTCAAAAGCACACGTTTGTCTAGCATATCATGAACTGTTTTGCATTCACCAGAGAATACGACATACACTTATCTGGTTTTCATACTGATGGGAACAAAAATATCAATGAAAACATTTGGCTACGGACAATTAGCGAAACGGAAAACGTCCCAGTGGCGAAAGATAAGATAGAAAACATATTCATATCAAACTGGGTAAGTTCGCTAAGGCTAATGTGATGATTAGAAAATAATTATGTGTCGTTTAGTTGTTAACGGAATTAGTTATTCTAGCTATACAGATTAACTGTAAGTTTATATACAACTATAAACTGACGTAGAAAGGATAAAAAACTAAAAAACTCCGGTGATACTTTTAATTTTTCGGTTTCAAAATTATGTTGTCGGGCGCAGTGCATGAATGACACATAAGCGCTTACCTTGGCGACTTGTGCTGTAGTATTTTGGAATGTACTTCATGAAACAAAATATTATTGCTTTCGAAAAGAAAACTTTGCATTCTCAGTTTTTTAATATTTTTTATTATTGAGAAAAATAATATTAATTTTCGAGCGCTGGCTGTTCCTAAAAGGCATAGGATGCCATATAATGCCCTATTTTTTGCGCGATTTTTTCCTTCGCGGAAAGGAGTTCTAGCTCCTCTTGAGTGATCAAATGTATTGTGCTAGAGGTTTTTTTGTAGATCCTTTCCTTGATGTTTTACAGACGCCAGCACTAAAAACTGTGAGACTTAATAAAAAACGCCATACGACACCTTCTATTGAAAAACTGTTATCTAAAGCCGAAGGCAACCTTTCTATATCAATGTTTACATATTTAGACACCCTGGACAACGAGACGTCAAACTCTGACGGCTCTGCAGTCTTTGAAACGGGCACGCCACCTGTGTATAGTACAAAATGTACGTACTTCACACTAATTTTTTATTATAATTCCCCAGTGTATTATCATAATGCAGCAATGTTAGAACTGCCCTTGCCCCAAGGATGCAAAGATCGATTAGCAAACGCCTTTTGCCTATACTAACACTGAAAGAAATAAGTGCGTCTTTTTAAGTTTACACAGAGCTAAGGCCCATAGCCAGCCCATAGCCTAGTATTCTTGGTTTGCACTCATTATGGGAATAAAATTACAAAAGCGCGGTGGCCATGTTGGTGTACAGAACAAAGAGCAACAAATGAACTTTCTTTTGTTCCTGTACACCAACATGGCTGCCAATGACGTCACGTGCAAGCCAGCAATAAGAGATCAAAGCTCCTACTCGTAGGCTCTGGATTACACTGTTGTTTTCATAAAACTGCTACCTCTAAAAAGCAATCATCAAACCGTGTTTTAGCAGCTTCCCTCGATCTCACAACTAACACTTAACAATCACAGACATCACTTAGAGGTTTTGTAAAGCTACCGGGTTACTTAGATGTTTGAGTCAGGGAACGCTTTTGCATGTGTAGCCCAATTAATTAGTCAGTGTAGAGTTCGCAGGAGTATGAACGCAAGGGACTCTTTGGGGGTGTAAGCCACGTTTTCTCCCGAAATAAACCCATTGACCGATCCCGCTTCATTGTTCTACTCTCTAGACCCTAGTTACTGTTGCTACGTCGGACTTGAGCGAAAATTTTGGCATAGAGCATGGAAAATACACCGATTGCAGGAAAGTGTTAGAAGTTTTGCTTATAGTATATGGGTTTTACATTTTCGTCACGAAAAGCTGAAGAACTAATCAAAAATCTTTGAATTTCGATTTTGTTGCTCGGACATTTTGAATTCCATAGGCGAGAACTGCCCATTGTTTGGTGATTAATTAATGCGAAGACGGGATCGGTCTATTGTCCTTGCTATCACAGAGCTATTTGGAGATTTTCCCGATAATCGTATAGCTGCCCTGAATTGGAATCCAACGAAGTTGCCAGAAAAAGGTCGTGAAAAGTTCACTGGGAGATAATACTATTGTCTATTGTGCTTGTGTAGAGATAGAGATGCATAGTATCAAAAAATATAAATAGATATTTTCTTTTTTTTTTCTCTTTTGTTATCACTTTGTTTTCATACAGGCGCTAAATATTATGTCACTCCTTTGCCACTGCATGTTTTGATTCGATATTAGCCGATGAATTACGCCGCAGAAATCTCGAAATAACCATATCAAAATCAAATTTGTATTCTTCATTTACCGAATTCAATCGAGAAAATGGATGCTTTCTCTGACTCGGTATGTTTGCTAGGCTGACAAAATGGCGGTTGGTCTCGATCTATCATTGTTTTTAATCGATTAGCAAACGAATAACTTATATAAATCTCGAAATAGCCATCTAAAATCAAGATTTCACCTTGATCTACCGAATTCAATCGAAAATCCGAGAATATTGCGCTCTGATTACATTTCCTAAAGACGATGGAAATGTTTTCTATTTTCTCTGGCTGACAAATGAATGCTGCGCGAGGCTCTTTGATTATAATATTCCGTTGTTTTCAATTCTATTATCAAGGAGTGATGGCCTGGTGGATATATAGGTGATTGAACACACAGTTGACAATGCACAGCAAGCCCGTAAGTACATATTAACCCTTCTATCAATCAAAAGAGTAAAGTCCGACTTGAATTAATGAAATAGGTCTATATCAATAGTATGTGTTTGCGCAATGCTTTTGAATGGGCAGATGTCATTGTTATATAAATCAGATAGAATTGAAAAACTTCGTCATAATCGCCCACCATCGATCGTATTTACATTTGTGCGTCTTGACTGTCGCCGCCATCTTGTAATTTGGAGCGCGCGCTCGCGGTTGGGGTGAGGAGTAAAATCGAGGGGAAGGGGCTGGAAAGAGGAGGGAAAGCGAAGGGAGGGGGTCGGCTTAGGAGAGGAGAGAAAGCGAGGAGAAGGGGCGGTAAAGAGGAGGGAAAGCGAAGGGAGGGGGTCGGCTTAGGAGAGGAGAGAAAGCGAGGGGAAGGGGCGGGAAAGAGGAGGGAAAGCGAAGGGAGGGGGTCGGCTTAGGAGAGGAGAGAAAGCGAGGGGAAGGGGCGGGAAAGAGGAGGGAAAGCGAAGGGAGGGGGTCGGCTTAGGAGAGGAGAGAAAGCGAGGGGAAGGGGCGGGAAAGAGGAGGGAAAGCGAAGGGAGGGGGTCGGCTTAGGAGAGGAGAGAAAGCGAGGGGAAGGGGCGGGAAAGAGGAGGGAAAGCGAAGGGAGGGGGTCGGCTAAGGAGAGGAGAGAAAGCGAGGGGAAGGGGCGGGGCCGAGAGAAGGGAAGGTTTCTTCCTCCAAAATCCAAGATGGCGGCGGACAGTCGATAACTAGCTCCCGGGTTACTCCACCATAAAAACAATACTCCATTGCCTGCAAGCACTGGGGTCACAACTAGTGAAAATGTATATGACCTGAGTATTTTGCCAATTTTTTCATTTAATGATCAATATTAGTCTAGTTCCATATTAGTCTAGATCAATATAAGTCTAGTTAGTCTACTCAAGCTATAATTAACCCGGCAACCGGGTTGTTTAGCATTTAGGAACCGTTATTATTGAAGTGGAGAAAGAGCAGAAATTGGGGTCCTTAAAAAAACGTGATTGAGGGGGCTTCAAATATACAATCTAGTGGTTTAGGAAGGGGGTCTAGAGGGAGTCCTAAAAATTTGTTCATCAATATAAGGGGGCTAAAAAGGTGGGTGTGGATTTTTTTGGCCTCTTCTCCTCCGAATTAAATAATGACCAGGTCCCTTGTAGACGTTTGATTGATAGATGCCAAAACGATGTTTGGCGGTTTGGTAAAGAGCTCGCCAGAATTACAAAAACACTATAGTTTCTGACAGGCCATTTGAAATTTCAACTGAAAATCGACAAATATGACATTCAACTTTACTGACAACCTTCCGGTACGTGGGTCCCATCCAAAACCCACTCGACGTCACTTAGCTTTTGTTTGAATGAGTAAACCTATTTGTAGGGCACTGGCATTATTATGAATGGGTACCGCGTTGCCAAGCAACGTTAAAGAGCCTGTGTCGGCCGCCATTTTGACAGCATAGCAACATACCAAGTCGGAGAAAGCATCCATTTCCATCGGCTGATTTAGAGAATATAGAGCAACTTTCTCGATTGAATTTGGTAAATCAAATCTGAAACTTTGTCTATTTAGAGATTGCTAAACGTAATTCATCTTTTAATACAGAACGAAAATAATAACAAAGGAGTGGCTGACACGGGCTCTTTAACATAACGACAACGGTAACGACAGTAGAGATAATAAAAATGGTTACGATAACGATAGCGACATGACGATAACGGTAAAAAGATAATGAATTCAGCTCACGGTAACGATAATAGTAGAGATAATAAAAATGGTTACGATAAAATTTAACGATAACGATAACATTTAACGACATGACGATAACGGTAAAACGATAACGACAACGGTAACGATAATAGTAGAGATAATGAAAATGGTACGATAACGATTAACAATTATGATAACGGTAACGATAGCGGTAACGATGAATAATTGTAACGGTAATGGTCACGATAACGCTCATGATAACGGCGATAACGCTAATGATAACAATGCAATAAATAGTAAAAACTAGCAAACGGCCAAACCTGAATAATGTTTAGCATTGAAAAATTTCTTTAAATTTCTCCTGTCTAATGTACTTAGCTTTATTTACAGAAAATTGTTTTATCGATTTTCTTTGGGGCGGTTTGCACTTCATATTTGACCTTCACTATATATGAGTCCGATAGGCTTAGAAAGAAAGAATGAAGGTCTACTTTTATCAGTCGACTTTGCCATAGCTGGCTAACAGCTAAGCACCTATGATGTTACACTAAGTGTCTCCAAAGTGCCTCCTCCTCCTGCCTAGTATTTTTGGGCGCGGGAATCAATGTCTTTGAAGACTACGGTGTGGGCAAATCAATTTTGTTTACCCGGACCCAGGCTGGGTTTCCGGTTTATTATTTTTCCCTCTTTTTCCGCAGTTTCACCGTGAGTGTAAGAAAAGTGTCAGAAAGTTGGTCCTCCCCCTGCTGCCCAGCCAAACTTCTGAATTTCTACCCTGAATTTTGTCGCTGCCCCCCAAAATCACGGGTTCTTGCGGCAACATTGACTGAAAAGGCGGACATTTCATAGCACGCGCGCTCTGTCGTGTTATTTTGATTTCCAAAGTTTAATTGATATTTTCTGTCAATACTAATGTCAAAACCTGAAGGCGCAATCCACGCACAGGTTTCAACCTCTAACGTGACAAACATTTTGACCATTCACCAAGAATAACTTTCCACTGGCACTGTTTGTTGACCCTTTTCAATTAGAAATACTCCCCATTTTTTGTTATTTGCCGAGGATTTCAGAAACTTTAATCATATAAAATGCATCATTGTTCTCATAAAATTAAGTCGTTGTTTCACAAAGTAGAATCTTAATTTTGCAGGAAAATTGGCCGAGCAACACGACGCATGCCGGAAAAGACTGCCAGGCCAAGAGGTCTCTATTATGTTTTGAAGGTATTAAATTACGACAGCCGACGACGAGTTAAACTCATGAATTATTTATAAATATTAACTTTGCAGCTTGGTTACAAGACTTGAAACGCTGCTTCTTTACATTTTGATTGTTCGAGGACGTTCGCAAACACCAGCAATGTGCTCTCTGAACGGAGGCACAGATCGAAAGCCTTAGTTAAGACATCTATTGCACTCTGAATATGTGGAAAAGTCACTTAACTTGATGAAGTCTCTTTCTCTCACAACCAAGGCATGACATCCCACTGGTATCAAGTCACAGTGATAACTTTTTATCTTCAATTCTTACTTTTTGTGAGGGTTTCAAAGGAGCAAGCAATAACCTTTGCTTTAATGATACCATATGATTTGCCAGACAATTCTACCGTGCCTTCTGGAAATTATTATACTTCAGCGGCGATATTAGCAAAGAAAAAGGTATCGTCATTGAATATTTTAAGTGGTAGAACGTTTGAGTTTACATGGAATGCTACAAGTTGCAAAGACGATGAGTCCTTGCGGATTTTATCGTCGCAATGGAAGAACGGGGCTGCAGCTATTATTGGACCAGGATGTAATTGTGAGACACAAGGAAAACTCACTGCGGCGCTGAATATCCCGCTAATTTCTCAGGTGAGTTTTGCTTTTAGTCGGGGACGTATTGACAATCTTGTCAAACAAGTAATGTAAAGATTACAAAGGCTGTATGTAGTTGGCTAGCTTTGCGAAATGTGGAGTAAAATCAAGTATGCATTATACTACTACTAAAGATCTGTCAAAGAGCAGGGATAACTCTTTAAAAGACTTACTAAGCGATTATCATTTTCTGAGTGGCTAGCTTGATTGTAACACAATCGCGAACTTCACTTTCATAAAATACGCTCAATGAAGTCAACACTGGTATTACTTAGAACATTATTGTAAAAGTGATTACTAAAAAGTCGGGTTGTTAAGGGATCTGGAGGTGATATTTTGAACTTAAATTTTTACTATGAAATTTTACGTGAAAATTGCACTGTAAGCTACTGTAAAATTAATTAAAGACCTTTTACGCGGGCTTAATTCTTTGCGGAAGCTGTGGGGTTTAGGAAAATCAGGCGCGTGCCATAATTCGATCAAATGAACTCTTTGTTGTTCATTTATTACTCCATATTGAAATATTAATGAGGTTATTTATCTGACAGTTCTTTTCAATTTAGGCTCCTTCTCTGCCTTTTGTTTCCAACTACTTTCTAAGCACTATTCAATTCGGCTGACGTGTGCAAATTGTTTGCTAAAGCCGGCCCCTCGATTTCATTTAGCACCGAAGTGGGAAAAAGTCACAACTCCAGAAAAGCCCAATTGTTGTCAAATAAACGTTGCTTTCCTGTAATAACTTGCAAATGGTCTCCCGCACTGATAACGTATTATATATTATAAAAGATTTCGTGTGTTGTTGCTAGATCTGTTCTGTTAACACTCGGTGCTTTTTGCCGCCTTTTTGGTTTTGCTGATTCAGAATAATTGACCCAAGATTGCTGAAAAAAAAAGAAAAAAAACCTGTTTGAATTTCTGATTGCCTTTTTCCCTGTGAAAATTAATTTGACCAGCTATATATGAAGTCCACGTTTGAGCACGTCAAATAGCAGTGACGTCTCCGATATTGTCTCTTTCGCCATGAAAATTATATTCTGTAATGAAAACATCAAAATGTTAACTTCAATCGTACGCCCTATACTAGGTGCTGATAGCTTTATATTGGAAAAGAGTCACGAAAACCGAAATGCGCTGAGAAATCCTTTTGCAGCAGGAAATCTTTGCAAGATTTTCATAGAACGATAGAAGTTTTTGAATATTTTTACTCTTTCGTAAATTAATGTAGAAAAGTTAACTTCTTCTTCCGTGCCAGACAGAATAATAGTTGTCCTCTGTAATTAGGTTAATAACAAAGAAAGACATTTTCCCAGCCCGCCATTTCTTTGTCGTTTGCAAAGTGGTAATACCGCTGCAGCTTAAAGTTAATTTTGCCCAATTTTGCGGTACCAAGCAAGATGCAGCCGAAATGGTAATTGTTTTATCTATGAGTTAGCAAGGAATTATGTATTAAAAGAGATCCGGTTACGATCGAATTATCCCATCTTTGCGAATATATTTTGTTCGGAAGCAACGGTGCCCCCCACTTTGCTAATCTCTCAATCTCGATTTTAACAAACATTGTTATGATTAAAAAATTGCGTTTTAATTGCATTATTATTATGATAAGGGAAACGCTTAAGAAAAAAATTGAATTGTACATTCAGAAGAGTTTGCCTTACGGGTTAACGTTGAAAGGAAAGCGTCAAAGGCGTTTCACACCTGTTTTTTTATTATCTTAAAATGTCATAGTCAAAATATTTTATGTCGGTGATAAAAGAAAATACTTTGGCCATTACTGAGTGCGGTATTTCATAACAAAATGTCGCTGGGTTGTCAAGGGTTTGTAGTTATATAATTACGATTGACATGGTGGTGAATTTTATTAATGAAACCTTTTCACGACAAAAAATTATTTCTATGTTATCACGAGAAAGAAGCAGCAATGCCAGGTTCGTTCGTTTGGGGAACTAGTTCCTTCGCATGGAAAGTTATCTCGTTAAATCATTTCTTTGGCTTTGAAAGACGTAAATTTTCTATTGCTTTTCAAGATTGGCACTTCATTAAAAAACGTTGAAAACGTATTTCTGCGTTGACTCAAAATATAATTTGAAGATATGATGTTTGCTCTATATCGTCAAACAGCCCAAAGAAAACTTGTCCAATACAAACACCATCAAAGAACAATTTATCTTAAAATAAATAAATAACGTGAAGGATCTAAAAGTAATAACTTTCATATTTAACTATAAAGAGATTTTGGTTTGTTCAGGAGGGCCCCTTAATTTTTCTTTGCTTCATATATATATCTTCATTTGAAGTTTAAAGTAATGACTTTTTTTTTTTATGCTAAGTTGCCTATTGGTTTGCTATGAGGTTTCAAAGATTCAAATGAATTGCTTTTAGTTTGTCGTTGAAGAAAAGTGTACTGTAATCATGGTAATCCATAGGAAAAGCTGAATGTCCCATGGTAGAAGAATCGGGAAGTGTTCGGATTTCCCATGGCTATCCATGTGAATTCTTCCCATGCATTTGCCTTAGCTTGGAAAAAACAGCTTTTCCCATGGATTGGTTTCTGCAGAAATTCCCTGCTAGCAGAGGACACTTTGTCTTGCTATGTGTTTTGAAGTGGCCTCTGCACAAAAATGTCACAACCTCGTCCAGGATCGTGGACATACATGACTGGTTTGGTGGGTACCAACGCATGCGCGAGATTTGATACGGAGCCTTTGAGAGAAATAACTTTCTGCGCATGCCCCAACGTTCAAAATCAGCCAATCAGCGAAGCTCCTCAAATGGATGTCCCCAGAGCCTCACCTACGATCAGACGAGTCAAATCTGGGCCAAATGCAGGTAACCCTTGCCCTTTTTTGTTTAGTGCAGTGAAATAGCTGGCAGTTTTTTGCGCACGATTTTCTTTTTCGGGAATCTGCTTGTGCAGAATTTTTTTCCGGAATTTGTATGATGATTTTTACTAGCTTGGATCTCTGCAATACAATTTTTTTTAAGGATTGGCCTTGCTCGTTGGCCTTGCCACCCCAATTTCTAATGGTCCACCCCTTAGCTATAAGATTGACTGGCGGAATAGCAAAATGTTTTCGTCGCAAAAGGAAACTAAGCGAAACAGGGCAAATACCTGATTAGCTCACATGGTTGGACTGGCAGAACATGTGCAAGGAAAAAAATCCCTAAACACCCGATGCGTCTTTAGTGGAACGCGAAACGAACACCCATTGCTCAAACAATACGTTTTCGTTTTTCTTTCTTGCAGTTATGTACCAAAGACAGTCTATCAAATAAAATAATTTATCCTACATTTATGAGAACAGTACCTCCAAATTCAAGAATAGCCCCGCCTTTACTTAAAATATTGCAATATTACAACTGGACGTGGATTGGACTCGTAATCGAGGATTCACCGGATTGGATCGAAAGTGGAAAAGCGATGTATGACTTGCTGACAGCTCATGGAGTTAATGTCGGTATACAAAGGACTGTACCTTCTTCTGTATATAGTACTGGAAATAATAGTGCTCAAAATAATGGAAAATATTATGAAAAGGTTGTACGTGATATGCAAGAGCTAACAAGAGGTAAGACGACTATTAAAGAGCCAAAGTCAGCCGCCATTTTGTCAGCCTAGCAACGTACCGAGTGAGAGAAAGCATCCATTTTAATCGGCTGATTTGGGAATGTGCGCTATTTCAGATTATGCTCGGAAAATGAAGAACGAAACTTTGCCTGCATGATGACGGTTACTACCATTTGCGACCTTCCGTGAGGCGTGACGCGCAACTAGGATTTGAATCGTTTGTATCGCAGACGTTTGTCAATCAAAACTTTGTGTTTCGCTAATTAAACTGCACGTGCAGGGATGTGAAACTTTCATGTTTCCCGTGGGAATCTCTAAAGTTACAGAAGTTACACACCAAATCGAAACCAACTTACAGAATCTGGGCATTTCTGACAAGAAAGGTACTAAATGTTTCGATATTATTCAACTTAGGATGACTCGTGGTGAAAGCTAAGATTAGCGCAACAGAAACTTAAAATTTTTAGTATGAAATTGATCCTCATTAGCAAAGTTTCGCGGACAAACGTCTGCGATATAAAGTTTTCAAAGTTTTTCCTAGTTGTAGTGTCACGCCTCACGGAAGGGCGCAAATGGTAGTATTTCGAGATATCTACACGTAAATATCAAATGAAAAAAATACGCAAATGCGTGGCTGGCAAAGGCTCTTTTTGTCTGTTTTGTTATGATTTCTCTTTGATTTAAAACCCTTGTCGTTTCCATGCCAACAGAAGCAAACTGAGGGTGTGATCAATATGGAAGGTGGCCTCAAATTTCCTTCAATGTTCTTTGTAGCAGGCACCTTCACACAGGGGCATCGGAGCGTTCTTAAAAGTGGGGGCAGAGTTTTTCAACGTACAAATTGTGTTCCTGACACAATATGTTTATTGGTCTGTACTGCTTGACTAAGGTTCACTGACTAAGGTTCTGATAGAAAATATATGTTTCTGTGGACCTGCAATTGAAGCACTTTTCACATCCTAAGGCGGCGATTGTTAAATGTAAACATGACAATTATTTACATGGCGAGGCTGGTACATTTATTTTGCATGTTGATCTTTTGTAACACAGGTGCTCTTTTATTTCGTATTTCATTTGCAGTATATGTATTTGCCATGGACTATCGCTTAGGCCTTGAAGGCCTAGCTTATGCAGGGAAACTAGGACTCAACGCATCCGAGCACGCCTTTATTTTGTTCACCATGGACCACAGACGAGTATGGAACTACACTGCTACCCCTAATAACTGGTTCAGCGGGAAACTTCCGGGAACTCAAGACCAACTTAGGACTGTTTTGGAAGCTGCGCTATTAATAAGCGTAAATCCCAGAAGGACTACAGAATATGAATCATTTGTTACGAGTTTAAAATCGAAATCAAACGAGGCGCCATTTCACAGCACCGTTTACCAAGGCGCTGGGAGTACCATAGAGGTAAGAGCCCTCAGAATGTAGCCTGTAGTCCAGTTACGGCTGTGCGATGGCTCATATAGTATTGTTTAAGAAAAACACAGCGAAACACGTTGAGTGTTTGAAAGCTTTTCACGAATCATTTAATGTCGAGAAAAAGAAGGACTAAATCTGAAATATCTTTACAAACTAAGATCGGATATGCAAACCTCTTCACGCTTATGATTTTGAGATGAATTATTTCATTTGTTTCATTAATCTCAATTATCATAATTGAAGCGTTTTAAGAACTGCGACCCGATTTGTGAAAAGTACGTACAAAACAAAGGTCTATCTTCAGACCTTCACAGCTTGGGCGTAATGTTTTCCCGAATGATTTCAGATCATGTGTCATTCATTTTAATAATCTTTATTTGTTTGAAGTTCTTCCATATTGATATATCCTTTGGTGCGTAGTAGAAAAAGAAAGAGTATCCAAGAATGCACGATCTGAAATGGGAAAACATTTCACCCACGCTGAGGAGGTCTATTATAATTTTGGTATAATGACTTACCTGTGCTTTGTTCCTATTATTTTCCTTCTCCAGCCGCCGATACAAGGGGCGTATTTATATGACGCGATCTATCTGTACGGGTTGGCACTAAGTCGAACACTCGAATCAGGAGGCAGCATATCAGATGGCAAACTAGTGACGTCAAAGTTGAAAAGCCAGTATTACAACAGTACGTATTGTAATTATAGTTATTTAATAGGGTATTATGAGCTTCAAATATATCCTGCGCATAACAGGATTTTAATTGCGCCGAAAAATTTAGCGCGCGTTTGAAAAGAGCCACACTTGTCTCATACATTTCCAGCTAGTGTTGTGAAATACAGGACAAGTTCCTATCAAAACGGGAATGGTCCGTTTGGAAGGTGATTGGAAATGCAACTGGATTATTCAAGCATGCCTTCACTGTCACGTACCATCGTCAACAGCGTATCTTATCATCATATCATCATTAAACAACCGCAACCCACCAATGCCATCGTCGTTGTCGTCATTGCCATCATGCCATCTTTGCCTTCTCGTCGTTTTCACCATCATAGCCCATTTCACTGACAAGGCAGATAATATTGTCTTGATCAATGTACTTACTTGTTCACCTGATCTTGTCGTTAAGGTACACTGGGATATCAGCGCTACATCAACGCCGATGGTGACGCTGAGTTCGACCTCGTTCTGATGGACTACAGATCCTCGCCTGTTGGTAAGAATGAGCTGTTTACCCTTCATTCTCATTAGTCGGCAATTCCTACCACCCAATCAAGTAAAAGCAGATGTGTATTTAGTGATCTCGTGCTCACTGCATGATAGTGATTGTACTTGGCTCGACTTTCAGGAAATAGGCACGTGTTCAATGAGTGATAGTGATTGTACATACCTTGCGATTGGTAATAACGGGAAACCATCCAGCATTAACTTTGGTCTTACTGCAGTAACTTACAATTTGTTCTATTAGAGATAAGAAAAAGGATATGACCGATGTCCTGAAAGCGCTAAAAGGGCTATGTCACGGATGCTTCAACAAATCTTATAAGATTATTCGAAGTTTGAAAACTTTTCAGTCTGTAACTGTAATCCAATTTCATCTGCTCGATAACGAAGAAATACCTCTACTTATCTGTCAGCCAAAACGTTATTTACCAAACGTACGTGATTGTTTTGCTTATTTTCGTAATTTCATACTGTAAACTAACTAAGATAACGCAAACATTGCGATACTGTCTGGTCGTTAACATGTAGTTGAGTAACGTTATGCAAATGGTGGAGTAGAGGTAAAAGGTAATAAACTTATAAGGAAGAGGTGAAGTATGAATTAGAAATAAAGGTCGACGTAGAGGCGAAGATAGCGGAAGAGGACGACTGAAAACGTAGTTATAGGTTTAGACTCAGAATTGCAGTGAGAACTGGGGTAGATCTTCTTTCTATTGGATCCCATGGACAAAGGCAGTATTAAACTATCTGCAGCTAATAGAGAAAAGGTAAATGTATCGGACAATCTGTAAAATAACCTGAATAACCCGGATCAATAGACTGCTAGCAGCCCTTACTTTGTCGCGTCCCCCAAAGATGCACGAAGAGCCACCGTTGGACGCCAGAGGAGCTGCTAGCAGTCTAGGATTAACAGCACCACTGAAAAGTCACCCGATAAGCATTCCGATAAAAAAATTGTTTTCTTTCAGAGGAGTTCAAAGAGGTGGGAAACTTTGGAGTAGACAGCAATGGTAAACACATGTTCACGCTGAATGGGACAGTAGTTTGGCCTGGAAGTGGACGCCACCCAGCGGACAGACCACCGTGTGGATTTTATGGAGCAGACTGTAGTAAAGGTAACTATCACTTGAAGAATGAGTAATATATCCTCACTGGTCTCATTGTGCTCATCTAAGTTATGGGAAGGAGACCTGGCGAGCCCAGTGATTGCGGGAAAGACGAAGCTGAGGGTGGGTGGGTGGGAATAGCGAGAAGGGCTAGCCAGGGCCCGGAAGCACATGCCAAAGGGGGTAGCCGGACGGTAGGCGCGCCCTGACTGCGCAAGGAGCAAAAGAATGACCGATATGATAATGAGTGCATTCCTTATATTCACACTAATGAGGCCAGTGAGGTTAGTGTGTGATATAAGTCTCATCTTCTAAAAGCCATATCAAGAAAATGTTGCCATAACTGCCAACTTGTTACATTTAACACTCCTCCTTGCCTTATTTGGATGGTCTGGAAGTACGTTTCCCTCATATCTCCTCGAAAAATGCAACAAAATTCACCAGAACTTGCAGATGTTTGAAAAATATTGTATTCTTGTCGCCATTTTGTTTTCGTCGGCCATAGAGCCTGGTGAGGAGTTTGCGCGGATGCATAAAAGCATGTTTTATAGCTCACGCCAGGCCATGAGGAGAATGATTTCTTGTAAAACAGCAAGATTCACACGTGCAAATGAAACCCAGATGGAGGTTTTCGGATCACGTACTTTGAACAGCAGAACACCGAAACTCTCCTCTGGACTGTAGATGCGCAAATTTGCTTGCTTTTCATACGAAGTCACATGCTCCCATTATGCAGCGCGAGTTATGGATGTTTCACCGATTGCACTCCTTAGGCTGGGACCTAATCAGACTTTCAGGCTCTTTCTTGGTGTTGCAAGGCACCAGAGGCATAAAGACAATAGAAGACAAAAGAAAAAACAATAAGATGGAATACAATAGCTGCCATCAAAAATACAATACATCTTGCAACACCAAGAAAGACCCGGCTTTCAGCATTTGTTGAAAGCGCCATTGTTGAACGATGATGAAATGGGTTTGATACACCGTTCAACATTGTTGAATGACCTTGACTCCCATGACTCCCGTAACTCATTGCACTCATTTAAGGGCTATTTGACAAACTAGTATTTTGGCTATCCATCAGTTATTTGGATGTTTTTCACATCCCCAAAAGTGTGCTAAAATCGTGGCACCGCTCCTTTAACAACTGTCTGGTTTTAGAATTGATCTCAAGGAGTTTGAAGGGCGCTGACTCGCTTTAGGAATTTGAAAACAGATAGTGTGAAGTATAGGGTCCTTTAGAAGATATACATGACAATAGATGGATTTTTAGGGTATTAAGGTGTTTCTGTTGTATTATTGACTTAATCCTGGATATGTCTGGGAGAACTTTAAATCTCATTGGTTATGCGTCATTAACAATTGATGTCTAGTGTTTTTATTTTTTATACAAATCTTTCCGCCTTTTTTGTGTAAAGCACAGTGGATGTAATTAAGAAATGATATTGATCATCGAAAAATAGCTAAAAGCTTTAAAATATTAATGCATCTAACCCAGCACATGCATTGTATTACTGGCCCTTGCTCTTATAATCACTTTACGCTGCCTGGCAACTCCTAAAAGCTTTTCCACGCTTGCGAGATATTGACCTAGCTTTATTTGCACTTGCATCTGGAAGCCATTAAGAAATATTACTGTTGTATGATGCATTGATATCGGGTTGCAATAAGTAGTGTTTACAAGGGAAGGAAGATTAATACAGAAAAGGCGTCCTTTGAAAAGAAAAGGAAGTGCGCGGAAATTACTGTTTCGAACCACTGCTGTGAGAAGACTGTGTGAAGGACGAGTTATGAAAGATTAATGACTTGATTTTCACGAAGGGACTTTGTACAAACCTGAATTGACCAGTGTGCTGACCTGAAAGGCAGAGCTAACTGAAAAAACTTTGAGGAAACTAACCTTTACGAGTTTGACGTTGATTTGGCATACGTACTTTACTAAAGAAACAAGTTGAGGAGTTAAGAGTTTTGTTGGCGAGATAAAAACGTTTGTCACTGGATAATCTGGTATTGTAATAACGACAGAACTTCATATTGTGTGCTTTCTCTGCATCAATCTGCTGAGAGGTTGGAGGACTACATCGTTGTCTGATAAAAGTGTAGATTTGATTATCGAATTTCTGCAGAGCTACAAGGAGGATATCAAAAGAAGATTTTTTTTGTTAATGAGGCAAAGGTTTTTTTCAAGTAACAAATACACTAACTTTTTAATCAGGATTTTTCGGATTTAATTTGCTTAGCTTTGCGTACTAGTATTAGCTTTCTAGACCTGCCAAAGAAACAACTAAGTGAGAAATTCAACGAATTACCTAAAACTTTCAAAACTGCCATATTTTTGAAAAACCCTTTTAATTTTAATAGTGTTACCTTTAGAGTTTCTTTCGCTTAGATATAATTCAAACTGGTTTAAGGACACGTTATATTGTATTTTAACCATGTGCTTTTTACAGTTACATTACTTTTTGTAAATGATTACCGGTAATATTAAGAGTTGTCAAAATAATTTTGTTAAGAACACTTTGATATTGTCACTATATAGAAAGTGAGCCCTGACTTTTAGTGTTGTTTTTGTTTGATATTATATTCATAGTAATTGAATTTACTAAAGGAAAGTATTTGAGGATACTCAATTGTTGCAATCCATTAAGTCTGTATGAAGATCGAGAACTCATTTCTTCTTTATCAAATGTCATCAAATTTCTCTAGACTAGCAGGCTGAAACTTAATTCTTGAAACAAGATCTTTTAGAAACATTTTGTAATGTATTTGTGATAACGTATAAATTATAGAAGATTCAAGTACTGGGACCAGCTATCAAGATGAGGAGGTTAATAATAACACTTTGCTTTTTCATTTACTGCGAAGGCAAGAACATTACAATCGGACTTCTGGTACCCTTCAACTACACCCAAGGCTACGGAACTCCAATGGCTGCTGGCAAATTCAATGCTGCGGGAATAACAGTAGCCGTGGAACGAATCAACAAGAATCAACACATCCTACCCGGGCACCATATTAATTTCATTTGGGCGGACACTCGTTGCAAAGGACAACTTGGCATTGAACGGATGATTGGATTTCTGGAGAAAAGGGTTGACGCCATTTTGGGATTTGCATGTCAATGTGCTATTCCAGCGAGGATAGCTGCATCTATGAATATCCCCATGATCTCGCATGTAAGTGTGCTATGAAAGTTTCATCTCAAAGATAGACCTTTATATGGTCGACAGGGGCGTAGGTAGAGCATGTTCGTAAGGTATGCATGAGAGTAGTTTGATAGACACCATCATCAGAAAAACATCAGAAAAAGTATATCAAAGTGAACATTTTAGTACGCAGTTGCATACTTTGCGTATTGGTAGCTACGCCTCTGGTTGAAGCAGACACTTTCCGCCGTCATCTGCACGATGACTGTATTTGACAAAAATACCTACAACTACCATAATCATTTTCAGTTTTTTTAATTCAGATTAGAGAACAAGAAAACTAGCGCCTGAAAGTAGCCAACTTAACTACACATAATGCATTATTTTGTTTTTGATTACACCGTTACTTGACTTGGTGCAGGTTGAAGGTTTACAAGCTTTGTTCGCATTTGCTTGTCGAATACTTGAAAGAAAATGACTTAATCCTCCTTTTACCAGTGTAATAATGATTGTGATGATAATGATGCTGCTGCTGCTGATGACGATGGTACACGTGTTGCTGCGGTTGTGGTTGAGTGCTGGTCGATGACAATGACTTACTGCTCCTTAATCAGTGCGATGCTGCTGCTTCTGATGATGATGGTGGTGGTGTTGCGGTTGTGGTAATAGTAGTGGTGGTCGATGTCAATGACTTACTGCTCCTTCACAAGTGTAATAATCAGTGTGCTGCTGCTCCTGATGCTCATGGTCGTGTTGTTGCGGTTGTGGTAGTGAAGGTGATGACAGTGACGAGGATGATCATGATGATGGGTAATGTTTTTGAAATTCAATTCAAGCTGTGCAAGGATGACAAGGTCAGCGACAAGTCCACCTACCCCACATTTGCGCGCACAATACCAGCTGACGGCTCAATAGGACCCTCCATAGTCGCCTTATTAGACTACCTCAAGTGGCAGACAGTGGCGATAATCAGCGAAGATTCGCCCTCGTGGAGGAGCAGAGCAGCTTTTGTGGCGAAGTACTTGAAAGAAAACGGCAAAAACGTGACGTTTCATGGTACAACGCCGCTTTTTCTGATCTATTCACCTAAAAAACACGAGTCACAAATCAAGGATACTTTAACGCAACTGAAGGCAAAGGCTAGAGGTAAGGGATATAATGGAATCAAAGTATGCCAGTAAAGGTTGCATGTGTAACTTGTGTAATTTCATCAAAGGAGCCATTATTTGACTGCTCACTCAAGTAAAGCAGTGTTTCTGAGAACAAATGCCCAATTGCGCGCGGATTGGGGATCAACCTACAATTTTAGGCTTGTTGATCATCTTATGATCTAGAACAATTGGAGGAGGACGAGGGGAGAGAACATAATAAAGAGAAGGAGGGATAGGATGAGTAAGAGGAGGCGGTGGAGGAGAAGGACGAGTTGGAGGACGAGAACGAGCGGAGACAACACAAAGAGAAGGAGGGATAGGATGAGTAAGAGGAGGTGGTGGAGGAGGAGGAGGAATGTTACTTGAAAAGTAGGAGAACCACAGCTGTTGTGGGAATCCGAAAACCAACAATTAATTTTTTGTGGAACTCGGAACCCAGGGGGTAAAGTCTGGAATCCAGTTGCTGGAAGCCGGAATCTAGAGACGGGACGAGATGATCACTATCTGGAATAAAATTTCCTCGCGCAAACTACTCACGATAGTTCCTTCTCACGAAGAACCCTATCGTTTAAATAGCACGCTATGTAGTTATCCATCCCTAAATGTGTCAAAGGAACGTCTTAAAATGACATAATTTGTGTTTTTCAGTTATTATCTTCATCACACCCTACGACATGGCTCGTGAATGTGTCTACTTTGCCGCTGATCTTGGCATGGGTAACGGAGAGTTCGCCTTTATTTTGACAGAACTGACTTTTGATGAGGTACAGGCACTTTCCCCATACTCGCATGGTTGTCATAGGTACACAAAGAACCCGTTCTTCAGAAAACGACAAAGCGGAATAAGATTTCAATAATAGTTTCTAACTCTGCAGTTTATCAATATATAAGCTCAAGATTTTGTGCTCAAGAAGTCCTTATAGCCAAAGATGAACTTGAAATTTGGAGGATATGATCTTTATATATTATGGCCTAAACGTAGGGAGAGGTGATACTTTGATCAGCACAGAAAAAATGAATACTTTATTGAACATTTTTATACTAGCGAGATACGAGATACGTCATCAGTATGGAATGTTTGGTTTGAGCACGGAGACGCCTCTTTGTGGGAGTCTCTTTCGGCTAGCGGTGTGGTTCATATGAAATTAAAACGTATTTTTCATGTCCAGGTCAAAGCAAGAACGAAGACCCCATCTCGCTGGTTCTTTGGGAGTAGACCAGCTACCTTTAACATTACTAACGGACTAAGGAAGTTGTTCCAGTCCGTCCTTCTCCTGACGATTAACATCCAAGGCTCAAAAATACAAGACGAGTTTAACGATGAAGTGAAGATCAAAACTCGGCAAGCGCCTTTCTTTGCTGATACTTATCATGGTTTTCTCATTTTGCCACCATTTCCGCCTCTAGACAAGTCTAAATTAAAGGTAAGTTTAAATTCTCACCATTTTACGTAGTGACAACAATTGCAAAGCGATTACATCAACTCTGAATACATTATATAGGAGTTATTGCAAAGTAATTACAAATTACTCATGACAGTCATCTGAAATCCGCGCTATTTTTCTGTTGAGAGCAATTCAAGCGCGAAGCCATTCTCTCACCAAGAGTTCCCCGACTCGTCTCCTCGCGGGGAGGCTCTGGTGACAGCCACTGACACATGCGTGAGATTTGATACAGAGCCGCTGAGAGAAAGATCTTTCTGCGCATGCACCAAGGTTCAAAACAAGTCAATCAGTGAAGACCCTCAATTGGATGTCCCCAGAGCCTCCCCTGCGAGGTGACGAGCCGGGGAGCTCTGGGTACGAGAATGGCGCAAAGCTGCATGTACGTGCGTGCGTACCCGGTGAAAAACCGCTAAGCAGGATCCTAAACAGGATGTAGAATAGGATCTTTTCACCAGGTGTCTCGTGATATCCTTCCTACCTACACGATATTATACAGCTAAAAGCGTTGCATCGCGACCCATGTTTCCAAAAACATCAAATTGTGTTTTGACGTTTAACTTTTCTGTTCCGCCAAACAAACTATCTAACCTAATGAAGCTCTTGCCCTGTTTCACCTAGTGCAGTCAACTGGCTTCCCTCTGAACTAAAAGCAGTCAACGTCGCGATGGAAAGCCGGGCGACTGCACTAGGCGAAACAGAACAATAATCTTATTGGCTCATAGGATTTGACTGGCGAAGTATTCACTAAATAGCCAGTGGGAGTTCGAGGAATATGGTGTTTTGTATGGTTAGTGGTTATTTTTTATTTGCGATTCTATGTATATGAGTCTATTTTTTTTTTCGTAGGTTCCCGTGTTTGCTTCATATCTGCACGATGCTGTTTTGGTGTACGCAAAAGCCATTAACAAAACCATTGAACAAGGATACAGCATCAGAGATGGGCGACGAGTTGCCAAAAACATGTTTGGATCTAAATACCCAAGTAGGTGATCTATAATATTAAAATAATTGGCTTCAATAATGAAGCCTCTGATTAGCTCCCAGCTTGATCAGTTGGTAGAGCGCTTGACGACCAGGAGGGTGTTGGTTCGCATCTCGGCCGAACGAATACTCATCGGGTCTTTGAGAATGTGTTGCCTTTGCCTCAACATCTTCAAATGAATAGACCTTCGCATCTTATCAGAAATGGGCGTAAAACAGTAGGTCCCGCCTCTAACACGCACTTCCTTGACCGGAACGAGACGGACGTTAAAGAGCAACTAGAACGTGGGAGGGGCCATCCTCAGTGCAGGATTTCGACAGTCATCCTAAATCCGCTCCACATTCTACTTCATTTGCACATTAGCAATGAGGAAAATACTGGGCGATGTTACCGGACGTTATATACACAAAACTATTCATGCGCGTTTTGTTATATGTCGTTATAATGTGGTTGTTGGGCTTCCACATTCCTAGTTTGCACCATATTAGATCAGATTTCAGATGACTATCGAAAAACGCAAATACAAATCCACTAGCCAATCAGGAGTGGAAGCCATTTAACAACAAACCAATCAGGAGGCGAAGTAAGTCAGACTTGCGTTTAGCCATGACGTGAGCAATGCCTCCTTTTGATCAAGTCCGCAATGTGATGGCTGAGAGGCAAACGACTTTGCTTTCGGCCAATAGAAACGCGGATTAAACGCAAGTCTGGCTTACTTTCGGTGCGGTCAACGAAATCCACTCTAATGCTCATAGCGGGATTGTGTCCATCTTACCAGGTATGATGGGAACGGATGTGTACATGAGCGATCAGGGAGATGTGGAGTACAACTTGACGCTGCTGGATTACAGGGGGAATGGTAAGGAAATCATCATCGTCGTAATTATCATCATCATCATCACCGTCTCCGTGGTCATCGTGCATCATCCACATTACTAAAAGATGATAAACAATGATTGGATGAGATTGTTTTGACAATCAATGCAGAGCCTGATTACCTAAGTTTAAGAAACCTCGTGCCTGTATTATCTGTTAATTCACGATATCATGCTCAACCTCATCCAATAATTGCTTAATAATCAATAATCTAAGCAATTATCACTACCACCATATTCAATAAACTCGTGTTCATTTTTATTTTAGCCGCTCGAGAGTGGATGGAGACAGTCGGGCTTTTTCAGATCACATCAAATAAGAACATCTCCCAGACCTTCGTACTCAATCGTAACTCCAGTATCCTTTGGCTTAATGACAAACCACCTGTGGATGTCCCCTCATGTGGCTTCAACGGCGAGTTTTGTATTGACAACACGTTTAAGCTCTGTAAGTGATAGCTAATCTGAGCATACCTCGCTCTCGATCGTTTCCCACTTTGCGAAATAGACGTCTGAATTCACCACGAGATTTTCTCGTGCACTGACGTGAATACTGAACGAAAATCGATCATTACATTTTTTCTGGTTAGTTGTTGGAACTAGTCTTCAATCCGCTCTAATATGTTAAAAAATAATATTTGGAGTGGGTTGTGTATTGAACACAAACTTGATCAAGCAATCCCCACTGCCATAACGCCTGCTTTAGAAGGTCATAAGAAACTACAGGCCAAACTGTGCCCAAGCAATGACTTCTGTACTACAATCACCACGATTTCACAAACCAGAACCTACCTTAGCGACGTTGTTTTTCTGTCATTTCAACAACTTGCTTTCAACAACTTGCTTCTTTTTTCTAGCCACGATCGAAATCGTTTGTATTGTACTCGCCTCCATGCTGCTAGCAGTGTTCTTCATCGCAGGTGTATTTTATAGGTAAGGTTTAAGGGACGTGTCATTATTTACCGGGGGGAAGGGCTCCCACTTTTTTGAAACAAGGCTAAAAAAAATTAGGACCCTCCCCTTGAGCATAACAAAAAAATGTGACCCTCCCCCAGTGTCGTAGGTAAAAAAAAATGTGACCCTCCCCATGTAATTTATATTTTCTGAAAAACCTGTCAGATCAACTCTTGTCCGGTGATGCAATGTCTCTTTCATTCTTCTTAATAGCAGAAATACTTTTTTCTTTCTGTCAAAGCTAAGGAACCGCGGTCATTATTTATCGCCTCGATTATTTACGTGAGAGGATTTTGGTAGTTCCAGTAATTGATTTAATACTTTCTCTTAGGATTTTGGGTAATACACGGTAAAAATGCAGTGATTCTCCCTCTATAAGTACAATGATTAACGTGATCCCACCTCTTCCGTCCCTTTGACCTAGTACTGAAGACATTTTACAGAAAAAGGGGGTCGCATGTTTCTTTCGTTGCGCCCGAATTTTAATAAACGCATTTCATCAAGCCTCAGAGAAAGGGTAGATAAACATGTTTTGTGTACGGCATAGTAAACAAAGCCCGTCAGGAGCCCAGGAAGTACGCTACCTCAACTATATAGGTTAGATGAAAGCTTCTATTGATGGGCTCCTGAGCCAAGAAAGTTATATTATTCATGCGCACAACTGCGCGCCGCAAATGATTATTATTCATGTGCGTGAAGCGCGGCCTAAATGACGAATTTCTATGACCTATGCTAGTAACGTCGAACGCACGCCTACGTGGTCTTCTTTGAAACATATAGTGACTGCCCGCCCGGCCTATCATTGCAGGGCATTTGTGGGAGAGTTTATTGTTCTTGTAAACGGCGTGAGGGTAGTGTCTTCATTGCTGTAAGAGGACGTCATTGTTTATTAATTTTTATTAAGTAAAAATACAAATGATAGAGAATTTGCTGAAATAACCACTATCGGCATCTGTTTTACCCTCTTCATCGTCCAAATGTTGCTGAAAAAATTATGACCCTTCCCCAACAGGAGTGAAAAATTTGGACCCTCCCTTTAGACACGCGAAAAAAATTACGACCCTCCCCACAAAAATAGGAGCCCTCCCCCCCCCCCCCCCCCCCCCCCCGCTAAATAATGACACGTCCCTAAGATGTTCCATTTGAATCCTTGAGATTAGTTTGATCTGGTACATTCTCGTACCCAGAGCCAATGGCGCATGCACCAACGTTCAAAATAAGCCAATCAGCGAAGTCCCTCAAATGTCTGATACCAGCACCAATCCCACTAGGTGACGAGCTGGAGAGCTCTGTGTACATGAATGAATCTTGTACTTCGAAGAGTGCGCTCTGTGTGCTCCCATGTTCCCATGTCCGCTTTAGTTGTGATAACTGCAAAGAGCACAGACATTAAAGAAATGCGTCACTTCCTGGCGTCTGAAATGCGTCTTCAGCATGACTTCAGTTCCACAACGCCACGCGTATTCGAAGATCCAGAATGTCTTGTACCGAGCTTTGGTTTAAGCTCCTCTCATCTCTGTGCCCCTTGGATCGAATCCTGGCTTGTGCTACTAGGGATTTTTTCAGTCCTTTTTCACCTTAATGTGATGATTATGATGGTGATGATTATTTGTTTTTCTGTCCTTAGAAAACAGCAGCTTATCAAAGAGCTCGAAAGTGACCAATGGAGGGTGGACTTTAGAGACATCGTCATACGATCCCGACAGATGGGCTCTTTGAAAAGTCAGGTGATTATCCCATCGTAAAGGCTTGGCGAAACTAATTCAACGTTTCATTCTTATAATTCAACATATGTTCTCAAACTCATTTATAATTCATCAAGTTTAAACAAAGAAACTCATAAGCGTGAAGGAGGTTTGGATACGTGATCTTATTTGCATGGATTTTGCAGATTTTATTCTGATTTTTCTCGACATAAAATTATTTGTTTGCGAACTATATCAAACACGCGACCGATCGTTTCATCAACATTTCGAAACACCTCGAAGTGGGTTTTTCAACCCACTCCTCGGTGTGAAATTCCGAGGAAACAATCGGTCGCGTGTTTGATACATTACTGGATCTAGTTGCCCAACCTCTGATACTATAAATGAGTAGCAATTTGCAGCTCTGTTGTCGATCTCGATACATGACTTCTTACAGAGGTTGATGGTTTTGTCTGGTTCTTTAGGTCAGCTTGCTTTCCATCGACAGTTTTGATAATATAAACCAGCGACAGATCTTCACTACGGTTGGAGTGTATAAGGTAAACCCTACAACGCTCAATTTTGGCACATTTATATTGGTCGAGAGTGTGATATGGACAGTGCCCGCTTTTACCAGCTATGTGGAATAGTTTCCCTCGGAAATTTGATGCTCAAACTTCATACAATATCCGGTAAACTATCGCACGATAGTGCCTTTAATGGAAGAAACCTTTTGTTACCTATTGACCAGTAATTTGTCCTATCAGAGGTCGCGTGGTGTCGACGTTTTCAATGGACTGGACAAATGGAAGAAACTTGCAATAATGAGAGGATGAGAACACTGCTTGAAACTAACCTATTTGTCTGGCAAAATCGTGTTTGCTTTTCATTGTATTGGAGCCTCATTAAATGCAACTGCAACTGTGACTCATGTCTTGTTCCGCGTCACGTCACGCCACCCCTCCCAACAAGTCACACGCTTGGGCCCATAACGACGGGTTGCGTTGCGTGAAACTGAACCTGAAGCGTGACTGCAAGCCATGAGGTCGATTCTAAACTACTAGTTTTCTTCTGCTTTCAGTCTAACACGGTTGCAATAAAAAGAGTCAATAAACGTCAAATCGAAATGACGCGCGACATCAAGTATGAACTGAAGCTGATACGGACTGTACGTCACGAGAATTTGGCTCAGTTTGTTGGCGCATGCGTAGACCCACCCAACATCTGCATTTTGCTGCACTACTGTCCCAAAGGAAGCTTACAGGATATCCTGGAAAATGAAGATATCAAGCTAGACAGCATGTTCGTTAACTCCCTTTTGACAGATATTGTCAAGGTAAGAAGCAAATTAGATTGGTTACATTTACTTTGGGAACGTTTGGTAAGTTACGGCGGTTTTGGAAGTGACAATACATACACTTATGACCAGTACTGGCGGTTTTTTTTTTACAGGAAATCGGTGGAAGGTTTGGCGAATACTTGCAGGAATTGCAATTGAATGGATTTCAATTTTCCATGCAGCTTTCATGTTTGTTAATTGACCAGCATGGCTGGATCGTTTATATAGGGAACGCGGGCGACAAACTGTGAGCGCAACTTCGAATTTTGCTAGCGTAAGGAAGGAGAAAGGTTTAAGTTCAACCCGGCTGCCGTATCAAGTCAATATGCATGCAACAACATAGCTGGTATAGCTGGAAAAATTATAGTATAGCAAACATACGCCGAAGAAGGGAGGGTTGTTTATAAGTCATTCCAAAGTAACAAGAATGAATCTATTTCAGGGGATGGCGTACCTTCACACCACCGAGATTCGTTCCCACGGTCGACTGAAGTCCTCAAATTGCGTTGTGGATGGAAGATGGGTGCTAAAGATCACGGACTATGGTCTGGTCAAGTTTAAGGCCAATCAAGAACCGATCGAGGACGAGGGACAATACGCCAAGTATTATCGTAAGCACTATTATAAGATCTCAAGGATAGAAAAGTTTTAGAAAAAGAAATACTGATTCCAGGAGAAACCATCCGTTTCCAAAAGCGAGAATGACCCAACTATAAACGACATCTAACAGATCTTCATGCTACAAACAGTAACCCCTACATTCTTTTTTAAAATTCTTTTTTAATTCCTCAGGAAAACTATGGACTGCACCCGAGTTATTAAGATCATCTAACCTCGAGCCACAGGGGACCCAACAAGGTGATGTTTACAGTTTTGGGATAATACTTCAGGAGCTTCTGACAAGGTCTGGGCCATTTGATCTGACATACTATAGCGACGAACCAAGAGGTAAGAGCGAATTTCAGTGAAGACTGTCGTGTGAGCATTTGGTATTTACTATCTAATCAATCCTATAGGTTTTATTCAGAATTAGGGTAATCACTTTGCGATTGGTTTTATTCCCTGTTAGCAGAGGCAACTTTTTATTTCCATGCATTTGCATTTGCTTTTATGTTCAACTTCGCTAAAGTAAAGGAATAGTCCATGCTTTAGCGTGCGTATATCCAGTTAAGAAGCTCTTATAGCGTCATGTGCCTGAAGTACTTTGGCAAAGTAGCAAAAGAGCAATTTTCATATGACTGTAGGCACTACAGTTTCAGTGAAACCAATCGCAAAGTGATTACACCAATTCTGAACAAAACCTGTAGGAGTAAGGTATCTGAAATCCGTTCTATTTGTTGAAGTAACAATTGATTTGTTATATGCGGAAATCATCTTCAGAGTGACTAGGATTTTCAGGAACTTTATTGCACTACGCATAAAGTTCATTCAAACAGTCCTTCTAAGGGCTACATCCACCCGGATGATCATATAACAAATATTGTTACTTCGACAAACTGATTATTGTCATTGTCATTGTCATTGTCATTGTCATTGTCATTGTCATTATTATTATTATTTTATCATTATTAAATATTGTTACTTCGACAAACATTTATTCACCATTTATTCACCATCCATTGCAGTACTTTAACAGACCATTTTACTAGTAACATGTCCTAGCAATTAAACTTGTATGATTGATATTTCAACAGACATTGTTGAACGAGTAGCAGCGAGTGAAACTCCTCCATACCGACCGAAACTCAGCAACATTATATTGAAAGGATCTACTGTGCCTGGAATCAAAGACTTAGCTGAGATGTGCTGGGTTCAGAATCCAGACCAAAGACCGGACTTCGAGGAGATCAAAAAACCGTCAGGAAACTGCCAATGGGAAAGTGAGCAAAGTTGCAAAGTTGCTCGAAAGTGATTTATCACTAATACAGGATTAATTACCATGGTGACTCGATAGTTTTGCTCAGAACTAAAGCTGGCTTCAATGTCAAAATGTTTCAACAGTCAGGCGCACAATTGCTATATTTGTTCAAATTACATGTACAAAACTTCCCTGACAAACAAAATTCAAATTACCAAATTCAACAAGGAATAATACATAGATGATCCGACTGAGACGGAATGAATGGATATTCCCTGTGTTGCGAGTTTTCATGACAAACAAATTAGAAACGGTAGCGTTGTTAACGACCCTGTGACCGATGGGCGTGACGAATAGTTTGGTAGCCCATAAAACTAAATGCTAATGAGGTGAACTCAATCCGTTAAAATCTCGTGAAATTTCTATCCATCCTTTGGTATAAAACTGATTTATGTGATACGAAGTCGTAGAACAACAAACTAATGGTGTTATTTTGAAAGTTTCTTACCGTATTAGACAAACACAACAAACCAACCATAACATTGTCACAGCCATCGGACACAGGGTCTTAAAGGTTTTATAGGTGTTAAGGTATTTTGCGGAGGGCCGAGTTCGCCATTGTTGAGCGCAAACAGTAATTGTACGTAAAGTATGCATGCAGCGTCACAAATGCTATAATGCACAGTAACGTGAATGCTTTCATGCGGAATTCTTGACAAAGTAGTCCCAAGCCTTTGCCATCGTACGACTGAAGTGTTCAGAAAGCTTCTATTTAAAGCATTTTTGCAGATGAAAAATGATTTTGTTTTGTCGTCCTCAGGCAAACGAACATAATGGACAATATGGTTAACATGCTTGAGAAATATGCGAATAACCTGGAAAGCCTGGTCGAGGAAAGGACTGGACAGCTTGCTGAAGAAAAGAGGAAAACAGAAAACTTGTTGAACAGAATGCTGCCTCCGTGAGTATTGATAGATTAAGCAGATAGATTGGCATCAGGGTATGGCCAGTACATCACGTCATATCTTTCGGGTTTCAGATGAATGTACTTTACTTTGCATTCTAATTGGTCGCCCATTTCTATAAACCAATCATATTTTGAACTAAACGCAGTTATGTAGTTATTGATCACGTGCTCTCCGCGTGATAGTAATTGTGCTTGGGTTGGTTTACAAAGACACCAGCCACGTGTTCAATGAGTGGTAGTGGTGTTATACTTGAATTTTTATCACTGTACTACTACTGTATGGCCAGTACATCAAATTAGACCTTTCTTATTTCTTTGGTGATAGGTCAGTGGCTCGTGATTTGGTCCAAGGAAAACGAGTAGCAGCCGAGAGTTTTGACCACGTCTCGATTTTCTTCAGTGATATTGTTGGATTCACTGCCTTGTCTTCCGAGAGTACACCTTTCCAGGTAATGATGTCGATTAGTAGATTCAGGTTTACACTTGAACGCAGGTGCAAGGTAGAGTAGGTTTTAGATGATGGTCTTTGGGCTCTCATTTCTGTCAACCAATCACATTTTAGTGATCACAATTTAGTGATCACGTGCACACCACGTGATAGTGATTGTCCTTGGCTTGGCTTACAAGGAAACCAGCCACGTGATCAATAATAGTGATTTTACTTGGCTTGTGATTGGCTAATGGTAAAGCCATTCAGTAGATTGGAACCTTGTAATCTCTCGTTCATGATTGGCTGGGTGTATTTGGTGTTCTGTAATCATTCGAAATTTGCTCTAAAAGCGTATACATCCATCTTGTTTAGTTTGCTCATTGTTAGAGGGTTTATTGCGTTCTCAGGGGTTCTTTGACTCCAATACAGAAAAATAGATATGCACTAACAATTCTTCCCTGTTTTCTTCAGGTCGTTGACCTATTGAATGACCTCTATACGCTGTTTGACGAGATCATTAATAATTACGACGTTTACAAGGTAACAAATCCTCATCATCTATTATTCTCATCATCATACTGTGCAACTCGCCGCCACACTGTTCGATCGTTCATGGCAGTCTCGAGGTCCTTCCTCTCGATTCCCAAATCTCTCGATATGAAACGTTAGTCCTCTGTACCGGAAAGGGCCGCTGGGCGTCCACGGCAGCAGGGATTGTATCACTTCCCCAGAGGCCGATGGCAATGTCAAGCAAACCCCCAAATGGCCTACATTGAAAATATGGTTTAGCACAACTCATTTACTCTGCACTTATCTCGGCGTTCAGATTTAAAATGGAATAGGCAACAACAGAAGAAAGAAATATGTGCGAATGATGGCTTTACTCGTCACATGTACTGCTATATGTTGCACCTTGCAGTGGAACCCTGAACGCCGAAAACAAACATATCTGAATAACCCCAGCCTGCAAGTAGGCTGAGCAGTGGCGTTTCCTACTAAGGGGGGTTTCGCGAGCACGACCAAAGCAAAGTGCCGGGTTGTTTTCTAGTCTACTTGAGTAACCGTCGTGCCCTCTCTCTACAAGACTACTTCTCTTCCATTTTTGGGACAAAAAACTAACCCGCAAGATTTTTTTGTTTTCAGGTTGAGACAATCGGAGATGCGTACATGGTAGTTAGCGGTCTTCCCATTAGGAATGGCTCCCGCCACGCAGGCGAGATAGCTAGCATGGCGCTGCACATGCTCCATGAGATCAACACCTTCAAAATACATCATCGACCTGATCACAGACTGAAACTTAGGATTGGGATTCATTCAGGTTAGACGCCTTTAAACTGGAGCTCAACGGGGCTAGAACCTCAAATAGATATCACAAGAATTCACTTGAAAAAAAAAGTGTCCTTATATAGAAATTTGTACTTACCATATCTAGAAAAGTACGACTTTTTCGTGGCCTTTTTTTTTACGCGAAGGCACACCAAAAATCATCAAAAGTCTTACAGAAATTTAAGAGAAACAGCATATTTCCATCGTTGTCTATATTCAATGTTGTATTCTGATTGTTTGCACTACTATTAGGCTGTAAGTTATAGAAATGGTCCATGCTTAGAGTCGTATACCGTATCAAGTTCAGAAAGCACGATGGCCTCGAGAAGTGGGTTGAAGAAATCTATACAAAATGTATGCAAATTAAGACTGCGTATCCAAACCTCCTTCGTTTAAGTTGAATGAGAGAAAATCTATAATTTCTGAAGAAAAATATAGAAGCCAGCGATCGACCAAATCGGCTAACGGTGTTTACATCTTTTTGCCACCCACTTCAGATCACGTGATGATTCCTTTGGGTGGTTACAATTGTCCAATTGTGTTCACTCGGCCGAGTGCACGAGTGTATGTGCAGAAGTAACAAAAGTATCCACCCAAAGGAATCATCACATGATCTGAATTGGGTGGCAACAAGAGGTAAACACCGTATAGCCGATTTGGTCTGTTCAAAGATACATGTTGAAAAGTAGTTTTACAACTAACCAATTTTGATCTTGAACTTCCAGGTTCCGCCTGTGCTGGTGTCGTTGGTAAAAAGATGCCAAGATACTGTTTGTTCGGTGACACTGTAAACACTGCATCTAGAATGGAGTCCAATGGTGAAGGTAGGAAGGAATACCACAGAAATACCATCGAAAACTCCATTTCTCCCCCACGTCTGGTGTCTGATTGATGTAAAGCATTTCATTTTAAATTCATACCGACAGAGATTCTTTATCTGAGGGGCTCTCTTCACTCTTGTCAAGGTTAAAGTAGGAAAGGGGACACGCAGGGTCCTCTGGTACTCCTCTTCTAGCACGTTGTTATTGAACTCAGTAATATGTGGCTAATCCAAACTTCTTTGTACAGCTCTGAAGATTCACATCAGTCCGACGACTAAAAACATATTGGACGAATTGGGAGGCTATCACATAGAGGAGAGGGGAGAAGTTTTTCTCAAGGTATTGAATTTATATGTATCTCGTCAGTTAGTCAGCATGACTGTCCGTTCTGTCGCTCTGTGTCTATCCATGTCTATCAGTCTGTCTACCCATGCCTATGTGTCTTTCTGTTTGTGTCTGTCTGTCTGTCTGCCTGTCATTTTCTTTATTGTTCCTTCATCGTGGCTAGGCATCGAAACTTTTCCTAACCAATGTACGGATTTCTTTCCTCTTAGGGAAAAGGCACATGGATAACGTACTGGCTTACGGGATCAGACGTTCCTCCTCGGTCTACAAGACCGAATTTCCTTACAACAAAGGATCCAAAACCTGTTGGAAACCAGACGCCAAGAGGGCACCGTAAAGACAGCAAATGGAGCTTCGTTAAAAGTATGCTTCCTAAGATCTCCAAGCAAGATATTCTTAACGGAAAACTCCCGCCGTTAACCTCTAATAACACAGAGACGGTGAAACAACTTGAAAAGAAAGGCTCGTTACCTCCGATATCATAAATTTTGAAAAATTATCCGCTCACGGAATACCAATTCTGCAGACCACTAGGGCTAGGGCAAACACGTTAAATATACCCATTCACCGACAGTCAACATTTCCTTTCTTGTTTTTTCTCGCGCGAAATTTTCGGAAATCACTATATCCCAATGGTTGAAACCAGAAATCTATATAAATCTTTTATCATACTTCGTTTTATTCAAGAAGTGTAGAGAACTGTCCTAAAACAGTAATTTGTTAGGGATTAGAGTAAGGATGGGGTTTTGGTTTGTTTTAGATATGATTTTTACTGTATATTCCTCGTTCTATATATGATAAATTACATAAAATGCCATAAAATTAGTGACCTGACCAGCAAACTCCCTCGTAGCCTAGTGGTTAGAGTCTCGGGTTTATAATGATGTTGGTCCAGGATCGAATCAGCAATAATTTTTATAAGCTTTTTTTCTTTGAAGTTTTCTGAAAAAATCTAAGTATTTGGGCCCGTTCTGGTTTCACCCATTGGGATATAGTGACTTCCGAAATTTTCAGCCACGTTCAGTAGATGCTTCACTATGTTCGATTGTAAAGCAGTGACTAAAATATAGCACTGGGGAAAATTTGAAACATTACACGACCATTGTCTAGATTTATTTTCGGATAGCAAAGGGAAAATGTCATGAGTCCTTTTCTAGTACTTTTAAAATCGTAATCTAGACAATTCACGCGTTTATACGATTACTTAGACCCCGTTTACACTAGGGCAAATTGTCCCGGATACATGACCAATCCGGTATCATTTGTCAACGGAGACGTTTTGCCGTTTACACACAAATTTGTCAATCCGGGATCAAACTATCACGGATTGGGGTCATTTCTCCGGAGACGCGTCTACGGGTATATTTGTAACCGTGGCATTTCGTAGTGTAAACGGTTCACCTATCCGTATACTCGAAAACGCGTCTCCGTAGAAATTTTCGTCTCCGGAGATATTTGCTCTAGTGTAAACTAAGTCTTAATTTAGTTTTGAGAACAAAGCTCTTAATACGTCATCAGTATGCAATGTTTCAGCTCGTTGCTGAGACGTCGTTTTTGCCGTTGCGACTTTGCGCTGAAGCCTTTAGGAATTTGATTGGCTCATAAAGCTGATTTCAGATGATTGTCGAAGTAAATCTGACTTGATTGAAGTCTAAGGTCTTTTTTTCAGCCAAGTAGACTGCGAAGAAAAAACAAAAATGCAATGACTCTTGTTTTCTTGGATCACGACTAAACGCAAGTCGTACTTACTTCGTTCCCTCATTGGTTAATTGTTCACTTTTTCTCGCTCCCTGATTGGTTAGTTGTTCACCTTGTCTCGCTCCTGATTGGCTAGTTGTATTTACTTGTGTTTAGTTTTCCACGCTGATATGAAATCCACACTATATATAGTCTGGAATACATGCACAACAGGAAAGCAGTGGTTGCTGCGAGTCCTGTCAAGTCAGGTCTTCAATATGAAACTTCTGACATTAACAAAACAACGTCAAGCATTGAGAAATGCACGACAATGATTTGAATTGTGTATAAAATTTAAGTCGTCTCGAGATCCAATAAAACAAGATGATTCATATTGTATATAGCCAACACCGTACTATTTATACATATTGTATAAAGACATTAAACGATAAAAGAAAATTGTCAAGAACAAAAGCAGGGGCTTTATGGTTACATTGTACACACAAGCCTTCCTGAAACACGTGAAATAAAAATGAAATTAAAATGTACAACTAATTATTATATTATTTGTCCAGTAATTTTTAATGTATTTGAGGAACGAGCCGACTCACCCTATAATTCATTTTGTTTATTTTTGCTAACTTTAGGCATGAGAAGTCATCAGAAACTCTGGCATAATGCAAAGAGGATGTATACTTTTTCGATCATAATTCGATTTTGTATGGTAAAATGGCTGATTGCATTTTTAAACCGCACCGGGGGGTTGAGGACCTCCCTTAAAAAGATCCTCTCCCCTGGAATTTCCAACCTCATAAAGGACCCCCTCCCCTGGAATTTCCATTTTTTCTGGCAAAATACCCCTGGAAAATCTATTTTTGGATAAAATGTCCCTGGAAAGTCACCTTTTTTACCCCTCCCCCCTGGAATTCCAGTCTCCAGACACACCCCCTCCCGTGGAATTTCCAGAATCCAAAACAACCCCCCTGGAAAATTTTCCATAGGTCCTCAACCCCCCAGTGCGGATTAAAAATGCAATCAGCCAATGTGCTACACTTTAGTATTCGTTTTTTTTGTAGAGTCTTTCAATTTTAATGACATCAAAAACGGCGGTAACGGCGGCCGAAGCAGTGCACTATTCAAATCGGCCGAAAACATTCCACGGGCACTGAGAAGCACGGAAACCACTAAAATGTGAGCTATGCTCACCTAGAACACAATAAAAGAGCGAGCAATCCTATCTCAGGTGTGTTAAGGCCTGACTTGGGGCTTATACGCGGGCAGAAATGAATTTTGCTAATATCTCCAATACGAAAATAGCTACAGCAATGAAACTTTGCATCAATCTTAATTCTAGTACCAGCAAAATTTTGACAGTTGATGTTTCCATGACAACCAAATTAAAGGGACGTGCACCATAATTTTCCTTTTTTGGGACATAACTTAAAATGGGGAACAGAAAACCTCATCCTATTCTGAAAATACGATGGAATTTTCCTTTACTGCATTGATTCCTTCAATATAGCGTCTTTTAAGGCAGACCACCTTGAAAATTAGTAGAGATAGGAGAGAAATTTGGTTGCTAGGGCAACAGTTCTCACGATCACGTGACCCTGGACACGATTAAAAAACGCTATCAACTGCAGAAGTTCGTGAAGATTACGAATTTAGGGTCAAAAAGTAGGAAAATTGGCAGTAAGTTTTCCCCGTTTTGATTGAAAGTAAATTTTAAACGGTACTTACAGATACTATAAAATTGTGTCTCCATAGCAACTAAATGCATGGAACAGTTAAGGTCGGGGGACGTGTTGCTCATACCAAGTTTCATCTCGGTAGCTATTTTGCTAATGTAGTTATTTGCAAGAAACTGCTTTTTGCCTTAAGAATCCGCGTATAAGCCCCACCTCCTTTCAAGTCAGGCCTTTAAACACACCTGAGATTGCTCACTCTCTTCTCGCATTTTGCGAGTGCTGGCCGGATTTGCTGGTGTTTTGTTCCTGTGACATGGCTCAAGTTCCCGTCCGCCCCGCCACCCCGTTGTGCCCCAACACCTGTTCTTGGTTCTTGCTGTACCAATCGCCTCAGTTCAGCCCCAGCCGTTGCTCCAGCTCCTGTTGTTCCAGCGCTGGCTCAAGCCAACCAGCCACTTAAGGTTACTGAGAACCTTCGCGCACGTGCTCGAAAAACAATCATACACGTCCTTACTTTAGCGAAAACATATCAACCTATATATCGTTGGAAAGCTTATGGAATGGACTAGCGGGCTATGGCAAAAAGAAATAATTTTTTCATAAATATATTTTTTTAAAGGTTTTATAAAAAAATCGTCCGTGACATTTCCAAGAGATAACCCTGTCGAACAGCTCGACCTTGACTCCCAAGTAACACATTGTTTTAATCCTTAAAGGTGTTTCTCAAAAACCGTGTCTGCGATTTTTAAAATTTTGCTTTGTTCAAAAGTTATCAAACTTTTAAATTTTGAAGGTCAAATTTTATTGAATTTTCACGCTCTAAAAAATTTAAAAATTCATAACTTTTGAACTAGACAAAATTTTAAAAACGCAGACACGGTTTTTGAGAACCACCTTTAAGGATTAAAATAATATGTCAAGGTCCAGTAGTTCGACAGGGTTAGCTCGTGAAAATGGCACACCAAAATATTCAATCAATGCTTCAAAAAAAATTACAGATATTCAAAAAGAGATTTCTTTTTGCCATAGCCCGCTAGTCCATTCTATAAGCTTTCCAACGATATATAGGTTGACATGTTTTGGTTAAACTAAGGACGTGTATGATTGTTTTTCCGAGGACGTGCCGCGAAGGTTCTCAGTAACCTTAAAGCAGACCACACGTAGACTTCACCTTGAGTCCTTGGTGGTTAAGTGGCCGATTTACTCTGTCTATCTTTGCACATTTTGCTGTAGCCACTCGGGCTTCGCAAGTGTTTAATTGGTTGTGTACTGGACTTCGGTTCGGTACGAAAAATTAGCTTGTGATTATTATGGCCATTCGGGCCGGGCACGATTCACTGGAAGCATATTTCAGGTGCCCTGTAGGAGTTCAATTGGTTGTATACTGAACTTCGGTTCGGTACGAAAAATTAGCTAGTGTCTATTATGGCCATTCGGGCCGGGCACGATTCACTGGAAGCATATTTCAGGTGCCCTGTAGGAGTTCAATTGGTTGTATACTGGACTTCGGTTCGGTACGAAAAATTAGCTAGTGTTTATTATGGCCATTCGGGCCGGGCACGATTCACTGGAAGCATATTTCAGGTGCCCTGTAGGAATTTAATTGGTTGTATACTGGACTTCGGTTCGGTACGAAAAAATAGCTAGTGTTTATTATGGCCATTCGGGCCGGGCACGATTACTGGAAGCATATTTCAGGTGCCCTGTAGGAATTTAATTGGTTGTATACTGGACTTCGGTTCGGTACGAAAAATTAGCTAGTGTTTATTATGGCCATTCGGGCCGGGCACGATTACTGGAAGCATATTTCAGGTGCCCTGTAGGAATTTAATTGGTTGTATACTGGACTTCGGTTCGGTACGAAAAATTAGCTAGTGTTTATTATGGCCATTCAGGCCGGGCACGATTACTGGAAGCATATTTCAGGTGCCCTGTAGGAATTTAATTGGTTGTATACTGGACTTCGGTTCGGTACGAACTTTCTCTTGTTTATTATGGCCATTCGAGCCGCGGGTACGATTCACGGGAAGCATAGTTTTCAGGTGCCCTGTGTTTATTTGGCCTTATATGGACCTCGGTTCGGTAGGGACACTGTTGTCTGTTTAGTGCCATTCGAGCCGGGCACATGACAATATAGTAATGGGAAAAAGAAAAGACAAGAGTGGAATCTGTGATTTTACTTGTGGAATTGTCATCGCATAATTGCGTAATAAGGAAAAAAAAGGCATGAAAGAGAAAAACGTAAGCTTTGGGTGATTTAGGGTTCACAGTCCCAGGGTCATCTAAGGCCCTTCGTGCCCGACTCTTGCAGTTGCGCCGGGACTGCGTTCTCCTACTGATCCCAGGGAGTGTCGCTCAACAGGCTTCGTTGTTTTCTCTTCTATAATGGACGATTAGCCGCCAATCAAGCGATGACGTACACAATATTTCGTCCCTCCAGAATGGGAAGGGGTTGAAAGATTTAATCGAAACGGCGGCCTATCAGGTATCTCAAAACGGTGAATTGGGTGACGCTCCCGGGGACCAGCTCGGGGGAACCAGTCCTGGCTGATTCTGCTCTTGGTTCCGTGCGGGAGAAGTCTATCCGAGATTGTAGATGAGCAACACCCGGTAGCGGAAACTGTCTCGAGAGAGGTTCATGATCTCAATTTAGTCATTTGTGTTAGCTTACCCCCTTGTGAGAACAATAAGCTCCAGTCAGACGCACAAATGAAATCGTACAGTGACGGGCGCCGTGCTGTGCTCTCACACAAATTATGCTGTATACTTCCTATTGATAGTGTATAGGGGGTATGGTGACAGTATTGGGGAATGAGTAGAGGGTGGTAAGATATGGATGAGATATGGGGGAGCCATATGGCTCAAATTTCCCTTGGGGACAAGGGCTGGGCGCGGGGTGCCGTCGGATGTGGGTGCATTGGACAGCGGAGTGATCCACACCATTGCTCAGGTTACTGGACAATGGAGTCTGTTGTTCCAATCTCTAAATCAGTGATCCGTGGAACAAAGGCCGGTTTGGATATAATACTATTTGCAGCTCCTTTAAAGGAGCGGTGCCACGATTTTAGCACACTTTTGGTGATGTAAGAACATCCAAATAACTTATGGATTGCCAAAATACTAGTCTACAAATCGATCATGATTGTGGGCTTCATGGACCTTATGCAGAGCGGATGGAAACGGATTGCAACAATGATTTTTTGAAAACTTCAGGATGAACAGTTTTCAGAGTTTGCAGCTACATCAAAATTTGCTTGTAAATTGGCAGTCTTGCCGCTAAAACTTACCTACATTGCTTATTAGGCTAATATCAGGTGATATAAGTGATTTGGGGATGAGTACATACAAAATTAGAGCTGTATTTACGAATTTATGCAAATAACCGTGACACAGCCCCCTTAACTAAGTACATCTGGTAAGAATAATATTGTTTACCCCCAGCTCAACCGTTAAGAAAATCGCAAAACACTAAAATGTATCGATACCAAAGAAAAATTGGTACTCGACACACGAGTACCAATGAATAAATTGTGCAAAGCGCGCGCGCGGTGGATTTTGGTTTCCGGTTTTGATATTTCACGTGACCCCCAGTTTTGTTATTCGTTATTTCAATAAAACATACTGTTGCCCTCCCAGTTGTCGACAGGGAAACAGTCCAATTTCTTCATATTCACGTGATAACTGAATTTTGACACTTGGTATATAAGAAAACTGTTTATTTATTACAGACTATGGTAAGGGTGTTCATTGCCATGATTTTCACGTAAAAGCGAAAATCCAATCCGATGTTTGTATACTATCATGAGAATATATATATGTCATATTTTAGTTAGTCTTTTATTATCATAATTTGGCTGTATAATGCATATAGTTAAGATTTATTTACAACATTAAATAAATACGGATTATTTTGGATAACATTTACAACAGAAATAGAAACCATTCAGTGTACCTGTTTCAACCATGTATCATGAACCATGCTTCATAAGTCGCAATGATAATTCATGCAACAATAATTGAAATGAGTTGTATATATTTCTATCCTGGTGATTCATGGCGCGAGTTTCATTTTCAGATAACATTTTCACAGTAAGCCCTACCTAATACATATTACTGTGCGACTACGTCAACCGGGCCATTTTGTAAGAAGTTAGCCAATCAGAAAGCGAGTACAGAACAAAGGATCTTGGCTTTCTTGAGATCTCAGACATCAAAATATTCACTTTTCTCTTGAAAATTTTGAATATTATGAGCAGAAATAACATTGTAATTATCAAATTTCATTAAAATGGTTTGAATCTCTAAATAGCAAACTTTTTACGGGATGGCCCGGTTGACGTAGTCGCACAGTAACTTATTAAGCGATTGGAATTGATGCATGAACGTTTTTGTGGAGGAATCCTTGCAGCTCTAATATGTAAGGAATGGGTGCAAACATTTCAGTTTCAAGTTTTCTAGTTTAACCGGCTATAATAGCGTTGTGACCATCCCGCGCATTTTCTAGAGAAGAGATCAATTTCCTTTTTGCCGGTTATTATGAAGCGTGCTACATTTGCACAATCGCATAATGCTTGTACAAATAGCTTTAAAGTCAAAGTACGGTGCGCGCTCGTAGTGTCTCCACAGGAATCCCGAGCGGCCTTCGGCCGCCTTTTTTTTCTTTTTCTTTTCAGCGTTGCCTGCGGAGGAGGCTAGTCTGGAATGGTGATTAGTATTTTGACAGTAGCAAGTCTACCTTTAATATTTTTGTACGATCCCAGAAATGGATCCGTCGACTTAGGAGGAAATTAAAAAGTTCAAAACCTGCCCTACAGTTTTTTCCTTTATTGATACATCTTGTCAACTTGGGGTGGCACATTGATAATTTTGCCATAGTTGCCGAACATTTCGAACTCCACAATTTGTTTTACGAAAAGAAATGCCAAGTAGACTTCGTAATCTCCCAATTGGGAGCTTAGGAAACAGTTGTTTTCTTTGTAACACACGCGCGCAAAAATGGCGGGAATCCAGTAGGGAGTTTAGGCCAATCATTAAGGTTTGCCCGATACAAATGTCGATAATAAGTATGTATGGTATACGCATATCCACATAGAGATTAACAGTGATTTACTTTGAAACGGAAACAAAATGCCTCGGCGCCTAGGAAGTTTAGTTTAGAAGGAGTTTCGCAGGACAAAAAGTCTCATTGAGCCGAATAAGACTTCATAGCCTTGAACTTTCGGCGGATCAATATTCTGAATATTCAGGTTCTCTCTCGATCTCGGACGATAACTGGCGAAAGGTTAGTTGTCTTTGCCTTTCTTGATACATTCCGACACGTGACGGATATCGACACGGATATTAAACGATATCAACAGTGATATCAAACGATATCGACACGGATATTAAACGATATCGACACGGATATCAAACGATATCGACACGGATATTAAACGAAATCGACACGGATATTAAACGATATCGACACGGATATCAAACGATATCGACACGGATATCAAACGCTATCGACACGGATATCAAACGCTATCGACACGGATATTAAACGTTACTGTACTTGGTCGTACTGCTAACGTTACTATCCTCTTTTTCAGTCCATAACCTTGTGTTTTGATCTGGATTCTCGTCATCAAACTTGTGCCACCTCCGTAAAATTGGTGATCCGGAGATCGGGGCCTTGAAGCTACGTCGGACGGATGGCGAGCGCTTGGCCAATGAAGAGTTGGATCCGAACTGCGCCTTAGAGAATCCTGGAAGACTGAAAAATGGGAGAGCAAGAAGGATTGTACAATTAGGACTTTTTTTTACATAAGATCGAAAACGCTCTTTTTACTGCGATTTTCATAACTCTGCGAATTCGCAAATTCACAAATATGCAAATTCGCCACTGAGAATCTGGGAGTTTCTGACCGTCCAATTCAAACAATCCGAAAACCGCACGCCTAGTCACGTGGGGGAGGGTCGCGGGCGCGCCGAAACCCACCAGTGGGAGTCCGATTTAAAAGTTATCAAGTTGTATTGTTTGAACGCACGTCCTGCGCCCCCTAGGTGTCAAATGCACGTCTTCGCGAGACGTAATTTTTTATTGGCGAGAAAAGAATACAGGTAAAAAATGTTGACGATGATACATTATTCGAATTTGTGTGCGTTTTACTACGAAACTTTCTCGTCGTAAAAGTGAATGAAAGGACAACAGAGTCAGAGCTCGACGCGTCTAAAGCCAGGGAAATACGAGGCACAAAATCCCTCACATTGTCGCGCAACATTGCTGCGTGCAAGTCTAATGTTTGTTGCTCGTTTTTCATCAAATTCACAACTTGTCGCGCAACATTTTGTTCTGATGATCACACATGCGAGACCAAGGCGAATTTGGCTCCTTAGCACTTCATTTCTATTGACCAACCAACTTGAATCGTAGGCAAAATGTTGCGCGACAAGTTGTGTGTTTGATGAAAAACGAGCAACAAAGCCAGAATTTGTGTCTCAAAGTAGACCCGCGCTCTACTTCGCGCAACAAGTTTTCAGAACCTGCAACAAATGTTTTTGTTGCGCGACAAGTTGTGGCGGGAGATGAAAAACGCGCAACATCGATTATCAACTTGCAACGCAACAATGTTCCGCGACAAGTTGAGGGATTTTGTGCCTCGTATTTCCCCGGCTTAAAGACTGTTTTAGCCCAGATTGCAACATGGTGTCTAAACGACAGAAATGACCCTTGTGTAAACGTGTAAACCTGGAGAACTCGTTATCGCACCACGAATGGAAACCAGGTCTTAACCTTGCTTACCTTAGTAACGGTGAGTCTATACCGCTAGGGATTCTGGGCTTTCGTTTCGGGAATGGCTTCTTGTCCTTTACATCTTGTAGCCAATATGTAGTCATGTTGCCCTTGCCCTAAATAGAGATAAACCAACGATGAGTTTTATTATTCACTGTCTTCTGTACATGACATATATCCTGTCATATGTTGTTCAGGGGTTTTTGTGCAATGGATGTACTGAATAATAAAACCATTAGCCTGCTCGATTTAGCAGAATATATCGACTGATTTAGCCAACTGGGGACTGCGTCCCTCGTCGGCTAAGTATCAGACGACATTTTGCACAAACTCGCAGGATAATGATTAAATAGCAGCCTCAGTAAGCCGTCATTTTCGCATTTTGCCAGAGAAAGAGAGACGCCTTTATTTAGACAAAAATACATATGCATGCTGTCCCAGGGTAGTCCATGAGAGGCATAGCCTCCCTGCTATCAACAGGAGACCTGGGAACAAACACACCAGCAGACCAGCCAGACCATTAGTCCAATAAAAAAGGAGGAAAAGCACAATCTTAATGCATCCAGAAAACCCTGGAATCGAATTTATTATCAGAGAAAAATACCAAGGGCTTGATGCTTAGCGAAGAGTGGGATAGTCCATTTTCGAATTCGGGTAGATCCTTCATATATGGTACAATATAATGCCCTCCGTATAGGTATCTCCCATGTTTTATATCAGAAACATATAACTTAGTTGAAACATGTAACAGCGAACCAAGCTGTGGATTATTCGAGATGAATTTATGACCATATTTGGTCAATAATGAACTCTCGACTGCTAACCCAAGAGTAGGTTTTCTCTTCATAATATTTCATTTTTCGCTCATATAAAGTAGAGCAACAGTGGTAAGTGATAACATACTAATCGTTTAACATCTTGAAGTCTTGCAACAACATTATTTTCAAAAGCTGTTCAATTGTTTATTCTGCGAATATTCCGTAGCTTGGCACTGTACACTGTACAGTAATGTATGTTTGTTACACGTTTCAACTCACTTATATGTTTCTGTAGAACGAGGATAAACAGAAGGACACTATAGTTTACCATATATGAAGGATCTAAGCGAACGCATAAACCAGGGAGTTGTGAACTGCATAAACACAGTGAGAGCCTCATTTTGAAGTCGAAAGAGTTGTGAATACCGACGAGTGCGAAAAATTTTGTCAAGTTTGTCTATTGTCTCCATTCAAGCTTCATCAATCTCCTCGCCGGTATTCACTCCCACTGTTTTTCTGTGCCACCGATGCCTATTCAGCGGTAGAGCAGAATTATAAACTGGACTATTGCAGGATAGGATGGTTAATCTTGTCTATACTTTTTACAGGCCCATCATCAACCGGCAGCTTTTGCGCGCCGTTTCCTTTTGTTTTCAAATTGATCCATTGTTTTTCGGCTGCTCTGACTGGCTAATAGCCTGCAACTGGCCACTTCTCACCTTCATGTAAACATCTCCTCTTTCCTCAACTACGAATCCTCCAAGTTGATCTAGAATCTGCTTTGTTTCTGAACTTATGTGTATCCGTAATGCTACAAAGAATAAAACGAGAATTTGTTGTTCAAAATAAATGATTTTTTTATTTGTTAAGTGAATTCTCGACAACAAAAAGTTCAGGAAGAACGGCGAGAAGAACGGTTGTCCCGGCAGGGAGTCGGTCTCGAATCACAGAGGCGTGGGGCCAGCGACGTCACGCTGAGCCAGCAATGCTTTCCCAAGATATCTCACTTGCAGTATGTCGTCGTGCGGTGCTTTCAATCCGTTTCAAGTTCAGCAATTCAGACATTTGTCTCCCATCTATCTATCTATTTTTCAATACGAACTATTTTCGATGTTATTATAGGCAGATAAATTACAGTACCTTCTCCATTAGACTCCAATCTCGACGCAGTGTTTACTGTATCACCAAACAGACAATATCTTGGCATCGTATTACCGACTACTCCCGCTACCACCGGGCCTGAAAATGTAATAAAAACATTATTAAATGACAGAAAAAACTTATGTCAGGATCGGAGCCCATTACCTAGGAGCGTCCATCTAGGAGTAGGAAGGTGCAACAGCGAATTGGAAAATGAAGCAGGTCTGAAGTTATTGCTCGTAGTGAGCGGAGAGCAACACTAATCTGCTACAGTAGCCCATAACCTAGGAGCGTCCATCTAGGGGTAGGAAGGTGTAACAGCGAATTGGAAAATGAAGCAGGTCTGAAGTTATTGCTCGTAGTGAGCGGAGAGCAGCACTAATCTGCTACAGTAGCCCATTTGCTAGGAGCGTCCATCTAGGGTTTAGGAAGGTGTAACAGCGAATTGAAAAATGAAGCAGGTCTGAAGTTATTGCTCGTAGTGAGCGGAGAGCAACACTAATCTGCTCAGTAGCCCATTTGCTAGGAGCGTCAATCTAGGATTTAGGAAGGTGTAACAGCGAATTTAAAAATGAAGCAGGTCTGAAGTTATTGCTCGTAGTGAGCGGAGAGCAACACTAATCTGCTACAGTAGCCCATTACCTAGGAACGTCCATTTAGGGGTAGGAAGGGGTAACAGCGAATTGGAAAATGAAGCAGGTCTGAAGTTATTTTTAAGAACAAAATATTTGCCGCTTGAATAAACTTTTCTAAACAAAACATACGCTATCTGCATTCTAATTGGATGAGCGAATGTGTGGCGTAAGGTTTGAACGAACTAAAAATAATTTCATACATGCATCATTTTCCAATACGCTGTTACACTGTGAAAGCATAGGCCTTGTTTGAGATAAACCGGAAGCCGTGAATTGCAATGCATTGTGGTCTAGCTTCGGTACAAACAAATCACCATTCAAAAATGAATTCCAAAGGGAAAAACTGCCCATTGTTTGGTGATTTGTTTGAACCGAAGCTAGACCATAATGCATAATGCATTACGATCCGCGACTTCCGGTGTATCTCAAAAAGGCCTGTGGGAGCCTGGACGCTACTAACCAATGGGCTCTTGCTTTTGTATTCTTATTTACACCTAACAAATTTAGCGGGAAGTGGGATAAATAGGGTTCGCGGCGGGCTGCCTGTCAATATGGCGACCAAGCGTACGACTTTCCTCGAACACCTGCAAATTTTGGTAGCCAAGGTCGCACCACACTACTAACACCGCCCTGAGATCTTCCTGTTTCTCTCCGCGTTGCTTTCCCGGAAAGGGGTCGTACGACCGCGCCCCCATTGCATTTAAATTCCGTCAACCACTTTATTTCACTCAAACGCCCTTGTTGGAAATACAATCCATAATAGACCTTTTCCGCTTGAGCGGGGTTCCTGTGGTGTGTTTCCCCAACGGGCACTCAAGCTCTTTTTAACTTCATGTCACCAAACAAAGAAATTGTTTCGCATGAGTGCCAGTAGGGATACAAACCACATGACCCCCACTCAAATGTGTGTACAGTACAGTCGACTTGTCGGGGATTCAATACTTCTTTAGTTAGGAAACCCCCGTTGCTTTTTTGGAAGGTTGCAAGTATTACCAAAATAAGGAGGAATATTCACAACTTTCAGTTTCTCTTAGAAACTTTCAGAAACATCGTAGCCTGGGCCCAGTTCCTGAAAGGTTGGATAAAGTTAACCATGGATAAAAGTTATCTGTTGTATAGGATTTGTTTTGGATTTATCCGTTGGATAAGCGTTTATCTATTGATAACTCTTATCTGACATTCTAGGAATCGTCTCCTGGTCGTCATATTGTCTTATTTTGTGCTGTTTTTTTTTTTCTCGGCCGAAGGGCCTGAGACGATAATTACAATCCACAGGATTCCCACGCGGATTCATAAAATAACGACAAAAAGACTATTTAAAATAATAGCGATAATAGAGCCGATTTCACATGACTGTAAAAAAGTACCGTGACACGGCGCGGTACTGTCGCGGTGGCGGTACGGAACCTGGCCTGCTGTAGATACCGAACGAAACCGCGTAGTCGCGGCGCGGACACGGTCGCGGAGTGGTACAACTTTGTCGCGGAATTTTTCACTGTCATACGAAATTTGCTCTATGCGAGCTTACCAGTGTGTATTCCTACGCGAAGCTTTAGTTTATAGGTGGGTTTATAGCGGACCACAAATTCCGTTTGAACGGCCTCCAGCAGGTGTAACGCCATGCGACTTATCTCCCCCGCGTGACGAGAACCATTTCTGATGGGAAGTCCGCTGACCACCATGTACGCATCGCCAATTGTCTCCACCTGCCGGGCAGAAGGATGGCACTAGAGTACAATACAACGGAAATACGGGCATTGGACGAAGGCTTATAAGAGACTAAGCCATTTACATATCAAACAAACACTGATATTGTGTGGTCTTTCTATGTTCTGTAAAAAGGTGTGCCCCTGTGGTTCCCGTGGCTATGCAAAAAATAGAGGATATTACATGGGCGCGCGGAGATACGAATTTTATCTTCGAGTGTTGATATTATATCTCACGAGTGAGCGCAGCGAACGAGTGAGAGATAATATTAACACGAGAAGATAAAATTCGTATCCCCAAGCGACCATGTAATATTCTGTTTATTATATGAACTACAAATTCAATGATTTTCGAAAAAGGCTTGTGGAAACACATTAGCTAAGTCGGTGGTTCCCAATTTATCTCTCATAAACTTTAGAAGTCCTTTCATTTCTCAATTAAAAAAAAGTTTTTATCATCAAACTACAAATTAAAATGACCAAGAGTGCACAAAACCCACAAATTCTTGTGGCATTCTTAATTATAAAATGATCGACAAGTTCCTTACTTTACTCCTGACTTAACTTACTTTCTTGTCAGACTCTCGTCGCTACTTTCCAAAGCTCGTATCGACTCGTAAGCGTAGCTTACTTGTTTCCATTTTTTACTTCTTCAAAAACTGCAGAACCCTCTCGTTTTTCAGGGGATCTATTTTGTTGCAAGTTCACATTGATATTTAACGTTTCACCTGTAATTGTTCCAGTATTAAATGAGAGAGCCAAATCCCGTTGTCGAAGCAGTTTGTTGCACCGTCTCTGCCGGCATTTTTTGCATACGAACACACTCGTATTTCCTACTCGGCAGGGAGCTGTTTTGTCGTCGTACATGAACTTGCCGCAGCAATACACTAGTGTACTAGCTGGACCTCTGAAGGAGAAGATGTTGGATATCCTCTCTTGTTGATTATCTGGCAGAGACGAGTAATTATTGTTCACCTGAAGTTGACCTGAGCAGTTGGGGATTTGGTTCCTGAATGAACTCCCTTAAAATTTTGACGTCGTTATTCAGTTTTTCGTTTCACGTTAGCGTTTTCCTGCTGGTCCATGAATTCAGTAAGATCTTCATCAGTAAAATCTACCTTGAACCTTTGCACACTTGCCACGTTTGATATGATAGAGAGCTGATTTATCCACTGCGAAATCGGAAAACTAAAGCAAAACATGGCGATTATTTTTTGCAGAGCGACTGCCAGCACGTCATTTGCATAAGCGCGCGAAAATACTGAAAGCTCATTGGTTGAAATTTGATATCACCACATGAGTTGAGAAAAATCGTATCCCCACTGGTGGGGGTGGGGATACCGATTGTATCATTTTGATGTCACTCAATATCCCACTGCAGTTCATATAATAACACTAATTATGTAATACATTAATAGGCGACGTTTATGTAAGAGACATTTGGATATTTAATGGGATCCCTGTGTTCTGTCCAAAGGGTCCCACAGCAGGGTAACGGGCGTTATGCTAGCAGGCTAACGTATCATAACAAACTACATTTAAGCATTAGAGCACAGCTTTCTTTGACTTTAACGGCGAAATAGAGCATGTGTGATGTTGCGATACACATGAATCTTGCCAAATCACGAGCCGCAGGCGACTGAGCGAGCGTTATATCGTAGCTATATTATAAATCGTTTTAGAGCTTCCTTAACGCGAAATTATCACAGAAATAATGTCACAGAGATATTATACATTATCATTTGGGTACGCAGTCATCTGTTATTCTTGGAGAGCGACCTCATAGCCAAATAAGCGAGTTCAGAGAATGTAGACATGAAGTTAGACCATGGTCAGCAAATCAAATGATGGCATGCGCATTTTGTCTTTAATTTGCTGACATGAGATGGACCTATCTTTAAGGGAAACATCGGCAGCGATAGCGCTATCTCTTACGGGGGTTTCAAAAGTCTGCTATCATTCAGGGGGACTGCATGAAGCCGTTATTGAGAAGAATTTCCGTGCAAGGCAAAGGCAAATTAAAATTACTTCAACCTAGCGAGGAATTTCAGCCATTGTTTGATATGTAGATATAGCCAACAACAAGACAACACAATATCACAGCTACGACATTTCAAAATTATTGTTATAACATTGTTTAGCAAAATAATTAATCATTATAATAAAAAAACAAATACAAATTTACATACATTGTGCCACGTCACATGTGCATTGCTACGTTGAAAATACTATATAACTCTTTCCTATGTTAGAAGAGTTGAAGGCTGTTTTTAGGCCATTTTTATGGCGAGAATCTCGATTCGACAAATTACGGGCGCCATCTTCGACGCGCGAAATATATGTCTGTCCCCCTCCCCCCTCCCTTTGTCGTGTAAGGCTCAGACTAATGATGCTTTGGCGCGCCCAAGATGCAAGATGGCGCAGGCGACTTGCCTACTCCGATTCTCATTTCGAAATTATTGTTATAACATTATAGGAAAAAAAAACTCCTTGCCATGTTATACAAGAAGCTAAAGCATTCCAAAACGTATGCAAAATCTTTAGCCAATTTGACTATGAACGTGGCAGTATTCTATGTGGAAGTAAAAAATATATATAAATACCTATAAGTCAAGAAATGATAGTTACCTTGTAAACGTCATATTCTCTGATGATGTCATCAAATAATGTGTACAGGTCGTTTAATAAACTTACAACCTGAAAAAAAGAGGTGACCAAAAGGGTTACTTAGTGATGTGCAAGGAGGGATCGATACCCACGTTTTTTTAATTCATGGTGAATGGATTGACCAAAACTCTGTCAAGACATTTGGTCCAGGGCTTTGACCCAAGTCATATGATAAATCTCTTGTAAGATATTAAAATTCACTAATCTTAAACAACGAGAATTATAAGCGTGAAGGGGATTTGGATACACGGTCTTAATTTGCATAGATTTTTAGACTTTGTTACTTTTTTTTCATTTCATTGAATGGTTTTCATGTGGTCTTATCTATTTAATGGGTCGTCCCTGAGTACATCTTGAAACAAACAAAATCAACGACTTTTCCATTGATTCAAAGTCTACTGAAATGGTCAATTTGTGTAGCCAAAAACTTTCTCTGGTCAAGTCATTTGCCATTTTCTGGCTTTCAAATCCAACACTTTTCGCTGCTAGTAGGCTATAACTTATAGCCTACTAGTAGCTCATCCAATCAGAATGCAGCATTGACAATAGACCACTAGTGTGATTTGACTAAGAAACGATATGAAATTACTATGCACTGGATATTACCTGTAAGGGCGTACTCTCTGCTGAGAGCTCGGTGAAGCCCACGATATCACTGAAGTAAATAGAGACCTCGTGGAAACTCTCGGCTTCTACGGCTTTGCCTTTCTTGAGCTGATCTGTTACTGGTCTGTAACAAAGAGTTGTCAGTTAATATCCGATGATACAATGATAGCGTCCCCATTTCATTTCATTTAAGTTCTTAAACGTAAGCAAAAGTGCGATGTTGCGGCAGCTGGAGTATTCCAACAATTGTGTAAAAAGTACACTTTCACAGTTCAGTAAAATTAAGGTAAATGAAGGTGAAATGATGCGGCTACCCCGAGCATTTTGATAAATAGAAGAAATAAAAAGATTAAAAGAAATGCTAATACCATGGTACAGTTTCTCCGGCACTTACAATCATGTTTGTTATTATAAACAGCTTCAATGCGCCTGGTATTTATGCATGCAAAACGCTTAGAGCATCTAGTGGAAGTGCTAATATAACGACACAGTTTCTTCACATTTTGGGTGCTATATAGCGGAAAGCCACCTTTACCAGGAATTCCTCGCATCACAGGATACCCAATTTAGCAAACTAGCATCGACAATGACCAATGTTATCAGGAGAACCACCTGTACTCTTTGCGTGCCTATGTTTGATATATCTTTGATGGGTTACCTTGGTAGCATGCGTTCTAACAGAGCATCCGTTTTCTTCTTCTCCTCGATAAGTTGTCCTGTCTTCTCCATCACAAGCTCTTCTAAACTGTCAGCGTATTTTTCCATCATGTAACAAATGTTGTCGAAAATATTGGTCTTCCTGTGGTGAGATTATGTAAGGGAAGCGGTCAAAACATTTGTACTCGAACGGAACCCGATTTTATCACGGGAGGTGGTAGGTCCCGGGTTGTACCTACCCACCCGTTTTTTCAATGCCAATTTTCTCCATGCTCGAGTAAGGGGTGTTGGATTTTATTGCATGGATGCGTTACTCTCACTATAAAGAAGACGGTGGTGAGCCTATCGTTTGTATTCATTTATTATTTTACGAGATATTTGCATTTAAAAATGGCCATTTTTTCCTAAAAGAAGGTTGGTTGCGGCATACACCACCCCATCGGGTCCCATTCGAGTACAGATGTTTTGACCACTTCCCTAATAAATAAATAAATGAGCGCGAGTTTGGGCATTTAAAATGCGAAGGTTGGACTTGATTTTTTTTGTTTAGCCGATTAAAAACTCCTTCCCAGTCGGAATTTCTTTTAGAATATCCTCATGAATTATTCATTATTTTTTTTATTACCATTTATAATAACTAGCTGATGCCCGTGAAAAATTCACGGAGTGTAAAGGGGGAAATTTATTTTACTTAAAGTGTTCTCTGTTTAAAAAAAAAAAAAACGGGGAAAAAAACACAATGCCATATGGATTGTGGGGAGGGGTTCATGATTTCCCCCTTCCATAAACTGCTGGATTTACATTACTAATAACCTCCCATCAGCATGAGTACCCAGTCCCACCATGCCGAAATAAATGAAGTGAGCCCAAAAGGAACTTTTTTTGCACTGGTCTCCCTGATTGGTGCGACAAAATCGATCACGCGTGGTGAAAATCGAAAGCGCAATTTGACTTCGGAATTGTTTGTATGTTTATCATATCTCAGTGAGGGGAGAGGAGAAAATGTTCAAGTAAAAATGTTTTAAGGAATAAGAATTTTTTAGTTTATCTTATTTATATTTTTTTGGCTTTATCCCTCGCTTAAAAAATAGATTGAATTAGAACTTAGCCCACAGTGAATCTTTTCCAACAAAAACATGCCCAATGGAGGGATTTCCTCCTTCTCTTCGGGATTGTGTCCTTCGTTTTGCGATAGAGCCGTCCGGATTTATACTTAGAGAATATTATTCATGACTTTCACGGACTTTGTTTTGTAAATGTGTCATTTCGACTTAGCATGACTTAGCGCGTGCTCGGAGGGAAGCAAGGTAGTGTGTACGTTTGTTGAAACTTGAATGAAAATTTTCTCAGCTCAAATCTTTGAAGTTAGAATTATCCCTGCACATTCCTGTATGTAATCTGTAAGAGAACCATTTAGGTTTCAACGTCTTTGGTGCTTTCGGCTGCGAGTTCTTTTTTAGTTTCTGTGGGAGATTTTCAACATGGCGGCGATGGCGGCTTTGTCCCTCGCTTAAGAAATCGCTTGAATTAGAACTTAGCCCGAGGTGAATCTTTTCCAACAAAAACACGCCCATGGTCCAGATTTCCACCTTCCCTTCGGGTTTGCGAACTTCTTTTGGCGGCACAGCTTCAGGGCTGAGCGGAGCGAGTGTCGACACGATTTTCCTTACGGTATTAATATATAGATAATATTTCTTATATAGCGCACATACATTTCTGTTCTGCGCGCTTTACAATGGTAGTAATAATGAAAATAATCGTTTAAATCATATAAAAACTGGGTATAAAATCTTACAATGCTAATGGAGAGAAATAAATAAATAAATATATATATATATATATATTACTAAAAATAATAAAAAGGGTAGTAAAAGCTAAAATTATTACTAAAAATTATAAAAAGGGTAATAAAAGCTAAAATTATAAAAAAGAAACATTACACATTATACGCAATCTTAAAAAGATGAGTCTTTAAAACTTGTTTGCATCCATCCATGAAGTGTGACGATTTTTTCGCGTTAGTTTATGTTTCAAACGTGCACGTTTTGTCGAGAAGTTGTCGCGTTTCTCGCTCGCTGATTGGCTGCAGTTTTGACCGTTATTTTTCATCCAATCAGAGAGCAGGTGGTCGGTCACATGGTCTTTGTATCTCGCGCTCCAACGACGAAATCCCAAAGCAACGTTTATTGAATTAGATAAGAACCACAGAAGCTTGGCTGGCCTTAGCAAAACTTTGCATTCCACGAAGAAAAACATTGAATATTTGTAAAAAAATTCATATAGAAATTTCTAAATTATAGTCATTTCAAACACTACGTACATTCCATTGTTCACCAATATCTTGTTCATAATTTTCTTGATCTCGCTAAAATCCGGTCGGGCCTCTGGATTCTCCTCCCAACACTGTTTCATCAGTTCTCTAAGCTCTTCCACACCAGCGATCAGAACAGGCACGGTAGGCCTGAATGGCGGGAATTCTACATTCAGGACGCGCTCAATGATTTCTAAAGAAAATAAATCATAATGAACAGAAGGAGAAATATGAGAAAGCATAGCACATTTTTGACAGATGACGAAGTTATCATTACAGCCAAATCGTTGCCTCGCGCTGAGAATTTTCAAAACTTGATTTGATTTGGTATTTTCTGTTCCGCCAGTGAAACATCCTAACCAATCAGGTCCTTGCCTCGGTTCGCCTAGTGCAGTCAGCTGGGTTTTCGTCGCGACAAAAAGCCAGTCGACTACAACACTAGGCCAAACAAAGCAAGGACCTGATTGGTTAGATGGTTTGACAGGACTGGCGTAACAGAAAAACCCAAATCCCAAACCAAAAGCGACGCTGTGAAGATGCGCGCAGCACGACACAACGAAATTAGCTGTAACTAACCTTTTGCCTCCATGTAGTTGGCACTGTAAGGTTCTTCTCGAGTGTGGAACTCCTGAAGAATGATAGCAAAACTGTACACATCTCCTTTCTGTGTCCCGCGCACAGGTCGTGAATGGAGTCGTAAGATTTCTGGAGCAACCCAGAACAAGTCTAGGAAATAAAATGTAATTTGTAAACTCTAGTTATGACTAGTATGTGTCTGTATTAAATGGAAACGGTTGAAAAAGTTGCGGCTTAACCATTTTAACAACGTTTATTGATGAACAAGTTTTGACACATGTTTTAACGCGTTAACTTCGGGGAGTGTTGAGTGTTGTTGTATCATGTCGTCACTATGTTAAACCAAGTTGAATAGCGTTCATGTAGCAAAATAGCAGAATTTCATATTGGGTCTGGCAAAAGCGGTACTATATTTTCTTGTGTTACCTTTGTAGTAATCTGCTTCAGTTGGGTAAGTCTTTGTCTGTTTCGCTCTAAATGTTGATAGTCCATAGTCCGTAATTTTCAGGACCCATCGACTATCAACGAGGCAGTTAGAGGACTTAAGGTTCCCATGGGACTTTATGTCCGTGCATTGTAAGAACACCATTGCCTGAAAGAAATATAATACCGTCATATTTCAATTTGAACATTTGTGGACAGGATGAAGAATGATAAAAGAATTCCAAGAATTTTCAAAGCTGCCTGTTTTCTGAGAATAGCCGTTGAGCCGACATTTCCACCTTTAGGATAATGTCACAACTATCAGCACAACCCCGCTATCAAAGCAGGTTCGAAATGGCCTTCCCAATTCTGTAAGCCGCTACGTTGGAGCTCGTTGGCACTTCCTACCTCCGCGTCTGATTAACGTTACGCTTATCATGTCCTAAGCAAGGTTAGCCGGGTACCCTGTGGAGAGTAGCCTGATTCTCATCCGCTACGGTAAAGTTCGTTGGCACTTCTTACCTCCGCATCTGATCAACGTCACAGAGTCAAGTGCTCGGCCAGGTCGACTTGCTGAGGAATCGACTTGCGATCTATCCTAATCACTAAAAAATACTTTTCCTTTGCCAATCTAACAGTTTGTCGAGTGATTTCTATCGAAAAAAACTAAAACAGAGGGGAAAAACCTCTAGCAAGTTCAATCGGGGAAGCTGGGGAGATATCAGCTTAACTTTGATTGTCCGATAATATTTGGAGACGAATCAACACTTCGTTGTGATTAGTTCATCCCACGAGATTCCTATTCAGAACTTCTCGCCCCGTGACTTTGATCAGACACGGAACTGGAGGTGCCAACGAACTCTACCGTAGCGGATGAGAATCAGGCTAAGTCATAGTTCACTTTTTTTTCTTTGAGAAAGAGTCCAGTATGCTATTAATCGGTAAGCTAACATCGAGCAAGGGATTTCATGCGTGTGTGCTGCAACCTTTTCAAGCTCATTAATAATTCATCAAGCTTAAACAAAGAAATTCATAAGCGTGGAGGTAATCGCATAACGTGGTCTTAATTCCTTTTTTTCTCGACATTAATTCATTCGTTTGAGAAGTAATACCAAACATTCGAAAGTGCCTTTCGCCAGGATTTGAAACACCTCAAAGTCAGTTAAAAAAACTCGGCTTTGACTCGTTTTTTTCAACCCACTTCTCAGTGTTCAGTTGTGATTGATATCCTGGTGAAACTCTTATTGATAAAGCACAAACTGGAGCTACTTACTCTTACTATATCGGAGACAAGCGACGCAATAAACATATGGTCAAGCTTCACATCTTTATTTTGTAAAATGTCCTACGAAAAAAAATTAAATGAAAATCATACAGCATACAAGTGACAATAATGTTCTCATACTCTCTCTAGTTCAAACCCTACAAAAGATTGGTTATAAATTGCCCAAATCCAATAGGCGCCTTGCTGCAAAAGTCCGTTACTGAGATGAGTATCTGAATTCCAATTGAATGGATTTCAGAGTGAAAATAGGAAACGTTTTACAAGTCAAAAGCAATCTCACTCATAACAATTGGCGGAAAAGGTTCGTTCTAACATACACCATTTAAAAACAGGTTGATCTGAAAACCTTGCACCAAAGGCTCATAAAATGACGCTACAGAAGCGAGGACTGCTTAAATTGTGGATTTCGTTCTTTCAATCCCTGGGTGTCTGGCTAGTCTCGATATGTGTTTCTTATGTATCATTTGGTAACAGGAATTTGACGTTCCAATCAAATTTTTGAAAATCACGTGACCTTACCTGAAGACTTCCTTTGGGACAATATTGCGTCACAATACATATGTTGGGAGACTCTACGCATGCGCCCATGAATTGAACTACGTTGTCGTGCCTGAGGTCCCGCATCTAAAGAAAGAAAGAAAGGAAGAAAGGATCTTCTCCTCATCGTGAGGGAACTCAAAGCGGCTGAATAAGTACACAACCGCTAGACAAGGAGAGGTTGGAGGACTTAACGGGCTGCATTAGATGGCGCAAATTGCAGCCGCGCAGCTTACAATCATGAGGACTGTTGAACAGTATATATGCCTCCGAGAGTCAGGCCATTGCACCGGGAGACAATCCCCTACTCTTACGAAGAGTGCAATGGGTTCTTTAACGTCCACCTTGAACAGGGGTAGAAGGGAAGGCAGACGGGACCTCGGTTTATTGTCTCATCCGAAAGACTAAAGAAACAAGACGCAGCTTCTTCAAATATTTCTGATCATTTTTGGTTCCATTTACTCCCCTCCCCATCTCAAGAAAATTAAATCACCTGTTTCAGCTCCATGAGAACGGTGCGTGTCAGATCTACATTCTTCTTTGCCAGTCGTTTTACAGCTACGAGATTACCCTGTCGGATGAAGAATGGCGACAAATGTCAATCAAAATCACAGTGGTCAAGGTATTGTTTTTTGGTGCGCTCTCTAATCACCGGTGCTACAGAAACCGTCTAATACAAAGAGGTGTACCAATAGCTGAATAGTTCAAGGGAACGAATTTGATAACCAGGGTGGAGGGGAAAATCAATCTTCGGAAAAAATTACCAACCCTAAGGGATACCAAACAGGGTGTTGTCAATAGCAAATTTACCCCTTTAGAGATTGGAGGTTGGGTAAGACACTCAAAGGCATAGCAGATGCTCGGAGGGGGGGGGGGGCTCCATAGTTTTTGATCGGGATTGATCGTTGGGATTTAATTTTCAGTTTAACCCCTAAAAGATACCAACAAGGGCGTGGCTCAAATACTTTGATACTCATCAAGTTGTTTCCTTGAATGCCGTGTGTCATAGAAAATCATTGGTTGCGCGTTTAAATGCTCCCAAGACTCAATGCTCCTTATACCACGAGGTAGATTGTTCCACAATAAAACGGCCCCACTTCAGCTAAAGCTATTTTTGTCGTGATTTGTGCGTGGCAAAGGAACATTTTCAGAATTCCTGAGGTCGTAGGCAGAGACACGCGTTGAAAAATTTGAATTATAATAAGATAAGCCCGTGGAGACATTTGTTCGATGGGAATGTGACACAGATTTACCTTGTAGATTCCTACAGCTGTGTGCTTGCACATTTCGCCCTCGTTTGCAGCATTCTCATCGCCGTCAAGGAGTGGTTCCAACACGTGGTTGGTCTCTCGCTGTATGTCATGTCAAAGGCAAGCGAATTAATAACTACCAGTTCAATCGATTATACAGTTAGTTGTAATTAACGGCATTATTTTAGTGAGAAATTATTGTATCTAGAAAAGTTTGCTATTTGCGCTTAATACATGCATTAATTAAATTATTCTAGTTAGAGATATGATATGATGATATGATATGATATGCCTGAGTTTTCAAACGTTTTTTTCTCTTTTCTCCTCACACTCCAACACTCGCTACAGAAGAAAAAAATCTCTGAACGCCGACTTTCAAAAACGTGAACAAAATTGCGTGATTCTCAAGATCTTGAGAATGTGTTCTGATTGGTCAATTTTTTGATGAGCGCTGTAGAAATATGTAGGCAACCATGAATTTGCCTTCGCTTATCACAGAAAACGGCTAAAAATTCAGGCTAGATATGAGAGTTTCCATGAAATTATTCTCATAGTTTGCATTCCTGTATGCGTTGATACATATTACCATGCTTTAGGCAATACATAGGTCATTATATTTTCATTTCACGTATGCTTGTTATAGCTACAAAAACGTCAGCAGCAGGGCTAAAATAACAGCCGGCCATCAGCCAATGTCCATCAAAATTTACCGGTCAATTGACCGGCCACATTTAATAACACATTTAATTTAATAATGAATGGCCGAGCGCCATGCCACGATCCTTCCATCGGGTATTTGTAGCCCTGGATTGTTGACAAAAAAGCGCATTTTGTTAGGGCGGTTACTTTTGACTGCGAGTTAAACGACTGTCATGGAGCGGGCTATATATACAAGTGTCTCCATGAAATATTAAAGACTAATCATGTTCAATATAATTTTTAGTATTTTATTGAACATAAATAGTGAATACGATACTAAATGGGATTTACATTGTGATTTTAATCAACTTTTTAGTGTCTCGATAAAGGTTCACTGGGAGGAGATCAAAAAACAAAAGAGAGGGAGTAAAATACTAAAATTTGACCTCAACATCTTCCCCAATGGCCAAATTTCAAAATGTTAACCATAAAAGCAATTTCACCAAAAGAACAGCTGTTGTAAGATAAAGGGTATTGTCAAAGCGTCCCCGAGGACATTGGAGTGACCATCTTACACTCAAATACATTAGCTTCCACAATTCGAGTATAAATGAAGTTATACCTACCTAACTATCTACCTAAAGCAATATGTAGTTACCGAAGTATGACTATCCCGAACTATGTTTTTTTACGGAAAATAAAGTACTTTGGAGTTGATCTAGTAACGTGATTTCACAGTATATTCGAAATAATCTAATGTAATCAATCAGAAACATATAACTTAGTTGAAACATGTAACGGCGAACCAAGCTGTGGATTATTCGAGATGAATTTATGGCCATATTTGGTCAATGATGAACTCTCGACTGCTAACCTAAGCAGGTTTTCTCTTCATAATATTTCATTTTTCGCTCATATAAAGTAGAGCAACAGTGGTGATAATATACTAACATTTAACATCTTGAAGTCTTGCAACAACATTATTTTCAAAATTTGTTCAATTATTTTTGCGAATATTCCGCAGCTTGGCACTAAAGTAATGTATGTTTGTTACACGTTTCAACTCACTTATATGTTTCTGAATCAATCTATCGACGATCAGCCAATCAGATCGCGCAGAAAAAAATATAGAAAAATTTGCATGTATTAACGATTCATGATGATGGCATGGAAGTCGATGACGGGGGGTACTCCCTCGTATTAGTTTTAAGGGGATCCGTTGTCCAGGGTAAGGTTTCTCGAGCTGTTATCATAAACAGGATACTAATTTAAGAGGATCGGTGGTTCTAGATTTTCAAGATTGTTTGTCATAAACAGGGCTTCAATTTTGGCGACCAGAGATAGATCTTCCCATTGAATAAAATAAAAACGTTACTTTGCAAACAAAACCCGTTTCTTTGATAAGACCTGTTACACTGTCTTGGAGATGGTGTTTTTTTTTGTTCATAAACAGGGATGTATAGGAGGGTCCTAACTTTAGGCACTCATGCAAAACAATGTCTTAGTTTGGTTACATGAATATTAAGAAGCTTGCTCGTGCTGCTCGTGGCAGTTAAGGAGACAAGCCACATGACCCCGCTCAAGCGGAAGAGAAAATTGTTTGATATCTGTGATCCTATAAATGTCTTTATTATTCAGCCATGCCACTATCTCGGTTCTGATTGGCTAAGAGTACGCAGCGAAACCTTGTTGGCGCGCAGTGCCTGACATCATACTACAGACATTAGGATTGATGCACTCTAATGACGTCATAACGCAAGCCAATAGGTTTGGCCGCCATCTTGGTTTTCATTTCCGAATTGAAAGCCGGTTTTGCGAATATTCTCGTTGAAGCTGTTATGATTTTTGCCAAGAGATCAATGCTCAGGGTATCTAAACATCAACTATGGCTTTTTGAATTGAATACAAAAGGAAAATACCAATGGAAGTAAGATGAAGTTGAAAAACCGTGTCGCCGTGCACGGCCTCATCGCTGACTTCGTTTAGCTAGGTAAGAATTCTTGGTTGCTGAATAATAAAACAATTATTGAATTCGGTTTTCGCATGATAGTGAGATTTGTCAACGCCTCGGGTTAGTGTTATCCGCCTCAGCTTCGCTTCGGCAGATAACACAAACCTCGGCGTTGCCAAATCTCACTATCATGCTCAACCTCATCCAATAAGTGTTAAATAGCATGCAAAATGGGGAGTTTGCAGGTGTTGCGTGACATTTTTAATCTTGATTCTAATAAAATGAAAATACCATATTTGAAAAGAGCTTGCCGATATTAGAAAAAGCCGAAAATTTGAGTTGATTTGGGTAAATATTAGCAAAGTTATTGGCGCCCGAAGTAAGCTGTTTCACTATACGTTTAATGTCTTGGTGGGCAACTCTCGCTCATAACTTCTGTGCTATTTATCGAAACCACCTCAAATTTAGGATTTCACATATTTCAGCGAGCTCTTTTCAAATATGGTATTTTTATTTTGCTGAGATCAAAATTGAAAATGTCACGCAACACCTGCAAACTCCCCATTACAATTTGGGGTCTCATGCGTGACACCAGAGTAACATAAATATGCATGCAACATTCACCGACACCGACAAAATGTCCCGACATTCGACATCCGACGACCGACGTATACCTTCGATTTGGAGTCCTTCCGACTGTATAATGGCATCATCTTTTTCATATTTGCGCGTTCGATCTGATGCAGGGAAAATAACAAAAACCCTAAAAGGTGAAACAGCTCTCCCAAGAAACTCAGGAAAAATAGAAGTGACAATGCAATTTGAAGACAGAAAGAGATGAAACCGATTGCAATATAGTACAAAAAAATATATATGAATCTTTATGGTACAAAAATGATCTCGCGATTTTAGTGAATTCAGATTGAGCTATTTTCGAAATTCTAACCTCGTATTCGAAGTTGTTCAGAATTTGGGAGAGCTGTTGCAAAAATGCAAACAAAAAAGAACATTTGAAAACAAAACAGATCAACATAAAACTGAACAAGGATAAATTGAATACGAAAATGAATCAAACAAAACAAAACAGAACAGAAAAAGTGTCCCTTTATCAAGTACCACGCAGAAACGCCGCGCACGTCACGTGACAATCAACTGGCCAATCACCGTACTTACCATTCCCATGCCAAAACAGCTCGCAAGTGAGGTGACAGAGTTTCGCTTCTTCTCAAAGCACAGCTCATTGAAATCAATTTTCCACAACAAACTTTTCAAATCACTCTCTAGTCGATATTGCCTGTGGAAAGATAGTTGAACTTAAGCTTAATTTCATTTTGGTAATTTGAGCGACAGGAAAAGAACATGTTGCATGCTTTACTTCCAAAAATTCATCAACGATAAATTTATCCTCACCTGTAGATGTTTAGCAGCAAGAGAAGGGATAGCAAGGCCAGAGCACCGGAAACCCCAGCAATAATTTTCATTTTGACATCTGCATTGGAAGAAATCAAAAATGGTAAACGGGGTTAAAATGCGACAAAGTAAATGCAAATCAGAAAAGACTTCGGTTTTGGCGCGCCAGCACTATGTTAGGATAAACCGTTTTATTCTGAATAGACCTTTTCCACTTGAGTGGGGGACCTGTGGTTTGTTTCCCTAACTGTCGCTCATGCGAAACAATTTCTTTGTTTGGTCACAAGATTATTAAAGAGCTTGCTCGTGCGTGAAGGGAAAAACAAAACTAGATTTCGTTCGCTTGAGTGCCAGTTGGGGAAACAAACCACAGGACCCCCGATCAAGCGGAAAAGGTCTATTGTCAAACACCAAATTTGTATGACGAAACATTATACCACTTTTTTAGATTCTCGTGGCAACGATTATTAAGTCTAGTGTTCAGCAGCGGAGAATTCGGTCTGAGATGATTTGCTAAATTTTGACATTGGCTTATAGTCACCCGCAACAGCGGTCACTATCCATGCCACGTGAATACTTTTGACTAACGGAAAGGGGTCAAAGTTCATCTTGTGCCATAATTTCTTAAGGCCGGTTTAATGATGTTTGTTGCATTTGTCGCGGCGATTTTTCTCGCGCGGGTTGCAATTCCAACTCTCTTGTGTAAACGAGATGCAGATCCGGTGCGATTTCTGTGTTCTCTTCTCTTTAAATCGCATCAAGTTGCAAAGAGCATCGGACATGTTTGAAATCTCCGCGACATCACTCCACAAAAATTGCGGTCGGTCGCGCCGAGTTGCACTTTAGTGATTTTGAAATGACGCATACGTGCGAGAAACATCGCCGCGACTCGCGCGACAAAAATTGCAGCAAAAATGCAAGTGTAAACTGGCCTTTATAGATTCGAAGAGCTTACCATCTTCATCGCTTTTAGGACAAAACTCTCCATGGAAACCACACTCGGGCGAGTCTTTCGGTGGCCCCTTGTTTCCCGGCCACTGTACGGTGATATTAAACCTGGGGACGAATATCTGCTCTCCAGCCTTGGACCCGTTTTGTACACGATGTGGAAGTCTCCGACAGGGACGATGGACGGGAAAATGCCACCTCCTGCTTGAAGAGAAAGGCATCGACAGGTGTTAAATGGACGTTTTTTTTCTCAACAAAAAATCACAGCCCTCTTCGGAGTGTTTTATATCTAGCCTATTACTCTGTCAGGCAGTCCAGAGATTGTGTAAGTTCGGTACTATAACACTCCACTGAAGGAGAGCAATATATTCATGCAAAATATCAGGTGACCCTAATATTCAGGTGCTTCGAGAAAGTATGCCAAACATTACTTATGCAGTATCATAATACTGCATGTTCATACATGCGCTTGAAGTTCAAATTCTACAATAAATACTGGCGAGAAACCTTAATCTGTCCTGAATCAGGGCCAATTTATCAAGTGCTGGTATGCCAAAACACCAAGTGAGATCCAACAAATATTGTGAATAGGTTCTGGATTCTGGTGAATTGGCTTGGCTGACTATTATACTCTTTCCGTAGTTTTCATTAGCTCGAAGCAGAGGCCTTAAATGCTAACAAACACGAGCCAGCTATATTCCTCGAGCCGCAAAACCCAATCAATGCAGAAGTAAGTATATATGGAGACAACAGTCCTTTCAGCTTACCATGCCTACCACGGATGATCGTTCCATCTGGTCCAACAGCTTTGGAAAAAGATAAGGAAACGTTAAAAAATAATATTCATCATTGATGACAAAGAAGTTGTGGAAAGCCGTCATATCATCTGCGTACCATTTTACGACTCTAAAAAGTCTTTTACATCACAATTAATTTTACCACAGAAACGCCTTTGCATGCAAATAGGGGCTCTACCAGGTCAGTTGAAGAACGCGGGTCAAACCATTTCAACATAGAATTCAACTTTATAGAACATTTGTTGAACGCACCATGTTGAATGGGCTGACAAACAAATTCAACATTGATGAGCTTTGTTGAACTGCGATGTGATAAGCAATGCAGTTGACTACGTTCAACAAAGTTGAAGTGGTTTTGGCACCCTACTCACAACAGTTAAGCAACATTTCTTCAATCAGCCATGTTGAATACTCCGGCCTCCGTTTCAGCTGCTATTTTATCGTCTACATGCGAGGACAAAGGATCTTAAAAGTTGAAGTAAAATTATACATACGCCATTGTAACTCCATCAAGGTCAAGTTGAACTCGGCGTTTGCGCGGTCATCAAAATGGATCTGGTAACCAACGATACCTACAAAACAAGACATTATTACTCCTGTTCTTATCAATGTTTCCTATTCTAACCTTCCTCTGAACAGCTATTTGAAATGACTATTTTGCTACACAATACAAAATGCTGGAAGAGGAAGAGCGCGCCTCAATCTGCAATGAAGGTCTTTTATACCAGTGAGAGCTTAAAGGTGGCTGAATTAAACTGGTTTAAATGATCATCAGCCAAGATTAAACTTTTTCAAGGGCAAAACTGAGTTAACTTTACTTTACATGTTACAGTAAGCTACATAAGACTGAAACTTCGTATCTTCCCAGGCAAAGTAACACCTTATTTAACTAAGTATGGTTTTCGTGTGAAAGGGGTTTAGTTTGCAACATTTTACGGATCAAAAGGAGGGATGCCATCCTCTGTGATACTGAGACAAGAGCCTCACGTCTACTACCACTTGCATTCCGATTTACTTGGCTAAATTTTCCTGATCCATAAATGTATGCCTCTATTGAACTGCATATTTTCGTTTCAAACGCTTTATGGGCGTAATATATCAAACACGAGACAGCGTGTTTCATCGGGAATTCGAAACACCGAGAAGTAGGTTGAAAATACGAGATACAGCCGACTTTTTAAACCGACTTTGAAGAACTTGGAAATCCTGATGAAAAACTGTCGAATTTTTGATATAGCTTCTCAAACGAATTTTTTGAATGTCAAGAAAAGTAGAGAATAAAATCTAAAAATCTATGCAAATTAAAATCGCGTATCCAAGCCTACTTTACGCCTATGATATTGTTTGTTCAGCTGTGATGTATTTTTAATGAGTTTGAGAAAGGGACATCAAATAGACTGTAGGTAGATAGTAAACTTTATGTTATTATGACATTGTCAACTACCTTTCAGTTATTTATGGTAACCCTCAGCTCCGCGCTTGGCCCTTTCTCGATCGCGTTACCAGCAACCGCCGACAGCCGAAAGCTACTTACTGTCATACTGGATGCCTCTGAGCTCGTCAATAATCGCCTTGCCCGTTGGTTGTCTATCCTTAGCAAGGGTCTTGTTGAGTCCATTGGCAAACTGATAGACGGCGTCGTACAGATAAGCACCGTATATTGGAGGCTAAGTGAGAAAGCGGAAAACCAACACTATAAGATGACAAACTAGAGGATGAGGAAACAACATATAACTCTTAAGGTTGTACTCCATTGTCGTACGTCCTCGATCCGTTAGCGAAAACGAGTCAGCTGGTGACTTCCTGTTGAAAGGAGATATGTCACGGGTTTTTTCAACAAAATATTACAATTTATAGCGGAGCTGAGCCCCATAGCTACATGCAGGCGGAAAAGAAACAACACAAAAGTGTATATGCATCGACCTGTTTTGTGATGGACTTCCGGTTTGTCCGGTTCCGTCGTCGCACAGGTAGCCCATACATATATTGTGATTTCAATTAAAAAAACTCATGACAAATAATTGCTTTTTTCTTTATATTGCACATGTTCTTTGTTAGAACCATTCCATTGGGAAGGGTTAGTACCCTATTTTTTCCTGAAAGAGGTTATTTTTCTTACTTCCACAGGCCATGCCTATTATTATTTTTTTGGTTCATCAACACAGAAAAATATGTAACCGGGAGCTCCGCTTTTAGCCAGTGGCTAAATCTATATATTAACGAGTGGTCTACATACACAGAATCCTATCAGAATCAGAATCCTATATTATACTTAGTCTTAGAAAGAAAACACACAAAAATACTCCATCTTTTTCTTACTTTTGCTCCTTTCTTGTGCATTAACAAGCGCTTAAGCTACCTAAATTAACCCTGAAATCGTGCACTACCCCTTTAAAATTAAGGCTGAAAATAAACCGTTTGTTTCTTATGAAAACTGCTATTCTTACCTCCGTTTGTTTGCAGGGAACTTGTCGTTGTTCTTCCATAAATAACCTTGGTAAACTGTGCTCTCAAACGGCTCTTCGTCAGCTCGGAGCTTTAACTGTCTCGTGAATTCTGTATAGTTTTTGGAGGTTGGTTCCTTGACTGCAAGTATAAACACTGCCTCAAACGCTCTCTGTTTAAAAAAAGAAGAGAATATTAATTACGAAGAGCCGTCATTTTTGTTGGTCCGATACTAGGAAATTGGACATGGATTTTGAGGCCTACTCTTTTCCTTATCTCCCCTCGCCTTATCTCGCTTTATCTCGCATAAACTGGCGGCGAGATAAGATCCCAGAGTAGGCCTATTTTGGATATGGTAATGTAATATTTCCGGTAAGAATTGGTGAATCATGTACAACTTTTCGTGAGACTACAATATACCACTGGAGGCCAATAACAAAAGCCGGCATTTACTCAACTAGGCCTAGCCATAGGCACAGGGGTAGAAGAGTCTACTTTGAGATTGTGGAGTTTGAATTGAAACGGAAACTTGTTACTTTGAGGGTGAAATGTATGCTTCAATGCATGCAGTGCGTGCGATGGTGTCACTGATTACAGCGACCTTTTCATGACAGCTAATACTTTCCGGGATTAAAATTTTACAATCTTAAATAGATGTAACTAACTAACTCCTGTGCTTCCACGCCCACCAATAGGTGTTGGAGGCTGCTGTTTTCACCATAATCATCATAATCATAAGCATAATTTTGCTCTTGAAACTGATACATTGTTGTTTGGAACGAAAATATGTATCAATAGCGGTATATCACGATGGTGCTCTACTACTGTGCCTCCGGCGCGGAGTAGCTCCGCTAAAGAGATTTACCTGTAGATGATGATAACGTCCGAGTGTTGCCTTGTAGCTACTAAACAGCCATTTGAACATCTTCTTCGAATACACTTGAACTGCGCTCTGATCCAACTCAAACATGATGAACACAAACTGACCCATGTGCATGTCTTCGTCAAAGGCGTGCACCATACCCTCTCGGGCTAGGGTGAATTCCGTGACGAAGATAACGACTAGGAGAGAAAGCGAACCTTCAGTTTGCATTGATTATATTTTATAGGATTATTCAAAGCTTCAGGAGGCTAGATTCCGCTAAGAAAATAGCATGAAAAAGCGCTATCGCACGAGTCGCGCAGCTACGAGGACGATATCGCCTTTTTGAGTGCTATTTTTTGGGGGAATCTACCCGACTGAATCGTATGATATCTCAGCTTCAATTTCCACAAAAGAGATATCATACGATTCAACGCGAAATTTACACTAACGGGTTGCACAACCTCAATAAAGCCGTCTAGCCGTGAGCACAGGTTTGAAAGTGAGAAGTGTGCACAAGTAGAAAAGCCGTATGTATGACTTCGAAATGTAAAGTAACGAATTCAAAACTCGTGTGTGCACGGGTTTAAAAGGCGTGTGGCCAGTCTCAAAAAGCCGTGTGCAAAAATCCCAAAACCCGTGTACACGGTCTAAGAAGCCCAGTCGTACAAACGAGTAAGTTCCATGCACTGTCGAATATTGGGCTTGCTGTATAATGATAAATGATTGGTAAATTTTACCATCACCCTTATTTCCACCCTCATCTTAATCATCGTCAACGACGACAAAATCAGCAAAATTTCATTGCCATAAAAAAAAACAGCTAAGCACAGCACAACCATCATCATAATTGTATTAATCTTTATCATCAAAGTCGCCTTCAAAAGCTGAGGTCTGGATGGGTGGCTCCCCAATGTCAGTTGCCAGTAAGTGTCTGTTCATAATTTGTAGGATACATTTGCTGCATTTTGCTGGCAGCAGACAACAAAGTCAGTAGTCAGTTAGATTGTCGGTTAGATAAGAAGTGATTTTCCAGTTGTCAGTTAGATTTTAAAGCAGGGATCAAACGGTGATGAGAGTTGATGAGTCAAATATCCTGTTCAAAGTGCATGAGAGCGGGTGAGAGTGAATGAGAGTCGACGAGAGTTCGCGATCAAACGGGAAAACTCCCATCAACTCTGATTAGCTCTCATGAACTCTCATCACCGTTTGATTGCGCCTTAATGCTTTTTTCAGGTGTCAATATACCCCACTCCATTACTGCGGTTTTCATAATTCTGCGAACTCTCGCTAACGATTTCCAACCGTCAAACCGCCTTCTGGCTTCCGTCAATCAAACTCCCGAGTCTTTTCGTCGTTACTCTTTGTGCTTTTTGATTGGCCAGCACGTAACGTTGCTGTCGCGACAGGAAGCCATTTTAGCACTGCTTAGGCGCTGGCCAATCAAAAAACACAAAGAGTAACGACGAAAAGACTCGGGAGTTTGATTGACGGAAGCCAGAAGGCGGTTTTACGGTTGGAAATCAATAGCAAGAGTTCGCAGAATTACGAAAACCGCAGTAAGACTATCAAAATACCGCAACAGGATTAACAATATAGGTAGTTTGATAGTAATGTCTTACTTCTTGCTTCTTCTTTTATCTGTTTGATGAGTTTCCTGTAGAAGGTGGAATGGTTCTCAGGTCTGTAGGTGGCGGAAGGACTCATGAGTAGCTGCAGGGCAACTTTCACGCCGTTCTTTTCCAACTGTTGAGAAAATTTTGGTTATGCATATAGGATAAACAAAACAGCAAGTAGTCTCTATCATCTATGGATGAGAACCAATCGGTAATCAAGAAACGTACGCGTTGTGGTGTAAATTGTGTTGTGATCAGATAACAGAAAAGGACTAAACGGACGAATTAAGCCAATGTTTGAAGCTTTACTTGCAGGAGTGATACAGGAGTGATTGGATAGGGAGAACAAAGCATCCCATTGTTTCCTCGTTCTACTGTATGACTGAGGGTATCAATCCAAAAGGCTTAGATCTTACGAGCTTTATCATGACTCTTTACTTGAGCTCTTCTTCAGGGCAGTGACAAAAAACAACAGCTACAATCACGTAAGTAAAAAGACCGTACTGCGCGCGCACAGGGGTGATAATGCGCGAGGAAGACATAGCCCAGTAAAAATACCGAGATCACCACACATTCAAACAAACAAATAGCCATGACAACTGCAACCACTAACGTCCTCTTCATCATCGCCATTGTCTTCTACATCGTCAGCATTGTCCCCATTATCAGCAACATCCCCTATCACAATGAACTTCGTCATCATTTCAGCTATGCTATCATCACCACTATTATCACTGCCAAGCCCAGTTTCAACCTGTGCCGTACCTCTAGTGTTTTGAGCATGTCCACCTTTCTGTTTCCTGTTCGTCATATCGGTCTACTTAGTAAAGCTATTAAAAAAACGTCGTCGGAAAACTAATAAGCGCAAAAACCGCAAAATTGTCTGGTGGAGGTCTTGAAACGCCTTTATAAGTACGCTAGTTACTAGTTAACTACCTGGGGCCGGTTCATAGAATGTCAAATAAGAGTTATCACAGTCGATAAACGCCTATCCAACGGATAAAACCTGAACAAATCCTATACAACAGATAACTTTTATCCGTGGATAACTTTATCCAACCTTTCAGGAACTGGGCCCTGGGCATTATTTGCCTTCACCAAAGCTCTATTTTGTACAATTAAGCAGCCAGACCAGTGTGGTTATCGTTTCTCCTCACTGCCGTTAGCGATCACAAAGGTCCACAACCTCTATTGAAATAGCTGTATGACCAGTCACTCACCAACATCAACACAACCATCATAGTCATCATCAACATCATCATCGACACCGCCTCATCATTGCATCATCGTTATTACCTGCTGCACCATGTTGTTCTTCATTTCTATCCACTTGGTGACGTTTTCATAGATAATGGCCACTCTCTTCCAGCTGTAGTATTTCAGCAAAGATAGTAACGTCGGAGCAACTACTGTATCGATAGCAAAGGTACGTGCAAAGGTCGGGTAACGCTTTTTGTTGGACACCTCAGGATTACTACACATCTAATAACACAAAGACAAAAGTCGGTTAATGAGCCATTGGGAGAAATATCGTGGACGCCCAAGGGATGTACGTAAGCACCCAAAGCGCGGTCTTATAAGCCTTATAAGTCCCTGTATGTCAGGTAAGCTGAACAAAATAAAAACTGAAGGATCGTTTCCAAAGGGTTTTTCGAAAGTATGAAATTATGTTTAAGGGCCGTTTTCGCTTGTCTAGGCTCATAGTTTAAGCTATTAAAAAATTACATGTTATTTATTTTGCGAGTAAAGTGTATACAGCTTACGCTTAACGATTCACGTGTATTTCTGCTGGAACTGTGTTTCTGTGATATAACAAATATAACAAGCCTAGTCTCCAAGCTCCTTTTACCTGCGCGGCTTGTCGGTAAGCGACGTCACGGATCTCAAAACACAGTGTTGCGTGACGCGGGGAGCTGACGCAAAGCGGATTCATCTCGTGCATGTCATTTGTTCAGATTATTTACTTTTCATTTTCATCAATTAATTAATAATACGCTCATCACTCAATTAAACTAAATCATAGAAACACAAAATCCTTATCGGATTGTTTAATGGATTGTTATAACCGAATTAGCTCATTGTTCCCCCGCCCCCGTGCATTAAAGGGCTAGTGTCACGATATTATGCTAGGTTAAATAACCTTTAGCTGGCAGATAATGATATATCATTTTGTTGAAACAATCTTTAAAAACATCGATTGTTACCATTTTCAAATATCTTATTATGCAAGATGTTTCACTCTCAGAGAATTATCAAAGCAGTATAACTTACGTAGGAAATCATGGAGATATTAAAGGCTGCGGCGGTCCTTGCGGCTGTTGAACAAGTACATCCTGGACCAATGAATGCCGTGACTCCCGCATTGAGCTGATAAATCAGCGCTCTTATAGTCTTCAACTCGTCGCAATCAGTATCGTTCCAGATGAAGGAGACATTACGGCCTGGAAGAAGGTCCTTTCTTTCGTTGATCTCATCCACGGCGATGCTGATCGCGGAAGCGAAGTATTCGCCGCGGTGGTAGTAATTTCCAAGTTCGCTTGCATGTTCGAATGGAATCAAAAGCCCTAACTTTACATCTGAGCCAACCCTGACGAAACCACTAACATGTGTACACAAACTGACTATGGTGCCTAGTAGTACGTAAAACAGCAGCATTGCTAGATGGTAATCTGACAGCACCTCCAATGAATCAATCCTCTTTTGTTATCATTTTTGGATCTTTTTCAACAGCTAAAATAAACGGCTTTCGTAGGAGTGCAGAGATATTTGAAAACGTTTTAAATGCTCGTTTGCTAAGCATTTACTTTTAGCACAACAACGTATTAAAACTTGTTTACCCAGCATAGACTCTTTCGTATTTTGTCTGCAGCTCCTTATACAACCTCCTGCCTTTTGGATGAAGCACCTTGAGCCAATTTCTATCTCATGTTCATTTCCCAGCTAATCAGCATGTTCAAGCTGTTGTTTCGGTCTTAGAGCAGCTTGCATTAGACGGTAGCTCACATTAGGTAGTGAATGTAGAACAGTCGTGAATGTAGAACAGCTCTTCGTAGAAAGAGACTGCTCGCCAATCTTGATAAACAACCTCAACTGTCAAATGAAATAACTCGATCTGCGGAGAGAAGAGTGCCGATCAATTAAAATGAACTAAAGGAACCAGATAAGCTCATGAAATCACGTTGCGCTGTCTTCTAAAATCTGTGATATTTCAATTCAACTATTGGTTAAACTAACCTGAGGATATTATATATTAAAACTGTTTTTTTTTCTGGGATACGTCCTCAAGCCATCATTGCCTGTCAATTTGTAGTCTTATGCAAAATTGGTATCTTTTGGAGTGGCAAGTTTTGGTAAATACACCAATCACTAAGTAAAGGCTACAAAATGAAATACCTTTGTAAAATTGATCAAACATTGCAGGCTTTTGTTAATATTGTGCTGAAAATGTATATTGGCAATACTTCGAGATTGGTAAATCGTCTACGTAACTATATTTACACAGCTTGTGGATTACCAATAGTTTTCGAGATTGTTGATAATACTTGCAGTAATATACTGTGTAGATTCCTTTACGAGAGATTATCAAAAACGAACGAATATGGCCAAAGAGATAAGAGAAAAAATCAGACATTAAAAGGGTTCCACACCATTCGCAAAGTGGCAAGTCTGAGCACATGCCGAGCAATTATAACTAACGAAGGGAAATATAACTATCGGGATTTCAGCTCTCTTTTTTTAAAATAAGATTTAAAAGCTTCTGCTATGAACAGCCCCATTTGACTTTCTAATAACAACAGACGCTATCCGCTAATAGTGTTTCCATCTTGATGGCACTGAGTTTATATTGATCACGTGATAATCCATTTTGGAAGATACCTTGTTTATTGTGCACATACTTTCATGCGATCGATTGTGCGAGAAATTGTAGAATTATCTTCCAAAATGATCACTTGGTAGCAAAGCTGATATAATACACCGTTAGCCGATTAGATATATTTTTCACGAAAAACTCATTCAAGCCATTCACTTCGTTAAAATGCAGTAATGTCTCATTTATAAGACGTCTTCGCTATATCCTGGGTTTAACAGCCCATTATGTATTTAGCAGACAATGCTAGCAAAATCTATCGGTTTTACCAAGATGTTAATGCATTTTCTGTCTACTCCACTTTTTATTCATGATTCTCTGATCAAATCACCATTTCCACCGAAGTTCAAAGGTAAAATAACTCTTCCTGTTAGTTTATATATCTATAAATAAGAAAAAATTATTTTAAACTTTTTCTGGCCTAATCAACACAAGTGTGAGATAAAAAATTGACATTTTTTATGTATTGTTAGTGAATAAGTATGTCCTATTCAGTCTTTCTCATTTCCTCCCCCGTTTCATATACTAATACAAAAAAAATAGAAAAAAGGGTATAGTTTTAAATGTACTGATATTATTCGTTTTTACCTCTAAAATATTTCCATTTTGACGAACATTCATTCCTTTTGCACAATCCGTGCATGAAGTCATTTTGAAGATTTACGTACGTTCATGTTTGACAAAAATGACATTGATAGTTGATTGCCCTTTACAAAAGTCAGCAATAAACAAAAAGGAATATCATCACAAACCTTTTATGACAAACAAGACTATACGACCGTTTCTTTCATCATAAACAGCCGTTTTCCTATTGTCCTCACCAAGTTCACTCGTTTCAGTTTCTCTACTAACTTGAAGAATTAACCAAGAAAAATGACAATGCGGGTTTCGCGGTCTTGTCTGACATCTGTATAGTTATAATGTATTGTTTCGTAGATATGCCAATTAGACAGCGACCATCAGCCGAAGGGGTGGCGAATGGTCGTTCGGAAAACCCAGAATCTCACGAAATTTGAAATCTCGAATTTTTTTAACTGTCACCCAATCTCGTTTTCTAACACATTAACGCAAATAGCAGAGAATGTACAGGAGCATTCTTTGATCGTGTCGATCTCGTATTTTTTAGCCTTTATCTCGCTGTACCGGAAAAACACTCGCATTTCTGCCCCCAGTTCTCAGTTTGGAAATCGAACCCAATTTACATTTTGAATGAATGATACTGTTAATGATATTGTTTAACCACGAAAGTTACAACAGCCATTGAGCTGGTTATGTAACTCGTGCATATATATATATATATATATAATAATAATAATAATTCAGGATAAAACTATTCTACGCTAAAACTATTTGACATAACTGCGAGGTATTTTAATTTAATAGCGATTTAAAAATGTTTTGTAAATACTATAGTGCGTATTGTTTGGGCAAATCCTACGCTATTTTACTTTGTCTACGTTGTTCTTCCTTTTCGCTCGCAAACAGATATGTATATTAAATTTATCTCAAGTAAACTCTAGTAACTACATAAGTACCCTATATGAGCAATGGCGAGCTCTTTGGACTATTGTATTAAAATATTCGGTTGAAATTAAAAAAAGGCAAGAGGACAATACTAGCCTTCAATCAAGAAGAGAAGACGCATAAGTGCACACGAGAGTCCTATATACGTCATAATCACTTTAGTACACACCTTGTTCTTCTTAAGCGCCGTCTACACAAGCAATTTTTTGTATGCCTTGACAAGTCTTATTTGTCAAATAAATAAAAAGCTAGACATGCTAGCTATTCACCAAGGATGCTTGCGTCTACACGAGCAAGTAGAAATTGTCAAGGAAAAATTGATCATTGGCATGTCTACACGGTCAAGTTTCTTTGTCAAAGAAAACTTGCTCATGTAGACGACGCTTTAGCCTGAATCTCATCCGCTACGGTAGAATACGCTGCACTGTCTATCTCCACGTCAGACGCGGAGGCAGAACGTGTAACGTTTTGTTCTGCTGTAATGAGTGAGTCAGGCTATGCTCTGAAATAAAGTTACAGCCGATTGCGTTTGACTGTTTAATCTCAACAGTTCGCACGTTATGTTTCTAGGATGGAACGAGACGTTTCTATGGAGAACCAAAGAGTTATGTCTTCCCTGATTGGTCAGTGAAAATAAACATGGCGGTTGCCCTTGGAAACGTCTCACTTTTTCTCTCACAACGCAACGTTCCAACGTTCAAACGTAACGTGCGAACTGTTTGGGTTAAACAGTCAAACGCAATCGGCTGTAAGGCTGAGATGAAAGACCGCTTAAGATTGAAATGATACTAAAAGCAATCACTTCCGTCTTAAACTTTTAGCTCCCAGAGGTGATCAGCCTTAAACCTTTTCCAGCTATATCAAGATAATATGGTCGAGAAAACAAGAGTCAGGGAGGTGATTTTTTATGAATCATGCATCAGTAAGTGATGAGGAAAGGTACAACACCAAATTCTCCCATCAAATGTTTGGGGTAGTGTATTGTTTAGAGTAAGGAGAAGTGCTATTTAGGTCTTGGGAGTGAAAGGGTTAAAGAACCCTAGTCAGCTACTCCTTTGTTAGCGGAGCTCACCGCGCCGGAGGTGGAGTAACAGAGCCCCATACTCTGCTTTTAGGTTGTGCCTAAATCTACATGTTTATTGTTTTCATTCTATATATGTTTTAATTCTTTATTGTATATTTTTAAATATATCTTATTAAAATAAGATAAAATACACGGATACATAAATGCGGTATGTTGCAATTCTAGACGCTTCGGTTTTTATTTCTTATTTATATTCAAAACCTACCTTTAGACTTATCAAATCGTAAAATTCCCTTGCCACTATATTAGTGATTTTCTTTACGCTGAAATACTTTTTCTTTAGGCTAAAACACTAAGTAAACATTGCCTTTAAATGTCAAAGAATAAACTTCCTGTAGTTTGGTTATCCTAATTCCTTTGGAGATTTTAAAGCAAATTAACGGCCTAATCGTATTGTCTCTGTATGTAAGGGCCCAAAAAAAGAAATAGAATAAAGTTGTTGTATCTATGAAACATATCGGTCGTTGAAATTACGGCGTGGCAATTACGCTTTCTAAAAATAATTTTGGGCGATGTTATGATAAAACATCCTGAAAACAATGCATAACAAAAACAATTTCGAGCAAAGACGTAGTCAGAATTTTAAACATTTTTCGTGTTTTGTGAAAAAATATCCCCCAGAACGCGTTGCTCAATTTGTTTTTCCTTTTTAATTTGCTCTAGGATACATATTTTGAACGTCAAGCGCAGATTTTCTACCAGTCCATTATTTTCGTGCAAACTTTAACTTTTCTCTATGATTGCATGGGAGCAAAACACAATAAAGGAATGATTGTTTTCCTCAACAAAAATTAGATTGTCAGCGTGTGATGACAGAAAGATAAAATTATTTTTGAGATATTTTAAGACTCGAAGAGAAAGACGTCTTTTCACAATAACAAAACAAAGTCAGCCTAGGATTATTGAATATTTTTTGACATAATAATTAGCAATTCAAAAAAAGATAGAAAAATAGAGGAAAACAATACTTCAGCTTGCTTACAAGTTGTTAGAAAGCCATTCGTTGTTAAAAAAATACCACGAGTGCAAATTAAACAAAATGCAACATATTCGAGAAAATTCATCAGGTGAAATAAAAAGTTGCATCATTAGTTCATCCGAAAAACACTTTAGGAATAAACATTATGTTTTATCTGTTCTGTCATTTAAAATTGCTACAGAGTTAAGTTTAAAATGAGCTTACCTCGAGTGAAAAACACGAGCAATATTAGCAGACAAACATTTTGTGGAAGGAAGAAAGTCCACTAGATGGGAGCTTGGTGACGGTTCCTAGGCCTAGCTGTGTACTGCTCATTTGCTTGCAATTCTGTGCATGAAGTTGTTTTTAACAAAACAAAAAGTATTGAAAACGATAGCCGGAACTGCTTTAGATAGCCTATTTATGTTTTGAATCACCAGAAAAGCAATTTCATTGGCTGTTCAGTTAGGAATTGAAAACTTTCCGGAAAAAACTCACTGCCGATTTCGAAGAGAGTTTTCAAAACATTCACCAAAAAACCTCCGCGATTTCCATTAATTTAATAACACTATAGAGAGAAAAACGAAAGCCGGTTATAACGGAGGTTTTCCAATTAGAAATCGTTTAAGCCGCAATATTTGCTAAAAAGTGTTCATATATCTTTTTTCATTCCCAAGGAAAGCATTATATAAGGAGAGACGTGTATATTCATGGGAACGTAAAATCTGCAGTGATGTTATAGGTGCAAGACATCATTAGAGCCAGGAAAAAGAATACAATGAAAATTGGAGCATGAAAAATAGAATACAATATAAAGTGTACCAGGAAATACAATAGATTTATAATGTGCCAAGAAACAATACACGTCGCTCTACTTCTCCTCCCAGCTGATTTGTTGCTCTCAAATTAGCCAATCAGAACGATATTTGCTGCATCGCCAAGGGTTTCAAATAGATTCTAGAAATACTGGAATTGAGCTTAAAAACTTTTCCATCTCCTCTGAAAATATTGCCTTTTTGTATAAAATAAACAGAGTTTGGCTTGTACGATGATTAAATACTAGTTTTTGCTTCACAAAACTGCACAAATCTCTCGCTGGATCTAGGAAAGTTTCGCTCTCACAAACAATTATTTGCGCACCGCGGGAAACTGTAACTGGTATGAGAAACAGTTTCTCAGAGGCCATTCGCCTTTGTCACGCGCCGCCATTTTGTTTCCAGAATGACCCGGCAAAGCAGAAAAAAGCAATGAGCCAATCAACGTTTTGATTCTAAAGCAAATAAGGAGTATGTTTTGGTAGCTTGGTCAACTTTTGTACCATACATCCCAGCATCAGGCTTCGCTTTCCGACATGAGTAAAACCGGCGTCCTGCTTGGCCTAGGTTCCATGCTGAATATATCGGGTGAAATATTCAAGATGGCGCTTGTGTGACAAAGGCTTCAAAGTTAGGGTTTTGGTGACGTCATGTGAAAACACCAAGAATTATACGTACAAAAATATTTGACAATTGGTTTACGAACGATTGTTGCGTTAAGCCAAACTTGGCTTGTGTTTTACGAACGTTTATTGCACTAAGCCAAACTATATTGTGTTTACGAACAATTGTTTTCTTGTTTTCTTATATATTTTCTTAGTTTATTGTCATCGCGTTCTGTGTAATTCTAGTAATTTTGGTATTCTAACTGTATCTATCATCAACACTGCCTGCCTTGATTAGCCTTGCTATTTGCAGGCAGTGTGCGTTTTATCTTGTGTATTTAAAATAATAACAAAGATTGAATTGAATTTGTTGTATTCCATAAAAGTTTGTTGTGTTCCGCCAAACTTTGTTGTGTTTTGAGACTTGAATTTGAGTTGTATTTTTCCCCTGTTGGCCACCGTGAGATTGAGTCAGGTAAAATTTATTTTGGGTTTTGCACTACTGAACAAAAAATATTTTATCCAAGCTTCACTAATACATGGGCCAGGTAGGCACTTAATACTTAGTTTAGTTGGAAATGATACAATTACGTTATCAATAATTTTGCAACCGAGAGAGCTTCGGAAAAGTAGCGAGAAACTATAAATTGTTTCCTATTAGACGGTATGGTTTTGTTATAGTAGCACCTTAAAGAGCAAAAAACACTGAAATGTGTTCTCTCTCTCAAAATATAACATACATAGTCGAGCAGGTTTTTGTCTAGAATGCAAGCAGCTGGCACAGCGGAGCTTTATGCGTCCAATAAATTCGTGCAATAAACTGTCAGCATATACAACATTTGACGTCATCAATGGGCAATTCGCTCTCGTTGAAGTATGTTCGTCGGTGGTTTTCAGACAATCCGAAACGGGAAGTATTTTTTAATAAATACCGGCAATAAACATTTACTAGTTGGTCTTCGATACTTATGTTTATTGTTATTTCAAGAAAAGCTTGAGAATTTTATTTTCAATTTAAAATTGAATTACTGTCAATTTCGTACCAAATAGCGGTCCATTTTAGCCGCCGTTCCATTATTGCCAATGCAACGACAGTGATAAAACAACTCCAATTTCCCTGGTCAAACTTGCCAATTCACCGATCATATTATTACAAAAATTTCATAACTAATATATGTTATCTCTACTCTGTTTCTGAGTTAGAAAGTCAGAAATATGTAACGCGATTGTGTGAAAGATCTTAACCGCACGGTCTCCAAGCAAACAGTTGATCTTTCCTTATCAGTTCATCGATCAAATAATTACAATTTTGGCAAAAGTTGTGGCTCAAAACAACATGTTATTATCTCCATCATTCCCACTCCGTTCCTGTTTTATCAGAAAATCGTGCGATGTTTTGGCTATCCCGCTTTTTCGAGTGAAACATTTATAACAACAAGTCTAAATAGCGGACATGTTGGATTATTATCATATATGATTTGATGGTATAGTCTAAGAAGCACAACCTCGCAGGAATTTCAACAGTAGTCTTGCAGGCGAGTGCTCAACTCGTCAGGACGCGAGGAGATCCCAAGTGACTTATGTTCTGAGCCCAGAGAAACTATTTATCACAGTAAAAGCTTTCAGCTGCATAGCAAGTGCAAGACTCTGATTCAGCCAACCAAAGAGTGCCAATAGAGTACCAAAAGACTATCAATATTTACAGACACTCTTGAAATGTTAAAGGCCTCTTCATCACTCCGAATAGGCAAATCGTTCAGATGATCTCATGTTCTGAATAAAAACATAACGAGGTTTAAAATAAGTTAGGTACATGCTTGTTTAAAACGCCTCTCCATTCTTCTCTCACTTCAAGTTGGAATGTCAGTAAAAATGTCAGTAAATAATTACTAAAAACACTTACAAACGAAAATAAAACCCAAGTTGCTTTTTGTGCGTTGCTTTTTTGTGCCGAGAAGGAGAGGTGCAAAATAGGCAGAGGTTTTTAGCCATTCTTCTCAGCTTCTGTTCCTGTAAAGTTCGTCTTCAAGATCGAACTCAATCTGAACAATGATTTTCATTATTCCTGTCAAACGTCGAATTTTACTAAAAAATATTTACAGTAAATGACTTTACCTTATTTCTCTGATATACTTGAAATGCGGGTTGCTTTATATAGCTTAATAGAAGCAGTTAACTGGAAATTTCGTGGAGTGATTTCGTTTTACTAGAATGCGTTATTGCACTCTATACAGCAACCCTCACAAAGATACAAGCTTACACATTTACATGATAGTCCAACCGCAAAAATAAAAAATAAAACATTACTAAATTGCAAAGATCAAAATGTTCTTTATGCCTGATCGCTCCGCGTAGATCACCTTATACTGAGATATTTAACGTTGAGGTTTTTTACATTTTCTTATACATCTAACTAAGCAAGAATTAGAAATAAGCGACATTTTTCTAATCGACGACGGAAAAGGGCAAGACAGGAACAAAATTCCCAGATTAAGTCACACAATAATTTCATAGCAATTATAATATGTAGTCAAGATTAAAAAGATTTTAAAAGGAAGGTTGGCAGACAATTTCTTATAGATTAAAAAGTAACATAATAACTGACTTGCTTCTGTGCTACAGCGCAATTCATGTCTTGTTTTCGCAATAATGTTTTCTTGCGCTATTTGTCGACTGGCTAAACTCACAAAAAAGAACCAGTTCTCGAAAATGATTTTCTAATATAATAGATATCCGGTAGTTTTTAAAAGATGGTCTTCAAGAAAAATCAGTACCCAAACCGACAAAAGCTCATTGAGTGAAAAAAATGTCTATAGTGCACGGATAATGTATAATATGATTATAATCACAGTCAAACTGAAACGATATACAGGGATATATAATCACGTACCATTTCTAGTCAAATTGACACTTCACTCACCTTATTTTATATATTTTGTAAATAATTTCCTCAAACAATTTATGATACGATCGTTCTTGATCTGAAATGCAAGAAGTGAGAATGATATGGAACAGGGAACCGCGAGTGCGGCAAACGACAAAGGATTTTAGTTGCGTTACATTTTAGATCCGGGACCTTACGACTTTATGGGTCACGCGTTCTTCGCGTTCGGGTGCGATTTTAGTACAGGCAGATAAGTCACGTTTTTCTGATAAAGAAGTGTTTTTTTTTTCTTTCAAAAATACTCCCTAAAAATCAAGTCTATATTTAGAATAGTCCATTGTCTTCTCATAAACACAGCACAAAATTTTTTTTTTCGCATGTGACTGCGAGTTTTTGGAGATTATAAGAATTCCAATACATTCTAGTCGGTTGAGTTCTATATCTCAAACATCATGGTTATCTCGACCTTATACTTTTTCATATGGCGGAGACGGATATTCTCAACAATATCATCAACAAATATACGGATGGCTTTATTCGTTTGTGCTATTCTCAATAAGAGATAGATTTTTTTCAATTTTGACACAACAGGTGACTTTTTGATTGCGCACGCGCGCTCGGCGACGCAGAAGTTTTCGGTGCTGGGGGCCGTTTCTCGAAACGCCCGAGAATTCTCGGGCCCGAAAAGTTTGTTTTCAAATGTTATTAGTTTGATCCCCAAGTTTTTCGTTTTCTTTTCTATCCTGATGATTTAAATAGTTTACAACTCCCTATCCGTGAATATGTATACTGTTTACGTCTCAAAAAAGAAATTTTCGATTTCATTCAAAACCCTAAATCGAATAAAAATCTCCCGAAAAGTCTCGGGAGGTCAGTTGCTCCCGAAAACTTTCCATTGTTTTTCACCCGAGTCTTTCGGGTGCACGAAAAGTTCGGTTTAAACTAACGTAATTCTATAAATGCTATAGAATATAAATAACTACGAAAAGGGAGTTATAGACTATTCAAATAAGCAGTGTAAAAAGAAAACGAAAAACTTTTTGATAAATCCAAGTTCTCGGGCCCGAGAAGTCTCGGGGGCAGTTCATGGACATTCGTTCATGCCATCAGCAACAATTGAAGCCTCCATAGTTATATCATTCCAGTCTGGTGCCAGACCAGTTTTTGTTCTTCAGCGCCAAATTTTCAGGGATGTTCAGAAGATACTCAGAAATTTTGAAATCAGCTGAAAGAGATGGCTAAAAGATAGCACTTGTGAAGATTTGAATCATTTTACGCGAGGGGAACAGTTTTTAAGGATCTTTTTCACGAATGTTGAACGGTTCAACATCATTGAATGTGTTCAACATGTGTTCAGCACCAGTGTTCAACATGATTCAACTGTTCCCGAAGTTGTTTTCAGTGATTTAGGAAACGCTAAAACACGAACAACGGTAAACATCGCTGAGGCTATATTTACCGAGTTTCGTCGGGTTCTAAAAGATTGTTCATAATATCAAACGCTAAACTGGATTGGATATAAGCCTAGTTTGAGTTTAAATTTTGTGTTTAGTGTACATGCGATTTTAGTCCGAATCTTTTGTTTAACTTCTCTTTGTTCTTGTTAAACAAAAGAAATCAAGAAATTCGGACTAAAATTGCATGCGCACTAAACACGAAATTTAACTCTAACTTATTGGCCCCAGCCTAAAAACAAACTCGATTGCAGATATGACAGCGTGTCAGCTTTACAACGGAAGCAGCAGCAACCTACCATCTGGCAAAGATATCTGTGCATATTGTTTTTTTGATTCAGAACAATCGAGTTTTTAATTTTTTTAGTACTAGCAAATTACTCTATCAGTACACGCTTAAGCAGCGTTTGTGCGCCATTAATGGCGCAATTTGTCTCATAAAAAAATCGCCTGCGACGCTGTCGTTTCTGATAAATGTAGAGTAGCTTTGTATTTATTCATTGACCGCGGGGCTTCCAGGGCACATTTTTTGCACTGCCAGTTACAGAGAAGGTGGCCATATTGTTTACATGAAACTTGGGATAAATATTTCCAATCATAAGCAAGATCTAAGTACTGATATAGATATCTTGAGCACCTTTTTTGGGTTTGACAAAACTTCGACGGGTCATTTGGGGAAATTACTTTTGCTGTGCAAGTTGTTTTAAGCTAGATGAGCGAATAATTTGTCGTATTAAAGTTTACAATACGGCGCGCCTCATACAGTGGAGGGGTGGTTAGCATGTTTTCTATATTTTAGCAAAAATGTGGATTATGTTTTTAGATTTTTGTAGCGAGCACAACAGCAAAGAAATGGCTGGCTACACTTGGTACGCAGCCCGGGGAGGGGACTCCCCTAGTGTTGGGCGGGCGGTGCTTGTCGTACCTTTTAGGGTTTAAAATCAGGCCTCTGGTACCTTTTAGAGGTCCGCTAGAGGTCCGTTCTAGCAAATCACAGTTGTTGGTAACCTGAATTTCAGATGTATTTTCCCTCGCAAAAAAAATACGAGAGAAACTATCACGAGGGAAAGTACGTCTTGTTGGCACCTTTTAGGGGTCAAACTCAACTAAGCGACGCCATGTTTGGTACCTTTTAGGGGTAAAATTGAAATTTACCGACGAGCACCCCCGCCCCAAAAATAGGAGAGTCCCCACCGGGGGTACGCAGTGAGCACTTGAAATGTTTCTCGTTTCTTTTCAGAGCACAGGAAATGTTTTCAAAGAGAGATAAAAACTGCCAGGTACTAGGTTAGCCTGACCGTATTCTGACACTATCGTATGGCATCAACACCCAATGAATGCCATCACAGACTCTATGCACGTAATTTCTTTCGTATATTTTCAGACCAACAGAAACAAAAAACGATAGGTCTATAAATTTCAGCTTGGATTTTACGATCTGTCGAGAAATGAAATTTTCGCAGCATTTTTATGTGCCGATTATTAGATTTTTGTGGATTAGGACAGTTTTGACTCGTTCTACATTCCCATGCTTAGCTATCAAGAAGCTTAACATTTTGGTAAATATTTCTAACAGCAAGGAATAAAGAAATTTAATCCTCAGATATCACTGGGAACATCAACTTTCTGTTCGAGCAGGGAAACAAAGCTTCCCGAAGTACAAGACTAGCGAAAAATCGACATATTTCTTTCCAAAATTAAAAATACTAAGAATTCAATGTATTTTTTTTATGATATTTACGCAGACCTGCCAACTCTCACGGTTACACCGTGAGACTCACGGTTTGAGGCATGATCTCACGGTCTCTTTTTTTGCCTTGAAAATCTCACGGTTTTTGAAAATGTTCTTTCATTAGATAAAAATAAATGATTTGAGCCATGATTTGTGCAATCCTAATGGAAACTAGCTGTAAAAACAGGTAAACCGATTACAAAAAAAAGTCCGTAAGTCACGTAACACTAATAGGTCCGCGTAAAACTGGGTATGACCCGTACTGCCCACGCCTCGTTTCCAACATTGTGATATACAAAATGGCTGGTATTGCGCGGGAATGCGCAATTATTTCCCGCTCTTTTGGCGCGCGCGTGCCCTCCACAGGAGCCCGCCTCCTGGCAACAACAACACGTAGAATAAAACACGACTTCAGCGTTGAAAATATTTCCGACATATACCGAAAGAACGCCTTATAAAAATAACAGAGATGTACCACCTAAATTACTTCAGATTTTTTTTTCTAAAAATAGCTCGCTCTGTAAAAATGTCGCCACTCCATGTCCTAGTATGAAAGAGGGACTAAGCTGCTACTCACGGGCTCAAGCTCCTACATCAGTAACTCTACTGATGTATATGCATTTGACAACTTATAATATTGTATCAGTTTCAAATAAAAAAGTCCAAACTAACTCTGCAAATTAACCATTTCAACTTGCGAGCCACACACAATGCTTCACAATGTTTCATCTACTGGGACCGCCAACCCTGCCCATAAGGGGCATTCTTTGTGTTTGTTTACATGATTGTCATGATCATTCTCTTGATCAAAACTCTGACTTAACCCAAATAAATTTTACTATGTTACGAGTTGTTTTCAAGTTTTGTACGGTAAAGTGCGTTAAGCTGACAAAAAATCATCAAGGCTCGCTCAAGACGTAGACTGCCTAAATAGAAGAGTCCCAGGCATTTAACGCTTCGCTTCTGAGAGCTGAGTTCATTTATTTGTTTGTTGTGTCTGAAAGACCACTTTCCTCGTTTCCATAAGAACAATTTTCAATTCTTTAACCCTAAGAGGACCACTTAAAACTGCTTTAACTAAATTAAACTACAACCGCGCTTGCTAAAACGCCGCAAATGTCGGTTCCGCATCGCGGATACTGCGTGGCAGAGTTGTTATGTTATTTCGTCTATGTCTTTAGGAGGAGCACGTACAAATTTAATACTAAACCATATATCTTAAAACTATTGTTGATAAAAAGCTTGCCCACCTTATTTACGGTTCGCTGTTATTTCAAAATACATATTCAATTTAGGGGGATTTAGATATGTTTAGAGAAAGAAACGTTAATATTCATAAGATATTTTCCTGTTTTGGGGGGAAGAATAGACATTGAGATTTTTCAGGTGAGCGTAAAATTCAAGCGGTTTATTTTCCGACAGTAATATTTCAAAGTAATTTTAGTCTTCATTTCTTGTGTGTTAACTATAATATACTATACTGTTCATTTTACAGACGAATTAACTTGCGAACACGCTGATATTACTTCTGTGTCGCGTCAAGTTCTTGAAAAATACGCCCATTTTAGGGCGCTAAAAGGAATTCGCGATTTACATCTATCTGCAAATAAATCTTACCCAAATACAAAAGTTATGCTTCCATTTTTTTAAAATAAACTAGCATTTTATAAGCTGCTGAGATTAGAGAACACTCTAGGCAAGGAAGGAAAACCGCTATCATCGAAGGGAAATTACTCGGGACGAGCGTACGAAATATATAATTTACTATTAGACACATTAATAGCCAGACGAAAAATTTAGCAAAATGATACTAGTGAAGAATATCAGCGAAATATAGAGGGGATTTTCACAACAGCCAAATTTTGACAAAAAATTGCCAATTTAGAAAAATGTGAAGTCGCACATAAAGCAATCATACTCCACTTTCTCATGTTTTCATCCTTTCATCCATTGTTTATTCTTTCCTCATAACGAACTTTCAAACCCTTGAGTTTGTATACCTGGATTAAATAAATCAAAGAGCTCTCCAATTTCAGTTGGAACTCCCTTTACCCACAATCGCAGCGAATGTTTGTTTTATCCGTTTGTATTTTGACCCGCCACAAATCGCAATCTGTCAAACGCCACACATGCTTGCTACCAGTCAGATCTATGGGGGTTAAATTGGTATCAATTGCCTTTCCCACAGTGAACACGTATTGTGTAAAAAGAGCGAGATAACTAGATGAGCTACTAGCTCTTGGGACAAATGCCAAATATGGTTTAAATAAAAAAAAAAAAAAAAAAAAAAAAACTAAACGTTTTAATGAAACCCCCTACGCTCCTTTTAAATAGATGTTTCAAAATTCAGCCGATTTGAGCTCAGCAGGCAACACTTCAGGTTTCTAATAAAATATGAACAAAAATTGCTCTTAAAAAGCTATTTTCCCGCACGAAACTTTAAAGACACTTACCTAATTTTTTCTAAGTTCGCCGACGTCTACTGGTGTTTCTACAAAGATGTCTTCCCATATTCCACTTCCCTTTCACCCTATATTTTTCAAACGCTAGGCTAAATTTGACTGAGCAAAAGTCTGAAAATTAGAATGGCGATAAGATAAGGCGTTTTCTCAAACTGCAAAGTCGTTTCTCAGCCTCTGATGTTTTCTGGTGTATTTTAGCCACAGCCAATCTCGCGGTGGCCAAGCGGATGCAGCGCGTCATAACCTCCTCTATCTTGGAGTAAAATCAACACCAATATCACACGCTACTTATGTAAGCTTCACAAACACGCGCCCTGATTGGCTAAACCCCGGAGAGATTTATAAATTTCGCCTCGAGTCGACAACGTAGTATTCAGCTAAGCTTTCAAGGGCAATTTGCATGATCTTAAAAAAAACGTGTCCACTAACTGTGGCTTAATCAAAGAAGGATTCCGTATTAGTGCGTTTGTAACACTTCTTCACGCTTCACGTTCTCAAAACACGCGAGTTTTTCCTTCACGATCTTTGATCACGCAAAATATCGCTTAAAGAAAATGATTAAAACCCTCAGTAATTTTGAAGAAATTGACAAATTACTGGTTGACAGCCCTGGGTAAACTTCAACAATCAGGAAATCTAAGAAAAAGAGAAATTAATTTGCTTAAATCCTTTGTAATATATTATATTTTTCGCGCAGGTTCTCATTAAGAGGAAAATTCAGCTGTTGAGATCTCCAAAAGACAAACTGTGTTATTATTAAAGAAAACAAAAAAAGACATCTATCTGAGAATGTCATTTAGCGCTTTTTGAATTTTATACTTTCTTTGTGATGGTTACGTGAAGGGTTAATTAAAAATGTCTCTTATGCAGGGTATGAATTCAAAAATACGAAGATGTTTTGACAATTTTGTCTAAAAAGGATACAAAAGAAACCCTACAAAATGACAGGAGAGCAAACTCAACTGACGTAGTTCACATACAAATCCGGAGGCGCCTTGATTTGTTCCTTCAAAGCTTTGAAAACAAAATAAATATGCATTCAGATATCTATAATTAGGCTTAGATGTACAATAATTTCAACGAGAATTCTTGGCCATAATTTTATAGCAATCTGATAGCCAAACGTAACCAAACGAAAATACCGCTTCAAGCCTTGATTTTTGGAAGAATATTTGACGAAATACAATTTTCCGGTAACTTTCAAATACGTTGAATTCTAACGATAATATATTTAGGCGATAACAAAACAAGAAAATATAAAAATTATCAAAAGCAAAAATGTGAAATTATTAAGAAAAAAAAAGAAAACTTCGTTGCGTGTTATTGTAAAATATTTTTACAGGAGTAAGATGCCTTGGAGGCAAATTTCACTTTTATTTCAGTTTCGTTTCTAAATGGTCTTACATCTTTTCACTGTCATTTAATATAATGCATTCAATATACTTTTCTAGGTCGTATCGTGTATATAGCACAGACAGCCTGATACCGATGTGCTCTTTTTATCGGCAGAAAAATGTATCTTCAAGAACTATCGACACTATCGAAAAGCTGCAATATTTTGGTTATCTGGATAATATATAAGACATGTTACCAGCAGGCAGGAGTACTCAAAAGGGTGAGTGACAACTTTAACAAAAACACACACTCTCGTGAGTTCTGCTAAATGTAATAGATATGTTTGAATAAAGCAGAAACCATTCCAAGCGAGCTAATATTTATATAAACAAAAACGAATGATGCTACAAATGGGCCGTGTTATTATTATCATGTTTTAAAATTCCAGGGAAATTGATTGTGTTCACAATAACAGCTATTAGCAAAAGAGTACCTAAAGATGAAAAATGTGCAGCTAATGCAACTACGACGGCCGTAAATTATCTATGGACTAACTGTACAAATTGATAACTCATGTTTGAATTCGCTGGAAATCTTTGGAATTTCGTCGGCAAGGATAACATCATTTTTAAGAAAAGTTGATAAAAAATGACAAAGTATGTCATGTTACGTAAATTATCTGTGGACCAATTTTGAAAATTGCAAACTCATTTGTTTGTTGAATTCGCTGGAAGTTCAATTTTAAGAAACGTTGAATAGAAATGACAAATGATCAACAAAAATATCTTGTTATGTATTGCTACGTAAATTATCCTTTATGCTTTTTGAATTCGCTGGAAATCTTTTGCAATTTCTTCGAAAAGGATTATCTCAATTTTAAGAAAAGTTGGACAAGGACAAACAAAGAACAAACATTTAAAACACAAAAATATAATTCTGAAGTAAATTATCTATGGACAAATTGTAAAAATTGCAAACTCATATGCATTTAGAATTCGCTGGAAATCTTTGGAATTTCTTCTAGCAAGGAGAAATTCCATTTTTAAGAAAATCAAAAACAAAAAAGGATAAACAAAAATATGTTGTCACGTAAATTATCTATGGACTAATTGTTAAAATTGCAAGCTCATATGCCTTTAAATTCGATCGCTGGAAATCTTTGGAATTTCTTCTTGCAAGGAAAAACTTAATTTAATGAAAAGCGTATCGGAAAAGGATTTTGACAAAAGGCAAATAACAAACAAAAATATGATACCTGCTTTATTCTTTATGGAAAAGTATATATATGGAATTTTAAGGAAATCTTGGGAATTCCATTATGGCTGTTAAAAAGTGCACAATATTACAGAATGGAGCATTATTTCGCGTTTTTTAAAACACCCTTGGGCACTTTTCACATTTTTGCCAACTTTTTTTTCACTATTTACCATGGAAATTGCCTGACATTAGGTACACCACCTCTCCAGAACTGTGTTTTTATTGTCTATTTGTAACAAAAATAACATACATGCAAACAAAGGGCCTTCTTTAGGAACTTTTGATTTGTACGTTGACCGCATTTTGAAAATTATGTGGAGTTCTTGTCAATTTTTTTTTTCACTTTGCCTGTTTCTCTGTCCTAGCAAATCTTAATGTCTTTAATAAAATATCGGTAAAAATACATACCAATAATACTATAATATATATGTACGATTAAAAATATATAAGGATAAAATTCTAATTGGCGAAAAACTTCTAAATACTAATTCATTTGATTGACTGTTAACATATACTTATGCCGAAAGACATAGCGGAAATGACCTGTTTAGATCACTAAATTTCAAATAATAAGGTCAGGTTAACTCAGAAAAGCTTGATTTTTTGCATACAGACTCCTTGTCTTTTTAGAAACAAAATATCAAAAATGACTTTTTTCTAATGGATCCGTCTTTGAGATATTAGGCTTTAAACTTTGGTTTCTGTGCCATTTTATGGGAGAATTGGTACTTTGATCAGGAATTCTGCAAACTTTGTTCAATCATATCTAAAATTCATATTCTTCAAATTTCTTGAAAATTTGGAATTAAGCTTTTGGTCATAGAAACTCTTTGTATACGGAATCTTGAGCTTATATATTGAAATATGGCGAAGTTAGACATTTCATTTTTGGTCATTTCCGCTCTGTCATGCCGAAAGGCTATTCTGTTGACATAGGATCTCTTAAAACGTTGGGTGTGAATTCTAGGTAGAAGGCTGCTCGCATTTCTGAGCCTAAGTGAAGCCTGCTTATAATAACGCAGTCTAGCAAGTTTCAACTCTTTAAAAAGAGTCTGAGGGAAAATTGCAATGAAAATATGCAAAATAACGACACGTTTCTACAACAAACATTGTATATTGTCGGTATTGCGCAGTTTGTTAAACCTCCTGTTATTGCACTTTTTGGCGTAAATGCTAAACACATTTTCCACTATTTTTCCATGCCGCGGATTTTGTTGACTTCCTATCATTTTAGAGATGTTATTTGTCAATATTAGCCATTGTATGAGCTGATCTTTTAACCTGATATACTGAGTTCTTGTTCGAGAAAGACTCACTGATACCAGAAAGGAAGACATGGAGGATAGAGAATAGGAACAATTTTCAACAACAAACGAAGGCGACGAGACAGACCTGGTGTTTACGACAGAGCGAAAATTACCAAAAATGAAATGTCTAACTTTGCCATATTTCAATATATAAGCTCAAGATTCCGTATACAAAGAGTTTCTATGACCAAAAGCTTAATTCCAATTTTTTAAGAAATTTGAAGAATATGACTTTTAGATATGAATTGAACAAAGTTTGCATAATTCCTGATCAAAGTACTAATTCTCCCACAGAATGGCACATAAACCAAAGTTTAAAGCCTAATATCTCAAAGACGGATCCATTACAAAAACGTCATTTCTTATATTTTGTTTTCCATCAAATGAGGAGTCTGTATGCAAAAAAACAAGCTTATCTGAGTTAACCCGACTTTACTATTTGAAATTTAGTGATTTTAGCAGGTTTTTCCGCTCTGTCGGTGTTGACCTCTTGTGTTACCACCCAATTCAGGTCTTGTGATGATTCATTTTGAAGGATAAAACTGACATACAATTTCTCATACACGACCAACGCATGCAAATATCTATCAAATGAACAATGGTAACCTCCCAACTGAATAATCACATGATCTGAATTGGCTGGCAACAAGATGTAAACACCGTTTGCTGATTAGAGCTTTTGTTGTGAACGCAACTGACAAAATGGCCCTGCAAGTTGGGTGAAAGATGTTTAACTGTTATACTAGCAAAAACGCTCGTGTAATTGAACCGTAAATGGGAAAAGACGTACAGACAATACCAAACGGATACGATCAAGTTCAAGTATTGGATTTACCTAAACTCCACGCAATTCGTTTCCCGTTTCATATTTCCATGTCTACAATGTAAAACTCGACAAAAAGCTAGGGATGTTATTAAATAGTGGGATATTTATTAGGGTTTTCCAGAGGCATCTCAACGGGATCCGAATCTAAAAGCAACAAGAGACAGATAAGATATGGAGCTAGCGGTTATTGGGAGTGGTTTTTAAAGTGATGCACCTTAATGCTTCTGAAATTAATCAGGAGTGCATCTAGCGCAACATATATTTGTATAAAAAGTCAAAACGTTCTAAGTTTGTATGTGTATGAAGTTGGAAACGATGATAAATCTCTCTGAAAATGGGAGAGAGAGAAAGAGAGGGCATCGCGGAGATCATTTCCCGTTAAAGCCTGGATTCTTATTATTTTCAGGTCGTAATTTAAGTGCATATTACCCCTGAGAGGAGAGATCATAGATTGAAAGTTGTGATTCAACAAGTAAGAATGGCCGTTTTCACACTAGAGACGAACAAATCGTCTCGACGGATAAATCGTCTCAAGACGAACACATCGTCTGCATGATGTGAAAATGGGATGAACAAATTTTCAGACGAACAAATCGTCTAAATTTGTTCGTCTGTTTGGCCGTCTAGGAAGACGATTTTTTTATAGACGATTTGTTCATGTAGACGAACAAATCGACTAAAGTCCGACCCAAATTCACACTAGACGTACAAAAGACGATTTGTTCGTCTTCTAGTGTGAAAACGGCCATGACGGAAATTCTGTCTCGATGCCTTTTTTGATTCGCGAGACATGTGAGATCAAAGATTTCGAGATTTATGGGCAGGCCTAGATGGATTCTTAAAAAATGCCCTTCCCAGCCACTCCTTCCTTGTTTTCATTTGATATTAGAAGCCAAATTACTTGTATAAATCTCGAAATAATCCTCCTGTTCCAAACAATGTTTTATCTTCGTTTTCCGAATTGAATCGAAAATATCGCTACATTCCCCGGCAATGCTGCGTTCAACATCTTCTCAGCCCAGCAATATATGATGTAGCAATACATTCACTGTTTATCAACATTGCCATTCTAATGCTAATGTGCCAACCGTAGATTGAATAGCACCCTTTGTTCGCTGAACCAATCGATCTTTGGTTGGCACATTAATAACAATGGATGATGTCAACATGAACAGCGCTTATGATATATGGTTGCTCATCATCAACCGGGAGCCTTTGCGCCCCGTTTTCTTTTAATTTCAAATTGATCGATTGTTTTTTGGGTGCTCTGATTGGCTAATAGACAGCAAAGGCTCTCGGCTGATGATGGCTCTTGAAATGCGATGGTCATTGGACTTTGCCAAATCTCTCTGAGCCGCCATTCCTCCATCGGCAGATTTAGGGAAGTTTAATTTAATGGATTCAATATTTCCGTGTCAGTGTTGAAAAACTGACATTTTGTCAATTTTAATTTGTTTACCATAATAATATCGTGATTTCTTAGAACCATGACCATCTGTAAGGAAGAGAAATAAGAAGTAAGGATTCTAAAGACTCGCAGGCTTTTTTCGAGTTCTCTCATTGTTATGCTAATTCAGCAGATTTACAGCCTTCTCTCAGGAAATGTCAGGATCATTGGCGAAAAAACTTCCGAGTTCTGAAATGGGAATCGAACCCACGGCCTTCTAGATAAACGTCAGACGCTATTATCACTGAGCTACGATGAACTCCTGGGTCACGAGCAGGTCTTGATCTATATATAGTCTCGCATGAGATTTAATTCCATTAACATAAAAAACGTGAACTAATACCCCATTCACGCCAAAACCATTTTTGGTTAAACAAGGTTTTTCTTCGCCTCACAACACGTGAAGTTTCTTACTGCGATAAACTATTACTAGCTAAATGATCACCTAGTAACATGTACAGTGTAGTCTATTCAGTTTTGTCTTTGCAACAGTCCCCTCTCGGGAGAAAAGGATTTAAACCAGTTTAATTAAACCACCTTTAAACTAGTTTAAGCGGCGGTGTGAATGGGGTATTAGTATAAACCAACTAATGGTCTATTACAAATCCTGCATTTTGATTGGCTGTACCCTGCGAGCAGTGATTTCCTCCTCTCGGCCTAAGAGAGGAGGAAATCTCTGCTCGCAGGGTAGATTGGCTGAGCTACTAATGGTCTATTAGTGATAGACCGTGCCTGACAAAACCACCACCTTTCTTTGCAAGAAAACTTGATTTTTTCAACATAAAATAATGGAAATTCAATGCCAAAACCGACCAACTAGTTGGTTTATACTAAAACAATTAGACCTCTCGTCCTCATGTGCTATGATATCAATAGACCATTCGGCCTTCGGCCTCGTGGTCTATTCATCATAGCACATTCGGCCTTGACTGGTCTAAATTCAGTCGCTCTTCTTCTGTCGAACCTTTCCTTTTTCAAAGGATGCCGCTTCATTAGACTTTATAATCAAGAAATTTCTATTGTTTTGGATTGAAACGGCGCGACTCTGGCACGACGTTTGCCGTAGGCCTTAGCTTAGGCCTAGTACATACGCCGCTCTTATCATGAGCCGATCAAACCTGTTGCCGTGAAATACACGAAAATCGGGGCATTTAAATGGATTCTACATTACCGGTATGATTTAGAATAGTTTAGGTGACAGGCATACCAGAGATGGACGAGTAATATTGTTTTATCGAGATTTTGCAATTGGATCGGCTCGTGATAAGAGCGGCGTATGTACTAGGCCTTAGATATCTTTGATAGCGATAAGGCAGACGTGATTGGACAAAAAATAAATACACTGTTCATTGATGCGCTTGGTGCAGCTTTATTGCGTTTGTTTATCATTTTAGTTGTATTGCTTATTTGTTTGCGGCTACTTTCATTTTTTATTTGTATGTATATATATATATTTTTCATTTTTCTGGCTTCGCATTGTTGGTCGGTAGATGAAGATGCAGCGGTCTGTTTCAAAAATGTGTCCAAAAGTAAAACCAACCCCACCCCTTGTAAAATGTAAGTTTATATAAATATGTACGTCGGTCTGGCCAGATCTGACAATTCTGTTTGAGTCAAGTTTACTCCTGGGGCACCTTAATGTATTTTCAGTGCCCTGAAGACTTGTTTGAAATCAGAGCCAATGAATTTGTTGTCATCATTATTTGCTTTGATACATGGTGTTCTCATGTGTTTCCTGAAGTTATCAGATGGAAAATGACATTCCAGATAAATTTGGTATGTTCGTCCTGTTTCCATACTTAGATGTTACTTTCCATACTCAGATGTTACGAATTGTAGAATGATAACACAGGTCATATTTTGAGGAATGAAATAAAAGTTGGCAGACTTTGACAAACAAACAGATGAGGTCATATCATAAAAAATGGCCTACCTTATTTTAAGGAATATAAGTATTTTTTCTTCAAATCCAATGTTAGCAGAAGGGAAATTCACCAGAACTTGCAGATGTCCGAGAGACCTCGTTCTCTTGTCGCCATTTTTCTTCGTCTCGGCCAGAGGGACTGGCGAGGAGTTTTAGCAAAAATGTGGCACCTTGTTATGACAAATGTGGCACAGTGTTATCATAAATGTGGCACAGTGTTATTACAAATGTGGCAGAGTGTTATTACAAATGTGGCAGAGTGTTATTACAAATGTGGCAGAGTGTTATAACAAATGTGGCAGAGTGTTATTACAAATGTGGCAGAGTGTTATTACAAATGTGGCAGAGTGTTATTACAAATGTGGCAGAGTGTTATTACAAATGTGGCAGAGTGTTATTACAAATGTGGCACAGTGCTATCATAAATGTGGCAGGGTGTTATTACAAATGTGGCACAGTGTTATTACAAATGTGGCACAGTGCTATTACAAAAGTGGCATACTGCTATAACAAATGTGGCAGTTATTACAAATGTGACACAACGTTATTACCAATTGTGGCAGTCATTCAAAATTGGGCATAGTGTTATTTCAAATGTGTTGCACTTAGCCCTATTGGTTTTTGAAATATTGTAGAAGACCAGTAAAATGTGTTAAAACAGTCGTGAAAATAAAATAGTATGTTGTTGCTAGTCGTTACAAAAGTATCCGGAAGACCTTTCAACCATAGAAACCGGTTGCACAGGAAGTAAATTTCGAACTACGTAGTTTTTGCTATCAATTGAAACAATAACAAAGATTTATTTTCACTTCGCGAACAACGAAATGTAATAATCTAATTTTTTGGTTTATAAAGCAGGTTAAGAAGCGACTTCATTTACTGAAACAGTGGATTGAATTTTTTTCAGCTGCCAACATAATATTAGGCTTTTGACACAGTCTGAGATTTATTTGTTTCTCAAAGCACTTCCGCTTTATAGAACTATAGGTAGAAGTGAAAAAAGTCGTGAGACGGAGAATAGTCAACGGACGTTAGAACTAAAGCCTTGAGGTTGAGAAAATCCAAATCAACATAAAACACTTACCTGAGGAGGAAATCTTAGAAGAAGTGGAGGCAATAGTATTTAAGATGATAGCTTCATCCTGCACGAATCAACTTCAAAATGGAATACAATATTCGTGTGTTTGACTATAATGAGGGCAGAGTTGTAACCCAATTCCATGGCATAAATGTACTAAAACATCAGCATGTTGACATACACCAACTTCCTATCGGCGATCCTAGCTGGCGTATGTCGAAATCAATAGTCTTCCGTAACAATGTCATTTGACAGATAAGGGTATCCTCTTACATGCCTTTCTGACTGGTAACTTGGCGGACTAAGGGTCTGTTGACATTGTTGAGATAACGGTCAAGAGCTTCCCAGTCTCATCGGTAAAAGTGATCTTATAAACGTCAGCCAAACACGCCATTATTGAAGGCTAAAAGCAAGCCAGCGAAGGAGAGTATTTATTTCCGTCAGGTACTAAAATTATGTAGGCATAATCTTTGATGGATATTGATGGACAAGCAGTAATTTTTGATGGATATATATGATATGATACTGAGACCCAGGACTAGGTTTCTTTTAGTTCAATTTAATATATTTTTATGAAGGAGAAATCTGTAATTAGATAGCATCCCGTCCATTGTTTGCATATGGTAAAATAGGAAAAGGCTTTAAAAATTCGTTTCACTAGTTATTAAACAACTTCTTAATTTTCTACATATGCGGCTGAAACGGGAACGACTTCACTTATTTGCTCATAAGAACTAGCGTACCATGGCCTTTTCCGCCTGTCAAGGGGTGATTCGTATTGCATTGGGCTGTTCCATATTATATTGGTTACCCCCTATCGAGGAACCTGGAAATCCCACAGGGGTCGCTGTGTTTGTTGATTTTGACCCTGGAATGTCCACAGGGCCATTCATTTTACTCTGGAATTTCCACAGGGTATTCATTTGCAACTGTGGAATTTCCTCAGGCACACACATTTCCTCAGGATCAGCTTCAAATTTCCACAGAGTTGTACAAGAGTCTGGAAATAGGCAACTCATTCCTGTTTCGGGCATGGTATACAATTCTAGGCTTAAAGTCGGTACTAGAAAATTTCCGCATGGAATAAATCTATTATTATTAACATTTCTACGATGCCATCAAACGTACATATTCATGAAAAATGCGTCAGTGCAATACTAGCGTCCCAAGTACCAAGCAGTGTTATGGGTTGTCCTTGGATGTGGTAACGAGCAAATATTGCAGATTCACAAACACAAATCCTATTATCTTGAATGTTCTCTTTTCTGACACAAGCAATAATATATGAAATGATGGCGAGTGTGAATATTCTCATATAATTAAGGAGTATAAGTATAATAACTCCATGATATAATGTTGTCAGTTGTTTAACAAAATACATTTTAAAGATTTTTTGAGTCATTAATGCGCTTCTTCAGAACAATTTAGTTTTATTTCCGTGTAATGCTCTTCATGCAGTGCCAGCAGATGTAAGCCATCGATAGGAGTGTTAGCAAGGTGCATGGAAAGGTCACATCCCATTAATCGACCATACTAATGTCCACAGCCAATAAATAGCGGTCTTGACGCTTCTTTGTGATTAGAGCGCAAAGTAAATACTCTTAGCCAATCAGAAGCGAGACAAATTCACCAACTGACCAATCAGGGGACGAAGTACGTAACGATTCACGTAACAAAGAGTCACCGTGTGTTTCATTTTTCTTCGCGTTCTCATTGGCTGGTTAAACAAAGACCCAAGACTTGACAGTCATCTGAAATCCACTCTATGCAATGATGTCTATGCAAAGCATCAGCCAAGCGCCATGCGTTTTACATCAAGGGTATAGAAATCGGCATTCACCAATAGCCAACAATAACAAGATAGAAGTCGTGAAGGTAAATCTCGTCCTTCCAGATGACCGGCCATGCAGATAACTTATGAAAGCTTGGATCCGTGAAAATATAAAGAGAACAGTACGATCCTTCCTCCAGCAAATTTACAGCAATGTATGATTTTTGTTTTCCATTAACCTCAATATATTATATTTTTTCTGAAAGTCGTTCTTCGCAAAAGCATCTGATCCTGTTGAAATAGATGATCTCAGGAGTGATGTGTAGGGCAGTGAGTTGAAGATTTAACGGATACAATCTAATGATTCTTCCCAATCACTGACGAAATCCAAACACAAGACATTTTTGACTTGAAAAATCCATATTACAGCGCCATGATACCAAATATCGTCGTAATGTAGCTTGGCCACAATTTTTGAAGATCCATCAAATTCCTGGATGATCAGGTAGTAGTCCTGACAAGACTTAACGCGAATAAGTGAATTAGACGCCCAACCAAAGCGTTGTTCTATTTTGCATTGTTTATCCTTAAAACATCGAGACCATGCCAGGGCGTATCAGTTGAGCGATGTATATAAAGGTCATAAATGTCGATGTCAGCTCTCAATGAATCATAAAGCTTGCTTCGCGCAACGTTATAGCATACCTTATGACATATGGTCGTATGATTAAAAATCACGGGTTTATAAGTTTTTACTGCGCATTTAACGCGTCCAAAATCGCACACTCTACCATACCTCTCCTTAGGATAAACCACCAATAGCAATCCATTTAGACGTCACTATCTTTTTCAAACCAAATCCGAGTAGGGTGCTCCTTTTCGTTCTCTTCAAAGCGTTGCCATCGTCGTAAGATCGGTGAACCAGTCGGGAACTTCAGACTACGGCGAACGGATGGCGAGCGCGTAGGAGCAAGTGAAGAATTTGAGCCCCGATTTGAGCCGAGCTGGACATTCGCAAATCCCGGGAGACTGAAACGGCAACTGAAAAAATCAAACGGATGGGTATATTAGAATGGTATTATAACCCCTGGAACAAAGTGCATTAGTCAAAGAGTAAACGCCCAGCGCAAAACTTCAGTCGAACTAGAAGCTATAATAATGAAAAGCTTTCTATTGTTTTAGATGAATGGAATGGCGCGGCTCTGGCACGGTGTTTGCCCAGGAGGTTGTTCTCTCACGCATGGGAAACTTGGGAAGTGTTCGGAGTTCACATGGATAGCCATGGGAAATCCGAACGCTTCCAATTCTCCTACCATTGTAAATTCAGCTTTTACCATGAATGGGTTTCTACGGAAATTCCCTGTGACCCTGGTTTGCCGTACGCCTAATGGCTTAGAAACAAAGGAATTAAAACGCAATAAAGTGTAATAAGCTAAGTGTGTTCCTCCCCCTTCGTTCCACGGAAAGCCACTCTATCTTGTTTGATCGCCTAATCTTGTGAGTAACCGTCAGGTAAGCTGTCTGATCTAGTTGACTCAATCTAAAAACTGAACAGTCAAACGAACAATTTTAGCTGCCCAAGTTGGCGTCTAGTTTAGTTAGATCAGGAGTAAATGGGGCACAAATATACATTTAGAAGGGATTACTTTTATATAATCCCTTAAAAGCTCGTAGCTTTCTTGCGGGGCCCCAGGGCTTTTGAGATATTTAAAGATTTTACTTGCATATTCCCTTTGTTTTGTTACATCGCCTCCGGGACAATTATGTGGTGTTTTAAGCGCTACGTGTCCAAAACACAGTTCAAAACTCCTCATTTAGTCGCGCGAACCTGTTTGTTTGGTTTGTGGCAACCAGAGAGCTCGCGGCCAGCTTATCGTGTACCGCCACTCATAAGCACCCGAACCTGCTCCGATTTCGGACAAAAGTACGCTAGATAACGCTCCAAACACAACATCAGTTGTTCGGACATGTCGCTGTTATATTATGAGCCACAACTGCAAATAAATCTGAGCAAAATTGAGGCCCTTTATCCTTGAATATCATCGAAGGCTTTTTAAAAGCTGCTTCAGTTCATTCACAATGGGAATCAACAATGCGTACCCCAAAAGTGGCGAATCTACATCCAAGGAAAGTCTAAGTTTGCGTTTAGGGAATGGTTTCTTGTCTTTGATGTCCAGTAGCCAGTATGTCGTCCTGTTGCCTTTCCCCTACAGTAAAACAAAACAAAACTGTTCATATATGACAGAGGACTCCTGTGACGCTAAAATAACAGAATTTTACACAGCCGCTTAGTAGAAAATACAAGGAGAACACGCACAAAAGACAACGCCTAGATACTTGCTGCCACACAATTCAGGCCAGCCCCGACATTGCGACCATCTGGTCGCCAATGGCGACTAAATGTGGGGGCTTGGCGACCAAAATTTTAGAGCTAGACGCCAAATGGCACCCCATCCTTCTTAGTTCAGCTGAGAACCACGTTTATGTGGCGACTAAATTTTGCTTTGTGGCGACTAAAATTTTTGAATTAGTCGCCAATGGCACCTAACGAAAACAGTTACTGTCGGGCCGTGTCATGTCACCTGACCATTCATTTGAGTGGATACAATTGTACCATTTTACTTTTTTCACACACGACCGAGCGCATGCAAGTGTACAAATGAACAATGGGAACAATGGGAACCTTCCAAATGAATCGTCACGTGATCTGAACAGACCTTCCACCTGAGTGGGGGTCCTGTGGATTGTTTCCCCAACTGGAACTCATGCGAAACAATTTCTTTGTTTGGTCACATGAATATTAAAGAGCTTGCTCGTGCATTAAGGGAAAACAAAAGATTTCGTTCGCTTGAGTGCCAGTTGGGGAAGCAAACCACAGGACCCCCACTCAAGTGGAAAACGCCTATTGGGTCTGATAATATTTAACAATTATTCCTCGAGCCCGAATGGGCTCTGAGTTTTAAAGCCCATTAGGGCTATTATAGCCGAAAGGGCTTTGACTCAGAGGCCATGAGTCAAATCACACTTGTAGGTCAATTTGTATAACCAAAAAGTTTTCTGGTCTGGTCATTTGCCATTTTCTGGCTTTCACATCCGGCACTTTTTGGTACTAGTAGGCTATGACTTATAGCCTACCAGTAGCTCAACCAATCAGAACGCAGCATTGCCAATAGACCACTGGTGTGATATTACTAAATAGACTTACGCACTGCCTAAAAGCGGAGCTCCTAGTGATTATAGTAAACGAAAAAGTTAATAATAATAATAATAATAAGTATTTATATAGCGCATTTTCCTAATGTCCAAATGCGCTTTACATTCATTTAAAAATAACTATAAAATATGATGAAATTCGTTAAAAATCTTAATATTGAAATATAATATATTATAAAGCTAACTATGAATGAAAATAAACTGATTTAAAAAGGTGGGTCTTCAGCCGGCGTTTAAATTCAGGGACGGAAGTACTGCTCTTAATCTCGAGCGGTAGTTTATTCCAGAGATTAGGCGCGCACACCGAGAAAGCCCTCAAGCCGTACGATTTCAGCTTTGTGTGCCGGCTGTACTAATAAAAGATGGTCCGCAGACCTGAGCGCTCGCCTTGGTTGATACGGACTTATGAGCTCACGAAGGTATGTTGGAGCCATACCATGAATTGCCTTAAATGAATTGCCTTAAGCATGAATTGCCTGAAGTTATCAAGGTTTAGATGAGAGGAATAACATCTGTTTGACAACGCCTGGCGTACATTGGCAAGCGGTCTCACGTGACAAAACGAAATCCAAATAAAAATCAAACCTTCATGAAAACTTCTCCCCGTTCTTGGACTATAAATCCACCATGCTTGTCCAGGATCTTCTTTGTTTCACCACTGATGTGTATGCGCAAAGCTGAAAAAGCACAAAGCATTGCGAAAGGGATTCATTCATAGAACTATGGTGGCGTGGAAGTACAGGAATGCCCATTGTAAAATTCTACACTTAAAAAATAAAACACATCTACTGTGTTTGCACAGGCTAATGCAAGCCAAGATGTGGTTGGGAGAATTCGAGAGCTGGTCTCGTGTTTGCACTTGCTCGAGAATTCTCCCAACCACAGCCTGAGCAATGCTCTCTCGGCAAAAATCATAGCAGATTCAACGACAATATTAGCAATGTTGGCTTCCGCTTCCGAAATGAAAACCAAAATGGCGCTTGCATAATGACGTCATTTCAGTTCATCAATCGTAATGTCTGCAGAGTGACCTCACAAACTGCGCGCCAACACGATTTAGCTGCGTACTATTAGCCAATCAGAATCGAGATAGTGGCAATGGATGAATAATAATATAATATATTTATATATAATCACACCTTCCCCATGAGACTCCATTCTCGATGCAGTATTTACTGTGTCACCAAACAGACAATATCTTGGCATCGTATTACCAACTACTCCCGCTACCACCGGGCCTGAAGTTAGAAAGGAAAGCGTGCGTATTGGGCAGTCAAAAGAAAAAAATCCACACACCCTCTGTTGAGGACCCCAGTCACAGGTACCAACCCTGGAATTTGTTAATTTGAACCAGCCACCTGGAATTCCAGTGAATGTTTTCATGACCGGCCTGGAATTTGTGCTTACCCACCCTGGAATTTTGTATATTAAGAGTGCCCTCCCTGGAATTCTGAGCTCCATTTTGACCACCCACCTTGGAATTCCAGAGGTCCTAAACAGGGGGCGTGTGGATTTTAAATGCTACTGCCCATTGAACTGTACCATGGACCCAGATCCTCGAATGTCTCTTTGTCTAGTGACCAGCCAAAGCTCTGCGCGTCGAATGTCTCTTTGTTTAGAGACCAGCCACGCTCAGCGCCTCGAATGTATCTTTGTCTAGAGACCAGCCAAAGCTCTGCGCCTCGAATGTCTCTTTGTTTAGAGACCAGCCACGCTCAGCGCCTCGAATGTATCTTTGTTTAGAGACCAGCCAAAGCTCTGCGCCTCGAATGTCTCTTTGTTTAGTGACCAGCCACCGGCTCAGCGCCTGGAATGTCGCTTTAAAACAATGCGACGTTCGAGACTCTGGATCCAATTGCAGTAACTGCAGTAAATCCAACAAATTCCAATTTCAATTGCAACAAATCAGGAGCCCCTCACAAGGAACGGAAACCTTCAGCCTTGTTCTTCAGATATCTTTTTCACAGACCGAGTTATTTTACTGCGGTTTTCATAATTCTGCGAACCCTCACCATCGATTTCCAACCGTAAAACAGCCTTCTGGCTTCCATCAATCAAACTCCCGAGTCTTTTCGTCGTTACTCTTTGTGCTTTTTGATTGGCCAGCACGTAACCATTGCTGTGACAGGAAGCCATTTTAGCACTGCTTAGGCACTGGCCAATCAAAAAGCACAAAGAGTAACGTCGAAAAGGCTCGGGAGTTTGATTGACGGAAGCCAGAAGGCGGTTTTACGGTTCGAAATCGATGGCGAGAGTTCGCAGAATTACGAAAACCGCAGTAAGAATATAGTTTTTCTTTTGCAAACATCTGCTGAGGCAATCTCAACAGAAATTAAATGGCACTTGAAAAAAATTAATTAATAAAAAGGAATTAAATAATTCAACACAAAATGTTCTGGAATGAAACAAGTAGAGACGGGTTTCTGCCTAGCAAGCCATAGCGCTTGAATTGATGACTTACAAAAAAGGTGTGGAGGTTGGTAAAACCCAGCGAATCTTGGGCGAGATACAAGCATATGAAGTTCTCAAAATACACCAAAACGTGGCTTCTAGTGAAAATTCCACACAAAGTTCTGTCTTTGTGAGGTCCTATAACTGCTTAAGTAATGGTCTGTATAAGAACTAGGCAAGCCAACGGCAAAGCATGCTGGAATGCAATTAATTTCTATTGAAAATATAGGCAATTTCATTGGCTTAGACATGAAAATCAGTAAATTCACTATGCTAGAAAAACTTGTCTGAGGATTTTTAGGGATATATAAGCACATGTGGTACTCACAAACAGGATATGCAATTTGTAAAGAATTTGTACGCGGGGAACCTAGCGTAAAATGCTGATTCTCACTCCCTTGTTCTTCTTTAATCTGATTGGTCTAGAGACTTTTTGTTGCCATATGTTCTCAAAGCAAGTCGAAATCTATCAATTTTTCACTTTTATTATGTTACTAGTCATGATAACTTTCTGTGGTAAAAAAATAGGACATATCCTACGTGGGGAACCTTCAATGCCGTAGAAAAATGGAGGTTTGCCTAGTTCTTGCAAGGATGATTACTTAAATATTTCATCAAATTATATAAAATTTTCTGAAACTATGTATTCATGTAAATACGAAAAAAAATAATATGAACGACGTGGTCCCTACGACTTACCAGTGTGTATACCAATACGCAGCTTGAGTTTATAGTTCGGTTTATAACGGACCACAAACTCTGTCTGTACGGAGGCAAGCAGATGAAGCGCCATCCGGGATATCTCGACAGCATGCAGGGAGCCATTCCTAATGGGAAGTCCGCTGGCTACCATGTACGCATCGCCAATTGTTTCCACCTGCCGGCAGAAGGATGGCACTAAAGCACAATACCAAATATGGGTATTGGGTGACCGTTTAAAATAAAACACGACGAAAGGCATCTAATAATATAGCGAAAATGTAAATTAAAGAGCCGGCGTCAGCCGCCATTTTGGCAGCATAGCAACATACCAAGTCAGAGAAAGCATCCATTTCCATCGGCTGATTTAGAGAATATAGAGCAATGTTCTCGATTGAATTTGGTAAATCAAATCTGAAACTTGACTTTTAGATATTTAAGATATTTCTACACGTAAATTGTCTTCTTATATCGAACGAAAACAATAACAAAGGAGTGGCTGACACAGGCTCTTGAAAACTGTCTTTCCCTTTGAGCTCTAGCCTGAATTTTGAGCTGTCCCCTCATTCTTGACCGACTTTGCGAAATGAGGCGTGTAAATTCTTCACCACGTGATTTTCTTATGCATTATGTAATCACAGCCACGTGAAACCCGTTTTTACGTTTCCAAGACAACGCACACGCCTTCTTCAAGAGTTGTGGCATCTGGTTGTCTGGCTTTGGAGTTTTCGCAACTTTGTGCTTGGGGGAGCGTCGGTTGTCATGGAATCGTTCTCTTGCCATGTACGTCTTACTGAGAAACTCACCAATCAGATTCTACTGACTGATTTTGGTTAGGTTTAATATATAGATTTAGCCACTGGCTAAAGCGGAGCTCGTGGTTATAAATTTTTCTATGTGAATGAAAGGGATTCCCATGTGTACATGGTTTATATGGTTGCTTTAGAGTCGTCCCTTCACGAGATATTAATTTTTCCAAGCATAGATGACGTCATCGATGACGTTATATCACGTGACCACTTCATTTCGCTCATCTGGTGGTCTAGACTACACTACCCAAGTTTGGTTGTCTTAGAGTCTTCTCTTCACGAGATATTCATTTTTCAAGCATAGATGACGTCATCGATGACGTTATATCACGTGACCACTTCATTTCGCTTATCTGGTGGCCTAGACTACACTACCCAAGTTTGGTTCTTTTAGAGTCTTCCCTTCACGAGATATTAATTTTTCAAGCACAGATGACGTCATCGATGACGTCATATCACGTGACCACTTCATTTCGCTCATCTGGTGGTCTAGACTACACTACCCAAGTTTGGTTGTCTTAGAGTCTTCTCTTCACGAGATATTCATTTTTCAAGCATAGATGACATCATCGATGACGTCATATCACGTGACCACTTCATTTCGCTCATCTGGTGGCCTAGACTACACTACCCAAGTTTGGTTCTTTTAGAGTCTTCCCTTCACGAGATATTCATTTTTCAAGCATAGATGACGTCATATCACGTGACCATTTCATTTCGCTCATCTGGTGGTCTAGACTACACTACCCAAGTTTGGTTGTCTTAGAGTCTTCCCTTCACGAGATATTCATTTTTCAAGCATAGATGACGTCATCGATGACGTCATATCACGTGACCACTTAATTTCGCTCATCTGGTGGCCTAGACTACATGCACTACCCAAGTTTGGTTCTTTTAGAGTCTTCCCTTCACGAGATATTAATTTTTCAAGCATAGATGACGTCATCGATGACGCCATATCACGTGACCACTTCATTTCGCTCATCTGGTGGTGGTCTAGACTACACTACCCAAGTTTGGTTGTTTTAGAGTCTTCCCTTTATGGATATTCATTTTTTAAGCATAGATGACGTCATCGATGACGTCATATCACGTGACCACTTCATTTCGCTCACCTGGTGACCTAGACTACACTACCAAAGTTTGGTTGTCTTCCCATCACGAGATATTCATTTTTCAATCACTGATGACGTCACATCACGTGTCCGGGTTACAGCACCCCCCTTGTGGCATAGACAAAATATCCTAAGTATGGTTGTCTTAGAGTGTTCCCTTGAGGAGAAATAATTTTTCTTTGCATACCACAGGGTTCCCATGTGTACACGGACGACGGACGGACGGACGGACGGACGGACGGACGGCGTACGCTATAGGTTTAATACCAGAAAAATAAAGAAAAAATTATATCTCCCGAAGGGTAGCTTCTATAGAAGCCAAACTTGGACAAACCTTCAAAGACCATAAGAGGAACTCTATACCAAAGTCACGTGCCCTTACGTCATCAATGACGTCATCAAAAAGACCCATAATGCCCGTGACGTTCAAAAATCAACTCGATAGTATACTATACGTGTTTTTCTTAGGTATGGTGCTCTAGGCCCGCGCTGGAGCTCCGCTATTACGTAATGGATGCGCAAATCTCGATGTAAAGTCAGACGTCTCCTCTTGCAAAGTGAGGTACGATCGCATAGCGAAGGGACGGCTGAAATTCGGGCTATAGCTCCTACGTGGACTAATATATAGATTTAGCCACTGGCTAAAAGCGGAGCTCCCGGTTACATATTTTTCTGTGTTAATGAGACAAAAGGCAGCCATTGTACATAGCCTGACACCATTAGACCACGTGACCAAACACTACCACCCCCCCTTGCCACTTAGATGATTTCACCCAAGTTTGGTTCTCTGAGGTTCATCACTTCCCAATATTTATACGGCCTTTCCTGGTCTGATGACGTCATTGATGACGTCGTACCACGTGATCACACCGTTGCACCCCCCTTGCCACTTAAGGGTGTTAGGGGACTATTATTATCATACCAGAGCCTTCATGAGTCCATTACATCAGTATCAGATATGTTCCAAAAAAACCTAACGTTAACTAACTTATGGGGCACTGCTATATGTAACATAAGCACCTCCAGGTCATGCGAGCGCAGCATGAAACTAACCAAGCAAACAAAATCATAGAATCATTCACTAAAAATAGACACTTTTCTGACGCTGATTATTGAGGTGAGAGGAATAATTGTTTTAGTCAAATCACACTAGTGGATCAATTTGTATAGGCAAAAACATTTTCTGGTCTGATCATTTTCTGGTCTGATCACTTTTCGCTACTAGTAGGCTATAACTTATAGCCTAGTAGTTCAACCAATCAGAACGTAGCACGGACAATAGACCACTAGTGTGATTTGAGTTAGGCCGAATGGTCTATTCATCATAGCACATTCGGCCTTGAGGTCTAATTGTTAATTAGTCGAATTACACTAGAGGTCTATATTGTCATTGCTGTGTTCTGATTTGTTGAGCTACTAGTAGGCTATAGCGAAAAGTGTCAGGTTTGAAAGCCAGAAAAGGGCAAATTCGGCCTTTGGCCTCATGGGCTATTGACTCTTATTCGCGGGCTCGAGGAATAATTGTTAAGTAATGACTCTTGTTATTACCTTATAAACGTCGTACTCTCGGATGATGTCATCGAATAAGGTGTACAAGTCGTTCAACAAGCTAACAACCTACGATGGCAGATTTCATATAAGAGAAGGCAACCTACTATAACGTTCAGGCTTTCTAGTTTTCCTACGCTGATTGGCCGATCTGGAACGTTGGGGCACGCGCAGAAAGTTCTTTCAACGGATCTCTATGCATCAAACCTCGCGCATGCGTAAGTGGCTGCCACCACAGCCCCCCCCCCCCCCCCTACCATGGGAAATCCACTTTTTCCCATGGATGGGTTTCTGCAGAAATTCCCTGCACCATGGGGATGGACCTCATCGCCAAAGTTCACGATTACAATACCTGTAAGGGCGTACTGTCTGCCGAGAGCTCGGTGAAGCCCACGATATCACTGAAGTAAATAGTGACCTCGTGGAAACTCTCGGCTTCTACGGCTTTGCCTTTCTTGAGCTGATCCGTCACTGGGCTGTTGTAAACCATGACGAGGAAAAATAATTGCCATCAGAAAGGAATGTTTTTACACCATTTACACTTGCACGGTTTACACTTGCGATTTCTGTTGCATTTGTCGCGGCGATTTTTCTCACGCGAGTTGCAATTCCAACTCTGTGCTCTCTTTTCTTCAAATCGCATAAAGTTGCAAAGAGTTTTCGAACATGTTTGAAATCTCGAAGACATCACGCGACAAAAATCGCGGCAGATCGCGCTGAGTTGCACCTAGTTTACATTAGTGATTCTGTGTTGACGCGTACGTGCGAGAAAAATAGTCGCGAATGCTCGACAAAAATTGCAGCAAAAATAACAAGTGTAAACGGGCCTTAACGCGGCATCTTTGGCAACAATAAGGCACTTAGATTGTGTTTCATTGTTCAAGTTCGGGCTTATTTTTTGAGTATTGGAGAATCATCGCAAACCAATGGAATTGAAAATGAAAAGTTCTGAATATCAGAAAATGGAAAGTTGAGCTGATGAAAAGAATGCATTGCGTCTCAAAAAATTTCGGGATACGCCTCTGCTGCGTCAGTTATCCTTGACGAAAATTTATGACTCTACCAACAGTCACTAATCTACGCTTTGGAAACAGAAACCACTCCTAGACTAAATGGATTCTTACCGAGGTAGCATGCGTTCTAACAGAGCATCCGTTTTCTTCTTCTCCTCGATAAGTTGTCCTGTCTTCTCCATCACAAGCTCTTCTAAACTGTCAGCGTATTTTTCCATCATGTAACAATGTTGTCGAAGATATTGGTCTTCCTGTGGCGAGATGGGTAAAATCATGTATGTCAGGAACTCCAACACGAGCTTGGAATGCAGATCAGTCCTTTTATAATAGTAAAGAGTTTCGCGTCTTTAACAGTGCAAGGTCAACCGTGTCTCGGATAAACAAAGGCTACAACTGGGAAATAAAGTACTGTCAATCGCGCATCTCCCTCGAAATTAAAAATTATTGGATTGAAGAGAGAAATAGCATTAGCAAACGGCTTAGTCCTTGTACATACAAAAACGTTTACCAGCGTTTGCTCAGATGAAACAAACTCCTCCCCCTAAAAAATGATAATTATAAGATAAACATAAACATAACACAAGTACAAAAGAGAAGAGTTAGGGAAGAGGAATAAATTATCAAAATTAGCGGCGCAATTTTAGAGTGAAACAAAGACAAAACACATATTTCTTACATGCCGTTATTCAATAATATCTTGTTCATAATCTTCTTGATCTCGCTAAAATCAGGTCGGGCCTCTGGACTCTCCTCCCAACATTGTTTCATCAGTTCTCTCAGCTCTTCTACACCAGCGATCAGAACAGGTACGGTAGGGCGGAATGGCGGAAATTCTACATTCTGAACGCGCTGGATGATTTCTGAAGAAGAAGAGAAAATGTAAGTGGTGGACACCGTCATTACTGGCAACAAAACATATGACAAACATATGACTAATATATGAAACATATATTAAAAGCAATATGACATACCAAATACACATGAAAAATATACAAAATGGACAAAATCATATGTTAGTAAATTATCCAATTGTTATGCAAACAATTTCAGGTTTGTCATATATGACCCAAATATTTGTCATGCGCAATTCATTGCCGTTGCTTCCTCACATCTCTGTCTTATTTGGTTGTAATGACGTCACAGTCATGTGTTTCGTGCTGGCACGTCACATCAAATATGAAATGGGCAACTGACATATGAAATGGACAACTTCATTATATGTTTGAAATTCAATACAAAACTCGACAAACTTATGACAACTATATAACAAATGTAGGAATAAAATTGGAAATCATATGTTTGTCGCATGTTTGATTTCCAGTAGTGCTGAATGGAATTACCAGAACGTGCCCCGCGCTCTTGGGCGGACGACGAGCAAGAGCCTCTGGACCGAATACAAACCCTCCAGATTGCGTTATAGATTTGAAGTACTAAGGATTTGCCTTTGAAACGCGCGAAATTCAAAATAAATTGGAAGAAAGACCCAAATACTAACATTTACAGTTGCTTGGTGAAAATTCCTACCAATCCGTTAAACGCGAAGTCATAGGATCGTGGTAGATATTGTATCAACACGTGACAATATCACTCGCGCTGCGCGCCTGTGCATACAACACTGCCACACATATTGCAAGTGGCCATAAAAGCATAAAAGCATTTGCGTACCGCACCATTTCTGAGCATATCTCGCTGCATCCACAGTAACTCATCCCTTTGCTTATGCATATTATTGAGCTAAAATTGAATGTTTTGACTTTACTTACCTTTCGGCTCTATGTAGTTAGCACTGTAAGGTTCTTCTCTGGTGTGGAACTCCTGAAGAATGATGGCAAAACTGTACACATCTCCTTTTTGTGTTCCTCGCACAGGCCGAGAGGGGAGCCGTAAGATCTCTGGAGCAACCCAGAACAAATCTATAGTAGAGGAGCAGATTACGTATGAATATAAAAAGGCACGAAACACGAAGTGTGGCCGTCACGACACGGAGCCCTTCCTTTTCGTGAAAATTCAGCCAATCAAATCACGCGAAATGACTGATCAACCAATCAAAACACTTAGACACGGCACGTGACAATACCGTTATGGCGTGGAATCAGAACGGAATCCCAGCCTTCTCATGAACTTCAGCCAATCAAATCACGCGAAATGACTGATCAGCCAATCAAAATGCTTGACAGGACATGTGACAATGCCCGTTACGGCGTGGACACGGCACCGAACGCACCGTAATGTTTCAGTCATACGAAATTTGTTCTAATAGCAAGATCTTGATTTTCAATAAGTTGGGACGAAGGTTGAACACCTGAGTTAGTGCTTCACATCCACCCTAATGCGTTTCCAAAAGTATTCGTTTTCAAGTAGTGCTATACATAACTATAAGGCCCTGTCCACACTAACGCGTTTTCAAAAGTATTCGTTTTCAAACTTATACGGATTCGCAGCGTGTTAGTGTGGACGGGAGGTTTGGCTCCAAACAAGCGATTAGTTTTTATTTGATGTGACGTGTGCAAGGACAGTCTCAAATTAATGGTACAGTTGACGTTATCGTTTTTATTTTTATCCGGATTCGACCGTCCACACTAAAACGATATGTATACGGATTCGTTTTTATTCACTTTCGAGAGCGTTTTCAAACTGATACGGATTCGATGAAAACGATCAGCGTGCTAGTGTGGACGGAAGGCCTAAACGCAACAAAAAGTATACGGATTCAAACGAAAACGCGTTAGTATGGACGGGGTCTAAGCCTAGATAAATGGCATTTAGATCTATGAGTGTTTTGTAAATGCTATAGAAGGTGGCTTTACAGCCTGTGTCGCGGACAGTGCTGTCTCGAAAGAAAGGCGCGGAATTGGGTATCCACTGACTTGGTGGATACTAAATAATAAATATATACACATCACCTTTGAAGTAATCTCTCTCAGAGGGGTAGGTCTTTGTCTGCTTGGATCTAAATGTTGACAGTCCGCAATCTGTAATCTTTAAAACCCAACGGCTGTCCACCAAACAGTTGGAAGACTTTAAGTTGCCATGAGATTTGATATCCGTATTTTGTATGAACACCATGCCCTGAAAAATATAGACATTGTCCAGTTTATTCAAAGAGAAAGGATTTCCTTGAAGGTGCTTGATGCCGTCCCTAATGTTAAATAATGGGCCTACATTGGCTGATTGCATTTTTAAACCGCACGGGGGGGGGGGGGGGGGGGGGGGGGGGGGGGGGTAAAACAGGTGACTCTCCAGGAGCATTTTATCCAAAAATAGATTTTCCAGGGGTAGTTTGTCGGAAAAATTCAAGAAAATTCAAGGGAGGGGAAAAAAAACAAGGTGCGGTTTTGAAAAGTGCCGCGGCACGGTGAGGCGAGGCAGGGTCGCCTGCAGGCCTGCTGTGTAGATACGGAACCTCGCCTTCTCGGCTTCGTGACTTCAACACGACTTTCCGCCAACTATCGACACGATAAATCAAGAGACCACCAATCAAATTATATGGTCGCGGCAGAACATTAAGGTCCTTAGAACGAGAGCCAAACTAATTTGGGAAGTCGCGGCGCGGTCACGGCATAACATTGTCGTGACACTTTTCACAGTCATACGAAATCCGTTCTATTGGCAAGTCGAGACGGCTCACTCTAAGGGGCCGACCATTTAACTTTTAAAGGAGATGGGGCGTTTTGGAGTGAGCCGGATTTTTTTCAGAGGCATTTGGCGTGCAATAATTTTTCTGAAGTTGACTATTTTTTTTTTTCTTGAAACAAAGGATGCTAGATCTTTTTTGGGGATATTCTTTTAAAAAAAGACCACCCCTCCCCTCAAAAGTCAAATGGTCGGCCCCTTAGTGTAATCTGTTGTAAAATAACACACAATCAAACTCACCCTTACAATATCTGATACCAAAGAAGCTGTGAACATGTGATCTAACTTCACCTCTTTATTCTGTAAGATATTCTAAAATAACAAATTCAGGTTTTGAATAGCTGAATTATTTTAAGGAATTTCTTCGAAATACACGGTGGGAGGGGTGGGCGGGGGTAGTAAATGCGCGCAGTAAGGAGGCAACAGGGGCAATGACTTTAATTGGACATATGGATACAAGAGGATGCACGCCTGTAAAATAACAACAAACTGTTCATGCACGCAGTTAATGTCCTAAAAAATACAGGAAATGGTCTACTTGGTATCTATAGGTCCCAAAATTTCGTCCTGATCTAAAGGGGGAGATGGGGGTGGGCTATCATTATTATAAAAGTTGCCTAAAGGGGTTTTGAGGTTTTTATTGATACTTGGAGGGGGGTCAAGAGGTTTTTGGGGCTGTATGAAATATCGTGCCAGCCCCCCCCTGGTATAAATAATGAATGCTCCCTAAAACAGTCCGAACAAAAAGAAAAGCAGACCCAGACTCCCACCACGCTTAGGATCTTACCTTACCCAAAGCCTAACCTCTTGCACGTGGGGCATACCTCAAGACTCCCTTTGCGGCAGTACTGTGTCACTATGCATACATTCGGGGAGATCCCACTATCCTTTGTGTGCATGTGACAAAAATATGTGCTAACCTTTGAAACAGCAATTGGGGAAACCTCTTGCACGTGGGACATACCTCAAGGCTCCCTTTGGGGCAATACTGTGTCACTATGCATATATTCGGGGACTCCACACAAGCGCCGATGAACTGTGCCATGTTGTCGTGCCGTAGGTCCCTCATCTAAGAACCACGAGAATAAAAATACAGTAACTATTTCTAACATTGATTTATAACTTGGAAGGCACTGCCTAAAAAGGGGGTTATAGTATGACTTAACAGAAGGCACTGCCTAAAAGAGGAGTCATTGTCCAGGGGATACTCCCTCATATATGGTATACGGACGGGTATGTGCCGCCATATAGGGTATGGTTTTTGAACTCTTGAGGTCTGCGGTAGGGTATCGTTTTACGCTTAATCATTGGTACTGATTGGGTATGTTTGGCTACCCTACAAACAAATTTCGATCAATGTTGTGTGCCGCATTTAGTGATAGACAGTTAATTTTAAAACCCTTACATGATTAACAAAATTGTGCTTTGATCGAGACCAAGTGGATCACCATGGTGACTAACTTTAGGTCTGCGGTAGGGTATGCAATAATGACTGTAGGTCAATGGTAGGGTATAAAAAACGAAGATATTGTTCTCTGATAGGGTCAGGTTTTAGAGACCTTGGCGGCACACCCCTACCTACAAATCAGTAGAGTACCCCTCCAACGCCCTCCCCCCCCCCCACCCCTCCCGGTCATAGTATGACTTGACCCGCTACCTAAAAAACGGTGATAATATGAAAAAGACGCCATTTGAAATAATGAAGCTAAGATATATCCCAGAAGCTATCGACAGATAGTGTGTAGACTCATTTGTCACGACGACAAGTTGCTACAATATTCCTCAAAAATTGCTCGAAAAATTGTTTTAGCAAAATTTACAAAAGTTGCTGTTTTTCTCGTAAAGTTACCTGAATTCCTTTTAAAAATTCGTCATATTTTGGTATCTCTGTCAAAATCACATCAGTGATAAGGTGAAGTCACGTACTGCAAATTGAGCTTACTTTTTCTCTTAATACACTACTATAGAGAATATATGACTTTATTGAAGTCTCAATCTTATAGCCGTGCACAGGTGCACTACTAATCGGGGAGACCATAAGTACTGTTACTTTAACATTTTCTAGAATCTCCACATTTATTTTTTCAGCGGTCCGGTATCCATCAAATCGCGCGCTCTGATTGGCACGCGAGCGGGCCGGAATCCTACGATCCGGACCCGGGTCCGGATGAATCGCGCGCGCGCTAATTTCTGTGAAGTTTTATGCTGTTTCAGTGAAAGCAAAAAAATAAATATATTATTTACCGGCTTGGGGTCGGTCCAGATCGTGAAATACCGTGACCTCGGCCTTGAAAATACTGACCTCGACCTCCGGTCTCGGTCAGTATTTTCAAGACCTCGGTCACGGTATTTCACGATCCGGACCTCCCAGCCGGTAAATAATATATATATATATCTAAAGCTGGGAGACCTAGGGAGATTAGATGACACGCCAAATTTAGCCTTAGCGCGTCAACTTGTTTCGTTTACCAAACTTAAATTACTCAAGCTAACAAAAAATGTTTTTGTGTGTGAAACGTTGCCGAGACAATTGTGACTTAGCCTACCCAGGGTCATAATAATACATTTAATATGTAAATTCTGTGTAAATCTGAAGCTGATAGCATGTTCTCGACTACCCTGGGGACCAGAGGCTGAAACTCTGATGTACGCAGTTTGAGAAGTAATTTGACGTATTTGAGGTAGTTGATTTACTTGTCTGATTGGAAAGCTTTTCAACTGATGAGAAACCTTTGAAACTAGTCAACATGAAACATTTGAAGTTCGTATCTTGCTCAGAAGAAAAGTTACAGGGTAATGAAATCTCGAAATTTTACAGAGGTTTGTATGACTAAGGGCCACAGTGTGGCCCTTAGCCATAGAAACGCCTGTAAAAAGAAATCACGTATTCGCGGGCTCATAACTTCGCTCCTAAACAGGCTACAACCCCCAAACTTGGCAATTTGACTACTTTCAGAGAGATCTTTCATCGGTTCAAAAAGTTTTCCAATCAGACAAATACAAAATTACGTCGAATCGGTCTATTGGAACTGAGCACAAGCCTTTAAACATTATGCTTGGTTTTATTTATTTTTTCTCAGCTGGCTGCAGAGATTGGAAGACGTAGATCAATGGAATACAATTTCGGAATCAAAGGGGAAAAAATGATTTATTGAAAAACATAGTTTTAACAAACAAAGCTTTAGAAAAGCTTAAAACGAATAATACATCAAATTATGCGGACATCTGGCTTTACTAAGAGCTACAACGTTTTACTCGCAAATGCAGTTCAGATCACAAGGGCTTGGTAAGTCATGTTAAATTGTTACTCCATAAGAGCATCTTACAATTAATTTTTTGAAACATTAAGCATCAAAAAGTACATTTATAGTGAACAAAACGTGACGAAACTGACAGAAACCCTGGTAGCCGAACAAAGTCCACGGAGGCTTTGTACACGCATTATTATTTTTTTGGCCAAATAACTTCTTCTGACGTTTGGAGCGTAAGCCCTTCGACGGAGCAAAGAGGAACATCAGTTCTCCACGGCGTTTAACATAATTTCAACCTTCGAGTATCATTGTCCAAGATGTGCACACTATAGAATACACTATACTATACAAATTGAAACCCTTTTTTTTTACCCATTCTATATTTCTTTGCAAGCATCTGCCAGGAACAGAGTTTTGAAAATATAAATTTCATATCGAGTGGCTACAGTAAAAATTGCTTCATTCACAAACAAAAGAATACACATTAACTGCGTTACAAAACGCACAAGAAATAGTTTATCCGAAAAAGGCCCGCTGCCTGTCAAATTGAATTGAGTAGCGATTGCTCCAGTTCAGTTCAGTTCAGTTTATTAGCACATATTATATTACATTACAAACAAGGTTATACACTACAAAAAGAAAACAGCTATAATAAAGATTTATAATACAAAGAAACAAAAGCAAAGTGCGTAGTGACCATAGTAGCGCATGGCTTTCGAGATGGTCACTACCACTGAAAATAGAGAGACTATCCGTTATCGCGCTTCAAACAAAATATAACTTCTCTGGCCTCGTAGAATTAAGTTCCTACAAATGTGAGCTGAGTGGTGATCAAGGTTCCCATAGCAACAGAACGCACTCCTCTCTAAATTAAAATCAAAAAATAAATAAATAAATTAATTAAAATCTGTATCTAAAAAAGCCCACATATATTTGAAACATTTTACAATCAAGTACAAGCAAACCCGAATCGAACAAAACTGTATAGTATATAGACAAAATATATTATACACGCTTCAACAACTAAACCGAAATTAGGTGTGTAAATACATTTACAGACATGCAATGCCTTCGCTCAAGAGCAGTCTTTATGTTTACAATCAATAGGCATTCTAAGGCACCCAATATATGATTCACAAAAACATTGAAATTTCAACGTTACCCTTATAGGTTTGTTCTTTTTACAGAATATTTACAGGTGTGCAGGATCCTAACAATTTAAGGATTTCTTATCAAGTCCATAGCCATGATTAAAAGTTTCTTTGAAGCCTTTCGCAGCTTGTCACTTCTCAAGAAGTAGACAAATGGGTTAAGACTCTGGCTCATCATGAAAAGCATAGTGCTCAAAGGTCGTAGTGCCCCGACGACAGAGCTGGGATCGGTGTGTCCTCTCACTTTAATGTAAGATCGAAGAACTGTGATAGGAATGTAGCAGACGGCAAACGTTAACGCAGTTATTAGCAGGGTCTTGAGAGCTTTGCGCTCGTGGGTGATTTGCATCTCGGGTGGTACCTCATAACCTCGCTTTCTATTGCCACGGCATGTCTATGCGAAATCTTGTAGATTCGGGAGTGGTAGTAGATCATGAACATCCAAGCTGCTGTAAGGTGAAATATGAAGAGGAACCGAATGTTTGGATGAAATAGAACTCCAAATACACATAGCAGCGACATGGCGACACTGAAGAGCCACACGGTTGCTATGGCCAGGGACGTGCTGCGAATGGTGACAGAAGTGGGATATCGAAGCGGATGCATGATGGCGAGAAATCGATCCCGCGTCGCTAGAGACAGTGTACTGACGCTAGTAATGATACACATGAATGAAACGATGTCTACAAAAATTCTTGCATTCGTTGTGCAGACGACCTTGTCTAGGTAAACCAATGCGATGTAATGAGACGCAGTGTTGGAGCCTTGCATAACGACTGCTCCTACGAAGTCCGAAGCCGCGAGGTTCGCAAGCAGCAAGTTGGCTGGGACGTGTAGATCTTGAATGACCGATATTGTGAGGAAAACCAATGCATTTCCAAAGACTGAAACCATCAGCAGGATTGTGTTTGCGGCTGTCAGAGTTACAGCCAGGGCAAAATGATGCTTCGAGAAGTCTTGGTAATATTCTATGCCATCTTCATCAGGAATTTTTAATGATGTCGGCAAATACTTTCTCACAATTTTGATAACTGTTGTTTGCGAGAAGCGAGAGAGAACTCAAAGCCATGCTGTACACCTTCTCGCCAACTCCAAACACGCAATTCTCTCTAAGGGCGCAGAACCTTAGTTACACCTGCTTTAAGCCCAATTTTAATAAGAACTGCCAGGAAAAAGTAGTTTTGCAAAGTCATCTGTAAAAGATTACTTCCAACAATTGGCACTAATTCAGAAACAAAGGCAAATGGGAAAATGGGAAAGACGTCAAACACCTCTTAAAGCAAAATTTAGAGGAAATTAAACTTCCTCAGTATAGATAATAATTATAGATAAAGGTCATTTTAAAAAAGAGTCAGTAATGGTCTTGATCTTGTAGCGAATTTTCCTGCCAAATGGACAACTGAATGTGGGTGAGATTAAATTGATAGAGGCTCACGGACAAATTCTATCGTTTAGGAGGATCTGTTGTTGCAGTTTTATAAAATGCTACTGATTTCACGAATTCTAGTGGGTGTTGCGTAGTTACAGCTGAAATCGTTGCATCGCGACCACCCTCTTTCAAAAAAGTCCCACTTTTGCAATGCACTTCCGTTCCGTCCATCAAACGTTGCTAGGTAACCGCTAAAATGTTCCCTCGTTTTTCATCGCCTACGATGAAAAAACTCTGCAAAGGGGGATCTTGCGGACCGAAAATCCATTAGAAGTTGGCTCTAAGCTGTATTTTGGCAGTCAATATACACATTTGAAAAAGTAGATTTCGGGATTGATGTTCCAAAGCTGTATAACGGGACACGAATAAACTCAGTCGTGACTCGGAGAGCACAAAACTACTAGCTTCGATCCGAGAGACTTCCGAGACTTGGATGGAAAGCATTATACGAATTACAGTTAGACATGCCACAAGTCGACCTCTTCAAATGGTCACTAATTACGAGCGAAGCAAGCCGAAATGAGTTGCAATGCGACGAGAAGCGAGCGAAGAGAAATTACTATTACAACTTGCAAATGTACGCAAACTGGCAATATGAAAATACGTATTGTTTGACCGGAAAATGATTGATTCTTGAGATAAAACAATTGTGTCACTCGTCTGTTGCATTTGTTATCTTTCAGCTAGCGGACTGTGAAGGAAAATACCCTCGACTTTGAGACCACGACGATTTCCAAGAAACTATTATAACCGCGCGTGACCGTAGCAGTGATAGCAGTAGAATCTTCTTGATCGCTCCACGCACTCGCGCCTCGTCAAGTTGCGACTCATTTCGACTCGGAATTAGCGACCTTCGAAGTCCAAGAAGTAATTATTTTCAATGTTGCAAGTCTAACTGCAATACTTTTCATCAAAGTCTCGGATCGAAGCTCGTACTGTAGTTTTGTGCTGTCAAGGACCGGTTTAGTTTGTGTCAAGTCACGACTGAGTTTATTCGTGTCCCGCTTCATAATACAGCTTTGGTACATCAATCCCGAAATCTACCCTTTCAAACATGTACATTGACTGCCAAAATACAGCTTGGATCAAATTTATTATGGACTTTCGGTCTGCAAGCTCCCCCTTCGCAGAGTTTCTTCGTCGTAGGCGATCGAGGGAGCCAAGGAGGAAATTACCTAGCAACCGTTTGATTGACGGAACGGAAGTGCATTGTAAAGTGGGACTTTTTGAAAGAGGGTGGTCGCGATGCAACGATTTCAGCTGTAAATCAAGAGAAAACGTGAGCTAAAGGTGGTTTTGCCCCAATGATTTAACGGAACCAACTGAACTAATTTTGAGCTACACCATTGTATTTTTAAAGATTAAAGTGTCAGAACGACTAAATTTGAATGAATGTTTAAAAAAAAAATATGGGGCTAATATACTGTTCAATACCTTGGAAATTAACAGAGTTGTGTGTTTTTTAGCGTTGATGTTCGGTTCATCTGAGGCCGCCATTAATATATAGATTTAGGCAATGCCTAAAAGCGTATAAGCAATATCGTGAGATATTGACTTCTCTAGTTTTGATGACGTCATCGATGACGTCATGCCGCGTGACCTTGGTGGTGCATCCCCCTTGCCTCCAAGATAACTTTACCCAAGTTTGGTCACCTAGCGATGTTACCTTCTTGAAATATTGACTTCTAGTTTGATGACGTCATCGATGACGTCATGCCACGTGACCTTGGTGGTGCACCCCCCTTGCCTCCAAGATAACATTACCAAAGTTTGGTCACCTAGCGATGTTACCTTCTTGAAATATTGACATCTCTAGTTTTGATGACGTCATCCCACTTGACCTTGGTGGTGCACCTCCGTTACCTCTAGATAACTTTACCCAAGTTTGGTCACCTAGCGATGTTATCTTCGTGAGATATTGACTTCTCTAGTTTTGATGACGTCATCGATGACGTCATGCCGCGTGACCTTGTGGTGCACCCTCCTTGCCTCCAGGATAACTTTACCCAAGTTTGGTCACCTAGCGAGTTACCTTCTTGAAATATTGACTTCTCTAGTTTTGATGACATCATCGATGACGTCATCCACTTGACCTTGGTGGTGCACCCCCTTACCTCCAAGATAATTTTACCCAAGTTTGGTCACCTAACGATGTTGCCTTCTTGAGATATTGACTTTTCTAGTTTTGATGACGTCATCGATGACCTCATGCCGCGTGACCTAGGTGGTGCACCCCCCTTGCTTCTAACATAACTTTAATTAACCCATGTTGGTCAACTAGCGCCGCCGTGCCGGAGCTCCGTTAAAACTAAACACGAAGGCGACAAAATAGAAGCACCGCGCGCGTGTGCGTTCTTGCCTATTTTCCCGCCTGAAATTGGGATGCCTGTGTGCCGGGCGGACACACAGACACACGCACACACGGAATTACACTATACGTTTTATTCAGGAATGAAAAGAAAAAAATCATATTTCCAGAAGGAAAGCTCTAATAACGACCAAACTGGCAAAAGTTGTCTTTAGATTCATACCTGTCTATTGTCAAAGTCACGTGACATGACGTCACTGTTTACGTCATTGAAATTGACAGAAACCTCTGAACCACTCAAAAGCGACTTGATGGTTATACGTCTGAATTCTGATACCACTTTTCCTTATGTATGGTGCTCCGCTCAGGAGCTCCGCTATAAAGATCGTACCGGAAGTCAATCTTGGAAAGGCATCGAGCCCACACTCCGTATCAGCGGCAAACCGTATGTAAATTACGCATTTATGTCTCACACTTGAAAATCACACTCGAGAATTGTAATCTATAAATATGAATAGCTCCTATTCAAGCTCAAGTCCTCAAAACCTGCTTTCACGCGGAATTTTCAGGGAGATCGTTTTGAGTGTGTGACGTCTTGAGTGTGTGACGTCATTTTACATCCGGTTGCACCAGCCGAACTCATTTCATTTCCGGTACGCTTTTCAAGATGGCGGGCGATGGCCAAATTCCTTATCGGGCTATGATCAAAAACGACTTTCACCACATTATTACTAGATACTTCTTCTTTAATATTTTCCACATGAAAGAAATTATACGTTTCTGGTCGTTCCGGCACTTTAAATGCAGGTTTTTCAAAATGTTGGAATTCTTGGGAGCAGAAGGCATATTAGCCTTTTGTAAATTTGTAAATTATTTTCTGTAATTAAGCGTCGCGCCAAGCGCAATTTTTGTTCTTTATTTCAAATATTCTAAGTAAGTTTTATTCGCTGCCCCTTATTGATTTGCAGAACGTAGCAATTTCCACCTCTAGCTCTGGTTCTTTCTGTTGCTTATTCAAATGAGCCAAAATGTAAAACAATGACATCACAAAATATCCGCCTATTTCGATATGAAAGTCATGCAATTTCAAATACTTTTGGTGCAGACCAAATCTTCTGAACTAGTAGAATAGTGTATCCAGTGCATACAAAAGACTGTTTGGAAATTTAAGTACTCTAATATGATGAAAAATACTTACAGACCTTTGTCGGCTTTGGCAAGTCGACAATTGTTTCCGAAATTTTCTTGATATGCCATGAGAGATTTGCTTACAAACATGCTCATGCGGGTATATTGAACAAAACTGTCGAGACGAAGATCAGTTTTCGTGCTTCATTGTCATAGATACAAATATATCCTGTCTCTCAAAAGAAATATGGCGAAATGAGCGTCGTGCAATCTCAAAGTACCAATTTCAAATCCATAATCTAAAAATAGAATATTCTAGATGGAGTAGATGGAGACTCCCGTTGATGGGCTCCTGATGTAACGATACTGATTTTGATAGAGACAACGACGATGATGAAGTAAAGTAAAGTGAAGCGCAGTTAAGTGAAGTGCAGCAAAGCAAATACATTTTAAGTCAGCTTTACCCCTTTTCTCTTATCAGAGCTCCAAGTGAAATGAATTCAAAACTATAAGCAATTACTCAGAACAGAGAAAAGTCGATACGGTTGGTCGGACCGGTCAGGTGTTCAAACTGAGGAATGTACGCACAGTGTGCCGTGCACTAATACAGTCTCCACCGAGCCGTAACTTAATCGTATCTCTTATCAGGCTCTGATGCTGACGATAATGATGATGGCGATGATGATTACTGCATCTTTAATGACCCCAATACTACCCCTCGAGAATTACTTCAACACTGTATCCTCAAGCTCAAAGCTCGAGCTCAAAGCAGTGCCATTCGATACCTGCTTTAACTCCATAAGGACGGTACGTGTAAGGTCCACACTCTTCTTGGCAAGGCGCTTTACAGCCACGAGATTACCCTAAGAAAAACAATATATACAACATCATACTACAATATTTTTATACTCTAACATACTGAACGAGTATAAAATAGAGAATAATACACGGGCGAGCGGAGATATGGAATTTATCTTCGAGTGTTCACATTGATATCGAACGAGTGAGCGCACAGCGAAAATGTGAACACGAGAAGATAAATTCCATATCTCCAAGTGTCCATGTATTATTCTGTTGAAACACCGTCATGCTCCACGGAAGCGCCTTATATTGACACGGGAGAAGACATCTGATTGGCTGATATTTTCACATGTAAAAATATCGGTTTTTCTAAGTGGCAGAAATCCCTGTAAAATACTGACGTTTACATAATAAATAGAATTTAAAGGGCTGATGGTTGATTGATAGGTTGATCTTACCTTGTAAATTCCTATTGTAGTTTGTTTGAACAAGTCACTGTCATAACCGTCTTCTCCATCTAGTAATGGCTCCAGAGCAATTCCATTCTCCTTCTTCAAGCAATAAAAGAAGCCGTTAGTGAGTGCACAATATAGCAGGTTGTCAGTTTGCTGTACAGCAATGTGTCTGCCCGCCTGATGTCTTTGTCTGTGTCTGTTGCATGTCTTGTCTGTATATCTGTTTTTTGCCTGTCTGCTTGTCTGTCTGCCTGTCATCCTGTCTGTCTGTCAACTTGCCTTTCTATCTGTTATTCTGTCTGTCTGCTTCGTGTGACTGCTTTTCTGTCTGTCTGACTATCTGTCTGCCTGCCTGCCTACTTGCTTGCCTGCCTGTCTTTCGGCCTGTCATTTTGTCTGTCTGTCTTTCAGTCATTCTTGCTGCCTGTTTTGTCTGTACGTGTTTTTTACCTGCCCGTCTGTCCGTTTGTCTGTTCGTATTTCTTGTCGTAAGTATCCGTCGTACGACTTCAATATAAGGATGTCCAACTACGAGGCACTCATACCCACTTAGGAGGCTCCCATGTCCAAATACGATGTTTATTGGCATTTATACACATTGCTTCGTTCTATTGTAAGTTTATAATCCAAATGACATGCGCGATTGATCCAACATGGATTGGAGCGATATGATTGCATGAATACTCCTGGACGCTCTTTAGGGGATAAAGGTCGGGGCATGGTTTAAGATTATTTGGAATACATGTTCAATAATACAACGAGGCAACGTGTATAAATGCAAATGAAGCTCGTATTAGGCAGTCGCAAAAAAAATTGCCCCCTCCCTGTTGAGGACCCCAGTCACAGCTATCCACCCTAGTTTTTTTTATTTGAACCACCCACCCTGGAATTCCAGTGATTTTCTCATGACCACCCTGGTAATTGCGCTTACCCACCCTGGAATTTCGTATTTTACGGGTGACCAAACTGGAATTCCAAGCTCTACTTTGACCACCCACCCTGGAATTCCAAGCTCCATTTTGGCCACCCACCCTGGAATTCAAGAGGTCCTCGACAGGGGGGGTGCAATTTTTTTTTGCGACTGCCCATTTGAACATGAGCGCTTTCTATGTGGACATGAGAGCATCCTATGTGGACATGAGAGCATCGTATTTGGACATGAGAGCATCGTATTTGGACATAAGAGCCTCGTATTTGGACATGAGAGCCTCGTATTTGGACATGAGAGCATCGTATTTGGACATGAGAGCATCGTATTTGGACATGAGAGCATCGTATTTGGACATGAGAGCATCGTATTTGGACATGAGAGCATCGTATTTGGACATGAGAGCATCGTATTTGGACATGAGAGCATCGTATTTGGACATAAGAGCATCGTATTTGGACATGAGAGCATCGTATTTGGACATAAGAGCCTCGTATTTGGACATGAGAGCATCGTATTTGGACATAAGAGCATCGTATTTGGACATGAGAGCATCGTATTTGGACATGAGAGCATCGTATTTGGACATAAGAGCATCGTATTTGGACATGAGAGCATCGTATTTGGACATAAGAGCATCGTATTTGGACATGAGAGCATCGTATTTGGACATGAGAGCATCGTATTTGGACATGAGAGCATCGTATTTGGACAAGAGAGCATCGTATTTTGGACATGAGAGCATCGTATTTGGACATGAGAGCATCGTATTTGGACATGAGAGCATCGTATTTGGACATGAGAGCATCGTGTTTGGACATGAGAGCATCGTATTTGGACATGAGAGCATCGTATTTGGACATAGAGCATCGTATTTGGACATGAGAGCATCGTATTTGGACATGAGAGCATCGTATTTGGACATGAGAGCATCGTATTTGGACATGAGAGCATCGTATTTGGACATGAGAGCATCGTATTTGGATGAGAGCATCGTATTTGGACATGAGAGCATCCTATGTGGACATGAGAGCATCGTATTTGGACATGAGAGCATCGTATTTGGACATAAGAGCATCGTATTTGGACATGAGAGCATCGTATTTGGACATGAGAGCATCGTATTGGACATAAGAGCATCGTATTTGGACATGAGAGCATCGTATTTGGACTGAGAGCATCGTATTTGGACATGAGAGCCTCGTATTTGGACATGAGAGCATCGTATTTGGACATGAGAGCATCGTATTTGGACATAAGAGCATCGTATTTGGACATAAGAGCATCGTATTTGGACATAAGAGCATCGTATTTGGACATGAGAGCATCGTATTTGGACATGAGAGCATCGTATTTGGACATAAGAGCATCGTATTTGGACATGAGAGCATCGTATTTGGACATGAGAGCATCGTATTTGGACATGAGAGCATCGTATTTGGACATAAGAGCATCGTATTTGGACATGAGAGCATCGTATTTGGACATAATAGCATCGTATTTGGACATGAGAGCATCGTATTTGGACATGAGAGCATCGTATTTGGACATGAGAGCATCCTATGTGGACATGAGAGCATCGTATTAGGACATGAGAGCATCCTATTTGGACATGAGAGCATCGTATTTGGACATGAGAGCATCGTATTTGGACATGAGAGCATCCTATGTGACATGAGAGCATCGTATTTGGACATAAGAGCATCGTATTTGGACATGAGAGCATCGTATTTGGACATGAGAGCATCCTATGTGGACATGAGAGCATCGTATTTGGACATGAGAGCATCGTATTTGGACATGAGAGCATCCTATGTGGACATGAGAGCATCGTATTTGGACATGAGAGCATCCTATGTGGACATGAGAGCATCGCATTTGGACATGAGAGCATCCTATGTGGACATGAGAGCATCGTACTTGGACATGAGAGCATCCTATGTGGACATGAGAGCATCGTATTTGGACATGAGAGCATCCTATGTGGACATGAGAGCATCGTATTTGGACATGAGCATCCTATGTGGACATGAGAGCATCGTATTTGGACATGAGAGCATCGTATTTGGACATGAGAGCATCGTATTTGGACATGAGAACATCGTATTTGGACATCCTTATATCGAAGTCGTACGACAATCCCTACTCTCTGTTTAGCCCGCCCACCCCCCCGCGTGTTTGTCTGTCTGTCAATCTAAAACTCACCACTTCCATCCCAAAGCAGCTCCCGAGTGAGGTGACCGAATTTCTTTTTTCCTCGAACCGGAGCTCGTTGAAATCGATTTTCCAAAGCAAACTTTTCAAATCACTCTCAAGATGGTATTGCCTAAATACCAGAAAAATATGCAGTATTAAAATTAAGTGTTGACGAGCTTTGAAAGTACTCAATAACATCAGAAACATATAAGAGTTGAAAATGTAACGGTGAACCATGCTGTAGATTATTCGTGGTGAGATTATGACCATATTTGGTCATCATGAACTCTCAACTGCTAACCCAAGCAGTTTTTCTTTTCATTATATTTCATTTTTGTTCAAATAAAGTAGAGCAACATTGGTAAGTGATAATACACCAACATTTAATATCTTGAAGTCTTGCAACAAGATCTCTTCAATTGTTTATTCTTCGAATATTCCGCAGCTTGGCACTAAAGCAATGTATAGTTGTTACACGTTTCAACTAAGTTATATGTTTCTGATAGACCAGACGGTGCGACAATATATTGCAATAGATGTTTTACTCTTTCTATACAACATTAAAAACAATAATTATTATTGTAATAATATAAAGTTTGATACTTGCTGGTTTACTGGATGCAATCGAAAAGTCTATCACTATTCCTAAATACGCCCATAATTGTTTCAATTTGAGTTTATTGATTTAGCCACAGACTTTCTCAGACTAGAGTACAATGTTCCTAAAGGCTACAATCTTGGACAAAACAAGTAGAGAAAATTACTGAAATCGCTTCTTTTTTCGCTTTACTCCTGTCATTCACCTCCCCCCTCTCCCCCGAAGTAATGTTGCAAGGAACGTGTCGAGGGATGGACACCCTTCATCACCAACATTGATTTAGGGGGGAGGGGGGTTAAATTGGGCCCTAAGTTAGTCGAAAACTCAAAAGATAAGTGGTATTTATCATTTTCCCTACCTTTTGTGTCTCTCCCAACATCACAAGTGCTCTATTTTGCCGATAAAGTCATAGAAATTTGGCTCTAATGCTTTTATGATATAGCGGGGGAGAACCATACTTTATCGGTGTAATAGAGCATAGATTTGGACCAATCAGAGCGCGCGTTATATCATAGCTATATTATAAAAATCAATGACCATACCTGTAAATATTAACAGGGAGAGAAGACAAGAGAGCGAGAGCGCCAGATACACCAGCGATGATCTTCATCTTGACGTCTAAGAAATAACACCCAGTATCAAACACGAGACAGTGTGTTTTCATCAGGACCAAACAGCGAGAAGTGGGGCGAAAAACGGGAAATAACCGTGTTTTTTTTTTATCGGCTTCGAGAGTGTTTGGAATACACATGAAAAGCACTGTCGAAAAACACTAGCAGCCCTGGCTACAAGAAAGGAGAATGATATGAAGGAGAATTCATGCTATTGATACATCCTGGCCAGATCATATGGCCTGGAATATCTTATAAAAACGCACTAGAAAAAGCTGGGTTAGAATCTCTATCAAGTCGCCGTATAAAGCATGCCAATCCTTTATGGATGACATCAGATCAGGCAACCCGTTGAATAACTTGATATCACACTGCTCAGTCCAGTCCTCGTGTAATTACAATCTAAGGTCAAATCGCGCTCGTCATCCAATTTCTTACAAAAACTGACAGGTTAAGAAATTTTATAAACCTTGAATACTTGAAATAATTATTTATTATGTAATTTATTGGCACAACTATTATATTATAATGTAATCTACCTATAATTCAGTCATTTATAATTATTGTAAATGCTGCAAAAGGTTTGAATAAAGTCTATTATTATTACATAGCATAACATACCGTTGTCCGTATTGTCAGGACAAAATTCTCCATGGAAACCACACTCGGGCGAATCTTTCGGTGGCCCTTTGTTTCCCGGCCACTGTACGGTGGTGTTGAACCTCGGGACGAATATCTGCTCGCCAGCCTTGGACCCGTTTTTGTACACGATGTGGAAGTCTCCGACAGAGACGACGGACGGGACAACATTTTTTCCTAGAAAATCCCCCAAAATCCGCATTGAAATCCGCATTAGAGCGGATTTCACATGACTGTCAAGACTTCTTATGTAATTGCGATTGCTTTGCGTTCTCATTGGCTACTCGTTTTTCTCAGCCAATCAAATTTCTGTAGTAAATACAATTGTGTAATTACTTAGTTATTGGTTCGGCTTGCAATTGGCTGAGATAAAAAGCCATTTAGGAGCAAGTCGTGATTTCTCTCGATTCTGATTGTTTCACGACGATTGTTTCTGATTGTTTTCACGACAGTCATGTGAAACCCGCTCTAACCAGCTTTGATCATTTAGATCATTGCTAACTTGGATTCGAGGCTGATGGAAATAACTGAAAAGATAATAAAGTATTCATTCTTCAATTTTGCAACGTAAGATTGCCTTATATTGCAAACTTAAGTTCCTGTTACTTTCTAAGACTACTTGTAGCATAATGGGCGATTCTGAGTTGTCCATGTAGCTCACTGGTCTTATTTTAATATATAGATTTAGCCACTGCCTAAAAGCGGAGCTCCCGGTTACATATTTTTCTGTGTTGGGGTCTTGGTTTACCTGTGTGGTGGCGCGCAGACACGGACGCGCCAGCGATACCCAAATAGGAATACCGCTGAACCATGAAAAATGAAGTCGATCGTTATACCTGAGTTCTAATTTGAGCTATTGTATTCTTCCTGCGATACCTATGGTGCTCCGCTCTAAGGAGCTCCGCTATAACATTTTGTCGAAACAATCGTGACAATGCCCCTCTACTGTGATTTTCATAATTCTGCGAACTCTCACTTGACATTTCCGAATGCCAAACTGCGTTTTGGCTTCCGTCAATCAAACCTTTAAAGGTTCAGGTTTCTGAGTTTGGTTTGCATTTTATAGTAAAAAAATTTGTGTTTCGCAGCACAACTAGACCCTATCAGTTCACAAAGTCAATCATCTGCCTCCGTGAAATCACCCAGAGTTGTTCCCCCGTTTGATTGACGAAGCCAAACCGCGGTTTGTTGGCCGGTATAGAGTTCGCAGAATTATGAAACTCGCAGTAATATCAAAGTCAGTGTACTTTCGGCCCTACCGTCCGTATTCAGTGACTAAATGTGACAGCAAAAGACGCACGCAGCCTCCTTCCCAAAGGAGTTTCGATAACAAGTTTTTACATTCCCTTCCCCCTTTTTCCTCCTGCATCTGCCCCGGCAACCACACCCCTCTCAGACTCAACTCGCCATTCGCGATGCAGGTAAACATCCAATCCGGCTCGTTTCCTCAATAACCGATTATATTTCAGAAGAAAAACAATTTTAGGTAGTTAGGAACTAAGAAAAATACAAACTAACCAGGTTCGCCTTTAAAGAGTTCTCCATCCGGTCCTCGGGCTGCAAAGAATCACACGAGAGTCTGAAACGCGATAACAATTGAGTGATTATAGTGGGACGAATAGCAGCGAACCGCTTCATTGCAAGTCATTGTTTTCTTCGCATCAGGCCCGAATGACGGCCTCAAAGCAGTGCGATGAAATTCGTATATTACGCTACCAAGAAAATAAATATAATAAATAAAAAAAACATTTTCATATTAAAAAAAAATGTATTTGTAAAGTTTATAAAAATAAATACAAAATAAAAAAAAAACCCTGAGTGTTGGACAAATAAATCATACGTGGATGCACGGAAAATAAATCATACGTGGATGCATGTATGATACTCGGGGTGCTTACCATTGGTCACGAAAAACCGGTAATTTCGGTTGGGATTCCAATGGTACAGTCGATGTTTCGGTCATTCCGGTTGGTACGAGAGGTTCAGCTTCAGAGTTGTCTCGCCGTTCCAGTTGGAACGACCGATCGGAATGGTTTGTACCATTGGCACTCCAACCGGTTTTTATGACCAAATAAGGTAGCCGATCCGAACCGAAATGCGCGAATGGTAAATAAGCGAATGGTAAGAGCCATTCCACTCGGTATTTCATCCCAACCGAAATGTTTTGTACCATTGGACGTGGATCAAACCAACCGGTTTTCCTTGACCAATGGTAAGCACCCTCGTTCAATTTCAGAGAATATTCTTGTAGATTGTGACAATATTCATTTTCGTGATCTCCAAAATGGCCACTCAGTCCCTTGGGAAAGAGGTCAAAATACTTTTAAGGTGCCCGATTTTGTCAGGGGAGGTGGTAGGTGGTGGGTCGGAATACCCCACCCCTAAATCGATCGGGTCCCCCCCAGATAACCATTGTTTTCAACTCTCCCCTTAAATGCCCAGCCAGGTCCTAGTGGTTGACAAATCAGACTTACGCCACTGCATCTCCATCAAGGTCAAGTTAAACCCGGCGTTTGCGCTCTCATCAAAATGGATCTGGTAACCGATTACGCCTGGAAAGAAGTAAATTTTAGGATGTTAGAGGAATCATAGGTTTATATACTTGGAAAAAAATAGTACCAGTGTCCGATCTAAGAAAAAATGACAACAGTTTTCCAAGGCAAATCAAATATGGTTAGTTCGCCATCCTCTAATGCAGAGCGTGCTAGTTCGTCACCTCGTATTCTCGTACCCAGAGCTCCCCGGCTCGTCACATCGCATAGGAGGCTCTGGTGACAGCCACTGTTGCATGCGCGAGATTTAATACAGAGCTTTCTAGAGAAAGACTTTCAGCGCATGGTCGAACGTTCAAAATAACGAATCAGTGAAGGTCCTCAAACGGCCGCCACAAAGGCCTCCCTGCGAAGTGACGAGTCGGGGAGCTCTGGGTACGAGAATGGTCACCTCCTGGAGGAAGCTCTGGTAGCAGCCACTGACGGGTGCGTTAGATTTGCTACAGAGCCGTTGAGAGAAAGAAATTTCTGCGATGCGCACGCACCATAGTTCAAAATCAGGAAATCATCGAAGGCCCACAATAGCTGGTACCAGATCCTATCCCGCGAGGTGACGAGCCGGGGAGCTCTCGGTACGGGAATGTAGTCTATCACTCGAGCTATTCTCCATTTGCATATGACGTCACCTCGTGGAACAGAAACAAATATATCTGTCCAGGGCCGCCGCGCTTTGGGGGTCTGATTCCCAAAGGAATGATTGCAAACTAACGGAATTGTACCATTCTCTTACAAGCGCAACAAGAAATTCCCGCAATTATAGAAATGCAGCGCGCACTGCATTCAGGTAAATTCTTGAAGTTTTTTTTACACAGGAGAGAGCGCGCCATTATAGCTCGTATGGTTTAGTACTTGTGGCATCCCTCAATGTTTCGTTCTAGGGACCTATTCTTTTGCGCAAACACATTACCAGCACGAGCTAATCTGAACAGCTACTTACTGTCATACTGAATGCCTCTTAGCTCATCGATAATCGCCTTGCCTGTGGGTTCTATTCCCTTAGCTAGAGTTCTGTTAAGTCCGTTAGCAAACTGGTAGACCGCATCGTAGAGATAAGCACCATATATTGGAGGCTGCAAGAATCACAAAGAATAACTAATTTGGCGCCACTTGCAGAATTAACAGGAATCCGTCACCGCGCATTATCAGTGGTTATAATGTGCTCAACGTGCAATGATAGGAGGCCCCGAAGCTCCGCCTTTGGGACTGACATTTTTGATTGATAGAACTGAGAATCCTAGTGAGTGTCCCCAGGGTGAAGTTTCAGCAAGAAACAGAGCAAGACTAGAATCACTGAGGCAAAACGAATTACTATTGAAATAACCCAAACACGACTTCAAACTTGCTTCGAAACACGGAAACTTCACCCTGGGACCAGGGTACATGGACCTATAACAGAGCGGATGGAAACGGATTGCAACAATGCGTTTTTGAAATCCTGTTGGGATGATCAGTTTCAAATATGAAGTTACATCAAAGGTATCCGGTGAACCAATAGAATTTATCTATATTACAATGCTTGTTAGGCTATATCAAGTGATATAAGTGATTTGAGGATGATGACATATAAATTCTGAATTTATTGAAAGAAAGGTGACACAGCCCCTTTACAGTTGTTTTCAGAATACTTTTCCGCGTCAGGTTGTGAAGTTACTCCCGTGTTCCCAACTAAGTTGCCAAGTTCGCAACCAAGTTCCCAACTAACTTCATAATTTGGCAGCTCAGTTAGAAAATTCAGATAAAAACCAGTACAAACCTTTCAATATTCACAGACCACCTGACAAAGAAGCCTAAGCAGATAAGCAGACGCGGGAAAGAATTGTGAAAATAACTGTAAGAATCATATATGTGTTTCCAACTCGGGTGTCCCCGATTAGTGTATCACCTGCGCTATGATAGAAGATATTGAAACTATAATAAAGCTGTTGATTGATTGATTGATTGATTGATGAACAAGGTAAGGTTGACACGCATTCTTACCTTTGTTTTATTCGCGAAAAACTTGCTATGCTTCCACAGGTATCCCTCATAGACGTGACTGTCAAATGGGGATCGGGTGATCGACTTTTCAGCTCATTCGTAAATGCTGTGTAGTTCTTGTCGGGGGCTGCTTGACAGCCAGTACGAAAACTGACTCAAACGATGCCTAAATAAGGAACGATCGGACATACGGGTCAGCACCATTCGAGCTTGTGCCGCATGCTCGTCTACCAATGGCGGCTTCCACCTCTATACTCCATAACTGAAAACATACGCACTGCGCACGAATGGGCCATGCGCGCGCACAATCAAGAAAGTTGCCCCTATCCCCAGAGATATCTCGGGCTTCACATGGAGCGGATGGTAGGGGTAAAGTTGTTTCTCGATGCTCACGAAACTACAAGTTCAATAAAGCATAGGGCTATCGCTACCTTCCAGACCGAGATATCTCGGGGCCCCGAGTTGTCCCGGTCGCATTATCGGTTTGATTTCAACACAGTAAAATACTTCAATGAACTCAAGACTTTGGTGTATCTTTGGTAATATTCAATAATAATTTACGGAAGTTACAAAAGAATCGACATATGGGATTTTTGTCGGTGAGAAAAACGCAAGATCTAGAATTCTGGCAAATATTTCTCAACTTTTTCAGTTTACTGGTCGATACTTGAACATATGCCAAACAAAATCGAAAGCATTCTAAGAAGGGAATTTGGCTGGCACATTGCACTGGGTTTGTAGATAATTCGGGCGGCAAAGATCTTCTAATTACGCAAATATCAGCCATTCTTTTTACAGGAAATCTTTGCGGCATAATAATTTTGACATTTTGGAGCTTTAAAAAGTCCTCTCGAATAACATAAAATCGGCCCAATGAATCCTCTCAAAACTTGCTGGGATTATTGTCTGCTAGTCAGGGATTAGTGCGAGGGGTGTCATTTTAAAAGTTTAGATCGAGCAAAGCGTCTACTGGCCCCTAATAAAGGTGTGGTTATTCCGTTAATCCGATCACAACAAAATACACATTACAATAAAGGTCAAACCCTCCAGGGTAACCATGTGAAAGCTCAGACCGGTACAAGTTTGTGTCCTCGAACAGCAGGCAAACAAAGTTTGGTGGCTGAGGGCAGAAAAAATGTAGGCAGCCTCCTTAAAATATATTTCAGGCATTTCAGTTTGGTCACTTTCCTGCCTCGTACCCAGGCGCGTTCCTGTGGATTTCGGGCCGAGCGAAACTAGTAGCGAGTGAAGTGCGCAGGGGATCCCTTGCGCTAACGCTAATACTTCCCATGATGCATTGCTCGCTCATCGATAGCGCCTTTCTCATCGATAGTGGCTTCTTCCGCTAAGCAGAGACGCCTGGGTAATGTAAATGTGTGAGACCGACTCCCCATACTTGCAGCTCGAAAGCTGAATTGCGCTGGGCCTCAACGGCGCCACTGGCAGCCAAGCGGTCATAAGCACAGACGCTGAGGGTGGTCACTGCCAGGAGGGTTTATTACGTCCCCAGTGGTACTTTAACGTCCCCCCTGATACTGAGTACAGTAGAAAGGCGAGACGGGACATCGGTTTATTGTCTCATGCGAAAGACGTGAAACACAGTTCTACCCACAATATGAACTAATTTCGACTGAGACCAAAACAGAACACGAGGCAGGTCATTTCCGCTCTATCTCTTACCAGCAGTTGAGGGTGCTTGTTAAGAGTTTCTTTGTGCGTACTGAAATACCACTTGAACATGTACTCGGAGTTGTCCTGGACTTGGCTCTGATCCAGCTCAAACAAAATGAACACATATTGTCCGTTGTGCATGTCTTCGTCGAAAACGTGTACCATGCCCTCCCTGGCTAGACTGAATTCCATCACAATATTACAACTGAGGTAAGAAAAAACAATCGATCAAGTATCAAAGTAATGCCATGATGAACTCGTGGATAACATTATTAAGTTCCTGTGTATTCACTGGCACATCATGGTGTTATGTACTTTTCCCTGGGAAAGACTTCTTTTGGAACGTTATGGCCAGACCGACATCATATTTCTTGAAAATAATATAACGCAGAAGCTTCGCCTATTTGACTTATCTCTTGATTAGCAGATTAGCAAAAGTAAGACTGTACATGGAATAAGATATAGTGCATAAGGAGCCCTAGTTATTCACTCCTTTGTTATTGTCTTTATCAAATTATTCTCGTACCCAGAGCTCCCCGGCTCGTCTGCGCGCGGGGGAGGCTCTGGGGACATCCATTTGAGGGCCATCGCTGATTGGCTGATTTTGAACGTTGGAGCATGCGCTGAAAGGTTTTTCTCTCAGCGGCTCTGTATTAACTCTCGCGCATGCGTCAGTGGCTGTCACCAGAGCCTCCCCCGCGAGCTGACGAGCCGGGGAGCTCTGGGTTCGAGAATGTCATCAAATATTAGACGACGAATATGTGTAGAAATTTCGAATAACTATCTACAAATAAAGTTTGATAACTTGAGACTATTTTCCAGGGCTACTTACTCCTTGCTTCATCCTTGATCTTATTCAGCAAACGTCTGTACAGGTCTGTGTATTGTTCTGGACTGTAAATAGCAGATGGGCTCATCATCAGATCCAGCGCGACAGTGACACCGCTTTTTTCGAGCTATGTGAATTAACAAGAAATTCTCTAAATCATATGCTTGCCCCTCTAATATGCTTTAATTGAACCCCCCCCGGGGGGGGGGGGTAACTTGGCTTGATATAGTATGGGTATGTGCCGCTGCGAATTTCAAATGCGGACCCCGTTCTAAAGCGATTTTTTGAAGAAAAGCTACCCCGTTCACTATTTTTGCACCCAAAATGAGACCCCCCGTTCTAAAGAGAAATTAATGATACCTGTAAATCAACATTGTTGTTGTTTACATGTTACGGTTTTATCGGTAATAGAATGTTAAAGCTTGTTGAATTCTTTACATTTAATAAAACAATACGTGACCGCCGGGTCGCTTTCTTGAAGATTTTACAGGGTGGTCTTCATTATCATACCCCGTTCTAGAGGACGGTTCCTAAACGATCCCGTTCTATCGGCTGGAGGAAGAAATCAAGATCCCGTTTGGCGGCACATACCCCTATAGCTCTTGTAAGGGAGTACCCCCCCCCCCCCCCGGAATTGAACTCATTTTGAGAACCCATAAAGGCGCTAGTCGTCCATTTTTGCTTTAGCTAATCTCTTCTCACAAAACAAATACTTCAAGTAATATATCAGACACGAGACAGTGCAGTCAGCACGATTTCCTAACACTGAGAAGTGGGTTGAAAATACGAGGCAAAGCCGAATGTCATCGTCAATTTTCCGCGACGCCTCATCGTGCTTTTCAGAAAAAAAAAAAAGCGGTACTTCCCCCCCCCCCCCCCCCCCCCCCCCCCTATCGAGGAACTCCAAATTTTCGAGACAAAATTGCTCGACCCCTGAGGAAATTCCACGTCCTTTTGTGGCCTCTACGGAAATACGCAAGTGAAACCCTGTGGAAATTCTGGTGTAAAAAGAAAGGAACTGTAAAAAACAACACAAAAACCCCTGTGAAAATCCAGGTTCTCCCATAGGATGGTAAAAATGGAACAGCACAATGGACCGCTTTTGTTTAGAGCAAAAGTCCAAGGTTAGACGGACTTCCAGGTCAAATTATTGACCTATCACGCTAGTAAGATCTGAGAACTGACAAAAGTTTGATGTCTTTGGAATTTTGTTTAGCGACGAAGCAAAACGAGGGAACATTAGTACCTGCTGCTTCATGTCATTCTTCACTTCTATCCACTTGGTTACGTTCTCATAAATAATGGCGACTCTTCTCCAGTTGTAGTAAGACAGGAGAGAGATGACTGTCGGTGCTACGACTTTGTCGACGGCGAAGGTACGAGCAAACGTGGGAAAACGTTGCTTGTTTGAGACATCAGGATTGCTGCACATCTGTTAAGAGAAAAAGTCAGACAAGTAATCAGATTATTCAGAAAGTTTAGCAATAAGAAGTTTAAAGACTCTCTTAGTCATATGCTTGTCCCGCTTATGCTGTAATTGGACTCAATATTGAGGACCCACAAAGGCGCCTAGTCGTCCATGTCTCGCTTATATTTGCTGTGTTTCCTTTAGCTAATCTCCTCTCACAAAACCGCTTTGCTTGATCTAAGACAACCGTTACCCATCAGGATTCCTTGTCGGGCATATAGACAGATAGACGGACTTCAATTGCAAGTCCTTGAAGATTATTTATATCTGGATTCAATGCCACATGGACATTACATAAAGCACTTTATATGTCTTTAGTACTACTGCATTGTGTGGCTTTCAAACGTGACTGAAATGTCTTGTATATCATATTAGTTATAATACGATTAAATGGCCGCCCTTGAGTTTTCCGCTGGGATCCAGTCCCTCGTTCAAGGACCATCATCTTCAGGTTAGTACAAAGTCTCCCAGCTTTGCGTCTCGCCGACACATTATATATAACGCAACGTAAATAAGAAACTGCCTTCCTGCACAAGAAAATTTCGCAAAATATTGTCGACATTGCAAAACTTCCTAGTTACGAAATCCCTTATTTGGAATGGTCGCCATTTTTTTTTCGGTTAAGAGCCTGAGATGAGACTTGAAAACAACAGGCAGCCCGCCGGGATTCGTTAAAAAACATTAACATTTTCTTGATATGCTTGGCATCAGCCAAAAATGTCGCTTGTTCAGTTTGCCTGTTGATATGAATTCACTGTAAACGACTGAGTACATAGAAATTTACTAGCATGTGCTATGTTTTCTTTACCCTAAGGCAATATATAAAAAAATACTCGTAGATCTCATACGAAGCTACATCACGGTCCTGAGTGACATATTTTCCATATCCTCTCTAGTGAGGATATCGGTCAAAACAAAAGTGCTTGGAAATCAATTTGGATTATTTTTTTCTTTTTTTGTCTATAAAAAAAAAGAAAAAATTACACGGTGGCTTGAAGATATGAGTTTTATTTTCTCGTGTCAAAAACAATATTTTACTCATTCGCTGCGCTCATTCGTAAAATATTGTTCTTGCCTCTCGAAAATAAAACTCCACCGTGTAATATCCTCTATGTATAGTCTATTAGGATGAGAATTTAGTGCACTATCCGTCGTCATTAAAGCGAGCATGTCACCCTTCGAAAATTGGCCGATCTGTCAAAATTGGCCGATCCTCCCAAATCACGAGCCTCGTCTTTGTCTGTTTTAGTCACACTATATGTTATGATTATAATCCTATTTTCGCTCGTCACAGGAATTTTTATTGAAATACTGAATACTGCAGCTGCGAATAATTGTACAAAAGTGTAATTAATAACCATTGTAAATGTCCTTTTATAGCGGAGCTCCTTAGCGGCCGAAAGCCGCAGAGCGGAGCACCATAAGTATCGCAGGAAGAATACAATAGCTCAAAGTAGAACTCAGGTATAACGATCTTCATTTTTCATGGTTCAGCGTATTCCCATTTGGGTATCGCTGGCGCGTCCGTGTCTGCGCGCCCCCACACAGGTAAACCAAGACCCCAACACAGAAAATATGTAACCGGGAGCTCCGCTTTTAGCCAGTGGCTAAATCTATATATTATTTAGTTATATAAGCAGTCTGGATAATTCGCGCTGGTTTGCAAACGAGGTTCGAGTTTCTTTTTTTCCAAAATGGCGGCCGTGAATGTAAAATAAGTGAGATTAAATAAACTTCAAAAGTTTCATTTCTTCATTTGCAACATCGGCGAAGTAAACGTACGTTGAATATTTTAAGAAAAAAAACCCGTTTATATTACTTGGATATTGCGTATACCCCCAAGTCATACAAAATTTCCAGTGGAGTCACGTTTTCTTATGGTGTTTACGTCGTTGCAACCCAACTCAGATCATGTGATGATTCCTTTGGTGGACCAAAGGTAACAACAACATGTAAACACCCGTTAGCCGATTAAGTCTTTTAAGTCAAAGTGCTCTATCTGTGGAACTGGATTGTTCGACAGAATTCATTACAAGTTTCGGCCATTTTGGAAAAACTATTATACTAAAGTCTATTGACTTACGTAAGAAATCATGGAGATATTGAAGGCAGCAGCTACCCTTGCGGCCGTGGTACAAGTACATCCTGGTCCAATGAATGCTGAAACTCCCGCATTAAGTTGATAAATCAGCGCTCTTACTGTTTGTAGCTCATCGCAATTGGTATCGTTCCAGATAAAGGAGACATTCCGACCTGGAAGAAGGTCCTTTCTTGCATTTATCTCATCCACGGCGATGCTGATCGCAGAAGCGAAGTACTTCCCACCATGAAAAAGGTTGGCAAGTCCACGTGCATCGGGCTCGAATGGAATTAAAAGTCCTAGTTTAATATCTGTGTCTTCGAAGTTTACACAATAGATATACATAGGCAGGTAAAATGACGATAAGATCAGCAATGGCAGTTGTTTCATGACTGACAAAGTTCCGTGTTTTGTCGCTCGCTCTTGCTTTATAAAACCTTGGTAGAAACTCCTTGCTTCTGAATCTTCAAATAATGTTCACAATGAACCATAACGTTCACCGTGAACGTTCTGTCATGAGTTTCCTTATTGTGGAGCCTGTTAATGAGAACGCTGAAAACAGAAACATTACACAAAGTCTATATACAATAGCTGAGTAATTTTGACTTAATTAAATCTTAGCTTTGATAGAAAATCAATTGATGTTCACTTCAATAGCATATACATTCTAGGGAAAGACAAAAGTTTTCCCGGTCTACACTCAGGGATCGACGTCATGAAGGCGCGGCGATGTGATTGGTCAACTTTGGTAACTTTGGGTTTAGGGCAGTATTGGGAGCCCCGACCTGCAGCATGAAGAGCGCCGTACGGCTGTGTTTACTAAGATAAAGCACATTAAAGTCCCTTTGGTGATAGCTTTTGCTAACAGATCGAATCCCGACGAATCGCCGAATTTGTTTATGTCAGTTTATCTTTAAACATTTACTCCCTGACAGATATATAAATTATTTCTCTTTCTTCTTCTTTTCATAGCTTCAAGATGTTAGTTTGAGAAGCCAAAATCAATTCGAGAGTGTGATCATGAATGCTACCGTCTTTTCAAGTGATGGTCCATACACTCCCCGCAAAGTTTTCACCCCTATCCCACAACACAGCATCAACAGCACTTTGACGATGCCGCTGTTATGAAACTCATAAACAACATGCACGTTTTTACACTCACACTTCACTTGAAAGCATTCTCATTTAGCTCGGAAGTCTTTAGCTTATGGAATGGCGCTAAACGTCCAATTACTAATCAAAAGTGCGCGCTTCGATAGCCTATTTATCACCGCCGTTCCCTGCCGTATCAGTGTGGCTCTACCGAGTATGCATGGACGCTTTAGATGCACATCTACTCGCTTTTTCAAGAGTCAGAGGGAGGCAGTGGCCGAGTGGTCAGAGCATCGGTCCTGATCACCCGCTTTGGCTGCTCGACAATAGCAATAGCCGACTTTGTTTGCCTCCATGGTGTTCTTAATGTGCTGTATATGTGATATTCTTAGAAACTAGCTGTAATGGCTGTATATCAGCAGTTGCAAGCTGCTCTAAAATTGGAGAACAAAAACATTTAGTCCCTAATAGTTATCTGCTCATTACCAGCATTCCCTAGTTGCTACTTCTAATTCCTTATCACGCAAAGCTCTAGCCATTTTCACGCCCATTTTCACGATAGCAACGCTATCTTGTCAATTATTTAGACAATATTCTAACTGTGGAACAACGACCTCCCGCATCACAAACCGGCTCACTTTCATCCGAGTTCATCAGTGGAGGCGGATGCAAAAGGTGGAGGCGGAGAGGGCGGTAATGGTTATAGGGGAGGATGGGGCAGATGCTCTAGGAAAGTGCTACTAGTAATCTTGTGACAACATCCAGCATTAATACAACAATACAGTTGAAAAATCTTTTGGTTATCGAAAGTGCAGGTAATTGGACTGTTATCACCTGAAACTAAATTTAAGACGAATTTACGATAAATACAAAACAGAGTCTTTTTGTTTTTGGGTAAGATGAAATGCATTGACCACTATTGTTACAATAATAATTTGCTCTAACTTTCGCCAAATGCATCATAGGAAGGCTTTCTTTCTTCAAAAAAGTCTTCGGCTTTTATTCTTTCAGTTTTGGAGTAAGATGCTATATAGTGACTGCCGTTTTAGCTACTTTTAGCACTACTTTATTCTTTTCGTTTTGGAGTAAGATGCTATATAGTGACCGCCGTTTTAGCTACTTTGTTAAAATAATTTGTTCTAACTTTCGCCAGATATAGGGTTATATTCGGTTCCGTTTAAGAGTACATGTAAGATGTTATATAGTGAACGCTGTTTGAGCTACTTTGTAAATAATAATTTGTCCTAATATTCGCCACAGATAACAAATGGGGGAAACCTTTTTAAACTTTGGGTTTTAATGCTTTTGTTTTGTTGGAAAATGTAATTATAGCGACTGCTGTTAGTGTAACGTCTTTGTAACAAAATAATTTGTTCGCCAGATATAACGTTGTAGAATATTACGCGATTTGTCCTAAAACTAAAATAAAACGAGTAAAAAAATAGTAACTGACTCAGACTTACTTACCCTCTGCATTAGCTGATTGCAACCAAAATCATTTCCCAAAAATCACGTCCTGAAGCTTGTATCTTCCGTTATCAGTTCTTAGTGCTTGGGGGTAATGGAATATATTCCCGCTTTTACCGAAGGCTAATGCAGTTGTGATGGTTTGATAGACATACTGCCGTTTTCATGATACTGCAAACTTTTCCCCCAAACAACAAGCGCTGTTCTTGTCCTCCAGGATAACCGATTTTACGAACTGAGAGAGATGTTTTGGTTCACATCTGTCAATTAACGTTGCTCGAGAAACCCCATGCTTCATAAGTTGCAATGATAACGGTAATTCTTGCCTGAAAACGCATGCAGCAGTTCATGTCAAGTTATTGCTCAAGTAGTAAACACAATGTTATTGAGTGCTCTTTATGTAGTTTGGTTTGTCCAATGGTTCATGATTCATTGCTTCAATGTATCAAATCGGCCGACGGTGTTTACATCTTGTTGCCACCGAATTCAGATCATGTGATGATTCCTTTGGGTGGACACTTTTGTTGTTCTGCACATACACTCGTGCACTCGGTCGAGTGAGAAAAATTTGACAATTGTAACCACCCAAAGGAATCGTCACATGATCTGAATTAGGTGGCAACAAGATGTAAACATCGTTAGCCGATTTGGTCTATTGAAATAGGTGTATCTATCAGCCCATCGCAACTGTTAGGTAATGCCCTTTTGACTAAAATTGGGCATCTGGTGGCAAGGAACAGTAGTGGGTTTTATTGTCGTTTATAGCACAAATCACTGTTAAAAAACATGATTTAATGGAGCCTTTTCCTGTTCCACGCTTCCATCTGGACCAATCAGATTATTGCCTTGTTTCGCCTAGTGCAGTCGACTGGCTATTTGTCGCGACGAGAACCCAGTCGACTGCACTAGGCGTAACAGGACAAACACCTGATTGGCTTAGAAGGTTTGACTGGCGGGACAGAAAAAGGACTAAAATCCTAAACCCAAAGCGACGTTTTGAAAACGCGCAGCGTGAAACAACGAAGTTGGCTGTAAATCTTTGATTGACGGATAACAAAACAAAGTTTGACGATTGAAAGTTAAAATATAGAATTTACAGACAAGATTATTATAACTGCAGTAAACTACACGGGAGTAAGGCAAGGGTGTATTACAGATATAACATTTGCTAACGATATCCCCCAGTCAAAGCGTCGTTGTTGATATGAATTTGCAAAAAGGGAGGCATATGGAAGTGCAACATAAGCCTGCTTGTGCGAAGTCACCTTTTCAGCCATTTTGTCGTCGATAATTGAAGTCTGCTTAAAACGCTAGATACTAATCATTCGTCAGGTAGAGATTCAATACATAAAGTACTAGTAAATACAAATTCCTCAATATTACAGTAATTCCACACTATTTACCATACTTAAAATAATTAAAGGCCACACCCTAATTTACTGTAAGAGTGATTTATTTCAAAATTAAAAGAACAACAAATTCAAGAAATTAAATGCTGCTTTAACATAACGAAGTTCTCCCGTTTACCCTTATTTTTCGATTTTAGAGTCATTTTGCTTTGGAAATGATGTGTAGTTTCTCATTTTATGTGTGCAGAAGTAAACAAAAAGCCGTTTTTTATTACTGCAATCCAAACAACGGTATTTATTTAGCCTATAGTAATAAAAAATAATTTTACATGCTTTAAAATTTGAATTGTCACTATATATTACGACTCGCCATATTATTTCAATGGAAACTTGTCTTAAATATTGTTCTCCTCCTTTAAACTTCAACCCTATTGAATTCGCGGGTTTCCTATGAGCACCTGAATTTGACAGTTCAGGAATACTAACAAGTGGCATGGTAAAAAAATATATACGAAAACAGTGCCATTCCTATCGAGAAAAATAACAACTAGAATTGAAGTGTCAAATTCCCTTGCTTTCTAGTTCTTTCCTTCATCTTCAAATTCCAAAGGCTATGAAGTTATTGGGCATTTCTGCCTCGGCTTAAACCTAAGAGCCTCTGAATTGAGTATTTCGTTCAACAATAATAGCCACAGAAGTGCTTTCTTCTAGTATTTGTATTTTGGCCCCCGCAAACACAATTTGTCAAAAGCCCTTCACGAAACAAGCTTGCTCATATTGAGGCTCACCAAATCAGGATCAGCCGTGCTGCCCTTCCACTTATTTTCAAATCCAACAAAAGACGCTAAAGAAGGATGTTATTTTAAATATAAAAGAAACACTTTTTGAAATCGGATTTAACCGTTTTTTGCTACAGGGGCATAAGGCAACAAATCGTTTGTATAAACATTAAGATGACATAGTAGTTTCTTTTTGGTAGTAAAGCTTTTGGCAATGCTTACCTTTTAAAGTTTTAAGCCATCTTGTTCCTGCTTGGCTTTACTAAGCAAATTCTATTCCAGAATACACATCCTCTCTTGATCGTTAAGCTCCAATAAGAAAAGTCTAAAAATGAGAGAAATAATGATAGCGTAATGACTTCCGTAGAAATTTGTCTCTTTTTGGCTTATAGAGGTTTCTCGCGAGATTTTCGTCGCACTAACATCTAACGCGATAAACACGGATATACACGTCTCTTCCACCCTCTAATCTGCAAGCAAAATCAACAGCAATATCTCATGGCTACTTATATTACATAGACAAACATATGTCATGATTCGAGAAAACCAGACATTTATAAACGATGCAAAGCTCCCAAAATTAACATCGCCCAGGGAAAAGCTGGAAATTTATTGGAAGAAAATGTGATTCTGTCGGCCAGAACACTTGACAAAAACAACTTCAACTTTTTAGAAAATTCGCCCCCACAATTTAGGTTTAACGATTATTCAAATCATCAAATATTCAAAGAGTAAAATCGTGGTCATATTTTCTTCATTATTATTGTTTATTCGATAAAGAAACGAGAACGACTACAGGTTTGTAAGGTCTGTACAATTCAAACATTAAGCAAAACCTCCTGAATTCATATCGCTGAAAGCATGAATTAAACTATTTGTAAATATCTCTTTATTCGCCAATATATTTTTGTAAAAATGTATGGATTTATTGAAAATGTTCTACACAACTGACTTTGGAATGTAAAATATGATTTAAGGGATACTGGGCCTGCATAATTCACAAAAATATAAGGGGAAAATAAGATGTTGAGAAAAATCCAGGGTCTTAACTTTTAAAACATGTCAACTAAAATACAAAACAAACATTGAAAATCACCGACCATAAATTGATATCATTCTAAAACGATTTTTAATCATTTTTCAATTTACTTATTAAGGTAAAGGACAACAAGTATTGGAAAACAAAAATATTTCTCTGAAATATTAAGATGCGTATTTTAATTATACAGCTTTCATCTTGAAATTAAGTGAGGTTAATTAAAACTTTCCAAATTTTGATTGTCAAATTCAGGCCCTCTTTGCTGTATAATCTGACTTCAGACAGACTGAAAGTAAAGCTAAAAGAAAAAGGAATCCAAAAACATCCTGTTTTATTTCACCGTAAACAAAAGTATCATTTCTAATAAAATTGGAAATGCGTTCGAAAGGAAGATCACCACTGATCGTTAGCAAATGGAAATTTGGTTGCAAACAAATGTAAACAAACGTATAGTATATCAGGAAGAAATCATTAGCAACTTATATCCCACAGTCTTGAATGGAATATGAAGATTTGGGCAGTGTCTAAAGCGGAGCACCAAAAGGTCTAGCATTCGGTGTGCTGCTATTTGTGAGCGAAACATTTCACTAAATTTGAAATTTCTCTACCACCGTAAGGCAAAATCGGTGAGATCTGGAAATCGCAGCATTTACAGCATCCAGTAAACGACTTTTTCCTAATTTGTAGAAGTAAGGAAAAGTCATCGGCGAAGATATGGAGCCCCTATGGAGCCCGGGTACAGTAAAACACTGACTGTTCCGCGGAGCAACGAGATCATAAAAAGAGAAAGATCAGCATGTTTTTTTTCTTAAGTACGGTGCTCCGCTAAGTACGGTGCTCCGCTTAAGTACGGTGTTGCGCTCCGCGCGGAGAACAAGTCTCGTTATAACCTGCCAAACTTGTGTAGACGTGTAATATCGCATGGCAGGTGGGTAAGCTGTAACAGTAAAAAATAACGAGTTACTGGTTATTTTTAACTTGTGAATAATAAGCAAACATGTGAAGGTAGAGCCTTACGAGTACGAATTAGAGACGATTGTGAGAACGTTTTCACGAGGTTGCAAGAGGACGGCTGTCTCAGTTGGTGTCAACAAGTCTTGTTACAGTGCGCACACAGAATGCAGGCCATGCAGAACAAACTGTACAATGACAACATCTTCCTTCCAAAGAATTTGTTTTAGGCGGGCTCTCATTTGTTGGAGCAGATTTTGTATGCGTAGCATAGGTGGCGCAGCGTGTTAAAGGGGCAGCACACGCTTAATTTTCGTACCACCTGTCAAAAAATAAGTCTAATTCTAATCACCAAAAACACATTTAAGTTTACCGGGAATAACCAAAATAACAGCCTAGGTTTGTTAAATGACCTTTGAACTGTTAAATCAATACAAATCTATACTGTTTTTATCTAATAACAAGAGGATGAAATTGGATTTTGATTTGAATTATTTGCTTGCCAGGCAAGCGTGCGAGTGCCCCTTTAAGCGCTAACTTGTCTCTGTTGTTTCGAACCTTGTGTTCATCGTGGGTTGAAGTGAGTCGTCATTTCTCCTGTGTTTCAGATCTTTCGGATGAGACAATAAACCGAGGTCCCGTCTCTCAACTACACCAAAGCTGATCATGAGGGACGTTAAAGAACCGCTGGGCTTGCTCAGTGACAGAACTGACTACAATACATGATATGTAACCCACTCATGATTGTAAACTGCACTTTAAAACTGCAGCATATAAGAGATCAGACATCTCGCAATTTGTGCTTTGATATATTTTTTTCACGCCAAATCTCATTGATCAGTTTTTTCTAGCATGGTTCGCATGGTAACTGCATTGATCTCATCCCACTTTTGCAGTGGAAGTGACATTGTGAAAATGATATAATTTCTTACTTACCATGCGAGCAAGACCTGTTCCAAGCTGACTCCATAGCTCAGTTAGTGGAGCATTAGCACACGAAAGGCAAGGGTTGTGGGCTCGTATCTCAGTAGAGTGAAATAATTTTTCTTCTTTTCCTCAAGAAAGGATTAATTGATGTGACTCCGGTGTGTGGACCATTACCCAGAATTAGCATCATACTTTCATCATTCGCTTCCCATGTGAGGCCGATTGACAAAAACAAAACAATTCTACAAAAAGGTAAACACTGTTTGCGCAAAATGTACAATTATGTATACTTCAATTACTCACTAATAAGATTAATACCTCTCGAGCTAATGAAGCATTCTAAGGCCAAGATCGGACACTCCTCAGCTGTATATAATAAGTACACTTCTAAAAAGCAAATGATAATCTGACGTTCATCATTTTGTGATCCTAGCGTATATAAAGCCCTTTTAACAGGAGGCTCACAAGTGGATTAAATTAATGTACGGATTTGAGTGCATTAATCCATAAAAGTGGTCAACTTCAGATAGCCTGCGTACGAAACATTCGCGTGGAGGTTTCAGGCCGAGAAACTAGATAGAGCGCGATTTAGGCCACTTTTACACGCGGTCAAAATATCGCTCGTGGAGTTTTCTTCGCTTTTCACCGGAATTCTCTGCCTTAAAATTCCACGGGAACGCTAGCTATAGGGTACCTTACAATTTCGAAAGTCTCGGTAAAATATTGTAAAATCTCGGAATCTCGGCGTTTTTTTCGCACATCTCGGAGTCACCTCGTTTTTCTCGGAATTTTTTTTCTACCGCGGTCTCGGAGTTTTTTTTAAGCAATAAAAGTACTTTCCGCGTGCTCTCTGCTTTCTTACAAACACGAGGGGGATGTTGGGAGAACTGATCAAAACTTGAAAGACACGAGCCAAAGGCGAGTGTCTTTCAAGTTTTATCAGTTCGACCAACATTCCCCGAGTGTTTGTAAGAAACCAGAGAGCACGCAGAAAGTATTTTTATTGCTTTTAGAAAATAACATACACATGCGCGACAGCGTTGCGTGACAATCGTGTTTCTCAGGTCTCTTACAAACACGCTTTTTAACCAATCAGAATGCGCACATTCACAATACAACATAGGTGTTATTTTCTAAAATGTTTTCAGATATCTTTCCGGGGGTCGTGTGTATACAACAACACATCACCTGCGAGATAAATTTGCGCGTGCACTTCAGTTCACTGTCTTATGCTTCAGGGACAGCAGAAGCAAAATTATGTTTGGGGAGGGGGGGGGCAATCTCGGAGATAAATTCCTGTCCTTCCTACTTTTTATAGAGGGGTTGGGGGCATGCTCCCCCAAATAAGAAAAAAAAAATGAAATTCTATGCCAGAAATCCATCAAAATTTACTGCTAAATTTCTTCGTTCGTCCGTTGGTAACGACGACGACCATAACATCACGGAGTGGACTAGGTGCGGTGGGTCTGGCTATGGCAGATCAAATCAACCTCGTCCCCATTTCTTTGTCTGTAACCGTTAATATAATCAGGGGTCACTCGGAAGAAGACCCAATCTAAGAACAGTTAAAAATTCGATATGGCCGGCGGACAACCTGGAAGATGACGCAATTCATTACAGATGTTTTGAGTATTCTGCGAACTCTCGAGATGAATTTCCAACCGTCAAACTGCTTTCTGGCTTCCGTCAATCAAACTTTAAAACTCTTTGGAATACATAGAATTCAGTTATTCGCCATCCTAGTGAAATGTCCCAACACACAGCATCTTTTACTATCTTTTTCTAAACAAATGGCGTAACTTACGGTCGGCTTAGACTCAAATTAGAACCGAGAGTTTGATTGACGGAAGCCAGATCGCCATTGGAAGTCGAACGCGAGAGTTCGCAGAATACTCAAAACAGCTGTAAGTCAAGTCATTAAGATAAATTGTAGCTCCGATTTTCGCCCTCTCTTCCCGGCTTTCTGCCCGCCATATTGGATTTTGACTGTTTTTCTAGGGCGGTCTTCCTGTGTAAACGCCCCTGCCTTTGCCAGGGTCTTCTTCCGAATGACCCGCCATCTTGAAAATTACCCAGAAGACCCTGGGAACGAGGTTGGGAATTTTCCCGCAGGCCGATGCTTCATAAAACCCACTTCAGATACCTCCAAAAATTGCCAAAAACGTGGCCAGTATTAAAATAAGAATTTTAATTGTTTTAAAACAATAACGTTAATACCGACTGTACGCAGACTGCCTTTCTGTCTAATACTTCAAGCCTGAATGGGCCATTTTTCAAAAGGTCGATTAGAAATCACGGCCCTTGAGCCCGAGGGGGCTAATTGTTTTAGTATAAATAAACTGAATGGTCGATCCCTGAACATAAAATGGCGTTAACGTTATTTTTTTCCTCTTTACTGGGAAAATTGCCAATTTACGCTACTAATGATCTATCACTAATAGACCATTAGTATCGCAGCCAATAGAAATAAAGGATTGGTAACAGACCTCTAGATGAATTATACTAATTCTTACAATCCCCCGAAGGAATTTGCGCAGAGAAGCTTACCTGTATAATATACAAAATCATCTGCGAAGTATCCTAATGCCAAAACCATACCAAAGACATTCACACCAATGCTCAGAATTTCTTTATTTAATGGTAATTTTCCTATTCAAAGTACAACACAACAGTTCCCAAGTCTGAATTTACATTTTACAGACATCCAATAAAGGGGTAATTGCTTGACAGACATACATACATACAAACAGACAGTCGTACAAGTCGACAGACAACATTGCGAGGAAATTGCGAGACAGCGCTCCAGTGGGGTTTTTCGAATATTTTTTTGGGCACGCGGGATTCCTGTGTCAGTTTTCTCCCGCAACACAGGAATCCCGCGCGCCCAAAAATCGAACATCCGAAAAATCCACTAGAGAGCCGGCTAGCAGGCAACATTGCGAGAGGCAACGAGACAAACTTAGGTTGCTACCAAAGCCTAGCGGCATAAGGTCTGTACTTCTCTTTTATTCTAAATGAAAATATATAAAACTCTGAATAATTTGATTTGCTTGTTTCATGCATGCAGCCCCAAAAGAAACTGAGGCTTATTTCCGCTATTCATTAATAAATACAGGCATTTCTAGCTCCGTTACATATTGGAGCATATATTTTCGTACATGCAATTCAACTCCCCTTTTACTTTTGTAAATATCATGGAAATTCTCGATTTAGGGAGATTACAAAACTTTGAACATGCATTGAATTCTTGTCGAACTTTATAATGTTCCAATTCGGAGGCACATTATATGGCATATGAAAAACGTTATGATAAATTATTGTAACGCTAACCTATATATTATTCATTAGTCCACGAATTCACCTAAATATAATTACTCGGGTTTTCCACTCTGTATATATATCTCCTATTAAGAGCGAATGCACACAAAAATCGAGCAAAATCGAAGAATCGTGGCCACAACTCAAAATCTAAACTACCCGTTTTTTACGTTTACATGAAGATTTTAGTGAGATTAAAAAGGCTATGGGGTTTATTTTTATAATCAGATTGAATTTTGCGAGAAAATTGCGATTTTCGGTTTCGACGGTTTGAGGCCTCAAATTAGGGCAAAAGTTATTGATCTACAAAACTGGTTCGCGACGGCCAAATAAACTCTTTACGGAGGATTTAATACTTAATTCCGCAAAACCGTATAGTTAACAGTAATCTGGAAGGAATTCCGGATTAAATAGGGATTTCGTGACAGTCTTCAAGGGCATTCTTTAGCGGGCACTTGACAACAAGGTGATTTACTGGCAAAATTAAACTCGAATTCTACATAAGGGGCCATTCTTCAAATAGCCCCAAAATCTGGTTTTGAGCTCTAGGGATGTCATATTTCAACATTTCAGGTATGATCAACATGGTTTTTGAGCGAGCGCCTCAGACTAGGTCGACCAATTTGGTCAATTTCCTGTAATTTGCTCCTTCGATAGTTTAGTTGACCCCGAACAAATTACTTTATCAGCGTAAACAAAGACATCGATCGCCCAGAAATGGGACGATATGTATTACTTTCGACCGTATTTGCTCAAAAGTCAGGCTTACCTTGATAAAGAGTTGGATTTCCGACCAAAAATCTGCTTCTTGGGTGCATTGGCGTATTCTCAAAACTCCGTTCGATGCGGGGCTTTCTAGGCTGAATCTGTTAGTTGTCAAATCCATCGATTACAATGCAAAGGAAACAGGAAATACAACAAATCTGAATTCAGATAGCTTCAGAATAGTCTAAATGCCGTAAATAATGATTTGCATTCATATTTGGCACTCTTTTGATCGATGAAATTCACAACATCGGGAACACTGAAAACTCGAGGTCAAGGACCGGAGGAGCCGCTAAGTGTTGCGTTACATCACGCAATATTAAAATACTTTCGGTAAATCAATTCCCGGGGTTCGCGATGTCACCAAGCCAGGCTTTTCATATGTAGGGGGACGACTGTTCGAGCTGCCCAAATAATTGTTTTTCGTTCTTTGCATTTATTTCAAAACAACGAAACAGCGAATTTTGCAAGGGGCGCGGACGCCGCCATTAATGGTAAACACGGCGGCGATGTGGCTTCGGCGCACTGCTTTACTTCAATGATTTTATGCCAAAATGTTAGGGACCGTTAGCAGTCTAAAACATGTATCAATTCATTATATTCTATATTAGCTCCTCCTTAAAACTATAAAAATATTCCATCTGTTTGACAGAGTATCTAGCGTTGTGTAAGGCTGAGGAGGCTGTATGGGGTGTGCCCTGAAATACCACTTGCGACCCGTGCGGAGTTTAACAGAGAAATTATACATGACCGAAACATTTCTTATCGGGGGACAACCGATCGCAAATCGAGCCCTAAATCCTGCCCAAGTTGCCATCTTTTTTTCCCGCCAAGAAGGCATCATCGGGTGCGGAGGATTCAATGGAAGCTACTGTGGAATTTTACGGATTGCGCAACTCGGCAGAAACAACTCCTTTGCTATCAGTATGCTGCGAAAAATATGCGACACGTCGGATATTGACACTGCAGATTTTAGTTTCCTGCTAGCAGAGGCCTCTTTTCTCTGGATTTCGCTGGCTGACATGCAGATAAAAGAGGCCTCTGCTAGCAGGGAAGTTTTTAGTATACGTCTAGGAAAAGAGCCCCATGTAGATAGACTTGGAGAATTTTTGAAGCAGTGTAGCTGCTGTAAAAGGTAAAAACAGTAAAGCCGAAAAATCATGTTTTTCATATAGCGAAATTGACTCAATTCGACTAAATTGAGTGAATTTAAAGAAATATGGTTTGTTTCGCGGGAGCGTAATTCCACACTAGCATATTGATGTCCGTGGGAATATAACTTTCGAATACATCTTCCAGCGTGCTAGCGTGAATGCCTTAGGGTATAAAATTCATCCAACTGCTATCGGGGTGTCCAAAGAATATGCTATCCCTTACAAGGGGTCTCACGCCAAGGTTGACCCGAGAAATTCAGCGACGACAAGGACCGCAATAACATGCATTAGGATTTTCCAAGCCCAATTTGCAATCTCTTAGGGGTAAAATTCACTGATGACCACATCCAATTTGCTAATCCCTTAGGGGTTAAAATCAATTTTCCCGACGAGCATCCCCATCCTCCCGGGATTTCAAATAGTTATTCATTTCAAGATTGTGAGATTCGTTTTAGTAATAGATGATGAAATGCTTGTTGTCGGTTTTTAGATCATGAACTCAAATGCATTGCACCCCGGTTCCCTTCCTGAATAGTTTATAGGAAATACTATGGAGCTCGGACGCAACCGCGGGACGTATACGACTTTTACGGGCTTCCTGTGGTGCAACTAACAAATGCAAATGCGTGCCATATACTTGTATAGATTCCATTAAACGTTTCTGGCTTGTTTCTGACTTGTTTCAAACGACCTGTTCTATTTTCCAAAACTGAGTACACTGATTACACTATAAGCGTTTCACAAAAAATAGATAACAGTATTCGCAAAAACTAGTCTAACGTGACGCGTGACACAATTCATAGCGTGACATCACGCACACCACAATCCCGTCGCTGATTTCACGTGCTAATACCAATAAGCGTCTTTTGCAAGCATTTCGAGATTATTTCGAAGCTAGATTCTGTCAACAGAACCAATGTTGCTTATTACGAAGCAGGGATATGTTCCTTCAGTATTTTCTGGTCTCTTTGCCTTGTTTTGGATGGATTTGTCCTCGACGGGTTTGCTTACATTCTGCGCTAGAAAGTTCGTATCGAACGGAGTTTTGAGAAGCTACGCAAATGCACCCAAGAGGCAGATTTTTGGTCGGAAATCCAACTCTTTATCAAGGTAAGCCTGACTTTTGAGCAAATACGGTCGAAAGTAATACATATCGTCCCATTTCTGGCCGATCGATGTCTTTGTTTACGCTGATAAAGTAATTTGATCGGGGTCAACTAAACTATCGAAGGAGCAAATTACAGGAAATTGACCAAAGTGGTCGACCTAGTCTGAGGCGCTCGCTCAAAAACCATGTTGATCATACATGAAATGTTGAAATATGACATCTCTAGAGCTCAAAACCAGATTTTGGGGCTATTTGAAGAATGCCCCCTTATGTAGAATTCGAGTTTAATTTTGCCAGTAAATCACCTTGTTGTCAAGTGCCCGCCAAAGAATACTCTTGAACGCTGTCACGAAATCCTTACTTAATCCGGAAGTCCTTCTTAGATTACTGTCAGCTATTCGGTTTTGCTGAATTTAGTATTAAATCATCCGTAAAGAGTTTATTTGGCCGCCGTCGCGAAGCAGTTTTGTAGATCCATGAATTTTGCTCTAATTTGAGGCCTCAAACCGTCGAAACCAAAAATCTCAATTTTCTTGCAAAATTCAATCTGATTATAAAAATAAACCCCATAGTCTTTTTAATCTCACTAAAATCTTCCTATAAACGTAAAATACGGGTAGTTTAGATTTTGAGTTGTGGCCGCACCTTGCTCGATTTTTGTGTGCATTTACTCTTAATATATATACCGTTTCCGGGAAACGTTGTCACCCAAAAAGCCTACAAGCTTGAAGCGCAAAGGATAATGGGGGCATCTAAACTGCTACTGTTTGATCTGAATTCACACAGTCATCGCAACCACAAGTAAAATCATCAAATTTCAGCACATTTCTAAGCCTGTTAGTTTCTAATATTTTACAGAAATTCAAATAAATCTTTACCCATACTCCCTAGCGCACCAAGCTTTGTTGCTTTTTCCAGTGACAACGTATCCCGGAAACGGTATATATCGCTAGCACATTTTATTTACCAGAAAATTCAGAAAATAAGAGTCGTGTTTCTCCCGATGATTTGTGTTTGGCTATGTAATTCAAGATTTCTCGTGCATTTTAAAATTTATCAATGCATAAGAAATATATTTTCTAATCTTCCATACGTTTGTGTATAGCCAGAAGAGTGTCAGGCTTTTTTGTTGCTATTCTCTCGAAATAATTATAATTTGTCGCATATGTTTACAGTATTTTATGCTTCAAAGAGGGGGAAGCTGGGCCCCCTGAAGCCCCCTCTGGCTACGCCCCTGACAACCAATCTTTAATTAAGTGAGAGCCACAAGTCTTGGGCATATTTTCGGTATTTTATGATAAGAGTTCAGAGTTAGCAAATCACTTTCGATTGCAAGTAAACTTCCGACTCACAAGCATCGATGGTTTTGTATATGGATAGACCAGTCAATCAAGCACAAGTGAACTAACAAAAAAATACCCGGTATATTTTTGCAAAATGTTGGGGACATACTGTATTTAAAAGCACCATCCAAACTCCTCCGAAATCAGTTCAGAGGACGATTATGAGCAAAGTTTATATGATATGAACAACCGCAAGGTAATCTATATTCGCACGTGGGCACTAGGCCTGTAAGAAGCATTGTATAGAAACAGTACCAAGAAAAACGTTCATATTTCAGTGCCACAATCTATAGGTTTGACCGACGCTGCTGGGAACTGGGAAAGAAAGGCACTTCGTGGTATGCGAATTAGGATCCCCGAAGCGGATTTTGAATGTTTTTTTTGTTCATGCTCCCAACATTTTGATGATAAAAAATACCATCTTTTCATTTGTTCACTTGACTAGGATGCTTAATTAAAATTGAAGGTGAATCGGTCTTTTTCTTGCCGGTAAAGTGGTAGTGCTGAATATCCCAGAATACACGGCATTACTTTAGAATCCCCAAGAATTTTTCAAGTCCCATTTCTATCTCTTGTTTATGTAATGTCCTATCCAGCATTATCTGTAATTCTATCATATTCCTATTAGAAAATTTTCTCCAACATTCATATACAAAAGTATATACAAATCGGGCACCCTATATGATGATCCATATATTCATTTAGGAATACCTTATCTTGAACAAATGAAAATGTATTCGCTCCTAATATGTTAGTAGTAGATAATCTAGAACCTTGTGGAATCCCCTAGATACTGAAATAGAGTCAGACTGCGCTATCAAGCTGAGTGTGGAGCAGCTATAGTTTTGTCGACATGTTTCCGCGTTTGTTTTAATGACTAAAGAGTACGTTGTCATGGCGAGATTGTTGTCAAGAGTTGTCAAGAATGTTTTCAAGGAAAAGCTCGTGATTTTGATGAAACTTTGGCAAGACATTCCTTGACGACGTTACGAACTTCCTCTGACACCATGCTTTTTGAGATGCAAAAATGTCAAAACGAAACTCGAAAACCTATCGACAAAACTATAGCCGGTGCAAGCTTAACTGGATAGCGCAGTATTTGCTCCTTTTTCAGATAAATACGTCGCGAGGTACATCCGGTAATCTGGAAAGAATGACAACGTTTCACCTATCGGGACCACTTTTCTTAATTGCATACCAAAAGGTATAGCTTTGATGAACACCCTATAGCATCCAAGAAACTTAGATGTGGGTTATTTACTCACTAGTCCAAAAAGGGTACAGAGACAGAGCCTTGAGGAACAATCTATGACATCCAACCAAACTTTGATGGCTAGCCGTCTTCAGAGTCATTGATCCACGTTCTAACAAGAGACACAGCCCGGAGGAACGCCATATCACGTTCAACCCAACTTTGATGTGTTTCACATATTTCGAATCATTGATGATTTCACGAATATGCCAGGAATAGATCCTTGAGGAACACCCTCCAACTGCCAACTCAATTTTGATGTGCCGACTGTATTAAGCTCCATAACAGAACCTTGAGGAACACCAGGATAATTTTTTAGATCCTTGAGGATCACCCTCTCATTTCCAACCCAAATTTGGTGTGTTGACTGCATTAGGTATCATAATCGAACCCTGGGGAACACCAGGTTAATTCATTTTGCTTATCGCATTATACCCCACATGTTTATCACACACTTGTAAATTGCTCGAACGTCGAAGCCGCCATGGCCGAAGATTTTAACCGTACAAATAATTTCCCTCTATTCCAAGGATTTTGGAAACTCAAGAGTTTGTAATCATCTCGGAAGCATTTCTCCTGAGACCCTATTACTGCAACAAGACAGAATTGTTTCAATGACTCCTCCGGTATTTTCTTGTACGTTTGTCCCCTTTCTTCGCAAATTCTTTGAAGCCTTCGAATAACTGTGTTTGCCACTTCACTCGCCGTTGTGGATGGGCTTATGCAAAGCTAATAAGAAAGAATGATGATAGGTTTATATATTTTAGTTTTAATATTAGTTTAGACGCTTTTAGGACGAGCGTCGTTTACTGTCTATCTATTGCGATTAAAACACTTACACTACGGAAAAAACTCGGATATTTCTGAACTCACAAATATCCGTATGGGTTTTGACGTGGCACGAGCGAGTTTCAAAATATTATACCTCTTAACACGCTGTTAAGCTAGAGCCAACTTAAGGACACCGTAAGTAATGTAAGGGAGATCTGGGAAATATGGTGTGACCCAATCAAGAAATAGCCCTAACAATTACGAGATTGTATCTGTATTAGGGCATCAAGCAGTAGGGAAATCAACAAAATATGGCAATGTTTTTTTAGCGTCGAAAAGAAAGGAAAAATAGGAGGAATGTGCCTAAATATAGAGAATCCAGCGGTATTTTTGCTTCTCGGTGTTTTAAAGCTTGGCTATAATAGTTATAGCAAAGAAACTTATGTAGTGGAAGAAAGAGGTAACAAATGTGGAGGAAGATCTGCAGAATTTCATCTACTTCCATCCAAAATAGGAGATTTGGGTCATAAAAAACTGTATGTTTGTTTTTCTTTCAACTTTATAATGTAATTAACGAATCTTGCGTGTAGCATACGGTGACCTTAACTTTTTCTCAGATCACAGTAAACCCATTTTTTGTCATTTCATTGTACTTAAACTCATATTAATGTACTTTAGTTCGAGTGCCCTTTTGTGTATAACTTCGGATTCTATTCTTGGAGACCGCTAATGTCCTCATAAAAAGCTCTTACTCAGATAATCTGGAAGATAAATCCCCTCGGGCGTATGACATATTTATATTTAAAAAATACTTTACAATCATTAGCCAAGTTTAAAGGTTTTAGAAGCTTAGGAGATTTAACTCTTTCACATTTCTTTATCAAGCAGGAAACAGACTGAGTCACTTCGTATAACTTGGTCCAGCGTAGCCCTTGAAAATACCACAAAATGATGCACACAAGGAAAAAAGTCGTTTTTCCCAGGTCTTAAATATCGCGAAATAAATCAGAATATTTGGCGATCGGATCGGACAACTGGGTAATTTAAGTCTTTCTTTTTGTATTTTTTTTACAAACATTCTGCTAATCGACCATCATGATGCTCTAGTGGGCGGCTGTACACGGCACAAACACTCCTCAAAATCTACAGTCGTGGGAGGTACAAGTGGTTGGAGACCTAAAAATAAACCCTCTTAAATTTCGAGACACAAACGCTCGCGGTCGCTTTTTTTTGCGCGGATCTTTTAGTTCACGAAATTCAAAACCCGCGAAATAACGGGGAATACGGTACTTTGCTGCTTACATGGATATATACCGCTTAATTCAACAAAATCGCTGAGTAAAAGGCTTATTTTAAGACCATATGATGACAAAGAAATGAGCCATTCGACCTGAGATGTAGAAATTGTTTCTTTTGGCTAAGTCCTTTCCACAGTTCTCGCTCTATGATACAAACTGAAATTCTGCCCTTGACCAATATTTGGGTCTTTCTTGGTGTTGCAAGATGTACTGTATTTTGGATTGGAGCTATTGTATTCCATCTTATTGTTTTGTTCTACGGTCGTTTGTATTGTCTTTATGCCTCTGGTACTTTGCAACACCAAGAAAGAGCCCAATATTTTCATCTCTTGTTTTGGAAAAGAATGTGAAATTTTCGAGGCAAACAAGAGCTCGAACAAGTGCCAACATTTGCAGTATTTGCAATATCGATGGTCAACGTACACTCGATTCCGGGCTAGAATTTCAAATTAAGTCACAATAGAACGAGAAACTGTGAAAAAGCTATCATTCTTTCCAATCTCCACCATTTTATTGACGCGAAATGAGTGAAGCTTGGAGGTTCAAGGGAAGACAACTGCCTTCAATAGTGTAAACCGTCTCCACTCAGCTGACGAATCTCGACAACTCAAACCATTTGCACGGAGCTTTTAAGTTAAAACTTGAGAACAAGCATACAAACTGACCCAGTCTGTGAAAAGTAAAGGTTACTGGCTGCTCAAGAATAACAAATGCATCTAATTTATCAATGAAATTAAGATTTCGGTTATGAAAGAGTAGAATATTAGTTTATAAAAAAACTTAAATGTTATACCGTCACTTCTGCCCCAGAAGGAAGACCAGTTTCGCACGTGGAATACACTCGAATAATCCCATCCTTGACATGATTTGAATGACCTTGAAAAAAGACAAAACAATGATAGACACCTAGCCAATGATAAACGAGTTGCTGCTAAATGGATTACCCATCAACCAATCAGAGACCAAGTAAGTAAACGCCTATCACTCAATGGGCACGTGACAGGTTTCTTTGAACGCCAAGCCAAGTAAAATAACTATCACGCGGTGAGCACGTGATCACTGAATACACAGCTGCGTTTAGTTCAAATTTTAGGTAATGGTCCGTATAAAGAGGTAGGCAAGCCAATCGCAAAGCATGGCAAAGCAAGCCAAGTAAAAGAACTATCACGCCGTTAGCACGTGATCACTGAATACACAGCTGCGTTTAGTTCAAATTTTAGGTAATGGTCCGCATAAAGAGGTAGGCAAGCCAATGGCAAAGCATGCTGGAATGCAGTTAATTTCTTTTGAAAATGTAGGCAATTTCATTGGCTTAGACATAAAAAATCAGTAAAATCACTATGCTGGAAAAACTTTTCTCAGGGTTTTCAGGCATACATAAGCACATGTGGTAATCACAAACAGAATATGCAATTTTAAAAGAATCTGTATTTGGGGAACCTAGCGTAAAATGCTGATTCTCCCTCCTTTGTTCTTCGTTATTGTGATTGGTCTACAGACCTTTTATTGCCATATTTTCTCTAAAGCAAGTCGAAATCTATCAAATGTTCACTTTTATTATGTTAGTAGTCATGCAACCTTCAATGATAAGAAAACAAGACATATTGTATGTGGGGAACCCTCAATGCCATTGAACAATGTAGGTTTGCCTAGTTCTTGCAATGATTACTTAAATGGCTGATAGAAATGAGCAACCAATAAGAATGCAAAGTTCTGAAGACAGGACATGCGTGAAAAAGGGAGGAACGTCAGTTAAAGGGGCACTCGCACGCTTGCCTGACAAGCAAATGATTGAAATCGCAATCCAATTCCATCCTCTTGATAATAGATAAGAACACTATAGATTTGTATTTATTTGACAGTTAAAAGGTCATTTAACAAACCTGGACTGTTATTTTGATTATTCCCGGTAAACTTAAATGTATTTTTGGTGATTAGAATTAGACTTATTTTTTGACAGGTGGTACAAAAATCAAGCGTGCGAGTGAAACATGACAGTGAAACATGCGTGAAAAAGGCAACATTTAGCTTTATGATGCTCCTCGGTTGCAAGAAAGCCGTGCAGTTTTAGTCGTACATACATAATGCGTATCCAAAAGGTCTTCAAAGCAGGAAATAGGCTAAATCGGCTAATGGAGTTTACATCTTCTTGCCATCCAATTCAGATCACGTGATGATTCCGTTAGGTGGTTACGATTGTCAAATTTTTCTCACTCGAAAGAGAGAGCACGAGTGTATGTGCAGAACTAACAAAAGTATCCACCCAAAGGAATCATCACATGATCTGAATTGGGTGGCAACAAGATGTAAACTCCGTTAACTGATTTTGTCTATTACTGATTAACTTTATAAAAATAACGACAATTTTAATTTTAGCAGACATCCTCAGTGCTGTGAGATGTAAAACAAGGACGAATTATTCAAAGTAACCCAAGTACAATATACAAAATATATTTTTGAACGAAAGACTGATAGATCTAGAAGCGAAAGGTGCAATGCAATACTGATGATACAATACTGTGCGTACGATCCTGAGTTCGAATTCCGGACCGACCAACCGTATCGACGACTTTTCTCTGTTCCGAGTAGCTTGCTTATAGCTTTCAATGCCTTCAAATGGAGCTCTGATAGGGAAAGGGGAAAGCTTTGCACCGGCGACCTCAGGATAAATAAAGGATGGTAACGATGTGGTAGTGCATTAGGGAACAACGTCCATGCAAACAGATCTTGCGACGTAACAAAATAAAGCTGACAAGACCATGCGAGATAACAGTCATATATTGGTGTTTAAACATGCACAATTAAGATCAATAAAGCCAGGGTTCAGAGATATGTAAAAGGCAGGGCAAACGCAGTATTATATTGACATCATTCAACACAGTACGACAGTCAATAGTACAGTATTTAAACGAGCATCTTAAGTTTAGCAGTGTTTATATAGCAAGATTAACGCGTTATAATATTATCCAATCAATGCAAAACTCTCTGCTTACCCCGAGGGACAGTATTTGCATCCCTTTTTGTAATAATACCCTGGGAACCAGATTCTTCTCCTTTACCGCCGCTCCTTCCTTATTGTTTACGTATGTGCGCAGAATCACGCGCAGACAATAATTTACAATCCAAGTTTGATACTTGATTTACTAGATTCAACTGGAATTATTGTTTGGAATTACCAAAATCAGCTGATGAAAATGGATGCTTTCTCTGACTCAGTTGCTAGGTTGACAAAATGGAGGCTGGATAAGGCTCTTTCACTTGGACACCCCTGAGTGGTAGCTATGTTTGTTTTTCATGCACATCGCGCCGTCATTTTTGAAAAGCGTCAATAGAGTGGATTTCACATGACTGTCAAGACTTGTTATGTAATTGCGATTGCTTTGCGTTCTCATTGGCTACTCGTTTTTCTCAGCCAATCACATTCTGTAGTAAATACAATAGCGTAATTACTTAGTAATTGGTTCGGCTTGCAATTGGCTGAGAAAAAGCCATTTAGGAGCAAGTCATGATTTTTCTCAATTCTGATTGGCTAGTGATTGCTCAATTGCAATTGTTTTCACGACAGTCATGTGAAAACCGCTCTATATGCGCATTACAAACGTGATTACAAGATTGGTTAAATCTGGGTGTTGCATTCAACCATGCTTATTTTACATTGTTATTGTTTTCGTTCGATATTAGAAGACGAATTACGTGCAGAAATCTCTAAATCAACATCTAAAAACAAAGTTTCCGATTTGATTTACCAAATTCAATCGAGAAATTGCTTTTTATTCTCTAAATCAGCCGATGGAAATGGATGCTTTCTCCGACTTGGTGTGTTGCTATGCTGTCGAAATGGCGGCTGACACAGGCTATTTTCCGAAAGGAAATCTCACGCAGCATTACCTATGACACAACCGGCTAAAACCTCATCAATGGAAGCAATTCACTAAATTTCCCCTTCCTCGGCCGGAAAAAATACATTACAATATGGGTTACCTGTGTCTTTCAAAGAGTTGCAGTTCTGTCGCTTGGATATTTCCCCATTCACACTGCCATTTGAATACTTAAACACTTCGACCAGCGGTATTCCCCCACGCACCTGACGGTCACGTGCGTAATGTAATGCATCCAGAATCCACCGCATGCCTTTCCACGTCTCATCCAACTCCTTCAAACGAAATGGAAAATAATTCAGTTTGTTCACTGCTAGGCCCAGTAAAACTAGACTCTCCCCCCCCCCCCCCCCTAAAAAAAACGTTCATAACATTAAATTTTAGGGTTCAATGAGTGAGCCCAAATGCAATGCAGTTCAAAGAAGTAAGCAAAATAATCGACGGAGTTTCTTAAATATGGAATTACATGGCCGAAATGGATCGCGAATCAGCTATTTTGATTTCTTGTTGGGCCGAACACCAAGTTGAAAATTTGATAGCGAGAATTGTTAAATCTTACGAAAAATAGTCTTTATAATATAGATTTCAGTTCCTTTGTATTTCTTACACTAAACTGAAGTGCAATATCGGCTCTGGGTTGTTTGAGTAAACCACAGCTCTCTTTAAGACAGCCTTTTTAATCCAGAAACGTCGGCGAAAATATTTTTTGGGCGGTGATCAATAACGGTAGAAATTACCTAGCCAATCATGAACGAGAGAAAAGAAAACTTGTTTAAGAGCCTCTGTCAGCCGCCATTTTGACAGCCTAGCAACATACCAAGTCGGAGAAAGCATCCATTTCCATCGGCAGATTTAGAAAATATAGAGCATTGTTCTCGGTTGAATTTGGTAAACCAAATCTGAAACTTTGTTTTTAGATGTTTATTAAGAGATTTCTACACGTAATTCGTCTTCTAATATCGAACGAAAACAATATTACAAAGGGTGGCTGACAAAGGCTCTTCAAGAAATAAATACAAATTCAATAGCTGCAACAATTTTTTAAGCCAAATCTTTCAGGAAACATCCATTGCATTTTACATTTTGGCGTTGCTCAAACTGCTTATTATTCAAGTCTAACTATATACTCAGTCCAAATCCGGGTCCCTAATTTATACAGATACGTCACGCAATCTCGTTCTGCATTGGCGACCAAGCAATCATTTTCCTTCATTTACAAAATAACTTATGCAAATAATACTACAGACAGGTATCAGGCCTTTATGTATTTCAATTAAGATATGATACCGAAACTCAAGAATGGCTTACAGCGAATTAGACCTTGCATTTCAAGACATTTTACAGTAAGAAACTTTGCCATCCTTCTTCTCTTTGTTTCTGTTGCCAGTTATATCGGACTGGACTACTTCAGTGATATCTTCAAAGCCCAAACAAAAACCACCACGTCCGCACCGAAATGGATTCCAAGGAAAGCACTACGACCTACAATTAAAATCAAACCTGGTAGGATATTTCTGCTGATACTTATTATGAGTCCGCCAAATAACTTAGACAACAGGGCAGCAATTCGTGATACCTGGGCGAAAAGTTTGAAGTCGAATGAGACAAAGCACGATACCTGTTTAATATTCGTGTTAGGAAGCTCAAAAAGCACCCGTTTAGAAATCGAAGTCGAGTCAGAAGCGAAAGAACACAAGGATATTTTTCGTATACAATACTTGGACAACCAGAGGAACGAGATCGCAAAACTCTGGAAGGCTTATTACTGGGTTGAAAGTTACGAACCGCAGTATATTCTTCGAACAAGAGACGATGTGTTCGTTTACCTACCTTCGTTAAAAAGATGGCTGCATGGGAGACCCCCTAAAGAAAAGCTCTACGCTGGAAAGGTAGTCATCCATGCTCCGGTGATACGAAATAGAAAAGACGCGCGATTCGTAAGCAAAGAAGAATACGAAGAAGCGAGCTACCCAGACTATTGCGAAAGTGCGTTTTATGTCTTCTCGGGGGATATCTTGGAAAAACTTGTGCGACTTTCGTCGAAGATTGGAATGTTTCACGTTGAGGATTCATATTTTGGAGTGTTGATGAAACAAGCTGAAGTTTCTCCGTTAGATATCAGAGATCGCCTGCATATCGATGCCAATGTACCGTTTACGGTGAAATCGTGGCCGAATAGAGGATTCGCTGATGTGTTTTGCATCGCGTACAACCTTCAGCCACATCTTTTTCAATTAATTGCTGATAGGTATAAGAGTATTGAACATATGATTGAAGAAGAGGCAAAACATGCATAAACAGACGAAGCGGGAAATAGAATTTTATCGCGTTAATATGGCATAATAATAAATCAGAGTCCGCATTAAATTCGGTTCAACATCCGTATTAGTAGGACTGCAAAGTTTGGTAAAGATTGTTTGATAGTTACCCGAGATATAATATTTTCTAAATTGATTATTTTTGCATAAAATGTTTTTTTTTTCAGTGCTCAGGGCCCCTGTTGATAACAGGTTGCTTTTATTCAATCTGAAAGGGCTACCCTGAGCCTTCTAACTAAATAAACATTTCTGTTCTGTTCTGTTACCCATACAATTTCACTAAATTTTGAAAATTTATATCTCAGCCAGTTTTCAAATAATTCTTCTCGAACTTTGCAGTTTAACTGATACGGATGTGCTGGATCTAGCTCCTAGCTTCCTGGGGCCGGTTCCTGAAAGGTTGGATAAAGTTATCCACGGATAAAAGTTATCTGTTGTATAGGTTTTGTTCAGGATTTATCCGTTGGATAAGCGTTTATCCACTGATAAATCTTCTGGCCTTCTAGGAACCGGCCCCTGATCACTAATAATACATTATCAAGCAATATCAACCTGAATCGTTGTACACATGATGAATCGACGAAGCATAAACGTTTCAATATTTTCATTACAATTTCGTTATATCGGTCCCCAATCCCGGCCATTCTGGTACGGTACCGTCACGCGTTCACACGGGACCTGCGGTACCGGACCGGTTTTGGCACCGCTAGGCGTGGTTTTTGGGGACCAGAAAAATCCAGGTCCAACTTCGGACCGGTACGGTCGTACCGGACCCGTGTGAACACCGATACCGTGCTAGTTTGGACACACTTCCACGGTAAAGTCCTGAGTGTAGGTGCTAACCACAACAAGGCGCGGGTGCTAGCTAAAACTTGAAACTTTTTTGTTGCCGGCACGGTCCCGTGTGAGCACTGTACTGTTACAAAACGTGCCCCAATTGCACCGGTGCCGTATGAACAGGCGGTACCGTACCAGAACTGTACCGGTACCGTGTAGACGAGGTCTGAATTTGTGGCAATAAAGCGTAAACAACTTTAGCCGATTAGGTCTATTGTAAAGCTTTTGTGACAAACAAATGCAATCAAGTTATATTACCATTTGGAACTCCATCAGCCTGACTTGTCTTTGTTTAGCATTTTCTACTTCTCCTGATGAAAATGCCTGAAATGAGCACCACAAAATAAATATAAATATGACATAAACATGAACTAGAATGGAGATTCATCTTTACGGGTAATTAATCAGAAGAAACCCACTTGCCTACTATCACGAATACTGCAATCTGATTGGCTCTGCTACTCACTGTATATCACGTAATACATAGTGAGTACCAAAAACGCTAGCGCAAAACTTTCTAAAACCATGAAAGTAAATACGTTTTAAATCGAAAGTAGTATGCTAGTGGGTTTCTACTAAAACAATTAGACTACTTGTTCTCGTTTTCTATGAGTCAAATAGTTATATATCATCCCAGATCCATACATCTCATTACTATAAAGGGTTCAGTTGGATCCGAGTTTATCTCCAATAGACCTCTTACCCCCGTATGCAATATACAGGTGAAAATGCCAAAAAAGTTAAGAAAGACAAAGGACCTTTCGTTCTTCATGTAAACATCACGTGGTTTGTATACATAGGTGAAGAGGTCTATTTAGAGGTCATTTACATAAACATCAATTTCATTAAAATATTTAGGCAATGAAATCACCCGCTATATCAACACCTGGACAGCAATTTTTGCGTGGGATATTCCCTTACCTCCCTGAGAGCCTGTTGTGCGAGAACTGAGTCCATATCAAGTACAGATGATAGACGAGAGTAGTGACAGATAAAGTCCCTCTGATAAGTACACATGTGGACTACAAGGAAAGAATGAAAGAGAGTTTAGAACCACAATATAGTGAGAGATTCAACAATCAGTTTCGAAAATGCTTTTCTCCATTTGAGCTGCGTAAGCGATGTCTTCTTGGCATTAATTCCCCTCTCCCCTTTAATACCAATGCGTTTGGAAATGCAACATTTAGTTGGGGGAGGGACAGTGGTCTATTACATAGGAGCACAACATTTTCTAGTATGGCGATCTGTGACGACTGTAGACATAAAATACTCAACATTTTGTCGCTGATTGCAGGCTTTAGAGAGTCAGTAAGATTGTTTGTCGCCAGATGGTGACTAAGTGTATCGAAACTGTCGCCAGTTCATCACATTTTGTCACCCGTTGGTGACTATGCCCGTTAGTCGCCAGAACAAATATCCAATGGCACTGGAAAGTGGCCCAAATTAAAGGATTCGACCAAAACGCTTGTAAAACGGTTTTGCAATATTTCCATATAGAGATACCGAACAATGTTGATCCAAATAAGACCTTTTTGTACACTTGATGCAGCAGAGTGCAATGAATATTAGGAGATTCAAAAGTGTTCGTTAGCTGGCGACACGATTTATGTTCTTTGTCGCAATTTTCAGTTATTTCTTAAAATCATGCAACACAGAAACCTCGACCAAAATCTCAAATCCCCTTATTTTATACTCTCCAAGAACGTTCGTACAGTTTCAATCTCCAATTATAATATAGCTACGATATAACGCTCGCTCTGATTCGTCCAAATCTATGCTCTATTTCACAGATAAAGTAATGGTTCTCTCCCGCTATATCATAAAAAACACAACTTTCTATGGCTTTATTGGGACAGACAGTCCCAACCTTCTAAAATGTACTCTCGTGTCTCAAATGCTTAAGTAACACTTACTCATTTCAAATGTCTGGACAGGCAGTGAGATGTAATCTTTCTTGTGGGTTAGCGTGTCGACTTGCCCCGGTGCGCTACATACATCCTCGGGCGGAGGGAAGACAATCAAAAAGGACACATTCTCGTCCAGTTCAACAACCTCGCGATCATATATACGATGAAGCTTGGAGGCCTATCAAATGTGAGAAAAGGGTTATATCTTATCCGAGAAGACACGATGGTGTAACTTAATTGTTTAAGCAAAGGTACCCCCTTCACCTTCTCCTAAGACCCTGAGTGCTGGTCCGACTGAAGTCCGAACCTAAACCTTGGATGATAGATAGTGATAGCAGTTGACTGGGTTAGGTGGCTCGTTGGGTGAATCTATATTGGTGTACTTGGACATGAATTTATATCCAAAAATATCTTCTCCAACTCATTTTAAATAATTCACCAAGCTCAAACAAAGAAAATCCTAAACGTGAAGGAGGTTCGTTTGAGAAGCTATATCAAACACACGATAGTGTTTATAGTCAGGATTTCCAAACACCTCGAAGTCGGTTAAAAATACTCGGCTTTGTCTCTTTTTTTCAACCCACTTCTCAGTGTTTGAAAATCCAGATGAAACACACTGTCTCGTGTTTGATATACCGTAGTACATCAACTCACATCTCGACTCACGCCAACCTCCTCCATCAATCTCTCTGCCGCTTGTGCTACAAGTAGTTGAAGTTCGTGTGCAGTTTTTGAGGGCTCGTTTTTTCTTTCCTGAAAATATAGAAATATTTGTAAAACACAGATTTCGTGATACAAAGCTACATACAATCAGCGACAAGATCGGTGATCAGTCGTCACAGATCACCGTACTAGAAATTGGTGTGTTTCTATCAAATAGACCACTACCATTCTCTAAGAAAATTTCCCTTAAAATCAATTACGTTTTTCCACGCAACTTGGCAATGGGGATTGAAGCCAAAAAGACATCGCTTACACAGTTCATACGGAGAAAAGCATTTTCGAGGGAATACTCTCAACAACTTTTGTCGCTGATTGTAGATATAAATTATATCTCACGAAAGTAACCACCTATGGCCACCAAAGTTTGATACATTTATCTATTGGGTAATGGCTTCTAAAATAACTAATCAGTTGACATGGTCCTATCACTGAAACTTAGAAACAAGAATGAAATTACCCGTGACGTTTCAAAATCAACTCGATGGTATACGTTTTTTTCCTTATGTATGGTGCACCGCTCGCGCCGCGTGGGAGCTCCGCTAAAATGTTTGCATGAGTTCTCATACCCCTAGTGAATCCAGACTCTGTAGCCACTGCCATTCCTCTCTTGACACATTAGGATTGTCTCGTATTCTTACATGTGGTAACACATTAGGTGAGCTTTCTTTGACTACAACGTGAATCGCGTCGACGAACGTGCGGAGCTTTAGATAGCCAATGTACATCCCCCTGAAAGAGAAGTATTCAAATGAGATCGAGAGCCTAGAGTGGACTTCACGTAATATATCAAACACTCTTTCACCCTTATTATTTTCTTACCACCGTATGCATTTCTAGGCGACCTCAGATTTCACTGTTGCGATTGGCGATTTTACGCAAGAAAACTGTAATTTCTTTGCACCAGAAGGTTAAACATTCAAGGCAAGAAAGCCATTCAAGGCAAGAACCATTTTGGTTGATTTGGCAATCAATTTCGATGCACTGAAGAGGCCGAATCCAGCGTTTTGGTTTGATTGACAGCTAAAAATCGCCGATCGCCCATCGCTACATTGAATTTTGAGGTCGCGTAGCAATGCATACAGTGCGGGTAAGGTGACCAAGTGCTAATGAGAAATTTCGAGACTGGAATCCGCTCTTTCCACCTATTAGCATTTATCTACTAGATATTCTCTCAAATGAGATCGATAGCCCTATCTACTCAATAGATATTCTCAGTTAAGTAACTGCAGCATATGCTCTACCAATAGTGAAAGACCGGTGGTTTAAATAGTACGAAACATAGTAGGTTTCAAGACCTCGGTCACGGTATTTCACGATCCGGACCTCCCAGCCGGTAAACAACATATATACCTTTCCAGTGGTTTTCTACTTTTGTGAAAATATTCAACTTTTTCCTGGGAATTTAAGACAAAAACACAAATATTAGGTATTTAAGCAAGTATATACAAAAGCCATATATGGTGTTGATCGTTATACCGAGAATATTAAACAATTAGTCAAATCACAGTAGTGGTCTATTGTTAATGCTGCGTTCCGATTGGTTGAGCTACTAGTAGTAGGCTACTAGTAGCGAAAAGTTTTGGATTTGAACCCCAAAAAAGACAAATGACCTGAGCAGAGAACGTTTTTGGCTATACCAATTGACCTAGTGTGATTTGACTAAAACAATTATTCCTCTCGCCTGAGTCAATGAGTTAGTAGCCCATTGACTCAGAGCCCATTCGGGCTCGAGGAATAATTGTTAAACTAGGGTATGGTTATATCGAGGTTCCCCTGTATTTTCATCTATACTTGACCAGGCCTTCAACTGATCATTTCTAAAAAAAATGGGCTAAATATAGGACATTTTTCCAAAATATATAGGGCCAATATAGGGCATCTAGAGAAAATATAGGGCAAAAATAGGGATGTAAGACATTGGCGAAATTTTATATTCTCTACACAATCTATGCAGAATAAGACTTTAAGCTTCAAGACTTTCAGTACATCGATGTTTCATGTGACAAACAATGCAACGCCCGACATCAACTTTCCATTGGCGCCTAAATAAAAAATTCTTGTTTCCAAATAGTGAAGCTTGATCGCCATAATAGAACTCTGGTCACCATCGTTTTCTCTTCTGTTTGTTATAAGAAATAGTTTTTTTTTTATTAACTCTGAAAGTATTTGAGCTATTGTAGCAGGTTTCAGGTTTCTTCCTTTTAAGGCCTTTCCTTCGCCTCAGAATACAGTGATTTGGCTGCATGTAGCTCCTGGTCTTTCGTTTTTCATACTATAGTAGTTACAGGGCCGTAGCAAGCCCCAAAAACTGTTTTTAGGGAAATTACCGCAGGTTTAAGAGAACTTTGATATGCAGGGTGCAAATCGCATTAGCAAAATTCCACTTTCAACCTTTTAAGAAAGGGTTCACGTTTTTGTGCAAAATATCCAAAATATAGGGCATTTCAAGACAATATAGGGATAGATATAGGAGAATCTAAAAATATAGGAAATATAGGGCCGGTTGAAGGCCTGCTTGACAAATGAGCTTACAGAGTCCGACATTAACTTTTTTCGAGAGGTTGGGCCACAAGTCGTCAAACAGTGAAGTTTGGTCGCCATAAAATAAATCTGGTCCCCACTCTTTTTTCTTCCGAATTAATGCTGTTGGGAGCTAATTTTTTTAGAAGGATCATTAGACTGGAAATGTAAGTCGCCATTTGACGACCAGGTTGAAATGTTTGCTCGACAAACCCTAAATCTAGTCGCCATTGGCGGTCATATGGTCGCAATGCCGGGCCCTGGCTTAGAATGAGAACGCCATGGATTTAACGAGTTACCTTGACGGAAGAGACTAACATGTCTGACGCGTAGATGAGTTCAGCTGGAAGGGTAGGCGGGTACGACTGCTTCTTTTGCAGTTTGGGGAGGGACGTCCACTTAAGCGAAAGAATACGAGGACGAAACAAACTAGAATTCTGAAGAAGAAAAAAGCACGAGTAATGATTTAGGATATATTTGTTGTTATCGAGGTTAAAATACATAGAAAAATTCCAAATGGTTGATGAATATCAACGAAACGCGTAAACGAAGTTTAGTTATACGTCATCGTTTCCGTTGCAGTTGTCACTGCTTATACACCCTAAGAGTCCAGTTTCGAATTATCTGCTCTACCTGAGTAGGTATCCACGGCGCCTAAATACAGTGTGAGCCTCAATTTGAAGTCGACAAACTTGCGAATACCATCAAGTCCGAAAAGTTTCCACAAGTTTGTCTACGGTCTCCATTCAAGCTTCAACAGTTTCTCGTTGGTATTCGCAACGTTTCCTACTTCAACTGAGGCTCCCACTGTATAGAGTAGAGAATTCTAACTGGACTATTGCTACTTAATAATAATAATTTATAATAATAATAATTTATTTAGCGCCTATACATATTTAGTATCACCCAACTAGTGGACTATTGCCAATGTTGCATTCTGATTGGCTACGCTACTAGGAGACTATTATCAATAGACCTCTAGTAGCGAAAGCGCCGACTTTGAACATGAAAAGAATGGCCGCCGCTTCTCGTTTTGTCGAGGTTTCTGGTGATTTTTTAACACAATTTTTCACTTTTTGTGTCCAACTAGTTGGGTGATACTAAAACAATTGGACCTCTCGCCCTCAAGGGCCACGGGTCAATAGCCTATTCAGCCTGCAGCCTCATGTGCTATTGACCCGTAGCCCTTTCGGGCTCGAGGTCTAATTGTTAAATATTCTAGGCGCTTTACATCCACAGCTCTTTTACAGCAGGCGCAATTATAGCAGACCTACTCCGGGTCCTAAGATCGCCCAAGATCGCAACATGAAATATAGAAAAACCGCCCAAGACCGCCCAAGATCGCCTAAGATCGCAACATGAAATATAGAAAAAATTCCCAAGATCGCCCCAAGATCGCAACATGAAATATAGAAAAAATTCCCAGAATCGCCTAAGATCGCCCAAGATCGCAACATGACATATAGAAAATTCCAAAGATTGCCTAAGATCGCAACATGAAATATAGAAAAACTTCCAAGATCGCCCAAGATTGCCTAAGATCGCAACATGAAATATAGAAAAAAATTCCCAAGATCGCCCAAGATTGCCTAAGATCGCCCAAGATCGCAACATGAAATATAGTAAAAATTCCCAAGATCGCAACATGAAATACAGAAAATTCCCAAGATCGCCCAAGATTGCCTAAGATCGCCCAAGATCCCAACATGAAATACAGAAAAAATTCCCAAGATCGCAACATGAAATACAGAAAATTCCCAAGATCGCCCAAGATTGCCTAAGATCGCCCAAGATCCCAACATGAAATACAGAAAAAATTCCCAAGATCGCAACATGAAATACAGAAAATTCCCAAGATTGCCTAAGATCGCTCCAAGATCCCAACATGAAATATAGAAAAAATTCCCAAGATCGCCCAAGATTGCCTAAGGCTAAGATCGCTCAATGATCGCAACATGAAATATAGAAAAAATTCCCAAGATCGCAACATGAAATATAGAAAAAATCCCAAGATCGCGAAAGATTACGGCGATTTTAGGACCGGAGTTGGCAGCGACGTGTTATGCCTCACTTACATTAAGGTAATTAACTACGACGATAACTGTACTGCCATTTCGATCCTTGACTGGTTTGTAGTGCAGCTGACCAAGGTTCTGTCTACCGAGGGCGCTCTAAAACAACATAAAGTATCACAAACATGTAAACATGTTAAAGGAGTTGGTCACGATTTGAGCATACTTTTGGTGATGTAAAAACACATCCAAATAACTGATTGATAGCCAAAATTATAGTCTAGGTTTGTTAATAGCCCTTTAACTACAAAGCTATTATGATTGTAGGCTTCATGTACTTATTGCAGAGCGGATGGAAACGGATTGGAACTCAAAGCGGTCGAAATACACGATCAATAGATGTGGGAGGAGTTAACGGGCTGCATTATATGGCGCAAATTGCTGCCGCGCAGCTTACATTCATGAGGGCTGTTTTACACTATATGTAGTGCCTCCGAGAGCCAGGCCACTGCACCGGGAGACAATCCCCAGCTCTTTTAATAAAATAGCATATTAATATTATTTAAAATGTTGCTTTTCTTGGGGAAACCGGGCGGGAAGTTACAGTATGAGCTCGATACCTGCAAAGCGTCCACAGCACTTAGTAATTTACATCTAAAGAGAACAGAGGTGGAGGACGAATTCTTCTCTACTTCGTGTTTTAATTTCTTCACATCTTTCCATGTGCATGCCACCTAACAAAGAAATGTATGAATGAACATTAGCGATGGGAAATTTGCACTGAACAGTGACGTTAAACAATAGCTTTGCCAGAGGTACAGAAGAAAAGAAAATCCCTTATACAATAAAACATTGATCGTGTCACACCATCCCTACTAAATAGACCTTTTTTCTAAAATGGCGGCCACAAATTCAAACCTCTTTTGTTGCATTTTTGTTTCATGAGAAAGCATTTGGATGTGAATTTGCTGATAATCAAACTGAAAATGTGAGGGAAAATTGTAAGCGTTTGATAAATATTGAAAAATGGAGACAAACACGGAAGCTCGTCCGGCCCATAATGCTCCGCTTCGCCGAAATTTTCGATAAGCTTATTTTTTTGTCAGTTTAGCACATTGTACCGTACAAACACGAGAAAGGCTCGTTAGTCAGAAATGAATTGCAAACAAAAACAGAGCAATGCACTATTATTATTATTATTATTACCGAGAGCCTTTGCGGTCTATTAGCCAATCAGTGCAGCTGAAAAACAATGGATCAATTTGAAAACAAAAGAAAACGGGGCGCAAGGGCTCCCGGTTGATGATGGACCTTAAAGAGCCTGTGTCAGCCGCCATTTTGACAAGCAACATATCAAGTCGGAGAAAGCATCCATTTCCATCGGCTGATTTAGAGAATACAGAGCAATGTTCTCGATTGAATTTGGTAAATCAAATCTGAAACTTTGTTTTTAGATGTTGATTTAGAGATTTCTACACGTAATTCGTCTTCTAATATCGAACGAAAACAATAACAAAGGAGTGGCTGACACGGGCTCTTTAATGTCCACACACCTTCATAAGCCAGCAGAAATCTTGTAGAAATGTTGCTGGGTAGTTGTCGTCAACCTCGATAGCAGGTACGCACTCGTCTTGCGTCACAAGAATTCTGTCTTCACTGGTGTACATTAGCGCAGCCAGATATACACCCCTATATGGAGAAAGAACAGATAAATAACGATACACGCTACTCTACACAGTAGCTACATAGAGAAATAACGGATTAGACACCAGGGGCCGGTTCCTAGAGGGTCAGTTAAGAGTTATCTGTAGATAAACGCTTATCCAACGGATAAATCCTGAACAAATCCTATACAACAGATAACTTTTATCCATGGATAACTTTATCCAACTGTTGATAAACGCTTATCCAACGGATAAATCCTTAAAAATCCTATACAACAGATAACTTTTATCCATGGCCCCAGGACAATGTAGCGTATCTACGTTTGGGTTTTGTGTATCTACATTTTTAATACTGTTCAATCAAAGTACAAACTAGATTCCTCTGGTCTAAATTCTCAATTTTCTATAAAGGCTTTGTAGGGAGATTCTAAACTTCTTTTCCAGTAATGTAGCAACTTGCTTCTGTTCTGTTTCTGAATCGCCATTTCAAAAATTTAGTCTTTTTGTTTGTTTTTATTTTCTGTCAGAAACAGCTGATTTACTGACCTCTTCATGTTACGAACGAACTTTGGTGCTGAGTGGAAGAACATGTTCGTGTATTTGGATAAACTCTTCTTGACAGCGTTCTTGCGACTCGTCTTTGGCGAAATGGAAAATTCACTATCTGGAGAAAATCACAGAAAGCCTACCATAAACTCGTGGATATAAGGAAAGAGACGCGGTTCTTAACCAGCAAGTTTGAGAACCAGCTGCAAGTTTGGCCTTCAGGCTGTATATCGTAACGTCGATTGCACTGCCTCGTATCCGGGCGTCTCAGATGTGTTAAAAAAGGGCAAAAAACAGCGGCGACCAAAATCAACGTTTCCGAAATTAGGCAGCGCAGAAATCAAGCGAATGTAAACATTTCGTCGTTTAAATTCTTTCTGATCGAAACCATCTTCTAAACTTCGTAATATTAGCTTTTTGTTTTAACGTGCAGACAGAACATTTTTAGTCGTGTGGGGACAGGTTTATTGTTATCGACGGCAATTCTGTTACGAAGAATGGCAAGTTTTGTCGACAGTATCGTGACAACCAATTCATTACAACAGCAGCGGTAACAACAACGAAAACAACAACATCAACAAAAACAAAGAGCAGCCATAATGACAACAACACAAAATGAACACAGCAAGATTAATAACAGCGACAAGATTAATAACACGAACAGCAAATCACTAGATAGCAGCAAAAACGATAGTGGAAACAACTTCAACATTAACATTGAAACATTAACTGCAGAGTAGACGCAACAAGTACCATAAATAGTGACAACAACAACACCAACAACAAAACGAGTTAAGGTGGCTCCCGAGTATTTATTGCAGAAATAGACCTCAAATTCTAGCGTATGTTTGACCCTGAAAAAATCTTCCGATTTCCATAATTGTTCTCACAGAGCTTAAGCAACCTCTGCACTACCAAATGGTGTAGTTCATTTGATATATTAAGCTCGTCTGTTTGGGATATTTTAAATTTTCCAAAGGAGGTGTTTTTAGAATAATTGGTATAACTTGAAAATTCGACCGTGAATGATCTTATTACCAGCTAAAATCGCATCTATAGTAATAAGGGTTTACTCAGAGAAATGCCCAGGTCAGCTTTTCCCATGCGATTTAAGTTGTAAACGATGTAATAATTTTACCTCTAAAAATGTCTTATTCCGCTTCTGTTTAGTGTGCCGAGCGCGGATATCAGAAAAGCAGGGAAGCTCTTCAGTATTATATCGGCTAATGTTCACTTTTAATTATATAAAAGAGAAAATAGAATCGAGTATCCCAGAAAGCGGTATTTAATAAACGAATGAGAGCAGCTTCTTGTCCAGAATGTGCTGTTTCTATAATATTCAATTCGAGCTCGAAATAACTAAATTGCTGGAATTGTTTCATAAGTTTCTTTCGTGAGAGGTAGAGTACAACTAACTGAGAAGACTTACCAAGTTTGGGCTCGTCTTTCCAATACTATGTTGAGAAACATTATCCAAAAGGTGTCAGTGTTTCGTTGCTCCAACACAAACGCCAAGAAAACCCACATGTTATGAGCGCAGTGTTCTCGCCTCAGTGCACTTCGCTAAATTCTTCACGTGCGACGCTTCCTAGTCCCGAAGTAAGACGAGTTAATACCGGTAGCTGTTCCGCGATCCCGCGGGTCGAGAAAGCGTCGCACGTGAAGTATTTAGCACCATGTGCACTGAGACGAGAACGCTGAGTTCATAAACATATGGGTTTTCTTGGCGTTGTGTTTGAGCGAAGAAATACTGACTCCTTTTGGATAATGTTTCTCAACATAGTATTGGAAAGACGAGCCCAAACTTGGTAAGTCTTCTCAGTTGGTTGTACTCTACCTCTCACGAAAGAAACTTGCGAAACAATTCCAGCAATTTAGGTATTTCGAGCTCGAATTGAATATTATAGCAACATCACATTCTGGACAAGACGTTGCTCTCATTCGTTTATTAAATATCGCTTTCTGTAGATACTCGATTCTATTTTCTCTTTTATATAATTAAGAGTGAACATTAGCAGAGATAATACTGAAGAGCTTCCCTGCTTTTCTGATATCCGCGCTCGGCACACTAAACAGAAGCGGAATAAGACATTTTTAGAGGTAAAATTATTACATCGTTTACAACTTAAATCGCATGGGAAAAGCTGACCTGGACATTTCTCTGAGTAAACCCTTATTACTATAGATGCGATTTTAGCTGGTAATAAGATCATTCACGGTCGAATTTTCAAGTTATACCAATTATTCTAAAAACACCTCCTTCGGAAAATTTAAAATATCCCAAACAGACGAGCTTAATATATCAAATGAACTACACCATTTGGTAGTGCAGAGGTTGCTTAAGCTCTGTGAGAACAATTATGGAAATCGGAAGATTTTTCAGGGTCAAACATACGCTAGAAGTTGAGGTCTATTTCTGCAATAAATACTCGGGAGCCACCTTAATCAAGACAAGAACATTGCTCGTACCAGTCTCGCTACTACTCGCAGTGCTTTTCGGTCGAGTTGAACCGTTAGTGTGCTGGGGCGAGAACTGCTCATGGCTTTGCCAGACTCGACTGAACAAATTATCGATGACGTCAAGGCGGCCTTGGAAACGAGGCTTAGAGTCGTCAACTTCATGCCAACCTTAAAGATACATGCATTGTACTTTTATTGAGAATAACTTTACACTTATACCAAGGTTAATAAAGACTCGAGTGAAATATAAATTGTCATGATTCCACAAGAGGTCCAATATACAAGACATTAGGGCGAAGAGCATTTTCGCCTAGTTTACAAATTTAAGCTCCACTTACTGCGGTTAACATAATTCTGCGAACTCAAATCATATTTTAGCGTCTTTCTTCGATCGCACAACTAACACTTGGTAACCACAAACACTAATCACTCAAATGTTGTGCAAAAGCTACAGCGTTGTTTAGATGTTTGATTCAGGGAGCGCTTTGAAAACATGATAAATTAGTCGGTGCAGAGTTCGCTGAATTATGAAAACAGATGCGACGGAGACACTCGGAACCTCGAGATATCTCGATCTGGAAGGTAGAGAAAAAAGAGCTCGGTCACCATCAGCTCCATGTGAAAGGTCTACCTCGATATATCGCGGGGGGTAGGGACAACATTCTTGATTGTGCGTGTGCGTGGCGCATTCGTTCGCGGTGTTCTAAGAGCCAGTTTCATCCTTTCCCGCCCCCTCCCCCCGAGATGCCCCTCACCGCGAGATATCTCACCTGATGTGAACAGACCCTTACAAAATAAACTTACTTGAAGGCATGACACATGGCGGAGTGGAGTCCATCCAAGGTCCAAATCCTTTTAGATTCGCACAACATACACGGACATAGTACAATACGGACTGAAAAAACAACAACAGGGAGATCAGTAAACAAGAAAAAGTAAACAATAGCATTAAACCTTACATTTGTTAACAATTTTAAATATTGACTAAGGATCTTATAAAGTTGCTACTGCGAGCATTGAATATTAAAGTGTCAACAACAGTGACAAAACAAAAACAAACTATGAAGCACAGAACAGTTAAAAGATGGTATAAAGTATAAACAATAGCTGTTATACATACTTCAGTAAATTTATTAACAATTTCAAATATTGACTAAGGATCTTATAAAGTTGCCACTGCGAGCATTGAATATGAAAGTGTCAACAACAGTGACAAAACAAGAACAAACTATGAAGCACAGAACAGGTAAATGATTGTATAAAGTATAAACAATAGCTGCCATGCATACTTCAGTAAGATCTTACATTTGTTAACAATTTCAAATATTGGCTAAGGATATTACAAAGTTGCTAATGCGAGCATTGAATATGAGGGTGTCAACAACAATGGCAAAATAAAAACAAACTATGAAGCAGAGTTTAGTAAAAAAGGTTCCATAAAGATAAATTAACGAGTAGCGTAGATACGCAGCTCAAGTAATAAGATAAAGTAAAGAAAATCTGCTATATTTGCAATTCTAAACGACTACAATGAAAACATTATATATAAAGATAATTGTACTGATTTATCAAAGAAAACATAATCAAAGAAAACATAATTAAGAACATTGTGTATTAATAAACAAGACCTTACTTGATCTCGGGATGAAAATTTAATTGCATGTACTCAGCGGCGAAATATTTGTTTTGAATTACGTTCTCGAAATGACAAATAAATGACAACAAACTAGTTTGAAAATCATTCACAGATGTCTTCGCTGATTATCACTTAACGGTAATACAAAGATTCTATGACGGTTTGAGTGATATACTTACCTTTTGCAAGCTTGGTATAGTGTATTCTAGGGACCGAAGATCATTTAAAATATATTCACCCTCCAGGGGACTGAACGTCTCATTTCTGCTCCACTGAACTGCAAAGGAATTGTTTCTGTCATAAATACATTGGTACCTCTATTCAGCGGCCACTTTTCACAGTCCCAGAATATTTGTCACCTAAATGCTGTATTTAATATCTTTATTCAGCGGCCACTTCCATTAAGGGCCACCATTTTCCTTTCGTGTGTAACATTTATTGCTTTTATTACCTCTATTAAGCGGTCAGAAAGTTCTGTTCGTAATACGATTTGGCACCAGAAAGAATGCTAAATGAATAGCATTTTATTTTAATATTTTAATCTTTGCTGTAGACAAGCTTACAAGCCGTGCTAATGCAACGCAAACATCCGGTGGCGGTTCTAGCACATTTTCACAAAGGACTTTTAAAAGTATTCTTGCATATTCCTCGTATTACTGTTGTTCTTGAATGTAGAACGCGTTATCTGGCGAGTTTCGTCACTTTTTTGTTAACCTCCATTAAGCAGTCACTTTTCAAGGACCCGAGGGTGGTAGCTTAATAGAGGTATCATTGTAAAATAAAATGTATGTTGCAACTATAAACACGCTATGGGTTTGAAGGCTACGTTAGCGACTATATCTGGCGACAAAATAAGATGCGACACCAAAACAAGCTTTTCATGAAAAGAAAACACTAAATCTAGTCTAGTCTGCAGGTAAAACCACAGCACAAAATAGAACATATTCAGGAATATTCAAGGATTGAATATGTCTTTACAACGTCACGTCCTTCAAGACAAACTGTGCGGATTCAAGTCGCAAACGTTCCGCACACGTCACGTCGTACGACTCGAATATGTACGGATATTCTTGAAAACTACACGTTCGACGGTCTGTTTTCAGGCGTGTGCGGGCCCGAATACACGGCTTTTGCGCTGTGAACCGGGGCGTATTTGAGGCTGAAAGCCATTTGGGATGCCTGTGGCAATAGAACTCGTCACTTTTGTTCTTTCCGTTACGGACTGTTTTGTTATCCTCGATGCGTTATAGACGCGCAAAGGCTCGTGGGAAGGGCGATGAGAAATCCTTAGCGCGCCTACTGGATCCTTCCCACAAACACTTGCGTCCGGGAGAGTATAAGTGCGGGCACAAGTAGCGAGCAGCGCGCAACGCATGCCCCGTTTGAATGGAACTACACTAGCAGAGGAGCAAGCATTTCATAATTCAATGTAGAAATTCACATTGTTCAAACTGAGGATAGGAATAGGTGGTTTTTCATGTAAGTCAAATTTCTGAAATTTTTGTTGTGAAAGTCCAAACAACATGGCCGCCATGATTGATTGGAAACCTAGAACAGTTTCAATAGTTCAAGTCTGTGCTCACTTTTATACTTGGTAATAATTACATCCACCTCGCCAATGTTCTCCGTGAACCGAACGAGTAAGGAATCTTCAGATGCAGCCGATACTGTCACGGTTCCTGGCTTCCCTGGAGGATCTACAATTAAAGAAGACAGGAAACTCAGAACAAACTAAGGACAGGCATAAAAAATGTGATAAACGACCCAAGGTAGGCAGAGCGGAAATATTATTTGCTGGTCTGTTTTCTGCAGTTATTTTTTTGTTTTGTTCTTGCATGGATGATTACTTTAAAAAATCTTGAATTTTGTATTTGGCTATAAGGACTATTTAGTACAAATTCTTGAGCTTATATATTCATAAACTGTTAAGTTAGAAACTAACCTAAAGATCTAGGCACTGCCTAAAAGCGGAGCTCGACGGCATCAATCATATGACCATAGTGTTGCATTGCCCTGACAACCTAAACGAGACATAGAGCGACTGTGTATTTCATCGGTGCAATGGCGATAATGTTGCTTACCTGCATTTTTCAAGCCCGTCAGCATTCGCCTCAATATAAGTCTTCTCCATTCCCAATCACGTAACTGTCTCTCGCTTTCCTATAAAAGATTAAAATATACCACTCACGATAACGATAACGATAACGGTCACGGTCACGATCACGGTAAGTAATGCTGGAAATTATTTTCACTGGTCTAATTATCGCGTATATAAGGCATGGACTCATGAATATAATTATCATTTCGTCGCTACTCCCGTGGTAAGGAGGCGCCCTTGGTCCCGAGTATGGGTCACGGCGCTTTTACGTCTCAATATGCGCACCTGGCGGAGCTCAATTTCATTTCCACCCTCCCACCCTTTGGTGTAGTCCTCGCCTTTGGGTGCTCCACCAGGTCTCCTCCCATAACTTATATAGCACAATGAGACCAGTGATAATTTTTAGCGGAGCTCCAGCGCGGGCCAAAGGCCCGCGCAAGCGGAGCACCATACCTAAGGGAAAAACGTATACCATCGAGTTGATTTTTGAACGTCACGGGCATTATGGATCATTTTGATGACGTCATTCACGGCGTGAGGGAACGTGACTTTGGTGTAGAGTTCCTCTTATGGTCTTTGAAAGTTTGTCCAAGTTTGGCTTCTATAGAAGCTTCCCTTCGGGAGATATGATTTTTGCTTTATTTTTCTGGTATTAAACCTACAGCGTCCGCCGTCCGTCCGTCCGTCCGTCCGTCCGTCCGCCGTCCGTGTACACATGGGAACCCTGTGGTATGCAAAGAAAAACTTATATCTCCTCAAGGGAACATGCTAAGAGAGCCATACTTGGGATATTTTGTCTATGCCACAAGGGGGGTGCTGTAGCACGATCACGTGATGTGACGTCATCGATGACGTCATCAATGATTGAAAAATAATTATCTCGTGAAGAGAAGACTCTAAAACCTCCAAACTTGGATAGTGTGGTCTAGGTCACCAGATGGGCGAAATGAAGTGGTAACGTGATGTGACGTCATCGATGACGTCATCTATGCTTCAAAAATTAATATCCCGTGAAGAGAAGACTCTAAAACAACCAAACATGGGTAGTGTAGTCTAGGTCACCAGATGTGCGAAATGAAGTGGTCACGTGATGTGACGTCATCGATGACGTCATCTATGCTTGAAAAATTAATATCTCGTGAAGGGAAGGCTCTAAAACAACCAAACTTTGGTAGTGTAGTCTAGATCATCAGATGAACGAAATGAAGTGGTCACGTGATGTGACGTCATCGATGACGTCATCTATGCTTGAAAAATTAAAATCTCGTGAAGGGAAGACTCTAAAACAACCAAACTTGGGTAGTGTAGTCTAGGTCACCAGATGAGCGAAATGAGTTGGTCACGTGATATGACGTCAGCGATGACGTCATCTATGCCTGAAAAATTAATATCTCGTGAAGGGAAGACTCTAAAACAGCCAAACTTTTGTAGTGTAGTCTAGATCACCAGGTGAGCGAAATAAAGTGGTCACGTGATATGACGTCATCGATAACGTCATCTATGCTTGAAAAATTAACATCTCGTGAAGGGAAAACTCTAAAACAACGAAACTTGGGTAGTGTAGTCTAGGTCACCAGATGAGCGAAATGAAGTGGTCAGGTGATATGACGTCATCGTCGACGCAATCTATGCTTGAAAAAACTATTCTCTTTATTGCACTTTTGAATCATTCCATTTGGAGGAATTAATACCTTAATTTTTCGGAAGGAGGTCATCTCACTTGACAGGATGCTTATTTTCGTCCCGTATTTGTATTGTCTCAATGCAGCAACATACCGAAGAAAACACTGTTGTATACATATCAACAGACATTTTTTCTTAAAAAGCCTATAGTATAAACCATGTACACATGGGAATCCCTTTCATTCGCACAGAAAATTTTATAACCGGGAGCTCCGCCTTTAGCCAGTGGCTAAATCTATATATTATACTATTTAGGAAACTGTGCACTGCTTTCGCTGCATACTGTAATGCCTTTACTAAGAATTAAACGAGTAACAACAACAACATTTTTGTTCCGATTAAGCACCTCTCCAATCGCTTATTTTTCGCAGAAGAAATTGTTACTAAATATGGTGAATTCAGACGTCTCCTCTCATCATCAGTCTCCCCTCTATGGAGGCTTTGCTCCTGAGGGTGCGTTTATCTCGCTGATAAAGCGCTGAAAGTCCCCCCTGTCCATCATCATACGTCCTGAGCTGCTGGGCATCAATACCCAACAAACCCTCGAGTTTTCTCTCCCAAAGTGAGGTACGATCAAGAGCGAACGACCGAACGACTGAAATTCAGGCTACCCTTTTTAACTCGTCGATGTCCGAAGGACAGGAACGAGTTATACATAGGGGCGAATGGTGTTGTCGTTAGCACGCCCAAAAGGGTCTGGTAACTAGATTACGACTTCGCCCGCGATCTCTTTCCACAGGAAACCCATCAAGACCCGGAATGATGACAAGTCATAGATTAGGCTAGCCAAAGGGCCACCAAGTCTTTAAAGGCCAATCACCAACCGGGAGCCCTTGTGGACTCTTAGCCAATCAGAGTACCAGAAACAATGGATCAATTTGAAAACGAAAAAAACGGGGCGCAAAGGCTCCCGGTTGGTGATTGGCTTTTAATTCAAGATAATGTGTACATCACTGATTATCAGTTTCAACTTTGTGCATTGACTGCAAAAAGTATTATAGTTGATCGCTCACCATCCACGAATTCGCCATTGCGGCGCCTTGATTGTCAATTACCTTGATTTCCGACGCGTTGCTATTGGTTACGTGTACGACGGACAGGGTGAGATCTTGGACCTTGTGTTCAGCTTCGTTAGACAACATCCTCAAATGTTTCTCAAGAAAACTGCTTTGTACTATAGTAAAGAGCAAGCACAAATTAAATAGATAAATTCATCGCGTGACGAGTGAATTCCATGGCAAATTTCACTCGAAAAACGATATCGCACGAGTCGGGGAAGCGACGAGTTTTCAAGTGAAATTTAACGTGGAATTCACGAGTCGAGTGATGAATTTTTCTTGAATCCCATAGCAAAGATTTGATATTATTTTAGTTTAATGATTCGTGCTTTGAACTTTCTTTGCGCTCGGGTAACCTGTTGTTTTGTCGAATTAAGCTTTCAATCATTGAATTCCACGCTAAATTTCACTCGTCTTCAGCCAATCAACGCGCGCGTAAGAATTGAGCTATGCGATTCTATAGGATTATTCAAAGCTTCAGGAGGCTAGATTCCGCTAAGAAAATAGCACGAAAAAAGCGATATCGCACGAGTCGCGCAGCGTCGAGGGCGATATCGCCTTTTTGAGTGCTATTTTCGGCGGAATCTACCGACTGAACGCTTTGAATAGACTTGAATCCTATGATATCTCGTCCTCAATTTACACAAAAAAGAGATATCACAGGATTCTAGGCGATATTACGACAAAGTTTTGCACCTCCCACCCCCCCAAAAAACAGGCAGAGAAAGTATATTTTTCCATTCGCTGATTTGCTATCATTTTGACTAAATTCAGTAGTTTCTGACTTTTTTTTTAAGATTATCAATTCGAGACTTCTTCAGGAAATTAACTTGCGATATCGAGCGTAAACAATAAAAAACAACGAAGTGTGACATTTTTATAATATTATAGTACTGTATTTACAAAATTCGGTCGCTTTTTGCTGCAAAGTATTTACCAAATAAACTAGCAGTTATTAAATGAGGGTCTTTCCACACTTACATCGTGGGCTTTCATAGGCTCCAAATGCTTGCAGCATCTTGGCGATGTTATAAAACCCTAACATCACGGCGAAATCCAACGGAGCGAAACCCTCAGCATTCAACCTGCAGCAGAAAGATAACAGTTAGCGACTGAGAACTTCTCTAGAAAACTCCGATCTTCTCGCTCCCAGAGTCTACTTCGTTGTTTGATGTTTGTCGTAGAAACTGGGAACAGACTATTATATATCGTTGGCCGACCGGATTGGCCGCTATTTCCGGCCGAAATTTTGAAATTCGACTAACGGACAACAAGAGTCATTTCAGATCCAAACAATGAATTTCCTAAAATTTAGGACATCCGGTGCCAACCAGACCCTCCGACGCCCATTTCCTTGGGGTTCACAAGGCGCGTAGCAAGGATAGTAAAATTGAGGGGGCACAAGTACGTGCATTTGTCAAGAGGTCAAAAGGTATGCTGTTCAAAGAGAGATGTTTACAGCTAAAATATTTGCATCGCGATCCCCATTTCGAAACATCTTATGAGCCAATCAGATTCGTGCCCTTTTTCGCCTAATGCAGCCGCCTGGCTTTCTGTCTGGTTTTAATTCAGAGGGAAGCCAGTTGACTGCACTAGTCGAAACAGGGAGAGAGTTTCATTGGCTCAGATAGTTTGATTGGGAACAGCAAGTCAAAAATCCAAACATAATTTTATGTTTTTGAAATCGTGGGTCGTGATGCAACGATGCGTGGCGAATTTTGGCAAATTTGATTTAGTGATACTTTTAAATTAGGCTGATATTTGCCTACAATTTCAATTTTAGTTAATGCCATCATACCATAGCATTCATCACTCTTCATCCTTTTAACTTTCGTAAGGCAACAAAACTAATCGAGAAAATGCCGCCCAAAAAGGCAACGACCGTTTACGAAAGGAAACATTGCACCTTCGACAGTGAGCACGGACAAGAGGCTCTGTGAACGAGATTGGGGAGCCCTCAGGCCATTCTGTCAAGTAATCAGTGAAAATATCAAAATATCGACTCACCCGCTTACATCGACATCTTCTGTTTCTAGAATTGATTTAACTTCTTCGACATCTTGGTAAACAATTGCATCAATAAGAGCTGAAAATGATGAATCATGAATCATTTAAAATGTAATGTTTTTTTTCTCTCTCAATATTCGAGCTAACAATTAACACTATGCAACAGATCTTGAAATGGTACAATTTAGAAAACTGAAAGAAATAACCCAGAGCATTCCCATACCATCCAAAGCGCTCTCTTTTCTTCTCTTCATCCTTTCTTTAAAATCTAAAAACAAAAACAGACGCATGAGAGGATTTGTTATGCCACTTCGTCGCTCCATCATAAGAAAAATGACAGAGGACGAGTTTATGTTATATATATATATCAAAATGACAATGGAATAAGAAAAAAAAACATTATAATAAAATAGTCTGGGACGGCAGAGCGCACGTTCCGGCATAGCGCACTTTCCAATATTTGCCAATCAAGCCATTACAATTTGAATTGTATTGTTGTAATTATTGTATTACCTTTATTTGTACTGCTAAATCTGTTCTCGACTGCCGCTAGACGTGTACGAGGGGACGGCCTCTGATTCAACGAGTAGGTTCGGTACAGCTTCGGGCTTTTGACGGGCGTCGGTCGGTCTATACTCGTTGTACTTCCCGACGTCGGTGATGGAAGATTTTCAAGACTTTGCGACCTTGTAGTAATCCTGAAAAAATTCAATGTTCATCATCAGCCTGTTTTCCTTAACATATAACGTTTAAACATATCTTATAGTTATCAGGAAACGAAGTCCAGTATTCAATTCAGCACATCCGTATTGTCAAAGCTGCAAAGTTTGGAAAGAATTACTTGAACACTGGCTGAGATATGAATTTTCAAAACTCTGGCCACTTTTTACAAAGAAATGTATGGGCAAAAACTTCAAAATGAGGCTGGTAGCGCATCGATGCGCTACCACCATACCTTTAATTCTAAAAAAACACCAATTTAACAAAACTATATCGCGGTCAGTTTTCAACCACTCTTCAACAAACTTTGCAGATTTACTAATACCGTTGTGCTGAATTGAATTGTGGACTTCGTTTCCTGATAAGATCTTATTAAGCCACATTAAAGCGGGACTGTCACGGTACGCGCATGCTCGAGCAAAGACCGCCGATCCCATAACTATCATTCAAAACGGGGATTCCCTGTTTAAATAAACCAATCACGGGACACTTCGTTTACGCGGGAAAGTACCCACGCCCCGCGCGACGTCGCCTCAGGAAAACATAATTTGGAGTTCATTCGTCAGGAGGCGACATTATGGTAAGTTTTTAGGGGTTTTTAGGCAAATGAGCTGCAAAATCGTTGTCTGAGGTGAAGATACCGTAGCCCTTGAACAATTTCCATGTCTCGTGGACCCTTTTCGATATCCAGATCCTGCTTTTATTGTGTTCCCAAGCCATTTTGGCGTAAGGACGACCTCGATTAGGCCTTTCTTGTTAGGCAGCCATCAGTGAAAATGACGCTCGAGTCTCATTCAATTTAAAACGACAAACAATATTGCATCGACTCTAAAATTTGGTCACGATACTAAGGAGATCTCAGGAGAGAATACCCGTTAAGAATTAAGGGTAGATGGACCCCGAAACAGCAAGATTCGAACGGATTCTACCAGCGTAATTTCTCCCTCTCACAGCCATCGTTCCGGCCCGGACCAAAGTGATCAAAATTCGCACATGCACGTACCGTGACAGTCCCGCTTTAACGTCATAAGGGTCTATACCTTATTTAGTCAAATCACACTAGTGGTCTATTATCAATGCTGCGTTCTGATTGGTTGAGCTACTAGTAGGCTATAAGTTATAGCCTACTAGTAGCGAAAAGTGTCGGATTGGAAAGCCAGCAAATGGCAAATGACCAGAACAAAAACATTTTTTGGCAATACAATTGACCTACTAGTGTGATTTGACTAAAACAATTATTTCTCTCGCCCTCTCGGCCTCATGGGCTATTGACTCAGAGCCCATTCGGGCTCGAGGAATAATTGTTAAATATTCTTACTAGGAGTGAAACTGGAAAAATCCTTGAACAAAATCTAAGGGCAGAGTATGGCGGCAAACAAATCCTTGCTTGACGATGGAGTTGCTTGACGATTAACCATTTGCCAGTGGATGTTTATCTCAAACATTCTAAACAGAACTTGTGAACTAATATCACATAAAATCAATTACAAAGGAGTGGCTGACTAAGGATTTTTTTTAAGTAATAGACAGATTTGAGTTAAACTCAAGTAGCAGATGTTTTAATCTGCTACTGTGTAACGACACCAGAAACATATTTTCTGACGACACTTAATAATAGAATAAATAACCATTAAATCAATAACCTGCGAACCCTACTCCAATAGATATCTTAAATATTGACCAGACTAAAGATATAGGACGCCAGAATACACCAATCAATCATCTCTATTCAACATTACGTCGAGTACAATAACAATGTTGTACATGTATAGCAACTGGAAATTACGAGTTAGAATTCGCAGAATCAAGAAAACCGCAATAATACAAACGATGTATGAGCTACTACCTTTCAGCAACCGGAGACTTTCGAGGCCCTCGCTGACTTAACTTTCTTGCTAGCTTAACCAATCCACTGGCTCTGCTGATAAACAAATGAACATTCTTATCACTTTGTTACAACCGCGTTCAGCTTCTCCTTTATTACAATGAAGTCAAAATTGTCAGCGCGAAAACGTGATTCTAATGGGGAACAGTACATTTTTGACACTATCTCTTGTTTTGTTGCCAGTTGTGTATCAAATGACGATTTTAGTTTAACGGCCTCGACGTATTGGGCCAATATTAGCGGGAGGGACGAGAGAAATGCAAGGCTAATACAATATTCAATTCAGCTGCGTAGAAAAATCATATGCGGTCACAGTCTAGTTGTCAAATTCAATGAATAGTTCTGTATAAAACGAGACTAACGGTCAAAACAGTATTGTTTGGACCCCGGGAGACGTGACTACAATAAGGCTTATAGAAATGTCATTCGGACAGTTTTATTAGTATAAAAAATGAGACATCCTCTAGGAAACATGATTGATTAATAGCCACACAATGCGCGCTGACGGCATAACGGCAAAAGAGCAGTTATCTCTCTTCGCTGCACTGGAAAAATCCGTTTGGAGAGCATTAGAGCACAACGTTCTATGACTTTACCGGCGAAAAACGTTGCATTTATGGTATAGCGGGGGAGAACCATTATCCTGTCGGAAAAATAGAGCATAGATAACTATATTATAAATTGTTCTAAGCACATCCGTATATACCGACTTCCTGTGATTCTTATGTCGCTACCATCGATCTGTTCGCTCGTGAACGTAGACATAGACAAAATCTCCTCTAGTAACGAAGGTGTGAGCTAAAGTTGGCAACATTTGGGTTCTGATTTTAGTAGTTTTTTAAAACAGGACATACTTTTTACTATTGATAGACAAGTCTGAGCCTTCACTTGAGCTGCTTCTCTTGCTTGACAACTCACCGTCTGCGTAGATTCCGTTCTAAAATAAGACAAAAAAGAAAACGATTCAGACAAAAAAGCACTATTGAAAACAATTTCGGCGCTATCAAAAACACTCGAGGTTTAGTTGTCTTATCATATTTGTCCACATGCATCAAATGAAAATAGGTACCCAATGGGTACATGAGTCTACGGTGCAGGTAGAAGTGCATGATTTCTGGGACTAGTAGGGAGTCACTTGCAGAGGGTAAGTTGTTTAGCATTTGGGATGCATAGAAAAGATAAAACAATACTTAAGTTTTGAAGGCTTAAGAGGTGTATTAGGGAAAATGGTCTCAAACGTTTGGATAGGACTGAGTCACTGTTTCATATTAAATATGTTGATAATGCGAATGAGACACATATGTAAACAAAGATCTTCAATGGTGCAGCCAGCTCTACAGATAGATTCGCGATTTTGAATTAATAATGGTAACTTAAAAATTTCGAAGGGTCGCCATTTCATTTCCATCGAAGCATCATAAAAACATATGTCGACACAAATGACAACCCATTGCATGTTTACTTGCAGAGTGGCTTGCCCTTCTGTGCATTAATACATGAGATAAAAGCCCTTGAAGTACGAGGGGTACGGAGGGGAAATGAAAAAATGCTACGAGCCTCCTTAATATCCACGTTTAAAAGCGACAAGTTCTGCATCTCCGAAGGAGTATAGCCATAGGCCTATTTCAGAGGTTGCACCGTCACAACTGTCTAGTATAGCGATGCGTCATACCAAAACAGAATCATGGACACTGGTTTTGGCGATAAATAATCATACATATCACCATGTATATGCCAAATGATTCTACAATACATCGCTCACAAGAAATTCTGTACTGGGTAAACACAAGAATTTTGTTTTTCTTCGTTTCTCCCATGATGCACCGCTGGCTGCAACAGACAGTTGTGATAGTGGAAACTCTTCTGAGATAGGTATATACATTTGCAAACAAAATGAGTACCTGCGATTTGCAAGCAAACCTCCTGGCAGGTGTTGATCGCCCTGCTTGATCACTTGTGAAGTACAGTCCACTGGACATGTAACTAAACGGTGTCTCATCGGTGCAACAACTTCCACTGAACTTGTCATCCTCATCATCCTCTAATCTCCAGGCAGCATCTGGTAATAATGACCTCATTAAAACAGTGAATGGATGTCATTCATTGTTGCAGGGCCTGATTTTAGTGCTAATTTAGGTAGTTTAAATGTAGCCAAATTAAAAAGAAATGAGCAAAATAATCATCTAGGTTTGTTAAACAACCTTGCAACTGCTAGATAAACACAAATTTGGAGTATTTTCGTGTGTTATCGAGCGGATGGAATTCGATTACGAAATATAATGGCATTTTTTATTTCATACTGGGCTGGGTGTCAACAACGTTAGCAAATCCTGAGGAGTCTAACGTGTCTAAATAAAGATTGATTGATTACTTAAGAATATAAAACATGAATTCCTCTTACTTTTGGATGACAGGGAGAACTTGAGCCGCATTGGTGCCTTATACATACAGCGATTCGTGCGTGTTGGTGATTCATTCTCCTCCAATGTTACCATAGAAATAGATGATATAGTGAAAGCCCTTTGTAGTGATGGACGTTTACTAACTGGACTTCGAAGGGGATGGGGCTTCTCCAAACTATAAGAAAACGGTACAAATAAGTGATGATGGGACTCTGCAACTGCCCCTCTGTCGCGGGTGAGCTCCGCCATTTTAGATTATTGGCTGTTTCGCCCTGGAATGCTACCACAACAAATGAAACTATCGCCCATTTCTTTTCTTAACTCAATCAACTGTTTTTGATAATATGAAGGTAAACACACGCATACTTGTCAATTCATGTATCGCCGTAGCTATGACTTGCGTGCGTTGACAGAAGGAAAGGAACAAAAACAATTTCTAAGATGGTTTTAAAGGAAACCAGAAGCTCTTTATTCACAAAAAGGAAAAAGCTATGATGTCACGTATACGTTAACTTCTAAATTTAGTTTAAGTAGATCACCAAGCTTACGGAGAACTCACTCTCAACACTAGAGACAAAAGATGTTTGTTTACTCAACCTTTATCAAGGAAGCCGTACTAGAGTATACACAAATATATATGAAGGCTTTTATAATAAAGCAGGCAATTTTGCAAACAACGTTGTATTTCTCGGTGTGTTTCTGTATAAGAAAATAAGCTTAGTATTCGTGATTTCTAAATCGCTTGGGATGCATGTAATGTGAAGTTATAATAGTAATAATAATGAGTTTATTATCTGAAAACTCACAAATATACAAAAAATATGAATAGAAAATCAACTACTGTATTTGTTTAAGAAGAAAAGCTCAAACCTTGACGTGGACGGTGTGGACCAGATCACACACACAGATTTTGATAGGCGTTTTGGTGAGACGTGAATGTCTTTAATAAAACTGAAACTATCTGATAAAAGAGTAATCAGCTTTTATTAGTCATTCGTCAGGCATAGTATAGTGACACATTAAAATCTCCATACAAAAAATACAATCGCAAGAAAAGCTGAATTAAGTAGAATTACGTCAGCAGAATAACGTTCGTGAAAATTCTGCGCGTAAAGAAGCGCTTCAAAGTGTTTTGCGCCCACCTAGGAGGAAATATTATGTAAATTCTTATTCGTACAAAAACACTAAAGACAGATAAGAAATGTCGTTGGCACGGTTTCTTCATGAAAATGAAACAACGTTTCTATTTCTCTAGGGGTCTGAATTATCCTTTCCTTGGCTGACTAATGGACCACTTTCGATATATTAAAATGCTAACTTGGGCCCGAGGCTTGGAGAATAATACATAAGAAATTCCTTTGGCATTGCTGAATGAATAATTTATGTCTTTTTTCATTCCCTTTCGCCTCGGATTCAAGTGTCAATCAGACGAGTTAACAACTCTGGGTGATTTCACGCAAACAAAAAAGTCCATGTGACTGTTTTTAAAGGTTTAATGGACGAAATCTGCGAAACCGCAGATTGGCTAACTTCTTACAAGATGTCCCGGTTGAGGTATTCGCACAGAAAAGAGAAAAAAGGCAAATGAAAATCAATTCGTTTTTTCAGACACCTTTTACTGGAAATCCGAAAGAGAAAAAAGCGGGACTTGTAATTCCAGTGACGATATTCGGTTTGCCTTTCCTGCGAATCTGTATCGTTTCCTCATTTTCCCTGATTATCTACGACGCACCAAGTTACGACGCACCAAGTGTGTACGCAGCCTAAGAGCGAGGACCCGTCTTTATTTATTAGATTGTCAACAAATGTCAAGCGTTTAAGCGCTGTCATGTAATAACTCGGCGCTAGGACAAAATCAAAACGACACTTTTAGTTCAACGTGTTTGTTGAAAATCGGTGAATCTTACATTGTTCAACAATTTCTTGATAAGCAAGGTTCAGATTAGTCTTCTTTGCAGTCAGAAAGTAAAACGCGCGACACAAGCTTCTAAATTGTTCAGCTTTTTTCAATACATGTCTAGCGATGTGTACTAAATGTAATGTTGCGAAATTTTCTACAGTTAATATTTAATCTTCCTCAAGGATGCTCAACTAATCGAACATTCTCGAAACAGAGCCAACCGTAATCCGAATAGCGCACTTTGTTCTGTGAACCAATCGATCCCTGCTTGGCACATTAATAACAATGGATGACGTCAGCGTGAACAGGGCTATTGAAAACTCTTCAAGCAAGGATCAAACAGCGATGAGTGGATGAGAGTTGACTCTCATTGATTCTCGCATATTCTGGGGTTGACGACAACGGTAAACTCTCATCCAATGGCGAATTTGAACACGTTCTAAGTGAATTATAGCCGATGGGATTTTGTGATCTAACGGCATGCGCGAGAGTGCATGAGTCATGTATTACATCACCGATTTACTATAATCGCGATCAAACGGTAGAAACTAACATCAATTATCACGTCGATAGTTCAAAGTGTGTTAGGCCTGTTTCAAACGTCGATCTTGTGCCACGTCGAATCCAATTCAGCCGACTGGTTTTCTCCGTTTCACAACAAAAGGAAGAATAAACAAGAAAAACAAACTTTACATTCCTTTTTGTTCTGCTATGACTCATCTAGATCTACCTTTTGCACTAGACAAAGTGTCCTAGAAGCTGCAAATGAAATTTCTAACAATTAGATTCGACGCGGCAAAAGTTCGACTTCTGAAACTGGCCTTAGAGTTGATTAATAGTCCATGATAGTTTGAGGTTGAACGCACACAATAGTTGAAAATCTTACCAACGATTATCACCGTTTGATCTCTACTTTACGTATAGATAAGAGTGGTTTTCATCCGACTGTGAAATGGATACTAACAAAATACGCACTGCTATACACATGCTATATACATTTTATTGTATTTTCCTTTTTAATTATGACTAGTAGACACTATTAAACACTGACTATTAGTTTTTGTTTCACAGTCCGATGAAAACCACACTAATAAATTTGGAATAATCTTACCAAGTAGTCTGATGAACCATCAGTTTAGATAGATACAAGCCAAACGAAAGCGCCGGTAGATGATCATATATACGTACTTATAATAACATTGAAGTGACTGTAAGCGCTATATTATCAAGTTTTTCTTGAGAAGGTTCACCAGACATGACGTAATCATCGGGAAATCAGAACAGCAACACGTTTTGCTAATTGGAAAACTCAGGAAACTAGAAAGAAAATAATATTATTATGCCACGCATTTGAACCATAACAGTTTACTACGCACGTGTGATCACAGCCTAGGCCGTCTAGTTTCCAAAAGCCGAAAGAGTATTCTTGATTCCCTCCACTTCCTCTATCGCCGGCGGCCAGGGTACAATCAACTGAACTACTACTAAACGCAGTTGAAATGCCACTTAGTGTAGACTATCAAATTGGCTATCATTTAAAAATGAAACAACGACAGCCAAAACTATACAAGGCCAACACGATGATCTAGAAATACTATTACTAGTCTATAATTGTAATAAGGGTGAGCTATATCCAGAGGCGCCATATGGTAGCCGTGCTTTGATGAGCTAAGGATGGAGCAATATAATTAAGCACGTTCGAATATTTCCTAGCCATACCGAAGACGCCGGTTATAAAAATCGAATTTATCTGAACTCGTTCGAGCATTGCCGTAGTGCACGAAAGCTTTCCAAAGATACCCCGAGCTCTTCCGAAAATGTTACTGCGGTCTTTCACAGACTTCAATTACTTTGGATATCAAGGTTAGATATCTTAATACAGATTGCCCTAAGGGAAAAAATCAAATACTCGCGAATTATATTTTTTACTATACAACATCGAGTAATCATTTTCAAAAGGGTTGTCTGTTTTAGCGGATACGGACGTTAAATAAAAGATGAGACTATTACAAAATAGGCATAAGATTGTGCGTCAATCTAAATTATTATTCATTCAACATATTTCCCCGCTTCTGATTGGTTTAGCGCCACCGGCGAATTCTTGATGTTTTTAAAGGTGAGCGACTTATTCCATCGATGACGTCAAAGATTGGATAAATTGAAATATTATTGCACGTGTGACGTCACGCACTTGTAGGCAGGCTGACAAACTGCCTGCTTTCTCAAAGACGTGAAGCGGGAAACTTCAATTTGAATGAATAATAAAACAGTTAAAAGTTTGAATTAATAATAAAACAATTAATGAATTCAGCATTCGTATGATGTGGAGAATTATTCAGATCTCGGAGGGTGTTATCAACCTCGGCCTTCGGCCTCCATGGATAACACCCTCTCGATCTGAATAATTCTCCACATCATACTCAGCGGAATTCATTAACTGCTAAATAGTTCAATAACTTGCCAAAGGCCGTGTGTAGACCTTTTTAAGTAATGGTCCGTATAAGAACTACCCAAGCCAACGGCAGAGCATGCTGGAATGCAATTATGTTCTATTGAAAATATCGGCGATTTCATTGGCTTAGACACAAAAATTGGTAAAATTACCACGAAAGAAAGACTTTTCTCAGGATTTATGGTAAGATATAAGCACATGTGGTACTCATATACAGGATATACGATTTTTAAAGACTTCGTATATGGGAAACCTAGCGTAAAATAGTGATTCTTTTTCCTTTGTTTTCCTTTAATCTGATTGGTCTGGAGAGTTATTATCGCCATATTTTCTCAAGCAAGTCGAAATCAATAATTGTTTCACTTGTATTATGTTACTAGTCATGACAACTTTCTGTGGTAGAACAAAGGGACACATCCTATGTGGGGAACCCTCAATGCCATAGAACAATGGAGTTTCGGTTCCTTCTTGCATGGATGATTACTTAAAAAAGGTTGCTTTGGTCGTCGTGCGCCAATGTTAGGTGGTCATTTAAGCCCCATTTAGAAAATAACACCTATGTTGTATTGTGAATGTGCGCATTCTGATTGGTTAAAAGCGTGTTTGTAAGAGACCTGAGAAACACGATTGTCACGCAACGCTGTCGCACGTGTGTATGTTATTTTCTAAAAGCAATAAAAATACTTTCTGCGTGCTCTCTGGTTTCTTACAAACACTCGGGGAATGTTGGTCGAACTGATAAAACTTGAAAGACACTCGCCTTCGGCTCGTGTCTTTCAAGTTTTGACCAGTTCTCCCAACATCCCCCTCGTGTTTGTAAGAAAGCAGAGAGCACGCGGAAAGTACTTTTATTGCTTAATTACACGACGGAAATTTTTGGCACGGCTCGGATAAAAATGGTTCTGGGACTACCTCGCCATGTAGTCCCGGCACGGATGAAATTTCGGTCGGGCTCTGACAATATTAAGTACGGCAAAGCCATTTACACAGCGCAAATGTTCCACAGTCGTGCCATTAATTTTTTTATCCGAGCCGTGCCAAAAAATCCATGTCGTGTAAATGAGCCTTTAGGCAAAGAATCTCACTGAGCTTCGCGCTTCAACGACAAATATATACCCAAGCAACGTTTACGGTATTGACCAGTATATATTACGTGTATACTAAGGAATACAAATGTTGCGTGAGATATCTTATGTTATTATATAGCTCGTGTTTATTCGATCAAAGCGCGCGCTCTGATTGGTTCTATCATGGTCACGTGGCGGGCTACAATTAAAAAATTGTTGCCCGCGCGGGCGACATCGCTAGAGCGAGAAATTTCGGCGGACTATTTTTACCGTATTTTCTTTTGCTATATAATAAAACACTTAATGACTGCACCCTCGGGAAACAGCGAGTTTTGTTTTCCCTCGAATCTCTCGGGTCGGGAAAAAAAAATTAAACTCTCGGGAAAACAAAACTCGATGTTTCCCTCGGAAGCAGTCATTAAGTGTATAGTATACAACTCAAAAGCAAAAGATCCATTTGGCAATAGTATTTGAAATCTGCACCCCCCCCCCCCCCCCCCCCTCTTTGTTGAGGACCCCTGGAATTCCAGGGTCAAAATACAAAATTGTTTATATGCTTGATATCTTTGACATCTCAACTATGAAAAGAGATTGAGAGGCCAGTTGATATATTACTACGGTTTTCATAATTCTGCGAACTCTCGCTAACGATTTCCAACCGTCAAACCGCCTTCTGGCTTCCGTCAATCAAACTCCCGAGTCTTTTCGTCGTTACTCTTTGTGCTTTTTGATTGGCCAGCACGTAACGTTGCTGTCGCGACAGGAAGCCATTTTAGCACTGCTTAGGCGCTGGCCAATCAAAAAGCACCAAGAGTAACGACGAAAAGACTCGGGAGTTTGATTGACGGAAGCCAGAAGGCGGTTTTACGGTTAGAAATCAATAGCGAGAGTTCGCAGAATTACGAAAACCGCAGTAATTTAAGCTTTTGAACAGTTATTTTTTTTTTCGTTTTTTCGTTTTCAAAACCAAAACATAAACACCACGGCGCGCAATGCATTATGGAAAGGTGTAATGGGCCTTTAAGCCCAATTTCCAGGATGGTCATGAATGAAATTAAAGAGACTCCTGATTCAGATGCCATCTATGACTGGTAAAAATTCAGACCCCGTCCACACTACACCGTTTTCAAACGAAAACGGATACTTTTTGCTCCGTTTTCAAAAAGATTTGCGTCCACACTTATCGTTTTCGCCCGTCCACTCTACAAGGGGTATCCGTACGAAAACGCTCTTATGCATTGTGGGCATGCTCCAACAAGCTCAACGCATGCGCATTTCGATCTGTTGGCCCGCGAAATTGGTCGGGTTTGCTGTGGTGACGTCATCGTTTTCACATAGCATTGTTTTCACCCGTCCACACTAGAAAACAGCGTATTCAAACAGCTCCGTTTTCAAATCGCTCCACTCTGAAGAGCGTTTTCGGATTGATCCGTTGTCGGTGATCGTTTTCGGCGTTGTAGTGTGGACGATAGCCATATCCAGAGCAAAAAGTACCCGTTTTCGTTTGAAAACGGAGTAGTGTGTACGGGGTCTCAGTCTGGGGCAAATGACCGGACCAGATATATTTTTTTACTCATCCAAAATGGCTTCCGCATTGGGATTCTTGCCATAAAAGGACATAAAAAAGCCTCCAACGTCTGCTATTAGGGTAAAATGCAAAAACTGATCATTATGAATAGCTGTTGCCCTATCACCTGCTATTTTTGCAGAGAATTCCAATGATGCTTTGTCTTGTCGTTAACAAAAAAGAAGCTGTGCTCTGATTGGGTGACCTAGTTGAGAAGCATTGCTGCGATTGGTTAGTAAAGAGGTGAGCCCATTATGACGCCAAGTAATAGCAAAGATAGGGTGCCATAAATGTAAATTTCAAAGCTGGAATTTACTGCACTGGTAACCAGTCATTGGAATTTGTCCAATCAAAATCTACAAAGACATAATCTCTTGCCTCAATTTTGATGGGAGTGTGGAATACCCAATAAACTGCAATAATTTTCACAAGGAAGTAAATTAAGATACCAGTATACTATAATTGTGATAAACAATGCAACACCACCCCAAATTAAGTTTTTTTTACAGAAATCTTAAATCTCACAAACCCACAAAAATAACGTAAAAAAGCAGCCAATAAAACAATATAGTATTTAATGGAATATCTATCTCTAGGCAGACAAAGAGAATTACATTACAAATTACACAGGTGTATTCAAATCACCCTGCTAGCAGAGGCCTCTTTCCTCTGTATTTCGCTGAGCTGAAGGTCGAGAGGAAAAGTGAGCAGCTACATGCTGGGTTGAAATTTGCTTTGATTCAAATGCCATCCACAATCCTGGATGGCAATTCCAGACGAGAATGCATGCTCTGTAAAATAACTACTGACCACTTTTTGAACCTGCACACTTGAAGAGTGACAGCTGTCATAAGGGGCAGAAAAGTAACAGTGGTTGCTAAGCAACGATCATGCATGCACAACAAAGCAAGTTTCAATGCAGCGCAGTGGTCTCTTTTCCTTTCAAATGTCAGCCCAGGTAAATACAGAGAAACGAGGCATCTGGTAGAAGGGTATATTCAAATAAACATCTTTTAATAAATACTATTTTAAACTGTTCCTGTTTAAATTTCATTGAGGTAATACAGATGGCCACTCCAACACATTCTCAATGAGGAGCAGGGGTGGATCCAGGATTTAAACAAGGGGGGTGGATAGGAGGCGGACCACTTTTTTTGTGTGTGTGTGGGCCCTGAGGAAAGAAAACGCTCTTACAAAAATGCCCTGAAAACAGTTTGCTGTATTCCGCCCCCAAAACTATCTAATACATGAGCTTGAGACTTTATTTATTATATTATTTAAAACAAAAAGATGGAATTCTACTTTTTTTTACTCAAATAGGTATCTATCCGCCCCTGAGGGGAGTGTTTGATTACCTTATCACTTGTTAATTGCACCCCAACGCTTTTGGCCGCAGTGGCTCAGGTATTTCATACTGTATTTTTGCTTCCAAAACTCATCTATCTGGCTAAGATATTTGTTGTAAGCTGCACAGTTCTATCAATCAATCAATCAATAATAGTTTATTTGAACGCAATTGCAGCGAAAGGCTGAATACTAGCGTGGGTCAGTAACAATAATACAATATAAATTAATAATTCAGAATCTATATGTGACAAAGTCAGCGAGGCGCTTCGTTTTGGCTGCTTGATAAGGGATAGTCTTGGAACTTCCCGTTCGGAGGCCATAGCCATGTTTAACAGTGGTAGTTTTTTTCAGGTTACTTATTGGGGAATTAATCTGGTCTTATGTATGAACTGTGAGCAAGCCTCAGCTCTACGATGGGCTAGGCTCGTTAGGCCCGTACGAGTAAGGGCATTTTGATAACACTCGTAGTTGTTACCGAGCATCTCAGTTCTAGATAGGCAGAGTACACTAGAAGATTGATTTAATTAGAGAGTGAGAATAAAATTTACTTGTAGTTGCTGCTTAGGAAAAACCCTGCATTAACCACAAATCCCAAATCCTTCAACATTAATATCTAATAGACAATATATTTTCAAAAGTTCATGTCAATGCTTATTTCAACACCAACGAAAAACCTGGGTGACCTGCCATGCAAAAATTTACTTGCCTGTGCTCCATGCTCCATTTTTAGGTTTAAAATTCAAATAAAATTAGAATTTGGTATTTCATTCATGTTTATATACCATTCCGTTTCCCAAAAACTTATAAGCTCAAAGTGCAAAGGATAATGGTGGCATCTAAACTGCTACTGTTTGATCTGAATTCATACAGTTGTCGTAACCACAGGTAAATAATCATATTTCAGCACATTTCTAAGCATGTTTGTTTCTACGATTTTACAGAATTTAAATAAACCTTTACCCATACTCCCTAACGCACCAAGCTTTGTTGCTTTTTCCAGTGACAACGTATCCTGGAAACGGTATAATAATAAACAGAACATTACATGGCTGCTTCATGATATGACTTTTATCTTCTCATGTTAAAATTTTATTGCACCCGTTTGCTGCAATCACTCTTGAGATAAATTTTCAGCACTCGAAGATAAAATTTGTATCTCGGTGGAGCCATGTACTATCCTCTATTTATTTACTCATTATTTCGATCACAAGCTTGATGAAGCTTCCATTTTTGTGCAGACTATTTTTTGGTGCTAGTGCTCACGAAGCCGGCAAATTTAAGTAGATTTTGACAAATTAGTTTGACCTCTGGCATGGGAAAAACCAATGTAGAGAACAAAATTCTTGGAAAACTGGATTAGTGTGAGTGTACTCCAACAAAGATTTCCATAAAACCACTGGAGTCACCTGTAAAATCTAGGAGATTATAGGCAGGTATCTGTTGGTGTTAAATACCTTGTTCACTCCTACCTACTTCAAAAGTTACTTAAACACCTGGGGTGACACTGGATTTTTTAGTAAACATGCATTATGAGCAGCAATAAAAACACTTTTTTGTGTATTTCCCTTGTACATTTGCAAATATTAAGGAAAACAAGCTGGTGATCTCAAATTGATTCCTGTACTTCAAATCAAAGAACAACACTTAACCATCCCAAATGCATATTTTTGTGCATTGGGGTAGAAAGATGACAAAGCAATGCTTTTGTTAATGTTTAACTGATAATCAAAATTAATTAGTTAACCTACAATCAATAGTACCAGACCTACATGTTAACAAAAAGCAAAGATATTCAAACCTTGAATATGATGCATTCATTGATTTGTAAGCTTATCTTGCAAGTGGAGGATAAAATAAGAGGTCTGTTTATTTTTGTACTGAAATATGGTAATCATGCCCTCTATGCGACTAGAATGGAGATAAACCAATTTGCAAAATTTGTAAATGCAAAATCCGTGGAAACAGTTAAAGCTCAAAAAGAGAATTCCTACATTTTGAAAGAGCTAACATAGCACATCTGATAATTCTAAACGAGTTGGGTAACCACATTTTGTTTTGGTGTAATTTTACTGTAAGTGTCTGGCAAATTACAAGTAAGGAATTTAGAATTATTATTTTTCTAATCAGATAAGAGAGGCGTCATTTCTCAGTGAGGTGCATATACAAATTCTTCACTTATTAGACAGCTCACGAAATACGAACAAAAGGATTCCACATAAATTTTATGGTTCAATTTGTAAGTAAACATAATAACAAACACAAACAACATGCATAGAAAACTTACACACACATGTTAATCTGAAGAATTCGAAGTTCGTATTTTAGTATTAACTTCTACACAGGCATATTCATGCAGCGTTTTACATGCTTTTTAACATAATACTGCCAGAGGTCAGATAAGCTTACATTTCTAGATGAAAACATTTTCGAGTTTTTGAGAGTAATAACCTTTTGCAGGAACTTTTAATTTGTCATTAATTTTTAATTGGAAGCCAAACACTTAGAAGAAGTGTTCAACGATTTTACTGGCCTCGTTACATTTCTTAGGTGACTAAATTTTGAGGTTTAGATAGCAAGATTTCGAGTCGTTACTGCTTTGTAGTGAATGCCTTTGTAATTCACTTTACGGGGGGTTTACGTTACACGCGCGCATTTAAACTAACCACACAACGCTAATCAAGAAATCGAGATCTAAAAGCAGCTTAAAAACTTACGACTTGCTAGTGGCAGATTCTGTTGTATCAGCCCTCTCGCCAATATCGTCCGTATGCGCCTGTTTTTCGCCGGCTCCACTTTCACGATCCCTAGAAAAATCGAATGTTGTTATGCTAACACCTCTTGATTATACGTTCGAAATGTCCATTATAAAACTTGACTACAACTTGCTACCTCCAATACATGTTGTGTTTTCATAACAAACCGATTTAGGCTCCACTAGTAACGCATATTATAAACCTGCAGAATAGGGTATTACTACAGCTCTATAGCAAAAGATACATAGCACAAAACAAACAAATAATATATACCTTGCATTTTCGGCCTCGTCCAGGTTCGGTTTACTAGCAGGGCCCGTGGTAGTTGCTTCTGGTGGCTTTGGATTTTGACTCGCCATTTCAATACTTTGCCACCTTGTAATCCCTACACTTTCACACAAGTCTTGTAGCCACTTAAGCTTCTGGCTCTACTAATACATGCGTTGAAAACGGCGTTTTGTGAAAGCTACTTTACGGAATAGTCAATGCTGTGTTCAAAATAGCAGCTGCCAAAATCAACTCGAAAATCGGTCTCCGTAGCATCTCCATTTCTCGAAGATGTTAACTCCACGACAACTCTAAACACTGGACATTTCCTCCAAAGTGAAGCACTTAGCTTCAAATCTGTTGATCTAAATACCTGGATATGAGTCCAACGCTCTTTTTATAGCCGTGCTAGTGAATTGTTTGACGTATTTCTGTATTGAGCTGGCGAATGCAGGAAGCCAAATGTGGATTCGATCAAGGGACGACTCTCTTGAATTTCACGACGGCGAACGCTTGACCGATCATCTGAAAATAGCCCTATAAAATATCAACCTTGGCTAATCAATCTTGGTTGTTTTGAGAGGGAGATCAAGAGGTTTTCCTGTCTAGATTTAGCCCATATGCAAAGGTTTTCCAACGAGTTATAAATGAAGATTTTTGAACCAAAGACTGTTTCGTTCGACCAAGACATGGAAATGAGGCGGCCTTTCCGGTGATCTGATTGGCTAAACGCCGTAACTATAATTCATTGCCGGGCCAAAGCGACGAAACATTTCCGTCCCTTGAATTTACTCTCTTTATTTTCTTTAACTTCTTTTATTCATTCCTAAGTCCCCTCCGTAACTAAAAGAAAAACAATAATACTTTACATAAAGGGCACAATACGTGGGAATTGTCTCTGAAATTATAAGGCAAACCCGACCGAACGCGTTCTAAATTTGTCTAAGCTTGTACAATGACAGCGAGAACTTCGCATTCATTCGAATTTATTCCGAATTGAAAGAAATATCGAAAATGCTAATTGCGTCAAAACTCATATGCTTTCAGGTTTAAAGTAAACATTTCGAAATATAATTCAGTTAACTTTATTTAACAAAATTAAGTGTGATATCAAGTTCCCTTTGGGGGAACCACTGATATCCAATCCTAGGTGTGTTCGTAAGCATAGCTATTGATTTTTTCAAAAACTACTTGCAAACACAAAAGCCATGGGGAAACCCGATTATCATTACAAAGGCGCTTATGCTGAAATGGTATGGGTGAGGTATCAGTCCAAGGAAGTGAGAACAAAAGAAATGCAAGGGATGTGTGGAACAATCTCGGCACTCCGCATAAAAGCTGAAACTATACACGCGCTATTTGCATGATGGAATTCAATTTGATTACATAAGATTTTGATTTGTGTTTCTTTATCGCGAGCGTGGGCGCGTATTTTTGCCCCGAAATCTTACATGATCTTAACTAGTAGTTTTCGGCAAGGATTCAATTGACTCTGGCAAATCATAAAAATCATATCAAGCTCGCCGAAAGGTTTCACCGCCCCGAGATGTTTAATAAAGCTTGGTGTGTTGTAATGATCTTATAACTCCACCAACGCGACGAAAGTAATAGCTCGTTTCACGTCGTTAATCTGTTCATGCAGCGTGGCCGTTTCACTTTTTGCTTTTTAGCTCAAAAGCAAGGAAGGCAACGGGAGGCGCGACACTTCGTAAAAGACTTTACACTACACGGGCGTCCTGTTTTACAATAGCTCGTACCCAGGCTATTTGCTCGGAGTAGAGACCCATAAAATGCAATGATGAAAAAATAAAACGATGAAGTTGCCGTCCAATTCAGATCATCTGACGATTCATTTGGGAGGTTACCATTGTTCATTTCGTACATACTTGCATGCGCTCAATCGTGTGTGAGAAATTATACAGTTAGAAAATGGCCGCGAACTCATGTCTAAAATCCCTGTTTTCAACTTTTGTCGTTCTTGGGAAACCGGCTACTCTATCCAGTCAGCATTGCGCCAAGACATACATATTTAATACTAACATGAAGCGGGACGCTAACGTTGCTAGTCCACCAAGAAAAGAACATTCCACCAGAAGTGGCGACTAAAATTAATCTAAAAGAGCCTTTTTTTACTGCGGCCCGGGAACCATCAAATCGCACGCCCTGCTTAGCTCGCGAGCGGTACGGAATGCAACACCGGCCGGACCCGGATGAGTTGCGCGCGCGCTGAATACTGTGGTGCGCGCGTCAATTTCTGTGAAGTTTTAATGTATAAATCATATATCTACTTCAGCGTTAGCTTACATGCATAGGATCCAAATGAGCTAGACTGCAATTAAATCCTATATCACTGGCGAGCCCGTAAAAATATACTCCAGCTATGCTACGCGCGCGAAGGTAACAAATGACTCGAAGCGTGGCTGCATGGACAAGAGCGGGAACGAGGCAATATGACTGAGTTACGCCTTGATTTCGAGGGGACAATTTGCACGGGACGTTTAGCGGCAACGTCGTCTTGCAACACTTTCCTAGTATCCAGTCTTCGCACACACACAATATGAGCAGCTCACTTGCAGAGTTGCATGTTAAGAGTAAGCAGTGTTATGGGGCGGGGAAGGCATTGCGCGAAAAACAAACGAAGTGCTGGTACACGGGTCGGCTTGATATAATTCCTAATTTCTTGTTGCGAGAATTTGAATCAAATTCAAAAATTTGCAACATATACACCTGTTTCAATTAACGTTGCTCTGAAAAACGTAAAACCATAAACCATGCTTCATAAGTCGTGATGGTAATTATTGTCTAAAACGAAGCGGTTCACGCCAAATTGTGTCTCAAAGTAGAAAACAAAGTGCCATTGGGTGGTTTTAGTTTAGTTTGGTTTGCCAAACTCAAGGAAAATACGAGAAATAGCGTCTTCATTATGATGCATGGTTCATGGTTTTACGTTTTGCAGAGCAACGTTAATTGAAATAGGTGTATGTTGCAGAGCGAAATGTTGCGCGAAACTTGATCTTCGTTGAAGGAGGAGGGAAAACTCCAAGCAACATCTACCAGCGGGCCTGAAACCCTACACAGTCGATCCGCTGTGTTCTATATATCGTCATTGTCGCCGTTTATTGATTCCTCTCAGACTCAATGCTTGGTAGGTCAGTTTATATAAGCGCAGTATCCGTATCTCTTGGGTATATCGTAAGCAAGATAAGCCAGTACAATCAGTACTGATACACTTTGCATACTACAAGTTACATAGGAGGATACCAACCAAACTCTAGTGAAGCCGAGGCGAAACAAGCAAATAAAAACATACAGCCAAATCCGTTTTTTCGCGCTGCGAATTCACAAAACGTCGTTCTGGGTTTAGGTTTTGTGGTTTTTCCGTTCTGGGTGTGCATTTGGCGAAACAGGGACCAAACGCTTGACTGGCGAAACAGAAAATCAAAATCAAACCACGTTTTCAAAATTCACACCGTGAAACAACGGTTTTGGCGCAGCATAACACGTCGAGCTAATCAAGGTAGTTATGGAAGAATCCCGGGAATCAGTATCTATCACCACACTCCCAGTTTTGATAAAAAAAAATGCCTTTACAAATCTCTGTTTACACAGCTAGCAGAGGCCTGTTTTTCTGTATTTCGAGTCGCGAAACTCGCGATTGTCAGCCCAGCGAAATACAGAGAAAATAGCCCTCTGCTAGCAGGGTATCATCTTCCGCAATATATTTTCGTTAGATATGAATTTTTTTGCCCTACGTTCTCTGCAAAATGTACCGTAACAAGGAATAAATGAATTCGTTTTTATTCTCTGCTTCTTTTAGCCCGCTGGCAACCGATAACGTATCACAGAAATTGATAATGTATCACTGAAAGCGTTTTTGCAAAATTATGCGCCTCTTCGTCTCGTCGCATTGATCAGAGTGAACTTGATAGTACTGAACTTGAGAAGGCCATTTATTATTCTCGAATTTCAATTCGTTTTTATAATACAAGAGGTTGTCTTGACAATTGTATGAATCTCAAAATCATCATCGCTCTTAACATATATCGAGGACACAAGGGGGCAACCCCTTCACCGTGCTATAAATTTCAAGCAGGATCTATGCCATTGCGATGAAAAATTGCCTCGAGACAAAAATTCCTCGCTGAGGCCATGAATACATTATTCCCACAGACTCGTACCCAGGCATTTCTTGTGTTTCTTTCCATTGCGCGTTTTCGCGTAACTGGATATTGCGTTGTGCTACTTTCCGTTGTGCGTTTTTGCGTTACTGGAATGTTACCGATTTTGCGTTACTTGGCAGGCGCGCAAAAGGCTTCATTTCGTTCGTCCTTCCCATGATGCACCGCGCCCCTTGAAGATGCGACTGGATACGCGTCTGCCATTCCATACCAAGGCCGCAGCTAGAAATTTTTGACTGGGAGGGGGGGGGGGGGGGGGGGGGAAGGGGCAAGTCTTGCTCATTCTTTGTTTTTGCTGGGGGGGCAAGCAGATTTTTCCCCACGTGTTGACACTAAAAATGTTACTTCGCTGGGGGGGGGGGGGGGGCAACTGCCCCCTCTGACCCTATACTAGCTACGGCAGTGCGTACCCACTTTGTCCGTCCACATGGGAATCCACATGGTACAGGTTGTGGGTCGAGTCAGAGGTGGCTTCTGCTGTAGCGAGGCCAACGCAACGTCCCGTAAAAATGTCCTGAAATTTTGGTCAAATCTCCGCGAATTTTCTTGTAAATCGTTAAGAAGCAACGACTGCTTCGATAAGAATTACATGTTGGTGTTAACACAGACATTTTATTTGCTTGTATCAAGAGCTTTTCGATAAACGCCGAAGACAGAAAAGTTGATTTGAAATTTCACTGTCAAACAATTCTTACCACATTCTCGATTTCTTGATGGATTCTCGCTAAAAACTACTCTAAAATTGATAAAACTCTAGTTGCTGATTTTGGCAGAGTTAAATTGGAAGAAGTAGACTTGCATAAAGGTTGCCACGTCTTCAGTATAAGTAGGCATGTAGTTATAGATAAGCGCGTTCTTTTCATGTCGAGGCGAAGGGAAACGATGGTCGCTGAGTCGCGCTAAAACAAAAAGCAAACGTGGTACAGAACTATTAGAAAGTATGGTGGTTTGGGCGGGCCGCATCCTACGCGGGGAGGGGGGGGAGCCCCCGCATCTAAGGGGCAACTATTCATTGGCCTCCCCTTGATGCGACCTTGCTAAAATCTGGCAAAAAATAAAAATAATTTTTACGTTTTTTTTTATCTAGATGGATTATTTAACAATTAGACCTCGAGCCCGAAAGGGCTACGGGACAATAGCCCATGAGGCCGCAGGCCGAATGGGCTATTGATCCGTGGCCCTTGAGGGCGAGAGGTCTAATTGTTTTAGTATCACCCAACTAGTTGGACAAAAAAAGTGAAAAATTGTCTAAAAAAATCACCAGAAACCTCGATAAAACAGAAGCGGCCGCCATTGTTTTCATGTTCAAAATTGGGGCTTTCGCTACTAGAGGTCTATTGATAATAGTCCCCTAGTAGCGTAGCCAACCAGAATGCAGCATTGACAATAGTCCACTAGTTGGGTGATACTAATTAGCAATAGACTACGAGTTTGGCTAGCGTGCCTTCTTTCCATAAGATTCTTCGGGGCACGCATCCAACCGAGGCCGCGGTATCTTCCTCATCAAATCGTTCGTATAGTCTTTTGTGGGGGGTATCCACGGTGGGGTCCCTTTTTTAATCAAAGAGATCCTGGGATACCTAACAATACGGCAACAATTTTTCATTATTATACCTTGATTGATAAAAACGTCGGCGAGATGTTGTCCGATCCACACAGCCTCCTGAGAATGCCAGATGTTTTTCAGTTTGGACCATTCAAACTGCGACTTCGCAGGATGCCAATGGAACAGAAAGAACGGGAAGTCTCGCCCTGAAAATAGAAACAAAAATGCGCGTCCCAGCTCTACTGATACGCGCAGTCTTGAAAAATAATTGTTCTCTTGGGAAAGAATTCAACTTCTTTGGAGGGAAGTTTCTAGCGTGCTCTTACTGTGTCTCAGTTACACGCAAATAAAGTTATCATGAAAATATAAGGTCCAAATATTTCAGGTGGCCAACAGTAAATTAAAAAAAAAAAGCAACGGAAATCACCCAATTTGATTAGAAATCGGCAAAGAGTACAAACATTGCTCATTCGTCCAGTCCTTTTTTTCAATAAGCCTAGCTGGAGTTTAAATTTCGTGTTCAGTGTGCATGCGATTTTAGTCCGAATCTTTTCAATCTCGTACCCAGAGCCCGTCATCTTTTGGCCAGCGGCAAGATTCAGGGCTCCCAGTGAGGTAATCGATTTTTTAAAAACCCAGATTCTGGGTTTCCGGTTTGAACGTTGTATGAAAGTTCGTTACGTTTTTGACCTACTACGCATGCTCACAAATCGGATTCCCCCAGATCACTGAATCTTGCCGCTGGCCAAAAGATGACGGGCTCCTGGCACGAGATTGGAATCTTTTGTTTAACTTCTCTTTGTTCTTCTTAAATAAAAGAAATTCGGACTAAAATCGCATGCGCACTAAAGACGAAGTTTAAACTCCAACCGGGCTTATATCCACTCTTTTTTCACGAAATTTGTCATTGCGCATGTCTTTTTGAATAGTGGCACTAATTGCTTAAATTTTTTTCACCTTGATTCCTAATAACGAACAGTGAATTTTTCCGCGGTAGTTTTTCGCAGAATGCAACGCGTGGCCGGCGCCATCTTTTCTTTCGTTATCGTGTATCCCGCTAAAGCTCGTCAAGAAAAAAGGCAGTGGAGCAAGTTTTTTACGCGATTAAAGGGGCTGTGTCACGATTTTAGTACACTTTTGTGATGTAAAAAACAAACAAATAACTGATGGACAGCCAAAATACTAGTCTAGGTTTGTTAAATAGCCCTTTAACTACAAATCGACCATGATTGTAGGCTTCATGGACCGATTACCGAAACGGAATGCAACAATGAGCTTTTGAAATCTGTGTCAGGATGACAAGTTTTCAAAGTTTGAATTTACATCAAAATGTGCTTGTAAATCGGCAGTCTTGCCGCTAGTCAAATCACACTAGTAGGTCAATTTGTATTGCCCAAAAAATTTTTTTTTTTTCTGGTCATTTGCCATTTTCTGGCTTTCAAATCCGACACTTTTCGCTACTAGTAGGCTATAACTTATGGCCTACTAGTAGCTCAACCAATCAGAACGCAGCATTGATAACAGACCACTAGTGTGATTTGACTAACAAGTGATATAAGTGATTTGGGGATGATTACATACAAATTTAGGGCTGTATTTACAAATTTATTCAAATGACAGTGACACAGCCCCTTTAAGATCTTACCTTCCAATGTTGAAATGAATGCGTTATTCTGTCTGTCACGGTTGGTAGAAATAATGCGGAAAGCTTCTTTTAATTTAGGTGTCTGATTATACATCTGCAACGAAGAAAAGTTTCCCTGAGTAAATTAAATAGAATAATATTGATGTTATGTTAATAAGGTCGTTGTCAAAAGAAGCAACAACGAATAGCCACTGTTTGTCGGTCTACCTGTGGTGATATTCCCTTATCGTGGTTGTTATAAGCCATGGGGTGTATTTGTGCATAGTTTATCAATCGTCTAGCAGCCGTGGCAAATAATCTACTAGTGTTGAAAGCTGTAAAGAGAAAGCACGAAAAACAAAAGCATAAGGAAATAATATTTACAACTTGAACGCTGTTCCTGAGTTGTTTCGTGGCTAATAGCACGTGACCAAGGCATATGCATGCTGTCCAAAACTCACACTTACATACGCACACGACCAAACTCGCCCTTAGCATACGCATGCTGACCAAAACTCACACTTAGCATACGCACACGACAAAAACTCACACTTAGCATGCGCTTGTGACCAAACTCGCCCTTAGCATACGCACGTGACCAAACTCTCCCTTATCATACGCACGTGCACTTAGCATGCGCACGTGCACTTAGCATGCGCACGTGATCAAACTCGCCCATAGCTTACGCACCTGACCAAACTCGTCCTACGCACGTTGCACCCTGGTAGTTGAAAGTGCGCACGCGCTTATGGCTCATGTTTATGAGATTGTGTGGGAAAGCAGGGGCTTTATGTTAGAGTTATTTCGGAAAGTTAGAGCCAAAACCGTTATTTCGCGCTGTTTTTTTCCGCCCGTCAAACCATTTAAGCCAATCGGGTCATTGACCTACCCCAGTAGTGTAGCAGCTGCTCGTAAGATCTAACGCTATTAGCTTGATGCATCTCATTATTCTATTGTATTCACGTTCTATTCTTGTGTTGCATCAATCCATAGTTTATATGGTTAGGAAACCTGATACCCTGTTATTGTACTATGTGTTTGTTCACTTTTTCAGAGGAATCCTTTTGTTTGTGCAGGGTCACGGTACTTAAGTACCAAAATCCAGCCAGTAACATTCAGTGTACAACTAGACATGCATATTAGATGAGCATGAAACAAAAGATTGTGCAGGGTCAATATCACGTGATAGCCCCTTTCAACATCCAGCCCACGCTATTGTGTTCGTCCTTTGAAGTTTACCGGGCTTCCCAACCACTCCACTCCATTAACTATGATCAATCCAATCGGGCTAGATCGTCCGATAGCTGCTAACACGACCCCAGTGCAGTCGACTGGCTTTTCGTCGCGACAGAAAGCCAGGCGACTGCATTAGGCGAAACATGGTAATGACCCGCGATTGGCTTAGATTGTTTGACTGGCATAATAGAAAAAAAAATCCTCAACCCAAAAACGCGCAGCGCGAAACAATGGATATAGCTGTAACGGCCTTGAAGTACCTGGTGTAAAATGTAAAGGAAGGTTAACATTTCTGGCATCGGTAAGAGTAAAGAAGCTCGTATCGTACTGTCCTTTCTCTAACGTCTTGCCCGCCATAAGAAGAGCTATCAACTCCAACCCGAGGCACTCAGCCCAGATGGGAAACACTTTTCCTTGCCTGTTGGACTAAAAGACATACAGCTGTTTGCATACACCTATTTCAGGAATAGAAAGATTGCACCGACACAACTGTCTGTTGTAGCCCGCGATGCATCATGGAAGTTAACAGCTATACCAAAACAGAATCATGGACACTGGATTTAGGATAAATAGCCATACGTATCACCCTGCTTATGTCAAATGACGCCGGCCGTTCACACAGTGAACAGATGGGGCATCGCCTTGAGCATGCGACCGGGCCATTTCCCTTAGAAAAGGAGCAGAGTCTTTTTGAGTCAAATTCATATTTCCGATGCGTATCTCCGCTTGGCCCGATAGAGCAGATTTCGTATGAGTGTGAAAAGTACCGTGACAAAGTTGTTCCGCGCCGCGACCGTGACCGTACCGCGACTACGCGATTTCACTTGCGATTTCATTCCATTTACAGCAGGCCAGGTTCCGTACCGCCACCGCGACAGTACCGCGCCGTACCGCGGTACTTTTCACAGTCATACGAAATCTGCTCTAACTATAGGGTACCCCAACAGACCGGAGTTTTTCCCGGCCGCTCCCACAGAGGCGCTGTATCACGGATCGTGCATTACGCATTACACGAGTTGTGAATGTAAACTCTAACCTTAATAGCCAGATCTAGAATCTGTTTCCCAACTGTTCCATATCGAGATATATTTAGCTTGACATGGCCACCCGGGAACACGGCGCTAGGATAAAATAATAAAATAAAATAAATGTGTATTAATACAGCGCTTAATCACATAGGCTCTAAGCACTTTGCAAATTGCGAGATGTCTGATCTCTAAGAACTGCGTTCCAATCCAAAACCTAGAAAGTTTTCTATTGTAAAGTCTAATGAAGCGGCATGAAAAATGTAAATGTCTGAGACCGACTCCCCAGACTTGCAGCTCGAAAGCTGATTGCGCTGGGTCTCAACGGCGCCACTGACAGCAGAGCGGTCATAAGCACAGACACTGAGGGTGGTCACTGCCAGAGGGTTTATTACGTCCCCAGTGGTTCTTTAACTTCCCCCCTGGTACTGGTCAGAGTACAAAGGTGAGACGGGACCTCGGTTTATTGTCTCATGCGAAAGACGTGAAACACGGTAGAACAATGTTCAACCCAATTTCGACTGAGACCAGAACAGAAAGAAAATTTCCTCTGTACCGACCAGGAGTCGAACCCGGACCACAGCGGTGAGAGACCCAACGACGTAAAACTGGGCCAACCGTGCTTCCCCGAATGAGGGTATATATCATATTGTAGTGATTGCTGTCACTGAGAACAGCCCAGTGGTTATTTTAGTACGTCCCTCGATACCTCAGGTTTGGTGTAGTGTAATGAGAGACGGGACCTCGGTCTATTGTCTAATCCGAAATAGGGGAAGGAGAAATGACGAATCACTTCAGCTAACGATGAACGCAAGATCGAAACAGCAGAGAAAAAAACTATTTCTCACTACCCTAGCTGGGAATCACACCTGGTGCACAGAAGTGAGAAGCAAGCGTCTTACACGCCGTGCCTTCCATGCTTAGAACGAGGTACAATAAGCGTAAGTTCAGATCATTCTAAGGAATTGCCATATTTAAAAAAAATTGCTAAATGTTTGTGAAGTTATGAGATTACTGTCCGGCCGGCGCGGATTGTTCCAAGGTGGCTTAAAATTAAAACAGGTTTAGGTTTAGTTCTCGACAAAACTACACTGAGTCACTTTGTAATCAATCATGGATTAGTGCTAAACCACTTTCCAGCAACCGGGCCCCGGCCCGGGCCCTGGTCGACTATCTTTCAGTAACCTTGGACGAGAGATATAGTACAATGCGTCTCACTAAAAAAAGCTCGTAAAACAATCAAATTCAATTGCATTTGAACCTAAGTCGGGTCACGCAGTTCTAGACTTTCCCAAAGTGCGCTGTTCCTCTTTTTTTAAATGGCTTATTTTGTACAACCGCGCTCCACCGGGCCGTGTTCTTTTTTTCACTTTGTTCTAAGGAAAAACATAGAGTACGACTTGGGGCAAGTCTAACGCTGTTCTTACCCGTTTATAGAATAAAACATTTTCTCCACTTCCTCTGGTGTGCTGTCAACACTTCGCAAGGTTAAGGAAAAGCATGTGGAGGAGCCTTTCTCTTTCGGTTGGACATTCATGCTTTACCATCTAAAACTTTCAGCCGATCACAGATTTTGCACCTGTTGGCTTCGATAACTCCTTATGGCATATTCAGTATCACCCCTGTGTTTATATACTAGTTATACAATGCTTTCGAGTGGCATACTGCAGAATATCCCACGCGTCACTTGTATTTTCTGGTATACACACGAGCCTTCAGGCGAGAAAATACAAATGACAAGTGGGATATTCTGCAGTATGCCACGAGAATTCATTGTATAACTATTTTATACCACGCTACAGAAAATTAAAGGCAATGTTTTACGTACATGCAGTGCACGATGGGAAGGTTGAGTGGAATACCGCCGAATATACAACGCCATTCCTGCATTCTGATTGGCTGTATTTTCTGTGGCGTGGTATAAAGAGAAGTAGCCCCCTCTCGCAGGCATCTCATTTCTTATGAAGAGACGAGGATTCCTGTGGTATCATTACGGGAGAGACTAGACTGGGTGCGAATGTAACCGGTACCGGAAGACAAAAAAAAAACACCAAGCCTTCGACTGTATCCTAAACGTACCACAGGGAGCCCAAACCACAAAAGAAGCTCAAAACAATAACAAGACGCCTTTGGACGAGGCTGATAGAGACAACGTCGTTTGACGGAAAAAAGTTACAGCGCAGAGCTTATCTTGCAGGATTTCATCACTAGGAGTGGACAACCGAATGTTTCCTTCGTGTTCATGCGTTTAAGCGTGGACAGAAACTTCTTTCCGCGTTGTTTGTGGCGAGACAGAGGCGAGACAGAAAGAAATCATGCTCTCAAAATGCTGCGATCTGATTGGTGGAGACGGCCATTTTGGCACGTGCTTATTCAAGACGTCGTAGCAACGTCTTGTTTGTTCCTTGGGAACGAAGCGTTCGTGCCTTCGAAACACAATTGCAGCACCTAAAGCAGCTCACCGAAAACATATGGTACCCAGGGGCGGATCCAGAAACTTCAGAAAGAAGGGGCCAGACATTATAATCAAGTAAGATGAAATTGGACATTTTCATTCGCGATTAGGCGATTATATTTGTGACGTCAGTGTTTACGATTTTTCTCATTTGCATAAGCATTAGTGAAAATCAGCAAGCGTAACGGAGGTACAAAAAGAAATGATCTGAATTTCAATAGCGTCTGGTGAATGAAGCGTACTAAGAAAGTTTGACGTTCATAACTCAAATTATGAGCGCATGGCGAGAAGCTCAATTTGCAAGAAACATGTGGGCTAATGAGCTTCCTGCCCCACATGAAAATCAAGTCTTGAAAAATGTAATAAAATTGCTCAAGATCAAACAATTACTATTCCAAAGAATGCATTTGACGATTTTCACTAAGTTTTGAATGATCCACACAGGTTTTTAAAATTCTGAAGCTAGACCCTGCTTATGCAAATGAGTAAACAAATAACCGCCTATAGAGTATATGTATGCGGAACTTTTCAGAGAAAAGCGCGAGGGAAGGGCCTGTATATCTGCCAATGGTGTCCAGGCGTAAGCTCAAATAGCGGTACCACTGAAAGAAATGGGCAAGGAACATAATAACAGCTTTTAAAAAGGATACAATATAGGTGCAGCTCTTGCTCCTGCAGACTCTATCATTTTGACATAAGAGGCAAGAATTATCTGGCCCTTCCCAACCTCAGAAATCTTGCCTGTCGCCTCTTGAGCTAGAATTCCTTTAAAATACAAACAAACAAACTAAATGGAATTAGTCAATCACACGGGCACCGGGTAGCGAAAAGGGTCCTTAATGGTAGTGTCAAATTTTGAAAAATTCTAGGGAGCTAATTTACATATCCATACATTGATCGTACTATTTGTCAAAATTTCGCGTGTTAATGTAGAGATTTAGCAGTAAAACGTACATGTAAAGCTAAAAAGCATGGTCGGATGGATTGAGAAGTAGCGAGATCATATACGATTTGTTTTCGAGGTTTTTAGCCTTCGGTGGCCATCGTTACGGGACGACACTTCTTTGATACGAGATGCGCAGAACAGCTGCGCAGTTACCCGACAGGCTCCCTTGAATTCTGTCGCACTAAATTGACTGGCCTTATTAGTTCGGAAGATCAAGTTCGTTACCGAGCACAGTAAGCAATGCTTTTGAGCAATACCAAAGTAGAGAGTAATTTGTCAGTGCCAGATTTTATATAAATACAAGAAAACAGCCCGTCACTTCGTGACGCTAGTAGAAGACTCAACCTGAGTTCCCCTTCCATAAACTGCTGATTTACATTACTAATGACCTCCCTTAAAGAACGACCCCCTGTCCCATGCCGATATAAATGAAGTGAGCCCCAGAGCCTTTTTTGTATTTTTTGCACTAGTCTCCCTGATTTTGGTGGAGAAAATGACGCACGTGTGTCGTGTGAGTCATTACGGCTCTCCAAAAGTCCAAAGAACCCGCTAAAATTGAAAACGCAGGAAAGCAAGGCACTGGTGTACGTTTGTTCAAGCTGAATGAATTTTTTTTCTCAACTTAAAGCTTTCGAATAAGAATTATCCCTGCACATTCCTGCAAATAATCTGTAACAGAACCATTTAGGTCTGAATGACTATGGTGCTATCGGTTGTGCGAACTGAGTTCTTTTTTAGTTTCTGTGGGAGATTTCAAAATGGCGGCGATCGCAGCTTTGTCCCTCGCTTAAGAAACCGCTTGAATTAGAACTTAGCCCTGGGTGAATCTTTTCCAACCAAAACACACTCACTGTCGAGATTTCCACCTTCTCTGCAGGTTTGTGAACTTCTTTTGGCGACACAGCTTCAGGCCTAAGCGGAGTGAGTGCGAACGATTTAGCCAATCAGAAACGTTTGCGCAGACAACCCGATTATAGTAGTATAGATATCGTGCATTCAAACTGATAGAAGACAGTTCCTGGCAAAGTTCGTTAAGGAAAACGATTTTAAATATGCTACAAAAGAATGGCTGTTTTCCCGTGTACGAACCTAAAGCAACTCACAAACTGCGTCACAAAAGCTTCATTTGTTTAGTAGAACGAATCATGATGAAAGGAGAGCTGAACACAAAGGTGTCCTCTGGGAATGGTTCGTACACGGCAGAACACCCAAAAGAATTCTTGAGTTCTGTGACATGAACATCTGTTATCTTCTTGTTACGCTTGCTGCGACACATACCTATAATGGGTCGATTATTCTTGATTATTGTCGAATCGGAAATCAATCCGGGATTAATGGCGTCTGTTAAATGGGCCACAACCAAAGAAGAAGCCACTACAAGCACCAACCAAGTTGAAACCAACATAACAATGGACTTGTCCATTTTGTATATAAACTCGGAAACGTCTGTTGTACTAATTAAATTTAGTTTGATTTATACGGTATTAGTTGTTGCTTCTAAAATTCAAAGCCACATTTATCTGAAAACAACAATAGCAAAAAATCCTTTGTTCTGATAAAAGGGATGTAATTCAATCGCTGGAAATAATGACAATTATTAGTGACCCGTAAGAAAAGTTGCCAAAGGTTAGCCCGGGCAACACCCAGCTATATGTACCAGTGACTAAGTTAACAGCTCAAGTTTTATAGGACCTGTTCTTCTACCAAAACATCGTGAATAGGAAGAAGGGAAGCACGGGTGGCGCAGCATGTAGAGCCTCTCACCTCTGTGAACCGGGTTCGATGCCCAGGCGGGGCAGTTGGGATTTTTCTCTGCTGTTTCGAACCTTGTGTTCATCGTGGGTTGCAGTGATTCTCCCCCGGGAAGGGGACTCCATATTTTGGGGGCGGGGGTGCTCGTTGGGAACTTTCGATTTTACCCCTAAAAGGTAAAATGGCGTCGCTTAGTTGATTTTTACCCCTAAAAGGTACCAACAAGACGTACTTTCCCTCCTAATTTTTTTTTTCTCGTAATTTTACGAGGAAAAATACGTCTGAAATTCAGGCTACCAACAAGTGTGATTTGCTTGATTTGCTAGAACGGACTCTAACAGGTACCTCTCTAGAAAAAATTGCAAGTTTTCGAATTTTACCCCCTAAAAGGTACCAGAGGCCTGATTTTACACCCTAAAAGCTACGACGAGCACCCCCGCCCCAAAAATATGGGAGTCCCCCCCCCCCGGGGATTCTCCTTTCCAAAGTTACCACAAGAGTGTAACAAAGTGGCATTATCAATTTTCAAGTTCAATGACCAACACATAACATTTTGCTCAAATTTCGAAAGAATATAAAACGATCCCCAGCGAATTCTCAAAGGGCCACAAAAAGTGATTTTATGCAAGTTGTGGATGAGATACACGCGCACGATCTTGATCGACCAGTTTCTCCCATTCTCGAACCCAGAGCTCCCTGGCTAGTAACCTCGCGGGGGAGGCTCTGGTGACAGCCACTGACGCATGCGCGAGATTTAATACCGAGCCGCTGAGAGAAATACCTTTAAGCGCATGCTCCAACGCTGAAATCAGGCCAATCAGCGATGGCCCTCAAATGGATCTCCCCAGAGCCTCCCCTGCGAGCAGACGAGGGGAGCTTTGGGTACGAGAATGAGTTTCTCCAAGCTCACGTCATTTTCTCACACTGACATGCGCGACAGAGAAATGAGATTTGTGTGCAGAGGCTACTACTTTAGCGTAGTTGAAAAACACAAGAAAACACTAAAAGTAAAAGTACAGGAAGAAAGCTCTGCTCGCAGGGAAATATGAAGACTAGAGTTGACAAAATTAAGCTCACAGGAAATTGCATGGAAGTAATACCGTATTGGAATGTTTCTAAAAGTGCTTATCACCCTGAGGAGAGAACGTGGACTGAAAGTTGTGCTTGAACAAATAAGAATGACAAAAATTTTGCTTCATATCTTTTTAGGATAACGAGATATGTAAGATCAATGTTTTATGCAAATTTGATGACGCGGCCAGAGGTAGAAAATATGCTACTAATATCAGCCAGTGCGATCATAATCCAGTGACTTTTTTGTATGAATAACGTGTATCTGGCTTCTATATCATTGCGTACGAAAACCGCTGGTATATGAAAATTTATTGACAAGGTTAGAGAGTTCTGTCTTAAACAATACCTCTCGCACATCATCAAAACTAATTTGCATAAATCTTCGATCTCAAATATCTCGTGAATCAAAAAAGGTATCGATGCAGAATTTCCGTCATTCTTATTTGTTCAAGCACAACTTTCAGTACATATTCTCTCCTCTTCGGGGTGATTTGTACTTAGAGTGGTTTTCACATGACTGTCGTGAAACCAATCGCAAAGTAATTACACCAATTCTGAACAAAACGTATGAGAGTAATTACAAAGTAATTGCGAATTACTCACGACAGTCATCAGCTCTATACTTATTCAAATACGATTGGTCTGGATTGGAGAAATGATCTTCAGTTTATATTTTACCACTCTTATGATTCTGAATATGCCAATTTCGATATAGTAAATTTATCTTGTGTCCGAGGCAGTATTATACACTTAATGACTGCTCCCGAGGAACAAAAAAAAACTCGAGAAACAGCAAGTTTTGTTTTCCCGGGAATCTCGATGTCTCCCGAGACGTTCCCAAGGGTTCAGTCATTAAGTGTTTTATTATATAGCAAAAAGAAATTTACGGTAAAAATAACAAACAACTTTCCCGCCGACATTTCCCGCTCCAACGATGTCGTCCGCGCAGGCAGCAATTTTTGAATTGTAGCCCACGACGCGGGCTACATTTGAGTGCGCGCTTTGATCGAATAAACACGAGCTATATAAGTTAGAGTTAATTACCGAGATTCGAGGCAATAACCCCAATACATCCCAAGGGCCGTAGGCCCGCGGATGTATTTGGGTTATTGCCGAGAATCGAGGTAATTAACGGACTTAGTTTACAGTTGACAAGGTTTTCAGAAAACAGGAACAAATGAAATGCATTCTTCTCATTGAATTTAACAGTTTTGAAAAGGAGTACAGTTTACAATTGAAAAAGATAGCGGATTCCAATAGGAACTATTGTTAGTTATTTAGCTGCTTTCATCGAAGTGCGTTCCCCAGAGAAACTTACTGCAATTAATTTTTACCATGTACAATAAAGTTGTGGTCCTGAAGAAAATGAATGACAACTTTTATTCAACCATGAATGACAAAGGTTTCCAAACAAAAACATATACGGCTTGAGTGAATCCAGAACACGAATTACGTCTTTTGTTTCCGTATAACAGCCAGTCCAATCAATCAAGCGGCCTTTTTGGTCGGTACGTAGCTGCTTAAAGCTCCTCTCTGGTTGGATAATACAACAATACCCTATACCTCAACACAAAGAACGAGGATCATAGACTAGAGACAAAAGAACTCCTTTGTAGAACGAAAATAATAGAGATAAAAGCAACTACGTCCTCACTGGTTATTTTCGTTTGTACCACGCCCTGACAGCTACAGCTACTACAGCTCAATTTGCATAACGTTGTGGGGCTGATTCAAGTTGGCGAAACTGAAGGCAAGTTTCAGGTATTTTGCGCTCGTTGGTTGCTCTCTACGATTAGATATGCAATTAACCTGGGCATGATTTGATCTGTATTTTCAGGTTTACGTCTTAAACACACTCTATGGCAAGGAGACCAAGCAAGTAGAATGGACTTGAACGCTTCTCAATTATGGTTCAAGTGAAGGCGTTCTCGGAAATCGTGTTTTGTGGCGTTCAACGGGATTCGCATAAAGGATAATCAGGAGCAAATATTGGTTATAGACAGATAGTCAGTATAGATGCATAAACTGAGATTATTGGATGTTTTTTTCTCGGGGTAAGTGTATGGATTTGAATTCACTAGTTAAATGTTTGGGTTGATAATTGAATTAGTCATTGTGAAAGGGGCACTGTCATGGTCTATCATGAATTTGGTCCAAACTTGGGGTCATTTTGAGTAGCTTAAATGCAGTCAAACTCGCTAGAAATCAACAAAATTATCGTCTACGTTTTTTAACTAACCTTTCAGCTGCTAGATCAATACCAATTTGGAGTATTTTCGTGTATAATCGAGCGGATGGAATTGGATTGCTAATTGGCATTTTTGATTTTCGAACAGGCTGAACAAGTTTCTTTTTCTTTCTAAGACTAATTTGAAACGTAATATAGGTTCGTTAAGAGTTGTTTCTGTAGAACACTGGTCTTATTTTAAAACATTTTGATGAAACAGCCGTGACAGTGCCCCTTGAAGTCTAGGTAAAAATGGCTTATTGTGTGGTTCCCGAAATTATCCATAGGAAGGATAATAAGATGGGATATCTTTTCCATGAAATTCCAGAGAGGTGGGGGTCACTTTTCAACACTCTTCCGGGGGGGGAGATATTTTCTGGAACCACACATTATAGATTCATAGGTAAGTATATGGCTTATTATGGATTCATAGGTAAGTATCTAGATACTTACCTATGAATCCATAATGAGCCATATACTTACCTATGAATCCATAACGAGCCATATATTTACTTAGAAATTCAGTTCAATTCTATTGATCAACCCCAACCTTTCCCTGGAGAATTCAAATCCCTCCCCGACTTTTAGTTTGTTGAGAGTCATTATCCGAGTTAATACCCTACGAATAACAATGGAAACCGTGTCAATCATGTAATAATCTATTTTATTTCCCTGAGCATCGTATTCAGTGATTACCCGCGACTTTGAGAAAGTCTATGATTACACCCATGGAGCACCGGAAAGCGCTAACATTGTCAACCCTTGACCACCCGTCGCTCAAAGCTGTCGACTTATTCTCTTCCTGCGTGGCAAGGCCGACGTCGAACTTCAGCCGAATTTCTTCTCTCGAACCTTTCCTTTTCAAAAGGATTCCGCTTCATTAGACTTTATAGCGGAGCTCATTGGCGGCAAAAGGCCGCAGAGCGGAGCACCATAGGTATCGCAGGAAAAATACAATAGCTCAAAGTATAACTCAAATATACGATCGACTTCGTTTTTATGGTTCAGCGGTATTCCCATGAGTACCGTGGGCGCGTGTGTGCGTGTCTGCCTAATATACCACAGGCAACCCAAAACCGTCTCTCATTTTAGCGGGAAAATACCGTGTGCGCCTGTGAAAAACTATGTAACCGGGAGCTCCGCTTTTAGCCAGTGGCTAAATCTATATTAAAAGAGAACGTTCTATTGTTTTGGATTGGAACGGCGCGACTCTGGCACGAACGTTTGCTGTACGCCTAACTATATTGAAACCGCCATACAAATCTATTGTTATTCAAATACGTAAGGACTCATGCGTCAAATCATGAGAGTAGCTTGACAGTTTATAATAACCATTGTAGAGTGCTAAAAAAATAAATTGAAAAACATGAAATAAAATAAACGGCAAAATATCAAATTTGTAATGTAAAAAGTTGATATTGAACTTCAATATTCAAAACAAACGTAAAAGTAAGATATTAGTGCGGCAGTTGGTGCTTTTAACGTGCTTTTCCAAAGGGATATGATTAGAAAAAACTATAAAATCAAACAAATTTATTGTTCTGTTGTGGCAGTGTAAATTATGTTAAACCTTCCTTGTTATACAGCTATTCAACACTCTAATTAGCAAAAGAGGAAAATCCAAAACTACTAAAATAAACATGTAAAAGGGCCTAAAATTCAAAGTCAGATTGTCATTTTTCATTGCTTTTTCATGTTTTTGACATGTGAAATTGCAATTACAATCACACGGCGCTCCTTTAAGCAGCCAGACCGAGCAAAAATTGGCTATTTTGATCTCGAGTAATGGCAAGTTTATTAAGCAGTAAATGAAGTCACTCGGTTATTTAATGACTAGATGGTGTTTCTAGGAACTAAGTAAAGAGATCTATTGTGTTATTTGTAAGTAAAACGCCCAGCAGAATGACGTAATAAAAGCCGGAGTGAGTTTGACGAGACTTTGATGGTTTCAGCCCAGCTGTGCTTACGATGGGATATAACTTGGCCATTTTCTTCCTCGCACACATGAGGGTTTGAGAGGCTCGGTCGTTAACGATGCAAATATACCCAGCCGGTTGTCAGGGCGTTTGATAAACAGTTTCCAAACAAGGCGGGCTTGTTATAAAAGAGGATTTAAAAGGGAAAGTGGAATAGCGAAAGGGAAATCGGAAGAAAAAGGCCGTGGTGTGTTTTCCGCTTTACCTGCAGCAAAACATGGTAGGCGCTCCTCAGATTACTCCATTCAATGTATTTATAAGTTCGTTTTTATGAACTTCTTCACGTTAAATTCGACGTAACCAAATTTAGCGTTGAAACTTCAATCAAATTGTAGTACTGCGAATTCTAAAGTTAAATGTTTGGTTACGGGAACTCTTCTTTATAAATGCTTTGATCGTTTCATTAAAAAGGCTAGGGCAATAAAAGTACTATTCAGGGTATGTATAACTACGGCCAATTCAAATAAAATTAAAACGCTGCGCATTTATCTTTCGTGAAAACAGTTTAGATGATCTTTGAACGAGGGATTATTGGTTAAAACATTTCTGTAATTCGACAATAATAACTGAAATTACATGTAGTATTGGAAACCGAGAAATGCGCAAAAGAATTGAAGCTCTCCTTAAATTGTAAGCAACCAGACAGCATTAATTCAGTTTTATGTCGAGATATCGATAAGATAAAATGATATTTTGTTTCACTTGATGGTAAATTCGCAAATTAATCTTCAGCTATTCGTAGATCGAAATCAATCTAAAATTCCACCAAAATGACACCCATACTTTTCCGCGTTCTTTTCCGAGAAAAATGGCAATCAATACGAGTATCAAAAAATCGCAAATACATATATTTTCGTTTTGGGAAAAAAAGTTATATTTTGATAAATATTGCTCTGGTATAAGAATATTTGAATATAGATTTTTTGTTATTTAATGGTTCCAATTATAAGTGACCGTTTTTTCGATGTAAGAACATGTGGATTTGAAATAAATACATTCGAGTTGGACTTCAGAGTAAATAGTCATTCTCCTTGTCGATGACATGAGAAAGAAACCGACAGTTTAGACTCCCTTTGAAGTGCCCATACGGGGCCCATGACCACGAAAGATGTAATTGTTTGTAATCAAAGCATTTGTTAGGATTATGAAAACAAAATCTAGTGCCGTTTGGCTCAGAAATGTGGTAGTATTAGGTTGTAATAACGCTGGTAAATAATGGTATCCAAAGAAAAGAAAAAAAATCGTTTGATTGGATTTGAAATCAAAAAAACTAAAGCCATTCTAGACGATCGAATAACAATTAAACGACGTTTTGCGTTTCATTTCGAGAATTTTAAAACAAAATATGATATACCCTGCATAACAGAGTAACAAAAAAAGGACAAAATTCATGCCACGCGGCTAAGTGCCTACGTAGATATTAACGCATACGCCTTTCAGATGGAAGAGAAAAAAAACATATATTTACCAGCCTTATTATTCGTATAAGCTATGCGATATACAAAGAATTTGTCAATATTTTTCGTGAACGCAAAAGCTCTACTGTTATTCTATACATTGGTTTCCCCCTTTCCGCTTTTATCTTGCGGGAAAAAAACAGCTTGAAACTTCCTGTTTTGTCTCGCATAGCTCGTCTTCCTATTTTGGTCATTTTACGAGAAATATATTCCAATTTTGTTTGGAAGAAATCTTAAGGTGGCACATGGGTAATTCATAAAAGCACAACCTAAAAATAAATTGTCCTATTTGCTTAGAAAACGACAAAATGTCAGATACTCTTCTACGCAAACGTGATAAAGTACAATTCGCACAAGTTGGCTATTATCACATACGTAAAAACGTTTTAGCAGTTTCATTTTAAAAGCAGTTTTCCTTAAAGGTGTCCAAAAAGAACACAGTCCTCTAACTCGAAAAAGGACGGGGTATTTTGCTTTTTTGTTATAAATGCAATGGTCAATTGCTTTAGTTTACACTGTAATTAGATCACCTAAGCTAAGATTATGCTAATTTATTTTACAACCTACTTACATATACTTTACACACTTCCATTTTTACAAACTTTGGTACATCTTGTGACTGAAAGTAGCAGACAATACTAGAAAAGAAAACACTTATTTACAAAATATGGAAATCTAAGCTGCGTGCTGTACTTTTTAATTTTATTTATTTATTATTTGTGTCTAATATTAGCAGCTTAGGGGTGGACCATTAGAAGTTGGGGGAGGGGGGTGGCAATTCCCAAAAAAAAATTCGCGCAAGGCCAATCCTTCAAAAAAAAAAAATCTTGCAGAGATTCAAGCTAGGAAATAAAAATCCTACAAAGACATGGCTTAGGTTCTCATTAAAAAGATGTCTTAAGTAGTTATTCCAGCAACTTCTCTTTTGCATTTTACTACTTCACTTAATAAAAATTTCGGCGCGCTTCGCGCGCATTCAAAATACCATCAAACATATAGTCGGTGAGAACTCACGCACCAAAGACACTGCCCTCGCGCCGTTTACAAGAACAATTGTATCTCGAGGAAAAACAAACTCTCTCAAAAATGCCCTGTACTGATAGGCCTGGCAGGCAGTTACTATTGTCACTATGTTCGAAAGAATCACACTTAGGTAAGCGTGAGTTCGACGTTACAAGTATAGAAATTCGTCATGTGGACCGCTTCACACAAAAGAATAATAATAATTTCGTAATTTGCGGCATCAATAATAAAACCTACAGGCATTGTTTATTATACACAAAAACGGAACGTTTGTCTACCCTTTCTCTGAGGCTTGATGAAATGCGTTTATAAACATTCGAGCGCGCTTCGTGCGCAACGGAAGAAAAAGACCTCTACCATGTCAAATAGGGGCCGGGGGATGGCGAAAACGTTTAACAGCTTCATTCTTTTTTAACGGCAACCAATAAAAATATATCATAAGAAAATTTGTTGTATCTATACATACAGCAACAAGATTTTCTTAATCCATTTCTGAACCAAATATAGTATATAGTATAAGAAAATTTTGTTGATTTGCCGATGCGGATTTTGGACGGCCTGTGGGAACGGAACGCCACGGGAACAGCTAGTGCTCGATGCGCAAGATACCTCTCGTGGGTTTATCCTTTTCCCCTTTTGTGTGTGTGTGTGTCTGAGAAAAAAAAAATCGTACATGGCCTTCGAGTCCGAAAAAAAATTCCTGCACAACCTGATCCCCGAAAAAAAAATTCATACGCAAAATTATTGCCACCCCCCCCCCCCCCCCCCCCCCCAAATTTCTAATGGTCCACCCCCCCCCCCCCCAATTTCTAATGGTCCACCCCTTAGATAGCTGCCAGTAGACCACACCTGCTCGATTTTACTTTCCTTTGCTGTTTCTGAAGTTTCGATATATAAATGTATAATTACATATTGAATAAAAACTTTGAAATACAGTCGAAGCTCTCTGTGCGACCGCTCTCGTAAGCGACCAGCTCCCATAACGACCATTTTCCCGAAACTCTGTTTGAGTTGTCACACAGACTCTGTTATTTCAAGCTCTCGTAAGCGACCGCCTTATCGATGCGACCAGCTCCGTTAGCGACCACAATTTCAAATCACCAACAGAGATTTTCTATTGTTTTTAAGCTCTCGTAAGCGACCACAGAACTTTTTGTCTTTAAAACATCAGTCATCCCCTCCAAAAAAAGCCAAACTGATACAAGCTGCACCGGTGAAATGCTATTTCCTATGTACATATTTGCGGTCACCTATTCTTAATTAAACTCGGGAAATAAATCAAACTATTTAAAGCATTAGCATCACATGATATTTTCTAGATTTATCGTACTAAGATCTCGTAAGCGACCACTGCTATTGTTCAAGTAGGAAGCCGCTTGGTGGTCGCTTACGAGAGCCGTTCTCGTAAGCGACCAGCTCCGTTAACGACCGCAATTTTCAGTTCCCGAGGTGGTCGCTTACGAGAGCTTCGACTGTATATGTTTTCATTTTTATGTACGCTCTCTATATAAAATGTAACGAGCAATAGGCAAAGATTTTTAAACATGCTAATTTATATAAAATATTAAATAAGCTTAGCATTTGGAAATGGTACTGAGGAATAGGACATACGCCGGTTTCATCATGAGCCCTTCCCACTGCAAACGAGGAAACTCTATTGTCTAAGTTCTATTGTCTAGGTTTATAATCGTTGGCCTAACAGTACAATAATATGCCATTGCAATTACAATAAATAATTATAATAATAAAATTATGTCATGTCGAATGTGAGCCCTCTTGTTTCATTTTAACATCTTTATGAAAACTACATACCAAATGAGACTGGTGCAACCTTTCCAGGTATATGAAAAACATGAACAAAGAACCTTTAGCATAAAATATCTAAAATATTGTTGTTTTCTTTGTAAATAGAGTGATTTACTTTTGGATTGTGAGTGACGCTAATTGTATAACATGTAGTCAATTTATAATATATATAGAACGAGGATTATATACATTATATAGTGATTTCCGTAATTTTCGTAATTTCCAGTGAATTCGCCATGGGCCACCTTAACGGCCCATCACCAACCGACAGCCTTTGAGGACTCTTAGCCAATCACAGCACCCGAAAAACAATGGATCAATTTGAAAACAAAAGAAAACGGGGCGCAAAGGCTCCCGGTTGGTGATGGGCCTTTAACAGACACGACGCATCATTCCCATAATCCACTGCTTCGCCGCCATTTTTGGTACAATCAAAATAAAAAGACTTCAGAAAAAGCTTTACATTTTTGTCCGTTTAGCGCGTTTTACGACAAAGGAAATACTCCTACAAGTAAAACCCCTTTGCATCAATATATGTTCAGGCAAGCCTGTGGCCGCGTAGCACTAAGTCAACAGAATGGAGATAAGGAATTAACATTGTGTGAAAGCTAAAGTGCTAATGAAATATCCCTTTGCATCAAGCCAGAGTTTCTGGTGCCCTGTATCATGTTAACAAAAACAAAGCAATGCATTATGGGAGGGTGAGTCGGCTCTTTTAAATCCACTTGTAATTGAGTGGCTATTTAACGAGCTATTATCTCTTTTCTACATTAGATAGGAGTAAACTACTATTCCACAAGTTAATAAGTAGAAGCAATAAGTGCTTAGCAAAGCCGATACTTATCATCAATTTGAAGGCGATAAAGATTCAGCGATAATCAAAATTCACTCTCTAGATCATACCGGTTTCTGATGTAGTTTTTTTTGTTCTGAAACTCGTCCTCACTCTTTTCTCCCACAATACTACAACAGGATTCATCGCTCAAAACCCGAGGGGCGCCAGAAGTGAAGCCTGTAGTACCAGCTTGTGAATAAGAAAGAGAAAAACAGCCGTTTCCGAGTGATTACTTTCACACTTTTTAAGATTTAGAGTAGGAGAACCATTAGAACTATTGATTGCGTTCTCCATTTCTCCAAATTAACCGAGTAGCTTTAACTTTGTATTTTTATTTTGAAGGTTTGCTTGTTTGCTTATGCGTTTGTCTTTATGTTTACAACTCAAGATATAAGGGAAAAATATTCAAGGGGTTACTAAAAGGAACCATTTTAAGTGCCGTGAGAACTTCCTCTGAGCTGAGTCTTTTACAAACATTATAGCTTACAAAACTAAGACAAGAAATGCTAGAATCATCGGCCGACGTGAAGAGGAATTCCGTTAAATGCTTTCTGAGGGCACTACAAGATTAAATTCCTAAAACTACTAAAAGTAGCTTCATGTACCCGTCTACACGATCGACAAAAACGTATTATGTCTTGACGTGAAACTTCGAAGATTTGACAGTTAAAGGCCCATCACCAACCGGGAGCCTTTGCGCCCCGTTTTCTTTTGTTTTCAAATCGATCCATTGTTTTTCGGATGCTCTGATTGGCTAAGAGTCCGCAAAGGCTGTCGGTTGGTGATGGGCCTTTAAACGCTCATGTGCGAAGCTTTGGTGCCGCTCATGAGTGGAAAAGGTAAAACGTTTCGTTGCTTTCTTTTTTCCTGAGCATAAAAACTACATGTATAAAGCTACCGGAGTATTAGCTTTATTCGATGATAATTGTTGAAAACGGAATTGCAGACTAAAATATTGTTGCAAAAACGTTCTCGTTTTCCCGTCAAAACATTGAAGTTTCACTTGCAGAACATGTTTTATCGTGCGTGAAGACGACAGCGAAAATGACGGCAATCTTCGTGCATTCATTTGATCATTCGGTACTAAGTTGTTTGAAGTTCAAGCTGGTTCAAGCTTATACAGGCTCGAAATAGTTTTTCAATTATAGTACATTCTTAAATTGATTGCAATTGATTTCGTTGCGGTTATATCGTTTAACCTGACGCTTAGATCATAATTAAACCATTGACCCTTTTAGGGTCCATGAGTGATTAAACTGGTGAACTGTGGCTCAAATGCAAAGCCGTTTTTGTGAATGAATGAACGATTCCAGCTATAGAGCGGATTTCACATGACCGTCGTGAAAACAATTGCAATTGAGCAATCACTAGCCAATCAGAATCAAGAGAAATCACCACTTGCTCCTAAATGGCTTTTCTCTCAGCCAATCACAAGCCGAACCAATTACTAAGTAATTATGCAATTGTATTTACTAAAGAATTTGATTGGCTGAGAAAAAACGAGTAGCCAATGAGAACGCAAAGCAATCGCAATTACATAACAAGTGTTGACAGTCATGTGAAATCCGCTCCATTGTGTCTTGTCAAGACAATATTTAAAAACCCGTGTCAACCACACCTTTGTTATTGTTTTCGTTCGATATTAGAAGACGAATAACGTGTAGAAGTCATATGTCAGTTTCAGATTTGATTTACCAAAATTAATCGAGCTAGAAAATTGCTCTATTCACTAAATCATCAGCCGATGTAAATGGATGCTTTCTCCGACTTGGTATGTTGCTAGGCTGGCAAAATGGCGGCTGACAGAGCCTCTTTAAGGCTGGTTCACATTAGCGACGTCACGTTATACGACACACCAACATTACGTCATGACGACAGAAGAACAGAAAAATAACAAATACATTTATGACATTCCCTCGAGTGACAGTCTTTGCGCTGTTGAGCTCCGTTTACGAGACAAATACCACAGTCAAGGGCACCCAACTATTATTTTATTTTCGGTAAAATATATGTTCAGATGGCGCTACGAGAGCTGAAATTTTCACTTTAGAATTTGAAGCTTTTTAAAATTAAAATTTTCGTATGTAGATTATAAGATCCCCTGGATGTTTCGAATAGGCCAGGTTCGAATTACGCTCCAATGCTCACAAGACAAAAGCTTGAAATCGAGGCTTTCTCCAAGTTCTAATACATTTACAGTTCTTTCAGAAGAAAGCCTCGACTTGAGGTTATTGTTTGTAGGCACTGGAGCGTAATTCGAACATGGCCTATTGCACAAAAGGTGAAATTTGACTTGTTGTTGGGGGTATTTTTGCCGATAGAGTTTTTCCCTGGCATTTTTTCGGAAAACTTGATTTTAATCCCTAAAATTTTCGCACCCCATAACTTTCAGCTATGAAATCCGAACAGATAGAAAATTTTTAGGGATTTAAAATACCGAATTTACTATCATTTGTATACTCAGCAATGACGGCGAAATGTTTCCTTTACGAACAAAATGGCGCAGCTTGATCGCGCAGTCTGATCTTCTAGCCTGGTTTAGACAATACACTCTTTTTTTTTTATAAGAACCTTTTTTTATAAGAACGTTCAGCCTGAAATTTACCCAAATTTTAAGAACATGCTAAGAACATGCCTGAGCCTCAGATAGGAGCAAAATAGATTTATTTTCAGTGATGCGTTCTAAAATCCAGAATCAAATGTGTTAATAATAACGACCTTCAATATTGTAACTTATAAACTCTCTTAAATACTTCATTGGTATGTATCCTTCCTTCTATAAGTTCTATCATATTTCAGGTTGCGACATCTCTGAAATGCAAGAACATCCGTAAGAACATTTCCAGCCTCAAACTGCTCCAAAAATAAGAACGGCCCAGCCTCAAATGAAAATTAGACGTTCTTATAAAAAAAAGAGTGCAAATTATAACAAGAAAAGCACTTCCTCTTCCAGACTTTTTTGACCACTATCCACAATGTACGCCGTGGATGTAATTAATTAATTTTCCACCAATCCACTGATCGTACATGGAATATCAATGCCTTAAGGCATGCATTAAACTCAATATGAAACTTGCTTCGCTTTTCAGTAGGGTTCTTTTAAGGATAAAATATAATATGAACGGCGTCTAGACACAGTTTGATATTCTTGTAAAAGAGGAGCTGGGAAGGTCGTAAATATATTACCTTTTATAGCTAAAATGATAAATCATATACTTCATTTCATGGGGTAGTGTGTTATTTATGTAGATCACTGGTTTTATTTTATGTTGTTGAAACAACCGTGACAATAGCTCTTTTCATGGTGTTTTTGTAAGGATCGCCGGAGGACTGTCTCAAACGACTGAACTCATTTTCTCGCTTTACCGCTCATGAACAAAGTAGTTAATAGCCGGTAGCTCTAATTGTACCGTGCCGAGCGAATTTTTTTTTACGCGCTTTGCTAGATTCCAGGCTCTCCCGTACATGGCCGCCATCTTGAAATGGGCGTAAAAAAAATTCGCCCGTGGCGACTCGGAAAAAATCCTTTAAATTGACTCGTTCATCAAGTCTGCAGCACGGTCAAGCTTCCACAACAAATAGGCATTTTGACAAAATATAGTTAACCTGCAACCCCTCCCAACCATTAATTTTGACCCTGCATTGCCACTGCGCATCTATTGGCAATTTAATTATATAGCCAGTACGAAATCCATTGTTGTCAACTGTCCAATTACTTTTAAATTCGATCGCGCGCGCTGAAATTGGACACTTTCGGCTTTTTATCATTCACTATATAATTAATAAATAACAGGACTACATGCTTGTTCTCGGCCTGCGGCCTCGTTCAATTTTGGAGTTCCTCTGAATTATCCAATGTTTTCTTAATTGGACAGCATGGAGTCCTATTACATATACTTACAGTTACTCCAAATTTTCGATAATTGGTTTAAATTCCCTAGCCAAATTTGCAGTAGTTTTTTGTTAACAATATAAGGGGAAGAGGTCAAAACAACGGTACTCTATAAGTATCCAATTTAGAGGGGTGAGCATACCCCAGACCCACCACCTAATTCACCATCCCAGGATATAAGCTAATATATTTGGTACATTTTCTTGTAGGCATCCTCGCTTTTAAGTGCTTGTAAAGGCGTCGCTCTTCTAGTCCTGGGCATGCTTCATTTTTCTACTGCGACAAGTTTAACACCATCACCATCACCAACAATTAATTCTACAACAGCAGCAGCAACAACATCAATAGTAGCAACAACAACAACACCACAAGTATTAGCAACAACAACAGTACCAGCAACAATAGCAACATCACAAGTAGCAGCAACAACGACATCAGTACCAGCAGCAACAACAGCACTACAGGTAGCACCAGCAACGACAACACCTGCAGAAACAACATCTGTAGCAGCAACAACAGCCGTAGCAGCAGCATCAACAACAGCAACAGCGGGACAAGAAACAACGTCATCTGCAGCGCAGTCTTCAAGTAGCACACTACCGGCCTCCTCAGCCACAGGCAGCCCGAGTCATGAGACAGCCTTCACGACAGTAGCTACTAGTACATCCTTGACATCATCACAACAAAGCAGTATTAGCAGCTCATTTGCTCCTCGGCAATCCACCAGTCTGGCTAGCACCGGAGGCGTCACAGCGTCACAGTCGGCGGACACCCCTTCTATTACAACAGTGTTTACTTCTGTCAACCAACAAGCTACGGCTACGGTCTCCCCTTCGCCTACAGGAAGTCCAGCAATTTCACAGGCAGGAACAGTGACCACAGGGAGTCCGAGTGTTTCTCCGATGTCTACTATGAATGAAAGCAGCAATAGCACGGTGGGATCGACAAGACAGGCGTTGGCAGGGTCAAGCATGGAAACGGGACCAACTGTTGCCATGACAACATTGCAGGTCTCTACAATCTCTACAGTAATGGCATCAAGTGGGTATACATCGTGACAGAAATGAGAGCGTGACTTTAAAGAGCCCCAGTCAGTCACTCTTTTCTTATTGTTTTCATTCGTACGAATTCTTTGGACTCACATGACGTCCAAGACTCACGTGTCAAAATGATCGCGCGCGTTGAAAAGCAAAGAAACTGTTCAGCAAGTGCGCGCGCTACTTTCGGAAAATTGAGTGACATCAGCAACTGCAAACAACATGGAAAGCAGTGCTCGACCTTAACTTTTTTGGCCACAAGTCCCACGACAAGTAGCACAGAAAAGTTACTTGCCCTAGCCAAGTTTAGTTGTCCAGTTACGGTATAAAAAATTGTTTTAAAATATAGACCAAGTACAAACCATATAAATGTAACTTGCCCATTAGTCATTAGCCTCTGTGGAATTGTCCAGTCATCGTGACTGGTGACTGGACAAAAGCAAGACGGACATTTTTGTATGAAAAGGTGATAATAATGAAAAATTTCTCGGGCTCCCTAGCTTCGAGCGTTTGACGCAAAACTCTCTCAAACAACAGTGTGAACACTTTGCAACAACAAACCGCATACCAGCAAAATGTTTATGTTTAAATTTTGTACAAAATTGTTGCTTGTCTTGTGACTAATCCCCCTGAGTTTTCACTTGTCCTGAAGCATTTCTTACTTGCCAAGTACAAGTGGACAATCGCTAAGGTCGAGCACTGGAAAGTGAAAGAAAAGTGCCGAAAAATGCTAGCATTACACGAAAACATCTTTGCTTTCTAATTATGCACATTATGTTAGACACCGTTCACACGAGACCGGTACAAAACCGGACCGGAACAATTCTGTTACGGTACCGTCGCGCGTTCACACGGGACCTGCGGTACCGGACCGATTTTGGCACGGCTAGGCCGTGTGAACACTGTTGCAAAACGTGCCAGAAGTGTACCGGTACCGTATGAACAGGCGGTACTGTACCAGAATGGTACCGGCCCGGTTTTGTACCGGTCTCGTGTGAACGGGGTCTTAGTCAATCCGAGCAGGTTTCACGTTTCCTTGGATATCTAATCCAAACCTTTGCTTGGAAATCAGGACTTGACCACCTGATTTCACCGGAAATGAAATTTTGCGCCAAACGTCAAGTGATTGATTGAAATCCAAGAATTATTATAACCATGTAGAAACAAAGTCTAATACTTGATTTACCGAATTATCAATCAATGAATTCAGCTGAGTATGATGGATAATTTTTCAGATCGAGGGGGTGTTATCCATCGAGGCCGAAGGCCGTGGTGGATACACAGTCGAGATCAAAACAGTTGTCCATATAATATTAAAGTTGAATTTCTATTATTCATTCAAACATTTTACTATTCATTATTATTCAATGTCTGAATTCTTGCCGCCATTTTCCCGCTTGCAGGCAGTTGCCCATCTTGTCTTCAATCGCGTGACGTCACATGCAAAAACGTTTCAACTCATCCAATCTTTGTCTACGTCATTGAAAATACCACGAACTCGCCGCTAGTGATCAACCAATTAGAGGCGGAAAAGCATTTGGAGAGAATAGTAATCGAAAATATGGCACTGCATTCCTGAAAACAACCGATTGAAATGGATCCTTCCTCTGACTCGGTGTGTTGCTAGGTTGACAAAATGGCGACTGGCTTAAGCTCTTTAGTCGTGCAATCAGCACTGTTATTACCGTTGTCATAGCGACTGTCATTGTCATTATCACTCTCATTAACTTGCGGCAGATTCAGGTACGTTGCCTTACTAACATCTTTAATTGTCACTCTGTAGTTTCTCCAAGTTGGACAAACTGGACGACCGAAAAAAACTGTGAAAGTAAATGCTGTGGGATCGGAGGCCAGGTTAATCAGTACCGATACTGCGTGAATGGGGCAAGCACGCTGACCAATGGCACTGGCGAGTGTGAACCTCAGATGAAAGAGGAGACTTGTGAAAAAGCTTGTCCACACTTCTGCTCAGGTAAAATTTCTTACTGTTTATTCGCCTAAATTGCTTTTCTAAACGAGCTGTAAGGTATACAGATAGGAAATGCTAATGAATGCACGCTGGAATGTCAACATTTTCGCTCAAACAGTCTAAACTAACAGATAGCTAAAAGATAATGATTGTATATGGGAATCTTACTATTTATAAGAGAAAGAGTGGCCGAGTGGTCAGAGTGTTGTCCTCGTAACCCGGTGACCCGCTTTGGTTCCTCGACCATTCTTTGTACATAGTCGACTTGACTTTGCCTCCCGGCTATTTGGGTTTATTAAAGAGCCTGGTGTCTGCCACTCCTTTGTTATAGTTTTATAAAAACAAAGTTTTAGTTTTGATTTACCAAATTTAATGGAGAACAATGCTCTATATTTGATGGAAATGGATGCTTTCTCCGACTAGTATGTTGCTATGCTGTCCAAATGGCGGCTGACGTAGGCTCTTTAAATGTGTTGTATGTAATGTTTACAACATGAGCAGCGGTGTTGCAGCAGATTTACGACACGAGCTGTAGGCGAGTGATGTAGATCTGATACAACACGGATGCAAATGTTGTAAACTACTTTTAAAATGTTGAGAAGACATTCATCGCTTCTAGTGTCCTCGAAGAAACTAAGCTATAATGACTGTATATCAGCGGTTACAAGCTACTTTAAAATTCGAGTTGAAACAAAGTACTTTTTTTCATCTTGTCATTCTGATTGGTTAGACATAACAATTTCCATACATGCCTTCTCTGTTTAAACGATAGGGCACATGTTTGTATCTAAATTAAGAGAGTGTTTTGGGAAAATTTGATGTTTATAAAAGAATCATTTCTCCAACGTTAATGGTGGGCGAAACACTTAGGCGTGTTGGGGAATTGCGCGGGCAATATTTTCCCATCTCTCACTAGGTCATGATAACCATTAGCGCGCGCTTGTTTTCATTGAAAAAATCAAATGTTAGAGTTGGAAGTTATTTACCGGCTTTAGGTCGGCCCGTATAGGCAAAAACGACACTCCAGCGTCTACAAAGGAGGCTAAAACTGTGACCTCGGCCTGGAAAATTTTGATCTCGGCCTCCAGCTCTCGGTCACAGTTTTTCTTCGCAGCCGGTAAATAACATATATATTTATAAACATAAGGGTTAAAAATACCTCTCGTTTGCAGGTTCAAATGTTGGCCCGACTGTAGTGCTCGTGCTTGGTTCTGCTGTACTTGGCTCCATAAGCAGGTTTCTTTAAGTAAAGTACGAAGAAATTGTAAGAGGAGAGCAAGCTTTGTGGCGTACGCTGGGCTGCGTGAGTCAGTGTGTTTGGTAGCTCATTCTATATGCTTGACCCCAACCTGTATTTCAGTATTTTCTGCAATGGGTTGTGAATAAACAAAAAAAAAATTATAATTATCAAACTCATCAAAGCGTCGTGGCAAAACAGTTATGTTTGCTACATTTTTCCCGCCTAGATTCCCGCCAATTTTGGCGCGCGCGTGATAAACACAGGAAGCCCGCAACAAATATTTTGCTAAGCTCTATAAGAATAATAAAATTACCGGAAGTTTACTTACTGTTTCTTTCCGAAAGTAACTATTTTTTTCCCATATTTTAAAGCAGAAAAATCCGCAAAAACTTGCAGAAGTTGGAGAAACAGCGCAGTCGTACTCTTGTTCGCCATCTTCTTTTTGTCTTGTCCAAAGGGCTTGGGACAAACCCCTGGTAGCCCGAGTATATTCGCACTAAGAAGTTCTTTCAAACTCTTTCGTCACAAGGTGACGGGTTATTATATGGTTTATGAAAGCCCACTCTTGAATTTTACACCACCAACTTTTGCTCTCATAAGACCCCTGAAATTCCAGCGAGGGGAAAACACCCTGGAGTTGTAGAGTAGCTTCGAGTTGTTATTGGTTTTAAAGAGCCCTTGTCAGCCACTCCTTTGTTATTGTTTTCAGTCGATATCAGACAACGAATTACGTGTAGAAATCTTGAAATAGTCTTCTAAAAACAAAGTTTTATTATTCATTTATCGAATTCAATCAACAATAATGCACTACATCCCCTAAATCAGTCGATGGAAATGGATGCTTTCTCTGTCTCGGTATGTTGCTAGGCTGACAAAATGGAGGCTGACAGAGGCTCTTTAATGTAACTCCTATAAGCCCTGCACTGTGCCAGGATGGTCACCCCCACTCCCTCGTGTTTCTTTAACGTCCCTCTGGTACCGGTTATTGTAGTGCATAAGAGAGACGGGACCTACAGTTTTTTAAGCAATTATTGGATTGTGATATCCGAAATAAACAATGTCGAGACAAGTGGAATCAGTCGAGGCCGTAAGATCGAATTCAATAATTGTTTTATTATACATTGACTTAAAATATTTTCGCGATAAATATTTTCGCGATTCCCAAAGTAAAGCGCACGCTCTTAGCCGATCAGAATCGAGATAGTGAGTACAGTGTATAATAAAACGTCCTTATCTGAGAAGTGTTCTGAGTTCAGAATCGGTATCAACAGTATCTATGTTCATCTGATGAGAGTTAAGCTTGCTTTTAGGGATGGGTAAAACAGTGGAGGGAGGGAGGGGGGAATACATAACGAACCGCGGGGATGCGAGGCGTGGTCATGAGAGGGGAGTGTACAACTGTATACTTCCAAAGTCAAGTTTTTACTATATAAGGTTTGCTATCCTTCATTGGCACTAACAATTTGTAGTTCATGTTGATCTGGATTATTTGATTATAGGTTGGGAGGCTGATTTCGTACGTCTGACGCATAGGAATGTGCCAACTCATTCATGTAAATAGAAACGTAGTTCGCGGAAAAACTTCACTGTATCTAGTCAGGTCTACTCAATAACGAATCTTCATCGATGCCTGTATATACCGCGGATCTTTGACGTTTTTTTTTCGCGCACCGCAACTCGACAAAACTCATTGATTGCGTCCTGGGACGGCAGAGATCAAAGGTTTTTAGGACAGATTCGAGTAATTTGAACAAGAGGCGGTCAAAAATCTTATTACTCAAATTTAAGAAACCTTTTGTTTTGGTTTGGGTGAATTTCAAAAGGTTTATAAGTGATAGGCTGTGATCGTCCCGCTTAACAATTCTCACGGAACCTGAGGAAATAAAGTTCACCGAAATGTTGCAATTGCAGGAACAACCTTTGCGAATGGCAGTCCTATATATATATATATCCCTATATCATTTTAGAAAACTTTTAAATTTAGTTCCTCGGGTCTCCGTGAAAATTTTTTGGCGGGACTACCACTGCTTATTTCTTTCATGGAAACCTTTGAAATTAAATCAAAGTAAAGGCAATAGGTATCACACTTTTTAGTAACAATATTTTTGGCCAAGCATTGCTTGAATCTCTTAAAGTTGTCTCGAGTTTATGAAGTGAGGTTTTCTCGGCGTTCTGAGCGGGCGTCTTGAGATGTCGCCGCGGACTCGAGGAATTACCCCCTACCGCCCTCCACAGGACTTCAAACACAGGGAATTTCTGCAGAAACCCATCCATAGGAAAAGCTGAATTTCCCACGTTAGAAGAATGGGAAGTGTTCGGACTTCCCATGGCTATCCATGTGGTCACCGAACAAGGCAAATTCAGCTTTTCCCATGGATAGGTTTCTGCAGAAATTCCCCGTGAAGGTTCCAAAGAGTGCGGCAAAGGATCTTGTAGCTGACGGATTTCCTACATTTGTAACTAGTGCGATTATATTCTAGATTATTATTCAGCACATCGATGCACTGCCCAAATATGGTCATTGGAACGCCAATAGCTGTGTTCTGTACATGACAGTTATCCTGCGATATCCGTCTCTGAGGGAAATATGATGTTTTGAGCTCGTAAATAATACACAAAAGTCATGTTTTTCGGGGGGGGGGGGGGGGGGTTGTGCTATCGATGTGCTGAATAATAAAACCATTATCCTGCTCGATTTTGCAGAATATCGTCTGATTTTAGCCAACTTCGTCCCTCGTCGGCTAAGTATCAGACGATATTCTGCGCAATCTCGCAGGATAATGGTTAAATAGAGTAGAACATGAGCGCAGCGGTGTGAATGGGCGATTCCGTCTATAACGCACGCACGCGCTGCACGCCGGTAACTGAGGGATAGAGCAGATTTCGTATGACTGTGAAGACACGGCGCGGTACTGGCGCGGCATGGAACCTGGCCTGCTGCAGATACGGATTGAAATCGCGTAGTAGCGGCACGGTACAACTTTTCACAGTCACGGTCGCGGCGCGGTACAACTTTTCACAGTCACGGCCGCGGCGCGGTACAACTTTTCACAGTCACGGTCGCGGCGCGGTACAACTTTTCACAGTCACGGCCGCGGCGCGGTACTTCTTTTCACAGTCACGGTCTCGGCGCGGTACAACTTTTCACAGTCACGGTCGCGGCGCGGTACAACTTTTCACAGTCACGGCCGCGGCGCGGTACAACTTTTCACAGTCATACAAAATTTGCTTTGTCGAACAAACTATTTAAAAAAAAGCGCGCGCTGCATTGTGGTAGTTGAGGGAGACGGCTTGGGCATTTCTGAATAAAGAATAGCGCACACGCTTATAGCTGGAATCGGCCATTGCTCTCACCTGTACCCCAATCAAATATGTTACAAAAAAAAGAATTAAAGAATAGCCATGTGTGATCGCTTAGGGCTGGTTCACACACGAACACAAGCGCAAGTGAAGTACGCAAGCGCAAGGCAAATGTGAATCACAGCAAGCGCAATAGCAAAGACAGTCGAATCGAGTCAAGCCTTAAAGGCCGGATCAAAAGGCGCGATTTTAGCTTCGATTTGAGGTGCGATTTCTGTGGCGATCTCATGGCAATGTCGTGAACGTACGGCGATCTTATGGAGATTTCACTTGCGATGTCGCCGCGACGTCGCAGGCGTTTTGAACATGTTCAAATTTCACTGCGACGCGGGTGCGACTTCTTCAGATCGCCATGAACAAACAGACAAATATCGCAGAGCCAAATCGCCGGTCGTCCACACCGCGCGATATGACGTCGACGATCGCCGCAAAAATCGCACCTCAAATCGCGCCGTGTGAACGGGCCTTAAAATCAACATTAATTAGTTTTCTTACGCTTGCGTTCGCTTGATTTACACTAGACGCAAGCATAAGGGAACGCAACGTCTCGATTTTGTTGCGCTTGCGTTCTAGCGTAATGTCAATATTAGGTTTTGTGACATTTATACTGTTCTATGTCAATGTATATGTGTTTTCGACATAGAGGATATTACATGGCCGCGCGGAGATAAGAATTTTATCTTCGAGTGCATTCTTGAACCCAGAGCTTCCCGGCTCGTATAACCTCGCGGGGAGGCTCTGGTGACAGAGCCGCTGAGAGAAAGACCTTTAAGCGCATGCTCCAACGCTCAAAATCAGCCAATCAGCGACGGCCCTCAAATGGATGTCCCCAGATAGACGGGCCGAGGAGCTCTGGGTACGAGAATGCTTCGAGTGTTGAAAATGTATAACACGAGAAAACAAAATTCGTATCTCCAAGCGGCCATGTAATGTTCTGTTTATTATATAAACATCATTGCAATACCAAATCGACATTTATTTTACAAAAAAATCTCAAAACTAGAAAGCTATGTGTGTTATCTTTACCGCGAAGAGTATCATATCTCCACAGTGTGTAGATATCATATTTCTCGCGAGAAATACCTTGGTATTTCACTGATGTTTATGTAATGTTTTCAATCATAATATTAGAATAATAATATACTGGTGTTTTCAATAAAGTTAGTCACGCAGAAAGAGAACGGGCAAAGAGCTTTGATCGAATGGTATTGTGGGCATAAGTAATTTGAGTGGCGTTTTAAAATTTATTTTTGTTTCAAAATACCGTGTTCGTTCATCGAGATACAGAAAATGACGAGGAGTTCAATTTTCCAGACAATGTAACCATGCTAGTCTAGTTGGTAGAGGGGGTTCACCAGCACCCCCTGGAACTACTATCGAAACATACATTTTTTGGAATCCTTAGGATGTTTAGAAACTGGTCTTGGCTGCTAACAGCTCGACAAATTGTCCCACGATGTCCTTTTTGCCACATTTTTGTGATTTAATTAAGATTCTTTTGTTTTCCAATGAGTCGACAATGAGGCAATCATGATGTAAATTACCCAGTTCAAATAATTTGACAGACAGGTGAGCATAAAATATGATGTTCTAATTTGTTAACTTGGCTCTTGGTAATTACACGCACAATAGGCCTACTATACAGTAAAAACCCGCATAAAAGAACCTTGAAGTTAAGAACCTGTCAGGTCAGATTAAGATTGTCCATACAAACCCAGTGGTTTCCTTGTATCTTTAAATTCAAAGTGAACTTGCTTAACATTACAGAGAACTTTCGCAGCTCAAAAACTTTAAAAAAATACTCGATTCGTGTAATAGATAATTATTTTCTTCTTTCATATCGATAGTTTTAAGAATTGATTTCGGTTACAGGCCCGTAGCCAAGGGGGTTCCGTGGGTCGATCTTGTAGCTGACGGGGTCCCCCCCCCCCCCCCCACGCGACAAAAAGGTCCACATTTAAGGGTTTCAAAACACTGTTTTAGTGACTAAATTGGCCAAACAGAAGACTGCAGTCACTTTGGCATACAGCCGGTTTCGTATATTTGCTTTTTCTAGTGAATTTTGACTAGCGGTTAATAAATTCATACCACGTTGGTCCGCTTTTTTCTAGATTAGAACCCCCCACAAAAATCCCTGGCTACGGGCCTGGGTTATTATCAGGGTGTATGGCTGTTTTTATTTCAACGGAAGTAAATTCTCCGCGCGTATCAGTATTCTAAATCGGCGTTTTCTCAAAAGCTATTTTGTACAACTGACTTTGAAGCGCTATAACCGTCGAAATATTAGTCGGAATCGCGTGAAACGTAGCAGAAACCTATATCAGTTACCAAAGAGCAAAACCATGTCTGGGAATTTTTTTTTTTTTTTTTTTTTCGGGCAACAAGGTCACATTTGATAGCGTTTCACGCTCTAAAAATGTAAAAGTTTCATAACTTTTGAACTAAACAAAATTAAAAAAACGCAGGACACGTTTTTTGGAAACATGGTTAAAACAATGTGTTACTTGGGAGTCAAGATCCAGCAGTTTGACGACGTTAGTTCGTTAAAATGGCGCACAAATAGTCCATTGTATAAGCTTTCCAACGATATATAGGTTTGACATGTTTTGGTTATACTTAGGACGTATATGATTGTTTTCAGAGGACGTACCGCGAAGGTTCTCAGTAACCTTAAGCTAAAATACTAGGCTCTTATACGTGGGTTTTTACTGTAGTACATTAACACCGGAACTTTATACAGGCGACGGCCAATTACAACACTTCTAATGAGGAAATTTCGTATTCTCTTACTCGGCCGCGGCTCCCGAACACACCATTTTGTTAACTTGCTCCTACAAGCATGCTAAGCTCGATATCCTCCAATTTCGCAGTTACCATCTAAGAGAAAAGTTGGATTTTTGGTAATATTTGGTGATAAGTGATAAGCTCTAAATTTTGCACAATACAGGCCTAAAATACGGCTAACAATTTTCGTTTTATACCTAACTGTTTTAACTTAAAGGCGTAAAATAACGTCTTTGTTTTTAGTTTTTGTAGTCTTTTTCAAACGGATTTACTCTCTTGGATTTTTCATGATTTACACATATGCTGGTAGAAGGCGTAAAATTACGACTATGATTATTGCTCAATTTCGAGCCCCTGTTGATTTCAATTCAAAATATAACACCTTAATTAATTTTAGCAGACTATTCAACAGACATGTTAGTGAAGTTAGCAGACTACTCAGAAAACAGATTTCTGCCTCTAAATCAAACACCAATGAACACCTCATCGTGAAGCTTTCACATAAACCAGCTGACTGATCTTGGTCCGCTGTCTTACCAGTCTTACGCGGAACGATTCTAGCCTACAATGTTATGGCAGTTGGGAGAGGCTTTCAAATGTTCAGGTTGCAGAGACACGGTAGACCGAATGTAGCAGGTGAGTGAAGCTCTTATAGTTCTATATAAGCTTCGACAAGCAATCAGGGTCCTAGAATTACAGGGGTAGCGATGCGTACTTTAAAATTTCGAAAGTCTCGGTAAAATATTGTAACATCTCGGAATCTCGGCGTTTTTTTTTTTTTTGCGCACGTCTCGGAGTCTCGTTGTTTTCCACCGCGGTCTCGGATTTTTAGATATTTGTTTGTCTTGTAAAGCGAAGCAGGATAACGTCAAATGATACCACTGGATAGCACATGGTAACTATGCGTGAGTCTATCCAGCAACCTTAAAGAGCCTGTGTCAGCCGCCATTTTGACAGCACAGCAACATACCAAAGTGGGAGAAAGCATCCATTTCCATCGGCTGATTTAGAGAATGTAGAGCATTGTTATCGATTGAATTTGGTAAATCAAATCTGAAACTTTGCGTTTATTAAGAGACTTCTATACATTAATCTTCTAATATCGGACGAAAACAATAACAAAGGAGTGGCTGACACGGGCTCTTTAAACTTCGGACTCGGGTTTTGAAAATGAGTCTCGGGCTCGGATACTGAACGCGGATCTCGGCGTCTCGGCAAGTCTCGGATTCACCCATCGCTACCCCTAATTACCAAAAACTACAGACCCTTCTAAAATTGGAAATGCAGACTGTCAAATCTCTGCTTTGCCAAGCGGATGAACAATATGCTCAGTAATTAGACAAAGTAGCTACCAGAGATTTCAATTTGAAGTGGTTTGACAAAAGAGCGTATAAAATCCCTTTTCGCTTGGTGGAGCCCACATTACACACGGAATTTCTGCAGAAACCCATCCATGGGAAAAGCTAAATTTCCCATGGTAGAAGAATGGGAAGTGTTCGGATTTACCATGGCTATCCATGTAAATTCCAAACACTTCCCATGCGTGTGCCTTGGGAAATTAAATTTTTCCCACGGATGGGCTTCTGCAGAAATTCCCTGTGTTACTAGCTACATATAGCTGTTACGTTACGAATTTTAACAATATATAATTTTAACACATTGCAGACATGTTTGGCCTTGGCAGTGGCATTGGTTATTTTTAGGCACACTCAAAAGTTGGCCAAATTTAGGAAACGAAAATGAGTGTTTGTCTTCAGGGCGTGGAAGCCTTTTTGCGGGAATCTCCTTCAGCGAGATTAACAGGTGTCTGCTTTCGAGAGCTCGAACAGGTCTGGATACCATAATTATATTCGTAAACAACTTTGTAACCTCTTGTACACCAAAATCAAGCGGTCTCAGCAATTTTGATTGCGCAGTAGAAAACAGCCGAGTTTACAAGCTCGGGAGGCTTTATAGTTTTGTAAAAGTTAGGTTTGTCAGCCCGAACTTGTAAACCAATAACCCCTCTTGATGTTGGTGGGACAATTTATCCGTTGTATGATCATGAATGAAAATTTTGTAGTCACGCTGTCCTTTAAGGCATGCGCAGTTAGTCAGCCTTGTAGTAACGTTGTCTTTTAGGACATGCGCACTTAGTTTCTCTAATTTTGTAAACTTTGTCATTCTTCTATTTTTACTGTAAGTCCTAGAACATGAAACAGCCCGTCACTGTTTATAGAGTTAAACGTCTACACTGATTGACTTTGGCTAATTTAACGATTGTTATTTTCTTCTCTTCATAATTTAATACTCTTAAATTGTCAAAAATTGCTTTTACCCCACGGGCTGTCGTCTGGATCTAGGATATAAAAGAAGGGCTCGATCGGCCTCTGTAGAGTGAGTTTTGTGAGCTAGTCCCATATGTTAGGTAAACCATGAAAAACTTGAGAAGATCCTAGTACCTATCTAACATTTGGTGGAGAACTACCTAACATAGCTATTACGGGACTTTTTACAGACGTTAGTTATTTTACTAGTGACCCAACTATACACAAAGCATGTATGTTAACTAGTGTTTAGCTCTCCAACGTAAAAGTTAGCACTTATATACTTATTTTAGAGAGCTTTTTCTAAAAGTCTGTGTATCACAGGGGATTTCTGCAGAAACCCATCCATGGGAAAAGCTGAATTGGGAAGTGTGGGAAGTGTTCGGAATTCACAAGGATAGCCATGGGAAATTTGAACACTTTCCGTTCTTCTACCATGGGAAATTCAGCTTTTTCCATGGAGTTGTATCGCCGCTCTCCCCCCCCCCCCCCTCCCCCCCCCCCCCTTAACAAATCGATAAGGGAGATGTCTGTGTTTTGCTTTGTTGTTCAAGAATGTATTTGCATTCATTACGCCAAATCCGTTGTCTCATATACAAACTATATGGCTTCTGTCGCTACCAAAAAAGTAAAAAAAAAGAAAACGCCGGAAAGTTCAGCCAATGCGATAGCATCCCCAACATTCCGGAGGTAAACACGTGACCTGAACAAAATTACGAGAAGCAAAGGGGTGCAATTTCTCAAAAAAATCCCGGATGTTCGGGTTGGGATGAAATGGTACTGTTGATTTTTTGGTCATTCCACATTGGTACGAGTAGATAATCTTCAACCACAAATATTCTTAATCCACTGATATTAAGTCTGGTCTGCCTGTGGGCTATCTCGCCGTCCCGGTTGGAACGAACCGATCGATATGGTTTGAACCACTGAACCAGCAGTTCGTCATTGCACAGAACTAATGTCTTTGTTTGTTTTTTCTCTGACTCTGTGTGTGGATTATTGCCTTTGTATAGCAACAACGTAAATATAGGAAAGTGAAATAAATAAATAATAAATAAATATTTTAAAGAAGAACCTGTTTTATGACCAAATAAGGTAACCGAAATAGAGATTAGCATATGGTAAGTACCATTCACTCGGTATTTCATGCCAACAGGCCAGGAATGTTTTGTACAACTCGCCGGCGATCTAACCAACTGGTTTTCCTTGACAAATAGCAAGTGAGATATTCAGCCCTTTTTACCAGATCCCCCAGTTTTCGACACGGAACCAAATCAGTTTTGCCAGCTACGATTTTACTTGAACCCAAAACGCACGCAAGAAAGCCACCAAAGTGCAAGGCCGTAGCTAGAATTCTTTGGGGGGGGGGGGGGGGGGCAAGCCTTGGTCATCCTTTGTTTTTGTTGGGGGGGAGGGGGGGGCAGGGTTTTCTCCACATGTTGACACTAAAAAGTTTGATTCGCTGGGGGGCAACTGCCCCCTCTGTCCCTCCGCTAGCTACGGCCCTGAAGTGCTGAGTACGCTGCATGTTGTAAGCGAAGTTTGCGAAGCTCACTCGAACACGCACATCCCAGACGCCTGCCTTCCCGATATCGTTTTTCTGTGTGTGTTTTGTGCGTATGTGAGAGTGGCGTGTACAGACTATGTTTCTAACTTCTAACTTCTTTTCTCCTAAATACTACTACAGCCGATCGCGTTTGACCGTTTTACCCTAAAAGTTCGCACGTTATGTTTGAACGTTTGAAAGTTGCATTTCTAGGATGAAACGAGACGTTTCTATGGCGAACCAAAGAGTTCTGCCCTCTCTGATTGGTCAGTGAAAAATAAACATGGAGGTTGCCCTTGGAAACGTATCACTTTTTGTCTCACAACGCAAATTTCAAACGTTCAAACGCAACGTGCGACCTGTTAGGGTAAAACAGTCAAACGCAATCTGCTGTATCTACAATCCGCGCCAAAACTAGCGGACCCACTCCCTGTATGCATTCAGTAACGATACAAAAATGCTCGCAAGAACGACAAAAGACAACATTAAAGGAGCGGGGTCACGATTTTAACACACTTTGATGATGTAAAAAAAAACAAAATCTTGTCAGGATGAACAGTTTTCAAAGTTTGAAGTTACATCAAAATTTGTTTGCAAATCGGCAGCCTTGCCGATAAAACTTACGGCCTACATTGCTTATGAGGCTAATATCAAGTGATATGAGTGATTTGGAGATGGTTACATGCAAATTTAGAGCTGTATTTACGAATTTGTTCAAATAACCGTGACACGTCAGCCTCTTTAGTGCACCACCCTCTCCCCCTTGAAACCCCAACGGCAACGTACAAAACTCCGATGATATCCCTACAGGAACAACATTGATTGGGGTAAAGGGTTAGAAAGGAGCTTGTTGATGGGATACTCTTACTAAAGGATCTAAATTTTATGAACAATGGTTAAAACGTTCAGAAATAGGTCAACAGTTTTAGCGCGGATTGTAGCCGTCAACAATGTTGACCATTTCACAAGTCGTAGAGTAAAAATTTATATTTGATTATTCAGGGCCTGAAAGTAATAGAAAAATATGGAGAAGACGAGGATTTATGCAAAATAAGAAACAGATAAATATAGAAAATAGACTGAAAAATAGAAGAAATGGCATCCTGGATAAGAAAAAGACCCCTTTCCCATCTCATTTCAGTGTAGAAACTATATCTGTTAGCGATGTTTGTCGTTTTTATTCAACATTGTTTTCGTTTCGGGCCCCTAATAGTCAGTGCGAAAGAAAACAACATAAAATAAATTGTTTTCCAACATCAAACAATGGGCATTTCCAAATTCATTGTAATCTCAAGATCATGCCAATTTCTTATAAAAATATCCCAGCAATAAATAAAATAAAATATTGAAAATTTAAGCCCAGAAAATGAAACATATCTTTGTCCACTTCTTCTTTTTTTTTTCCTTTTTTTTTCCTTCTCTCTTTTCCTAACTTTAATAGAACACTTTAAACGTTCACGATCGACCCATTTCATAAACACATTTAGCTTTCGGTGTCCCACCTCACTGAAATTAATCTTCAGGTCCCATCCGATGGAAATAAATACACAGCATCAATAAATTTCCTCTCAACTTTCGTTCGGAACTTAAGTGTTTTGGCTACTTTGAGTCAATTTATACATTGCAATTAGCGTTAGCTGTTAATTAAACTAAATCATAATTAACCTAAGAGCCTCTTTGCTCATATAAGAAACTGAGAGTCGTACCCTTGCTTTATAGAATACATGTTGTACGAGGTCAAATATTTTCAAAGAAACGTTTCAAAGCAGTAAATGTATCTCCTAGCACCGCGCTGCGTGCGAATGAAGAGATAATTCAACGGCTTGGGTCTCAAATGCAAATTCATTGCAAAGTTGAAGTCCAAACCTGCAGGGTATTGAGACATCCTATCTGTAATTAATAAGCTCGCTGTTAATCAAACCCTTTCTTTTAATATTAATACTAAAATTTCGCTACAATAATCAGCACTGCTAAAACAAAGAGCAGAAAACATCCAAGTCCTCACGTTTGACAAATCCGAGACTAAATCTGTCAGAGTTGATGCCTGGAAAATGACGTCTCTTCCCTTTGCCTCAACAGAAGTACAAGAAGTTGGAACTTAAAAAAAAAGATTTGAAAAGATACCACAAAAGCCCACCAAAGAACCACAAAGGAAAAAAATCCGTGTGTTAAAGTTAGAGGTAAGACTACAGAAGTTCAACACGAACCCTAGATTTGGAACTTCTTTTCTGGTTTGAATATTTGGCTTTGAGCTGATTATACTGACCGCTTTTTTTTGTGAAAATGCATTTTTGTCTATTTTCGCGGGCATGTCTTGTCGGAAGACATCAAACGGAGTTTCGTTTTGAAGCACTGAGGAACTGAGGAAGTCTTCAACAATTCATTGAAGGTCAAGTATAAACGAAACTTTCAATGTATACACATGTTTGTGACATTTTTTAAACTAACCGTGAAATGGTTTCGTTTTGTAAACTAACCGTCAAATGGTTTCTTTTTGTAAACTTACCGTGAAATGGTTTCTTTTTGTAAACTAACCGTGAAATGGTTTCTTTTGTAAACTTGCCGTGAAATGGCTTCTTTTTGTAAACTAACCGTGAAATGGTTTCGTTTTGTAAACTTACCGTGAAATTGTTTCTATTTGTAATTTTACAGTAAGATGGATTCTTTTTAAAACATTACTCTGAAATGGTTTCTTTTTGTGAGGTTACAGTTAAATGGTTTCTTTTTGTAAACTTTACCATGAAATGGCATAATTTTATTAGAGTGATATCTTTTTTTGTGGCTGAAATAGCATCTTTACTTTCCGTGGCAAAATGAAAGTTCACGAGTCGTCTTAGAAGTTTCTGTTATCCCATTACCTGTTTCTATTCAAGCTCTTTAAATGGGAAAACTAATCACTTGGATTAGCCAGATTATGATATCTCTATTTACTCAAGGTATTGTTTAACACGCAACAAAAAACAAAGCAGTCAAACCGAGAGGTTTAGGACTCGTCGTTACCGAGTGTTATCGACAGGATATGGATGTTTTCCTTCATTTCTTCCCATAGCTTGGCGCTCTTGAATCGTATTTTCCGTTCACGCCTAAGTCCGCCCTAGCTACTCTGTTTTGGGGCGCTTTCATTGTCCATGCCGATAGCGTTGTAATGTGAACGATAGACCTAACTGGATAAAAACTTATCCATTTCAAAACCATCGCTTTCGGTGTGTTTGTTTCACGGTCGACTGATGCGACAGATACGACAGATAAGACTATATGGAAATCAGCCTTTAAGCTTGATGTTTTCGGACATAAAGGCTGGTTTCCATAATAGTCTTATCTGTCGTATCTGTCGCATCAGTCGACCGTGAAACAATGGAAATTGGAATTATTCTTTTGTTTCACGGTTGACTGATACGACAGATACCACTATTAAATGAAACCAGCCTTTACGGAGTACCTCTATGGCAAGCGCATACCAGTTTATAACATAATCGTTTAATAGACCTCTCTACCTTGGGCGTAATGTTGTCCCATTTCAGATCACGTGGCATTCATTTGAATAATCTTTCTTTGTTTGGGTAACTTCCATGTTGATATATCCTTCGGTGCGTAGCAGAAAAACAAAGAAAGAGTACTCATGGGAATGCCACGTGATCTGAAATGGGACAACATTACTCCCAAAGAAAAGAGGTCTATTCAAATCCTCTATTTCAACCCTCACCTCGAAAGATAAGCTGATGTTTTCGAGAAGGCTCGTTTAGTTCTAGAGTAATGAGACAAATCAAAGAACTTTTCCTTGAAAATTCTTAAAAAGCCTACTCGAAAAAGCTTATTGAGTAATTTAGGCTCTCGGTTGGTGAGCTTCCTATAACTTTTCCCAAGAGTCCGAGTCCCAAGAACTACGGTGATCAGTCGTGCAAATATTCTTATAATATTCATCCATTATTCATATGATGCTCATCCGATCTCTGCACTGAATGATTCCTTGTGCTCTATTTCTCCGATAAAGTAATGGTCTATATCATAAAAGCATTAGGGCATAACTTTCTATGACTTTTTATAATACTGTATAGCTACGATATAACGCGCAATGTGATTGGTCCAAATCTATGCTCTATTACACCGATAAAGTAATGGTTCTCCCCCGCTACATCATAAAAGCATTAGAGCACAACTTTCTATGACTTTATCGGCGAAAAAGAGCACTTGGGATGTTGAGAGAGACACTCGGAACGTTTTAAAATCACTCGTTGCTCGTGATTTTACAGCGTCATCGTGTCTCTTCCAACAACGCTTATGTTCTATTTTCGCCGATAAAGTCATAAAAAGTTGGGCTCTAATGCGAAAATAGAGCTCTTGTGATAAAAGTCATAGAAAGTCCCAGTAGAAGCTTTTTTATTATTTTTCTGAGAAGATATTTGCGTGTGGTGAGTCGTTTTATTTTGTAAACGTCTTCATATTTATACCACCTGTCTCATTTACGAAGGCGCCAGTATACTTTGCCAACCCGTGGAGGTAACTTACCATAACCTTTAAACAAAATAAGTGCTTATAAATGTTTGATGCAAACTAAATACTCAATAAAGAAACTCATCAAAAAATGTCGAAAAACTATCGTAATAGATAACAATTTCATTACAACACTGCTAGCTAAATAGAGAATAACATTTCCAGAATTTCAATTGAGGGGGAACCGAGAGCGTAATTCTTAACTGGAAACATGTCTGGCTTCATGAAAATTCATAATCGCTAGGAACGTTTTATGGAAGGATTTCCATCCATATTCCATGTAAGACTCAGATTGTTTTTTTCTTGTTTTGACTAGTGTAGACATTGCATCATTTTATGGATATTCCCAAGATCTATTTTTCAAACTTGGAACAATTGATGCTTAGGACATTTAAAAATACCAATCTTTAATCCTTTAATAAGCTTGGCTGAGAAAGGTTGTCCGTGAATCGAGCCGTAGTCTGTCAGGCTGTATTTATAAGTCCCTGGACGATCTCGCACCTGACTATACCATAACAATATGTTTGGATACAAAGAACAGAAGTATTCGTTTAGAAACGCTGAAAATAAGCTTGCCATACCAAAACCTCGCACCAATAGACCTCCTCGGCTTGGGCTTAATGTTTTCCCATTTCAGATCACGTGGCATTCTCTCTTTCTTTTTGTAATTATAAGTCCCTGGACGATCTCGCACCTGACTATACCATAACAATATGTTTGGATACAAAGAACAGAAGGGGTCTCTGTAAAATGCAGACCGGACCTCGGCGGACCGGATAATTTTTTTTCCTTAAATTTGTTTTTCTACATTCGTTCAAAAGATTAAAAAAAACATATTTCATAAAAAAAAAATATTTCATTTTACTGAAGAAGGTATTGTCTGTTGACGGGTCACCTTTCCAGCCGCCTGTCCCGTTGCGTGACTCGCTCGCAATGTTTTATTTTTATTTTTGAACGAATGTAGAAAACAAAATTTAAAGGAAAATAATTTATCCGGTCCGCCGAGGTCCGGTCCGCGAGGTCCGCCGAGGTCCGGTCCGCCGAGGTCCGGTCTGCATTTTACAGAGACCCGAACAGAAGTATCCGTTTAGAAACGCTGAAAATAAGCTTGCCATACCAAAACCTCGCACCAATAGACCTCCTCGGCTTGGGCTTAATGTTTTTTCCATTTCAGATCACGTGGCATTCTCTCTTTTTTTTTCTGCTACGCACCGAAGGATATATGAATATGGAAGCATTCCAAACAAAGAGAGAATACTCATGGGAATGCCACGTGATCTGAAATGGGCAAAACATTACACCCAAGCAGAGGAGGTCTGTTATATTAAACTACCTATATGTTATAGATAGTCAGGCCAAATCGTTGTCTGCTTTTAAAAGGGGAAAAGCTACCTTTGTTTGCAAAACAATACACAATCCTATAATGTACTTCGACTTAGTATAAGAAAGACAAAGGAACTAAAAGTAGCATTATAAAAACATTCTTGTGTAAGATTTAATTGCTATCGCTATGAATTGAAAACAGTTCAGCCTGGTAATAAATAAAGAAGGGCAATTCAAATTCCATTATAATCCGCTCGATATCAAACCACTTAGACCCCCGTCCACACTACACCGTTTTCAAACGAAAACATATACTTTTTGCTCCGTTTTCAAAAATATTTGCGTCCACACTTATCGTTTTCGTTTTCCACACTACAAAGCGTATCCGTACGAAAACGCTCTTATGCATTCAGTACGCATGCTCAAATAAGCTCAACGCATGCGCATTTCGATCTGTCGGCCCGCGAAATTGGTTTACTGTGGTGACGTCATCGTTTTCAAATAGCATCGTTTTCATCCGTCCACACTAGAAAACAGCGCTTTTAAACAGCTCCGTTTTCAAATCGCTACACTCTGGAGAGCGTTTCCGGATTGATCCGTTTTCGGTGATCGTTTTCGGCGTTGTAGTGTGGACGATAGCCGTATCCAAAACAAAATGTATCCGTTCTCGTTTGAAAACGGTGTAGTGTGGACGGGGTCTTATTTAATGACTCGTATACTACTGTAATTTTTGTTTCCAGAAGGTTTACGCAGGATGAGAATATGTGGAAGAAAACATCGTTTGGGATTTCATCATTTCTGTTCTGGAACTTGATTGTCACGATTGCACAAGGGGTAACAACTCCACCATCTAATGGAACCAATGCTCCGACAACAACACCATCTAATGGAACCAATGCGCAAACAACAACACCATCTAATGGAACCAATGCGCCAACAACAACACCATCTAATGAAACCAATGCGCCAACAACTCCACCATCTAATGGAACCAATGCTCCGACAACAACACAATCTAATGGAACCAATGCGCCAACAACAACACCATCTAATGGAACCAATGCGCCAACAACACCACCATCTAATGGAACCAATGCGCCAACAACAACACCATCTAATGGAACCAATGCGCCGACAACAACACCATCTAATGTAACCAATGCGCCGACAACAACACCATCTAATGGACCCAATGCGCCAACAACACCACGATCTAATGGAACCAATCCGCCAACAACACCACGATCTAATGGAACCAATGCGCCAACAACAACACCATATAATGGAACCAATGCGCCGACAACAACACCATATAATGGAACCAATGCGCCGACAACACCGCCGTTAGCCACCAGCACCACTGCCACTTCAGGTAGCTCACCCACCACACAGCCCCCTATTAATAATGTCCCCTCGTCACAAGCTACAAGCAATATTGTCCCCTCACCAATGGTCCCTGCTACGAGCGCCATTTTAACCCCGATCATTCCTGCTAGTGCCCCTACATTTAGGGCTAATAGGTTCCCTTCATCCCTTCCCCGACTAGTAGTTACCCTGCACCACAAATCACTGCTACTAGTTATCTTACATCCCAGCCCCTTGCTAGTAATTCCCCTACATCCAAACCACCTGTTACTTATTACCCTACATCCACGCCCGATGCCATTAGTTCCCGTAGATCCCAATCTCCTGCTACTACAGTCCCTACATACAAGGTCCCTGATATTGGTGTCCCTACGTCCAATCCAACTTCTACTTTCGCCCCTAGTGCCCCTATATTCCAGCCCCCTGCTACTACTTCTACTAAATCCCAGTCCTCTGCAACTAGTGCCCCTACATCCCAGCCCCTTCCTTCTAGTTCCCATAAAACACAACCCCTGCTACTAGTGCCCCTATATCCCAGATGCCCAGGTCTAGTAGTAGGTCTAGTACCACATCGCAGACCCCTACAAGTAGTGCTTCTTTATTCCAGACTCCTGCTACTATTTTCCCTACATCCTACATCCGTGCTTCTAGCTCCCCTTCAAACCAACCTAGTGCTACTACTTTCTCTACATCTACATTGCAGACCACTCTTGTTAGTGCCACTACACCCCAGCAATTTGTTGCTACTTCTACTACTACTACCACATCTCAACCTCCCGTTACAAGTTCCCTTGCATCTCAAACACCAGCTTCTAATGCCCCTACATCCCAGAACCCTTCTCCTGCTATTTCCTCCACTAAACCCCAGCCCACTGCTATTAGTACTCGTGCATCCAATCCATCTGCTTTTAGTTCCCTTACATCCAATCCCCTTGCTTTTAGTTCCCATAAAACAGAACCCCCTAATATTAGTTCCCAAACATTCCAGCCCCCTGCTACTACTTCTACTACATATCCGTCCTCTGCTACTAGCGCCCCTTCATCCAAGTCCTTTGCTACAACTTCCCCTACATCACTGCCCTCTGCTACTAGTGATCCTTCCTCCAAGCCCCCTTCTACTAATTCCCCTACATCCCAGAATTTTGCTACAACTTCCTCTACATCACTGCCCTCTGCCACTAGTCACCCTACCTCCAAGCCCCTTGCTGCCGGTTCCCCTACCTCCAAGCCACCTGTTACTAGCTACCCTACATTCCAGCCCGGTGCCATAAGCTACCTTACAAATAGGCCTCCTGAAACAAGTTCTCTTAGATCCGAATCCCCTGCTACTAGACTCCCTACATACAAGCTCCCTGACATTGGTGCCCCTACATCCCAGCACACTTCTACTTCTGCCCCTCCATCCAACCCCCCTGCTACTAGTGCTTCCGTATTCCGGCCTCTTGCTACAAGTTCCCCTACATCGAAGCCCTTCCTTCTAGTTCCCATAAAACACAACCCACTGCTACTAATGTCCGTACATCCCAGACACCCAGGTCTAGTAAGTCTAGTACCTCGTCGCGGACCTTTACAAGAAGTGCCCCTTCACCCCACACGTCTGCTACTACTTCCCCTACATCACAGATCCGTGCTTCTAGCTCCGCTTCAAACCAGCCTAGTTGTACTAGTGTCCCTACATCCCAGCCCCTTGCTACTACTTTCTCTACATCCCAGCCTACATCGCAGACCACTCTTAATAGTGCCTCTACATCCCAGAACTTTGTTACTACTTCCACTACATCTCAACCTCCCGCTACAAGTTCCCTTACAACTCAAACACCAGCTTCTAGTGCCCCTACATCCCGAACTCTAGGTCTAGTAGGTCCACTACGTCACAGACCACTACTAACAGTGCCTCTACATTGCAACCCCCTGCTACTAGTTTCCCTACAACCCAGCCGACTGCTACTAGTTCTATTACAAACCAGCTCCCTGGCAATAGCGCCACAGCTTCCAAGCCCTCAGGTGCTAGAGCGCCAACATCCAAACCAGCTGCAACTAGTGCACCTACATCCCAGATCACTGCTACTAGTGATTCTACATCCAAGCGTCCTACCAATACTTTCCCTACATCCCAGACCGCTCTTACAAGTGGGCCTACATCCAACCACCCTGCATCCAAGTATACTACTTCTAGTGGATCTACATCCGATGCTCCTTTCATTAACGCCATTTCCTCCCACACTCCTGCTACCCTTCCCTCTAAATCCCTGTCCTCAGCTACTAGTTACTCTAAATCCCAGCCCCTTGTTACTAGTTCCCCAACATCCCAAGCCCTCTTCTATTAGTTCCCCTACAACCCAGCCCCTTACTTCTAGTTCCCATAAAATACAATCCTCTCCTACTAGTGCCCCTACATCCCAGACGCCCAGGTCTAGTAGGTCTAGTTCCACATCGCATACCCCTACAAGTAGTGCCTTTTATCCCAGACTCTTGCTACTACTTCCCCTACATCACAGATCCGTGTTTCTAGCTCCCCTTCCAACCAGCCTAGTGCTAGTAATGTCTCTACATCCCAGCCTCCTGCTTCTACTTCTCTAGATTCCAGCCTATATCGCAGACCACTCTTAACAGTGGTACTACATCCCAGCACTTTGTTACTACTTCCAGTACATCCCAAACTGCAGCTGCAAGTTCCCTTACACCTCAAACCCCTACACCCAAGACCACTCTTACAAGTGAGCATACATCCAAGCACCCTACATCCAAGCACCCTACATCCACACACCCTACATCAACACACCCTACATCCACATACCCTACATCCACACACCCTACATCCACACACCCTACATCCACAAACCCTACATCCACACTCCCTACATCCACAAACCCTACATCCACACACCCTACATCCACACACCCTACATCCACACAACCTACATCCACACACCCTACATCCACACACCCTACATCCAAGCAGACTACATCCACACACCCTACATCCAAGCACACTACATCCACACACCCTACATCCACACACCCAACATCCAAGTACACTACATCCACACACCCTACATACACACACCCTACATCCAAGCACACTACATCCACACATCCTACATCCACACACCCTACATCCACACACCTACATCCACAAACCCTACATCCACAAACCCTACATCCACAACCCTATATCCACAAACCCTACATCACACACCCTACATCCACACAGCCTATATCCACACACCTACATCCAAGTATACTACTTCTACTGGAGCTACATCCCGTGCGCCTTCTAAAAACTATACTTCCTTTCTGACTCCTGATACCATTCCCCCTACTTCCCTGTCCTCTGGTATTAGTTACCCTAAATCCCAGCCCCCTGCTACTAGTCCCCAAACATCCCAGCCCTCTGCTATTAGTTCCTCCACAACCCATCCCCCTCCTACAACACAACCCCCTGCTACTAGTTCGCCTACATCACTGCCCCTGTTACTAGTGTCCCTACCTCCAAGCCACCTGTTACTTATTTCCCTACATCCCAGTCCCTGCTACAACTTCCACTACGTTACTGCCCTATGCTTCTAGTGACCCTACATCCAAGCCACCTGCTACTAGTTCTCCAACATACCAGCCACCAGCTACCAGTTCCCCTACATCCCGCCTCCAGCTACATCCCAGATCCGTGTTTCTAGCTCCCCTCCAACCAGCCTAGTGCTACTAGTGTCCCTACATCCCAGCCCCCTCCTACTACTTTCTCTACATCCCAACCTACATCGCAGACCACTCTTTATAGTGCCACTACATCCCAGCACTTTGTTAGTACTTCCACTACATATCAACCTCCCACTACAAGTTCGCTTACATCTCAAACCCCAGCTTCTAGTGCTCCTACATCCCAGAACCCTAGGTCTAGTAGGTCCACTACATCACAGACCACTACTAGCATTGCCTCTAAATCACAACCCCCTGCTTCTAGTTCCCGTACATCCCAGCCCTCTGCTACCAGTTCCCTGCATCCCAGACCCCTACTGCAATCCCCCACATCCCAATCCCCTACTACTGTTCCCCTACATCCCAACCCCCTGCTACTAGTTCCTCTACATCCCAGTCTCCTGCTACTTCCTCCACTAAATTCCTGACCCCTGCTACTACTTTCCCTACACCCCAGCCGACTGCTGCTAGTTCTATCACAAACCAGATCCCTTACAATAGCGCCCCAGCATCCAGGCCCTGGTACTAAAGCGCCAACATCAAAACCAGCTGCAACTAGTAAGCCTACATCCCAGATCACTGCTACTAGTGATTCTACATCCAGAAAGCAAACCACTACTATACTGCCACTACATCCCAGCCCCCGGCTACATCTCAGCCCCCCGCTACAAGTTCCCTTACATTCCAAACCTCAGCTTCTAGTGCTCCTACATCCCAGAACCCTAGGTCTAGTAGGTCCACTACGTCGCACACCTCTACTAGCAGCGGCTCTACATTGCAGACCCATGCTAAAACCCAGCCGACTGCTACTGCTACTAGTACTCCCACATCCAGACGCTGAGGTCTAGTACCCCTAGTACCACATCGCAGACCCCTACAAGTAGAGCCACTCCTGCTACTCCTTCCCCTACATCCCAGATCCGTGCTTCTAGCTCCCCTTCAACCAGCCTAGTGCCAATAGTGCCTCTACATCCCAGCCCATTGTTACTACTTCCACTACATCTCAACCTCCGCTACAAGTTCCCTTACATCGCAAACTCCAGCTTCTAGCGCCCTACATCAAAACACCCTAGGCCTAGTAGGTCCACAACACCGCACACCACTACCAGTAGTGCCTCTACATCGCAACCCCCTCTACTAGTTCCCGTACATCCATGGCCCTGCTTCCAGTTCAACTGCCTCCCATACCCCTACTGCAACTCCCCCTACATCCAAGACCCTGCTACTAGTGACCCGACATCCAGCCTCCTACTAATAATTTCCTACATTCCAGCCTTCTGCTACTAGTTCTCCAACAAACCAGACTCCTTCTACTAGTTCTCCTAAAAACCAGCCATTTGCTACCAGTTCCCCTACATCACAAATCCCCACCACTAGTGCCCTTACGTCCAGTCCCCAGCTTCAACTTCCTCTATATCCCAGCCCACTTCTAAAAGTTCCCCAACATTGCAGACCACTACTAATAGAGCGACTACATCCCAGCACTATGATGCAACTTACACTACATCTCAGCCTCCGACTACAATTTCCCTTACAATCCAAACCCTTTTACTAGTTCCTCTACATCCCAATCCCCTACTACTAGTTCCTCTACATCCCAGAACCCTAGGTCTAGTACCACATTGCAGATCCATACAAGTAATGCCTCTACATCCCAGCCCCCAGCTACTAATGCCCTACATTCCAGCCCCCTGCTACTAGTGTCCTTATGTTCCAGCCACCTGCTACTACTTTCTCTACATCTCAGCCCACTTCTAAAAGCTCTCCTACATCGCAAACCATAACTAATACTGCCACTACATCCCAGCAATCGGCTACATCTCAGCCTCCCGCTTCAAGTTCCCTTACATCCCAAACTCAGTTTCTAGTGCCCTTACATCCCAGAACCCTAGGTCTAGTAGTTCCACTACATCGCAGACCTCTACTAGCAGTGCCCTCTACATCGCAGACCCTTGCTACTAGTTTCCCTACAACCCAGCCCTCTGCTACTAGTTCTATTACAAACCAGCTCCCTGGCAATAGCGTCCCAGCATCCAACCACCTGCAACTAGCGCGCCAACACCCCAGATCACTGCTACTAGTGATTCTACATCCAAGCCTAGTACTACTTTCCCTATATCCCGGACCACTCTTTAAGTGACCTACATCCAAGCACACTAATATTACTGGATCTACACCCCGTGCTTCTGCTATTAGTTCAATTACCTCAAAGACTCCTGATATCATATCGCTACATGTCAGGCCTCTGCTACTAGTTCACCTACATCCCAGCCATCTGCTACTAGTTCCCTACAAACCAGCTCCCTGATAATAGCGCCCCACAACCAAGCCAACTCCAAACTACCTGCAAATAGTGCCATGCATCACAGATCGGTGTAACTAGCGCCCCTACGTCACATACATCCAAGGCCAGTACTCCTAGCGGTCAACATCCCACCTCCCTGATAGTAGTTCCCCTACATCACGCGCCCACCATCTAGTTCCTCTGCATTCCAGCTTCGTGATACTACTGTCCCTACAACTCCTTCTAATTCCTCCACATCACAGACACCTCCTCTTAGCTCTTCTACATTCCAGCCCCCAATCCCTACCTCTAGTTTTCCAACAACTCAGACCACTGCGCCTAGTTCTTTCAAATCTCGGATTCCTGCCTCCAATTCCCTAATTCCCAGATGTCCCGTACAACCCAGCCTCCAGCTACAAGTTCTCCTACATCCCATTCCCCGGCGTCTAGTCCTGCTACATCCCAGACCCTGCTTCTAGTTCCTTACATCCCAGACCCTTGCTTCTAGTTTTCCCTACACCCCAGACTCCTGCTACTAGTTCTCCTGCATCCCACACCCCTGCTTCTAGTTCCTCTACACCCCAGACAAATGCTACTAGTTCACCTACATCCAGACCCTGCTACTAGTTCCTCTACATCCCAGACCCATGCTACTATTTCTCCTACATCCAGACCCCTGCATCTAGTTCCTCTACAACCCAGACCCATGCTACTAGTTCCCCTACATCCCAGACCCATGCTTCTAGTTTCCTTACATCCAGACTCCTGCTACTAGTTCTCCTGCATCCAGACCCATGCTTCTAGTTCCTTTACATCCAGACCAATGCTACTAGTTCCTCTACACCCCAGACAAATGCTACTAGTTCCCTACATCCCAGACCCATGCTACTAGTTCCTCTACACCCAAACAAATGCTACTAGTTCACCTACATCCCAGACCCATGCTACTAGTTTCTCTACATCCCAGACTCCTGCTTCTAGTTTTCCTACATCCCAGACTCCTGCTACTAGTTCTCCTACATCCAGACCCATGCTACTAGTTTCTCTACATCCCAGACTCCTGCTTCTAGTTTTCCTACATCCCAGACTCCTGCTACTAGTTCTCCTACATCCTACACCCTGCTTCTATGTCCTCTACATCCCAGACCATGCTACTAGTTCCCCTACATCCCAGACCCCTGCTACTAGTTCCTCTACATCCCAGACCCTGCTACTAGTTCTTCTACATCCAGACCCCTGTTTCTAGTTCCTCTACATCCCAGACCGATGCTACTACTTCCCCACATCCCAGACCCATGCTACTAGTTCTCCTACATCCAGACACCTGCTTTAGTTCTCCTACATCCCAGACCCCTGTTACTAGTTCCTCTACATCCAAGACCCATGCTACTAGTTCCCCTACATCCCAGACCCCTGCTACTAGTTCCTGTACATCCCAGACCCCTGCTACTAGTTCCTACATCCCAGACCAATGCTACTAGTTTCTCTACATCCCAGACACCTGCTTCTAGTTCCTTACATCCCAGACCAATGCTACTAGTTCACCTACATCCCTGACACATGCTACTAGTTCCTCTACATCCCTGACCCATGCTACTAGTTCCCCTACATCCTACACCCCTGCTTCTAGTTCCTCTACATCCCAGACCCATGCTACTAGTTCCCCTACATCCCAGACCCCTCCTACTAGTTCCTCTACATCCCAGACCCATGCTTCTAGTTCCCCAACATCCAGACCCATGCTACTAGTTCTCCTACATCCCAGACCCATGCTACTAGTTCTCCTACATCCCAGACACCTGCTTCTAGTTCCTTTACATCCCAGACCAATGCTACTAGTTCCCCTACATCCCAGACCCATGCTACTAGTACTCCTACATCCAGACTCCTGCTACTAGTTCTCCTACATCCCAGACACCTGCTTCTAGTTCCTACCCCCAGACCAATGCTACTAGTTCACCTACATGTCTGACACATGCTACTAGTTCCTCTACATCCCTGACCCATGCTACTAGTTCCCCTACATCCTACACCCTGCTTCTAGTTCCTCTACATCCCAGACCCATGCTACTAGTTCCCCTACATCCCAGACCCCTCCTACTAGTTCTTCTACATCCCAGACCCCTGTTTCTAGTTCCCCTACATCCCAGACCATGCTACTAGTTCCCCTACATCCCAGACACCTGCTTTTAGTTCTCCTACATCCCAGACCTCTGCTACTAGTTCCTCTACATCCCAGACCCATGCTACTAGTTCCCCTACATCCCAGACCCCTGCTACTAGTTCCTCTACATCCCAGACCCCTGTTCTAGTTCCTCTACATCCAGACCTATGCTACTACTTCCCTACATCCCAGACCCATGCTACTAGTTCCCCTACATCCCAGACACCTGCTTTTAGTTCTCCTACATCCCAGACCCCTGCTACTAGTTCTCTACACCCCAGATCCCTGCTACTAGTTCCTTTACATCCCAGACCATGCTTCTAGTTCCTCTACATCCAGACCCATGCTTCTAGTTCCCCTACATCCCGGACCCATGCTACTAGTTCTCCTACATGCCAGACCAATGCTACTAGTTCTCTACATCCCAGACACCTGCTTCTAGTTCCTTTACATCCCAGACCAATGCTACTAGTTCACCTACATCCCAGACCCCTGTTTCTAGTTCCTCTACATCCCAGACCATGCTACTAGTTCCCCTACATCCCAACCCCTGCTACTAGTTCTCCTACATCCCACACTCCTGCTTCTAGTTTCCCTACATCCAGACTCCTGCTTCTAGTTCCTACATCCCAGTCTTCTGCTACTAGTTCGCCTACATCCCACACCCCTGCTTCTAGTTCCTCTACATCCCAGACCCCTGTTTCTAGTTCCTCTACATCCCAGACCCATGCTACTACTTCCCCTACATCCCAGACCCATGCTACTAGTTCCCCTACATCCCAGACACCTGCTTTAGTTTCCTACATCCCAGACCCTGTTACTAGTTCCTCTACATCCCAGACGCATGCTACTAGTTCCCCTACATCTCAGACCACTGCTACTAGTTCCTCTACATCCAGACCCCTGCTACTAGTTCCCTACATCCCAGACCCATGCTTCTAGTTCCCCTACATCCCAGCCTCCTGCTACTAGTTCCTCTACATACCAGACCCATGCTACTAGTTCCCAACATCCCAGACCCTGCTACTAGTTCCCTACATCCCAGTACCCTGCTCTAGTTCCTCTACATCCCAGACCTATGCTACTAGTTCCCCTACATCCCAGACCCATGCTACTAGTTCTCTACATCCCAGACACTGCTTTTAGTTCTCCTACATCCCAGACCCTGTTACTAGTTCCTCTACATCCCAGACCCATGCTACTAGTTCCCCTACATCCCAGACCCCTGCTACTAGTTCCTGTACATCCCAGACCCCTGCTACTAGTTCCTTTACATCCCAGACCAATGCTACTAGTTCTCTACATCCCAGACACCTGCTTCTAGTTCCTTACATCCCAGACAATGCTACTAGCTCACCTACATCCCTGACACATGCTACTAGTTCCTCTACATCCCTGACCATGCTACTAGTTCCCCTACATCCTACACCCCTGCTTCTAGTTCCTCTACATCCCAGAACCATGCTACTAGTTCCCCTACATCCCAGACCCCTGCTACTAGTTCCTCTACATCCCAGACCCATGCTTCTAGTTCCCCTACATCCCAGACCCATGCTACTAGTTCTCTACATCCCAGACCCATGCTACTAGTTCTCCTACATCCCAGACACCTGCTTCTAGTTCCTACATCCCAGACCCTGCTACTAGTTCCCCTACATCCAGACCATGCTACTAGTACCCTACATCCAGACTCCTGCTACTAGTTCTCCTACATCCCAGACACCTGCTTCTAGTTCCTTTACATCCCAGACCATGCTACTAGTTCACCTACATGTCTGACACATGCTACTAGTTCCTCTACATCCCAGACCCATGCTACTAGTTCCCCTACATCAGACCCTGCTTCTAGTTCCTCTACATCCCAGACCCATGCTACTAGTTCCCTACATCCCAGACCCCTGCTACTAGTTCTTCTACATCCCAGACCCTGTTTCTAGTTCCCCTACATCCAGACCCATGCTACTAGTTCCCCTACATCCCAGACACCTGCTTTAGTTCTCCTACATCCCAGACCTCTGCTACTAGTTCCTCTACATCCCAGACCCATGCTACTAGTCCCCTACATCCCAGACCCCTGCTTCTAGTCCTCTACATCCCAGACCCCGTTTCTAGTTCCTCTACATCCCAGACCCATGCTACTACTTCCCCTACATCCCAGACCCATGCTTCTAGTTCCCCTACATCCCAGACACCTGCTTTTAGTTCCTCTACATCCCAGACCATGCTACTAGTTCCTCTACATCCCAGACCCATGCTACTAGTTCCCCTACATCAGACCCCTGCTTCTCGTTCCCCTACATTCCAGACCACAACTTTTGGTTCTCCTACATCCCATATCCCTGCCGCTAGTTCCCCTACGTCAAAGACCACAGCCTCTAGTTCCCCTACATCCCAGACTACAGCCTCTAGTTCCCCCACATCGCAGACCACAGCCTCTCGTTCCCCTACATCCCAGACCACAGCCTTTAGTTCCCTACATCCGGACAACACCTCTAGTTCCCTACATCCCAGACCCCTCCTACTAGTTCTTCTACATCCCAGACCCCTGTTTCTAGTTCCCTACATCCCAGACCCATGCTACTAGTTCCCTACATCCCAGACACCTGCTTTTAGTTCTCCTACATCCCAGACCCTGCTACTAGTTCCTCTACATCCCAGACCATGCTACTAGTTCCCCTACATCCCAGACCCCTGCTACTAGTTCCTCTACATCCCAGACCCCTGTTCTAGTTCCTCTACATCCCAGACCTATGCTACTACTTCCCCTACATCCCAGACCCATGCTACTAGTTATCCTACATCCAGACCCTGCTACTAGTTCTCCTACATCCCAGACCCTGCTACTAGTTCCTCTACACCCAGACCCCTGCTACTAGTTCCTTTACATCCCAGACAATGCTTCTAGTTCCTCTACATCCCAGACCCATGCTTCTAGTTCCCCTACATCCCAGACCCATGCTACTAGTTCCCCTTCATCCCACACCCCTGCTACTAGTTCTCCTACATCCCACACTCTGCTTCTAGGTTCCTACATCCCAGACTCCTGCTTCTAGTTTCCCTACATCCCAGTCCTCTGCTACTAGTTCCCCTACATCACACCCCTGCTTCTAGTTCCTCTACATCCCAGACCCTGCTCTAGTTCCTCTACATCCCAGACCCATGCTACTACTTCCCCTACATACCAGACCCATGCTACTAGTTCCCCTACATCCCAGACACTGCTACTAGTTCTCCTACATCCCAGACCCCTGTACTAGTTCCTCTACATCCCAGACGCATGCTACTAGTTCCCCTACATCTCAGACCACTGCTACTAGTTCCTCTACATCCCAGACCCTGCTACTAGTTCCCCTACATCCCAGACCCATGCTTCTAGTTCCCCTACATCCCAGCCCCTGCTACTAGTTCCTCTACATCCCAGACCATGCTACTAGTTCCCAACATACCAGACCCATGCTACTAGTTCCCCTACATCCCAGACCCTGCTACTAGTTCCTCTACATCCCAGACCTATGCTACTAGTTCCCTACATCTCAGACCCCGCTACTAGTTCCTACATTCCAGACACCTGCTTCTAGTTCCCTACATCCCAGACCCCTGCTACTAGTTTCTCTACATCCAAGGCCCATGCTTCTAGTTCCCCTACATCCCAGACACCTGATTTAGTTCCCCTACATTCCAGACCCATGCTACTAGTTCTCCTACATCCCAGACCCCTGCTACTAGTTCCTCTGCATCCAGACCCATGCTTCTAGTTCCCTACATCCCAGACCCATGCTACTAGTTCCCCTACATCCCAGACCCCTGCTTCTAGTTCCTCTACATCCCAGACCTATGCTACTAGTTCCCCTACATCCCAGACCCTGCTACTAGTTCTCTTACATTCCAGAGACACCTGCTTCTAGTTCCCCTACATCCCAGACCCATGCTACTAGTTCTCCTACATTCCAGACCCTGCTACTAGTTCTCTTACATCCCAGACCCATGCTACTAGTTCTCCTACATCCAGACCCTGCTACTAGTTCCTCTACACCCCAGACCCCTGCTACTAGTTCCTCTACATCCAGACCCATGCTACTAGTTCTCTACATCCCAGACCCCTGCTTCTAGTTCTACATCAAAGACCCTGTTACTAGTTCCCCTACACACCAGACTCCTGCTACTAGTTCCCTTCATCCAGACACCTGCTCTGGTTCCTCTACATCTCAGACCCTGCTACTAGTTCCCCTACATCCAAGACCCATGCTGCTAGTTCCCCTACATCCCAGCCCCTGCTACTAGTTCTCCTACATCCCAGACCCTGCTACTGGTTCCTCTACATCCCAGACCAATGCTCTAGTTCCCTTACATCCAAGACCCATGCTACTAGTTCCCCTACATCCCAGACCCTGCTACTAGTTCCCTACATCCCAGACACCTGCTTCTGGTTCCTCTACATCCCAGACCATGCTACTAGTTCCCCTACACCCAGACCATGCTACTAGTTCCCCTACATCCCAGACCCCTGCTTCTAGTTCCTCTACATCCCAGACCCATGCTACTAGTTCCTCTACATCCAGACCCATGCTACTAGTCCCCTACATCCCAGACCCCTGCTTCTCGTTCCCCTACATTCAGACCACAGCTTTTGGTTCTCCTACATCCCATATCCCTGCCGCTAGTTCCCCTACGTCAAAGACCACAGCCTCTAGTTCACCTACATCGCAGACTACAGCCTCTAGTTCCCCCACATCACAGACCACAGCCTCTCGTTCCCCTACATCCCAGACAACAGCCTTTAGTTCCCAGCATCCCAGACAACAACCTCTAGTTCCCGTACATCCCAGACCAAAGCCTTTAGCTCCCTACAACACCGCCCACTGCTACTAATAGGACTACAACCAACCCGCCTGCTAGTAGTGCACCCGCATCCCAGCTCCTTGCTGCTAGTGCACTAACGTCCCAGTCACCTGTTACCGTCCCTGCATCACAAGCCCCTGCCAATAATGTCCCTACACCACAGGCCCCTGCTTCTAGTTCCCAACTTCTCACGCCCCTGATACAAGTCCACCTATTACTGCTACAGCTATAACACTACCCACTGCTACTAATGGGACTACAACCAACCCGCCTACTGGTAGTGCACCCACATCCCAGCTCCCTGCAACTAGTGCACTTACTTCCCAGGCACCTGCTACCGTCCCTACATCACAGACCCCGGCCAATAGTGTCCCTACATCACAGCCCCCTGCAACCAGTGCACCTACATCGCAAACTCCTGCAACTAGTGGACCTACATCCCAGACCCCTGCAACGAGTGGACGCACTTCTCAGACGCCAGCAACGAGTGCAGCTACATCTCAGCCCACTACTACTGCAGGACCATTACCAACTCAACCTACGACTTCAGGATTTTTTAGCAGCGCGGAGAAAATAGAAGCAGGATTTGTTATACTAGATTTGCATTTCGATGACGCCCTTTTGGATTCAAATTCAAATACTTTTCAGGTTCTGGCATCCAATATATCAAATACGGTGGGTTTCAACTGTTTTATGAAATGTGTTGTTAATAATTGTTATAATTGCTACGTAGGTGACAAAAGTTGTGATGGTTGTTGTTGTTAATGGCGATAATTATTCGGTGATGTTGATCCTGAGTGAGGACAGTATGATGATTATGATGATGATAATAATGATGGCGAAGATGAGAAGGCAATATTAACATTTTCTTATATTCTTTATATTTATCAGTTGATGATGAAAATTCAACTGCTATCGTATGTGACAGTGCTGTACTTCCGGTAAGCTGTCTCAATTTTTGTTCACACCCTGAGCTATAGACTGGGCAGTGTTACAGTCAAAAGACATGAAGCGTGCCCCCTAGAGTTGTAATTCAATTCATTATTCCATTATTGATTTCATTTTTCAATCCAAAAAAATTTTTCAATTCAGTATTAAAATGTTAAATGTTCAAATTTTGATTTCCGAATATGTAATTGTACACCCAGAGTACTTTTAAATTATACAATTTCATGTTGATTGAAATTCATTTTGGATTGAATAATGAAATCAGTGATGGGATAATGATTGAATATTCAACTCTAGGGGGCACGCTTCATGTTGACTGTAATTCAAAATTGCCAAGAAGGTTTGGCAAGAATGTTTATCCCTGAGTCACTGATTGTGCATAGGAATGAGGGAACATCTCATTGAAATAAAGAAAATTTAAAAAACAATAGAGCATGTACACGGCCGCTAATGTTGTTAAAGTCTATAACACAAACACGAATGCTAAAGTTTCAGCATGACCATATTTTTTCAGTTGTGACAAGCGAGTAGATATTCACGCGTGGAATGCAATAAGCTGTTCCATTCGCTTGTTGCCGACATTTTTTTATCAAAGAATACATCTCTTTTTTCACAATCGGAATCTAAGTTAATTAATCAAGCGACAAAGCCTGATGGCACGGCTACTGCATTCAACGCGTGAATTTTTTGACACAATAAAATGGTCACGCTGAAAATCAACATTCGTGTTGGGTCGCTCAGCTCTTTAGAACTTCGATAAAAAAAGTTCCAAGAACTCTCATTCTTTGTCATAAGATTTCTCTCGGTGGTAACATTTTTGTCAATTTGAGTCCAAGTTGTTGAGAAGATCCTCAACAATTTGTTTACGTTTTATCGCCGTCCTGTCCCGCTTCCCGAGCGTGGTTTGTGTCTGTCCCGTCAGGCTTTGCGACGCGTAATTTGCCTTTGTGTTTGTGCATGTATCGGCCATGTTTTAGTTACGAGTGCTCATTTGGTAAGCTTTTCATGCGAGTTTCAATTTCAAGTTTTACGCTGCTATGTGTGTGTGTAAGCATTGTTTATATTTTGTTCCAGGATTTTACCGTTTATTTGATGCTTCATCGGCATTAAATGAGTTTAAATCATAAGTTTTCGTCTTCTGTGGAATTGGCCGGCACACCAGTTGTAAAACTTCGATTGCGCCGGACCGAAATGAGAGGTTTATAACTCTTCAGTGCACGACATTGCAACTGTATGGTCCCCAATGGCGACTAGATTTAGGTTTTGGTCAGCACAACATTCAAATTAATCGTCAAATGTGACATACCTTTCCAGTCTGTTAAAAAATGCCCTTCTCAAAATTAGCTGTTAACAGCATTAATTCGGGAGAAAAGATGTTAACCAGATTACTATTATGGCGACCCAATTTCACTTTTTGGCAACTAGAATGTCTCATTTACTAAGGTGCTCATTTTTAGCACCTCTCGAAAAAAAAGGTTATCTTAATGTCGGGTCCTGTTCTTACTTGCATTTTCACAGCATGGCCGGCGTAGCTGTGAGCTTGGAAATTGGCATACTCCCCATTGGTCCGGATGCAGTAAAAAACGCCACTACTGTACTTGGTACCATTATTAAGACCGGTCAACTAGGGGCGTTCAAAGTGGACAAGGACTCTTTTCACTGGAAGCCGAAAGGTTTGTTAATAATAAGAGTGACTACCTGAATCACGTTATCTAGCTAGCCCTAGCTAATAATAAAGTACTAGCTTTTCTGCATTTCACTCGTATGGCTTGGGGGTGGTTTAATTACATAAATAATAGTGCCCTATCAGTTAGATGCAAGTGCAAGTCTTAGTTCAATGTTTTAGGAATGTATTTTGTAAAATAGCCACATTTCTGATACTGATTTTGGAGACCAAACATATGTGAATGATTCTTGCTCTTAACAATGGACTCTTGATATCATATGCAAGAGTATGCACTAGTTAACGATTTTGTTTTCCTTTTTAGATGCTGATTGTAACTACCCTCAAGTAAATATCACTAATATTGGAGCGAAAGTTACGACGGCAAAGGAGATTCAACGATCCAGCTCGTTTATCGTCAAGACATCAGTGAAACTGAACTGCACCAAAAAAGACACCTCGTTTGAGTGGAAGACAAGACCAGTCGCGATTTCACCCGACGGAGTTAGTAGAATATCCACAAGTGCAACCGTACAGAAGAAAGACAACCCAGAGTGGAAGATCCACCATCGGGTATTACCCTATGGAGTATATGCCGTTGAGTTTCGAGTCACAATGATCGCTTATCCAGAGATCTACAGCTCTGATGTCAGATTTATCAAAATTATCGCAACCCGCTGGTAGCTCGTATCGAGGGCGGATCCTTAGTAACACGTGGTGCAAATCAGAAGTTTAGCTTAGGACGCCTCGCCTTCAGTGGACCCGATGTGGGGCCTGGGAATTACAATGGTATGGTGTTTTATTGGATGTGCAAAAAAGAGGGCGACAGTTTTCCAAGTTTTACCCAGCCGCAGAATGTAGCTGTGCTACCCACGTCGGGGTCTGGGGGATGCTTTGGGACGGGGATAGGGCGGTTGGCTAGCAACGAACGAACCGCTGTATTAGATACGGCAACCATGCAAGTGGGTGCGCAATACAACATACTTGTGTACGTGGTCAAGGATGGAAGGACAGCCAATTTCACGCAGACTATTAAGATTGTCGAAGGGAACCCGCCACTAGTTACTATCACGTACGTATGCTCTGAAAAAACGACTTCATGAGGCCTATTTAGCCAATTCTTTGCCAATTATTGTTAATGGCTACGAACCGACAAATTCCTTGCAGATATCTCTAAATTTCAATCTACAACCAAAGTTTTATCATTCATTTACGAAACAAAAACGAGAGTATTGCTCTAAGCTTTGAATCAGCCGATGGATTTGCATGCTTTTTCTGAATCGGTATGTTGCTAGGCTGACAGAAGGGCCCGTAATCGCGACCATATGGTCGACAATGGCGACAAGATGTAGGGTTTGGAAGTATGACCATATTTTTTTCAGTTGTCACAAGCGAGTAGATATTCACGCGTGGAATGCAATAAGCTGTTCCATTCGCTTGTTGCCGACATTTTTTTATCAAAGAATACATCTCTTCTTTCACAATCGGAATCTAAGTTAATTAATCAAGCGACAAAGACCTGATGGCACGGCTCACTGCATTCAACACGTGAATATTTAATCGCTTGACACAATAAAATGGTCACGCTGAAAATCAACATTCGTGGTGGGTCGCTCAGCCTTTAGAACTTCGATAAAAAAAAGTTCCAAGAACTCTCATTCTTTGTCATAAGATTTCTCTCGGTTGAAACATTTTTATTGTCAATTTGAGTAGGACAAATTCCTTGAGCAGATATCTCTAAATTTGTCAATTTGATGTAGGGTTGGAAGCAAAAATTTCAAAATGAGCTGCCAACAGCATTAATTCGGAGAAGAAGTGGGGACCAGATATATATTATGGTGACCAAACTTCGTTGTTTGGCGATTAGACTGGTGCTCTTTAAACTATGCATGGAAGAATGTCTGAGTATTTAGAAATGCGACGTTTTAGGCCGACTCGGCACTTGGAAAGACAAACATTTCTAGCAAGTCGCAAATTAATAGTATAGATAACAACACCACTGTTTACTTACAGGTGCGCTCTAAACTGTAAGGCCAGTGTAAATCCATCATCTCGAATCAAACTGACGACCTCCTGCATCTCTCCAAAATCCGTCTGTGACCTCCCACTCGTCTATAAATGGTCCCTAAAGAGAAAACAACCGATCAAGGTTCGTGGCAGGAGGTTCCAGCTCTGGAGAGCAAAATCGCGACATTGATAACATCGCCCGATTTGGTAAATCAATGCTAAAGGAGTTGTTGGTAATAGGAGATACCAGGTCAGCGTTGAAGTGTCATCTACTGGAAATGAACCTGGTACCTCTAGTTATGAGTTGTAACAAACGCTCCTCCACAAGGGGGAACATGTGTTGTGTCACCACAGGAGGGGACAGCGCTCGAGACCAAGTTCGAATTCATTTGCAAGGTGGGTACCGTTTGTAGCGCATCCCTGACTTAAGTCCCGTTCACACTTGCATTTTTTGTCGCAGGAGTCGCGGCGATTTTTCTCGCACGTACGCGTCAACTCAAAATCACTATGTAAACTAAGTGCAACTCGGCGCGATCTGTTTTCATGTTCGAAACGTTTTGCAACTTCATGCGATTTGAAGAAAAGAGAGCACAGAAATCGCGCCGAATTTGCACCTCGTTTACACAAGAGAGTTGGAATTGCAACCCGCGCGAGAAAAATGCAACATAACAACTAGCGATCAGCTTCGTTTTTCTTCCCTTTACGTGAGAGTAGCAGGGGCACCATTAACGAGGCGCGCAGAATTTGTCTTTGACGTCTTTCCGTTATATTTCTAATACCAAACGGACGAGAAAGAGCGGAGTCAAGTCCATGCATGTTTTCTGAGTTTGGTTTGCATTTTACAGTGAAAAATTGTGTTTTGAAGCCTAGCTAACCCCTATCAGTTCACAAGATCTATCATCTGCCTCCGTGAAATCATGCACCCAGAGCTGTTCACTCGTTTGATTGACGGAAGCCAAACCTCGGTTTGTTGGTCGCTGTAGAGGTCGCAGAATTATGGAATCGCAGTAAAACGTGAAAAAGTACACAATTAACTCTATGAACTTTGGACGACAATATAGCAAAAAATACCATTTGACTCTAATTCGTAAAATCCGATGCCGATTTCATTAATGCATAGACACATTAATGTTCTTACTTTTGAACGAGGGTCTATTGAGAACACACAAAGTATAATCAATTCGATGATTTGCTCGACGCGCAGCTAGAAAATCACTTAAAAGCGCGCGCTTTCTTGGCCGATGGGTGAAAACGCTGTTTCGTTGTCAGCAAGAAGCTGACATAAAACCAATACGTATAAAAGAAGAAAATCTCAAGATTTAAATCATATTCGCAAATAAAATTTCCATTAGCGGTGCAGAACCTTTCAATTTCCGCACGCTTTGAAAGGCTGACGATTAAGTTCTTGATGTTTCCGTGAAAGCAAAAATCGAATAAAACTATTTACTTGTTCGGGTCGGGCTAGATCATATGTTTGGTACCAAGGTCATGATATATCGAGAGCAAGGAGTTGCCTTGGCAACCATTCCACCTCATCTCATCTCATTTTATTAATCCTTTGAGTCTTACGTGACACAGAGACGCGGTGTACAGAAGGAGTTCGAAACGAATTTATGCGTTTATGCTAGTCCTAACAAAAGTATTTCCTTTTTAGGACTGGGTGGACGAAAATAAGCCCTTGAAGTACAATTATTACTACAGATCGGAGAGTGGTTTATCAAGTGTGGTGTTATCTGGAGAACAGAACACGATTACTACTAATTTGCCGAAGGGCAACTCAATGATGACTACAAGATAGAGTTCACCTTCTTATAATCGACAGCACGGGCGCATCTACCAAAGAAGTACGAAAAATAAAGGTAAGACAAATCCGCGCGGAATGCTTGTGTTTCTAATTATCGCCCTTTGCCCTTTGACGGAGAAAAAACATATGGCGATCATGAGTACCCCAGGAATCATGAGTACTCGGACATCGCGTTGGCGCAAAGGAACGTGGGAAGGGTCAATCTTAAACTCGCCCGAGTAGCACTGGACCGGAGAACTGTTAGGGTGCGTACCGGGGCAAATACACATTTGGCCACTACCTAAACTTTTAATGTTTCTATCATGGATACCCGTACTGAATTTTACAGCCACTCGGGCCCCAAACAATCCAATTAACGAAGTTCCCACACGAAGAACTTTGTTTCAGTTTTCTTGCCAGACAAAACCGGAACAAAATATATTATGGAGCTTCTTCAGCACATATTCTCCGTCGAAACACGCTGTTATGCGGTTGCTTTTCAGGTAGCTCAAACGGCATTGACTACTAAAGATGGCACAAAAAATCTAGTCACTGCGGTTGCGACGGATGTCGATGGCTACCTCCAAACCGGTGATTATCAGCAAGCAACCCAGCTAGCTAACGCCGCACTGGAAACCATTACAAACGCACCAGAAGACCAAATCGAGCCACAAGAGAAGGAAAAGGTACGGGGGTCTAAGCAAGGACGCTCTTTTGTCCCACTGTGCTTCGGGACATCAAATGGCGCCCTGCGTAAGGGGATCCGGGATCCGGGATCCGGGATCCGGGATCCGGGATCCGGGATCCGGTATCCGGTATCCGGTATCCGGGATCCGGGATCCGGGATCCGGGATCCGGGATCCGGGATCCGGGATCCGGGATCCGGGATCCGGGATCCAACTAAATTTGAGGTGTAGGATCCGGGATCAAGAGTATGGGATCCTGGATCCAGTGTGTGGGATCCGGGATCCAACTAAATTTGAGGTGTAGGATCCGGATCAAGAGTATGGGATCCTGGATCCAGTGTGTGGGATCCGGGTCCATGGGTCGGGATCCGGGGTCCAAAACTTGTGTGGATCCCTTTACGTGGGGCGACAATGGGCTTCAGGATTTTATTTTTGAGTTAGGCAAGGATGTACTCTTTTGTCCCCTTGTATTAAAACCAAAACCTAGCTCCTTCGGATAAAACAGGACGCAATGTTCAAAACACCGAATCGGCTTCTGGATTTTGTCGTGGAGTTAGGCAAGGATGTCCTTTTGTCCCCTTGAGAGAAAAACTACTTAGCTGCTTCTAATAAAACAGGACGCTTTCATTCGAAACACCGAGTTGGTAGGCAAGGATGCCCTTTCCCCCATTATATAAAAAAAACACTTAGTTGCTTCTGCTTTCAACCAAAACACCGATCAGCTTCAGGATTTTGTCAAGGAGTCAGGCAAGTTTGCCCTTTTCCCACATTGTCTAAAAACACGCTACTTCTGAAAAAAACAGAACGCTTTCATTCAAACCGATCGGCTTCAGGATTTTGTCAAGAAGTTAGTATAGTATAGTATAGTTTAGTATAGTATATAGTTTATTGAGCAGCCTTTTGCAGCATGCAGCTGGATTACAGATGCATGTGCGCACTTATAATAAATACTCTAAATACTTATATGTAACGAAGTTTTGAAAACGAACAGTTAGACAAGGGTGTCCATTTGCTCACACAAAACACCAATCCCCTCACAAACCGTCCGCCGCTAATTTGGTGACTCACATAGACTTTAAAATGTGCAAAGAAAAACAACCGTCACATGATAAGGGCGTTCTCTCGATTCTGTTTCAGATGATCAACGATCTGGCTCAAAATATGATTAAGAACGTTAAAGTGGATAATCTGAAGACTCTAATTCAGCTCACCTCGGTGATCGGGCGAGCCACAGCCAACCCAGACGAAGTACAAGAAAAACACAGGTATACCATCATAAGTCAGTGATTTATCAGTATGATTTTTCCTAGAGAAGACAAAAACTGCAATTAGTATTAATAGGGAAATACATTTTTTTACAGCGAGAAAGAGCTAAACGGCTAACATTATTTAACTCTACACCGACTGCATGGGAGTACGTACAAAATGAACAATGGTAGCCGAAGTCAATCATCACATGATTTTGTCTTGATAACTGTACTCAATTTATGCACTTAATATATTTATAAAATTACCACAATAAGAAATCTCATATCAAAATATATTCGTTGCTGTTGCAATACAACCATTCTCGTATCCAAAGCTTCCCGATTCGATTGCTCGCAGGGGAGGCTCTGGGGACATCCATTTGAATGACAAATGAATAAATGATCGCAGCAAGAATCCATTCGGGGGCTTCCGCCTATTGGCTGATTTTGAACGTTGGGCATGCGCAGAAAGTTCTTTCACTCAACGGCTCTGTATCAAATCTCGCGCATGCGTCAATGGCTGTCACCAGAGCCTCCCCGCGAGGTGACAAGTCGGGGGAGCTCTGGGTTCGAGAATGTCATACAACTAGAAAGTCCTCCTGGCACCAGCTAACCCTTTCTTATCTTCTACAGAGTGAATCAGTGAACGCATTAGAAAACATGGCCACCGTATTCGCAAACGAATCCCGTGAGGAGGAGGGTCAGGATGGGGAGCTTGTTGAGGCAGGAGGAGAGAATATGGTGTATAGTCTTGGAAACCTCATGAGCTCCGCTTCACAAAAAGCCAAAGTTGATGAAGAAAAGGAACTCGCTAGTGAAGCAAAGGAGGTAATCTTTAAAGGAGATAATCTTTTAAGCCACAAAACAATGTACAGATTTCGTCATTGCATAAAAAACTGGGGCTCCGATAGGCTCTCCCTAAGGGAAGCTCCCCGATAGGTACCCCCTAAAAGCGGAGCTACCAATACTTATTATACAATGTTGAACGCCATGTTAACCACATAATGGTCACATCCCATAAAACCAAAGTTTGATGCTATTAAAATGGAAACTATACCTTTAGACGAGTTGATTATCCTATCGCCCTTGGTCGGGTTTCCGAAATTGAATGAGCGATCCATCAAATTAAAGAGCCTGTGTCAGCCACCATTTTGTCAACCAAGATACTGCTACACGTAATATCGAATGTCTTCTAATATCGAATGAAAACAATAACAAAGGAGTGGCTGACACGGGCTCTTTTAGAAAGACCTTACCAGGAATTCGAGCAATTTTGACAAAAAGTGGCCAACAATCCAGTTACTCAAAAGATTATAAACTTTTGGCATGATTTTGCTTTGTTTTGGAAGGACTACATTTTAGCATTAACTTGTCCCGCAACAGAAAGCGGAGAAATCTAATTTCGACGTTCATCACCTGATTACCTCCGTGTCAAGCGCAATTCGCAAGTCCCTACACAGTTATTTCAATAAACGTTGTCTTGAGAGCGCTGAATACTACGCGCCTAACACGAAGGGCATTTGGGTACAAACAGAACATACTATTTAGTCTGGCTGCTAAATTCTACAAAACAGAGCTTTGCTTAAAGAGACCGTGTCAGCCACTCCTTTGTTATTGTTTTCGCTCGATATTAGAAGACGATTACGTGTAGAAATCTCTTAATAAACATCTAAAAACAAAGTTTCAGATTTGATTTACCAAATTCAATCGAGAACATTGCTCTATATTCTCTAAATCAGCCGATGGAAATGGATGTTTACTCCGACTTGGTATGTTGCTATGCTGTCAAAATGGCGACTGACACAGGCTCTTTAAAGGTAAATAGAGCGGAAAGACCGTTCCCATAATGCGCTACTTTGCCGCCATTATTATTACCATCGAAATTCAGAGACTTCACAAAAAGCATTACATTTTTCCAATTAGCGCGAGCAACCACACAAGGAAATAAAATCTCCTACAGGTACAACCCCTTTGCATCAAGTCCGAGGTGCTGATGAACTGTATCGTGTAAACCAAAACAAAACAAAAAGGGGAGCCGACGCCTTTAACCTTGATTATTACTAATCTCATTTGTTTCTCGTGTTTCTTCAGAACGCAAAAGTCACAGAGAAAGTCCAAGACATACTCAACCAAGTCGGGCAAACGATGTTATCTCGCCAAGGAATCGGAGAGAAGGCGAAGACCACCCCAACACCTTTGATAGACATGTTGGTAAAACAACAAAGAACCGAGAGTGTAGCGAACACTATGCTGTCAGACGGTGGTGTTTCCATTACAATGCCGGCACAAATATCGCTGACACAGCTGACAAGAGATTCGACGAAATCTGTTGGGTTTCAGGTGGGAAACAGTCACAGGCTCTCGTTATTTATACCACGCCACAGAAAACGATTCGGCGGTATTCCACTCAACCTTCCCATGATGCACTGCATTTACGCAAAACGTTGCCGTCAATTTACTGTAGCGTGGTAAAAAAAATAGTTATACAATGATTTCTCGTGGCATACTACTGAATATCCCCGAAGGCTCGTGTGTATACCAGAAAATACAAGTGACGCGTGGTATCTTCTGCAGTATGCCACTCGAAAGCATTGTATAACTACAGCCCATAAGGCCATTTGTCCGGTTTCGCCTAGTGCAGCGGACTGGCTTTCGCCGCTACAAAACCAGACAAATTCTCAATTCTATTAGGTAAGAGAGTTTGACTAGCGGAACAAGAAAATGATTTTTCAAGAACATTTTTATCCCGTTAGGCCTCCCGACAATGCTCTAAAACCGAGGTTTCCAAAAACGCTCTTGGATCTGGTTTTCGAAAATGGAGTTAAGTGGACGGCGAAAAAATCTTTTCGTGAAAAGCATTGCTGGAACAATAAAAGCATGTCCATTGACATTAAAAAATAGCCGAGAAAGCATTGAATGAACCCGTATTAATTTGAAAACGACTAGTCTGCGCAGTACCTAACGGTTTTTTTTTTTTTTTTGCAGATGTTGATAATAAAATTCATTCCATATACCTGGCATCAATCTGCTAAAAGAATAGATTCCTCCGTCAGCAGCCTCGAACTGTGGGATGACAAAGGGAAGGCGATACTAGTAAAGGGTTTGAACCAAAACATAGCTCTTATACTGCCGATAAAGAAGGCATTGACGCCGACACTACCTAGCAGGGAGCATCTGTTTTTAAAGCCGGGAAAGATGAGATATCATAAGATAGCGGTGGATCAAATTGGGATGGCATTCGAGATGAAGGTGCGCTCGAAAGTTTCTGTTATCAGTAGGATGGCCGTGATTATCAACATGACTACCCTTGTCATCATTAGGAGCACCTAAAATATCTTCACCATCTCATCATAATTAAGATCACCATCAATCATCAACATTATCACCCTTGTCATCAGTAGAAGCTCCTCAAATATCTTCACCATCTCATCATATTTAACATCACCAACATACCTTCCAAATAAGGGGGAATTTCATAATAAGGAAGTTTTGCAACAAAACGAGTTTTTGGCGAAATGTTCTGGATATGGTACCATTGCTGGAATGGCAATTCCCAAGGCTTTTCCCTTCGCTTTGGGGCAAGGGCAAGAAAAGGGAAGAAAATACCCTGGGAGAAAAGTTGGAATGGCAACAGTTGTGAAACTTTCATGAAGAGTAACTATATACTGTTATCAATTTCAGATTGGTTTCGAGCGCAACGCTGAAGTAAAGATTTTCATTCAACACAGAGACAAACCGACCACCACTGCACACTTGTTCGTGTCCACCATTACAAGTCTCCCAACATGTGTGGCCACAGCATTACAAAAGGCATGCATGAAAAATACTGATCTTGTCTTCCTCTCCGTGGACGTGCTTAGCAATATAGGTAATGGATATTTACTGGTAATTTTATGATTTTCTATGAATAAGAAATTTCACGTGAAATATTCGCCGGTATTTCATAGAAAAGTATTGAATAACTGGTTATCCTATAATTAGTAGAAAAGCACTAGTGGTATATTATGAATGCTGCATACTGATTGATTGAGCTTCTAGTAGACTTATAAGTTATAGCCTACTACTATCGAAAAGTCTTGGGTTGGAAATCTCCAAAATGGGAAAAATCAAGCTGTAAAAACTTGCTATTGACTATTGAAATTAAACCTATTAAACCTTGTTGGATTTGACTAAAACAATTATTCCTCTTCTGAGTTACGGGCTATTTGACTAAAAGGAGTCAGGACTAGCCTGCTCGCAGGCGTTGGTAGTAGTTTTAGGTCAAGAAACGGCGTCCACGCAAAAGCAAACTCGGGTTCCTTGACCTAAAACTACTCTCCAACACCTGCGAGCAGGCTATAAAAGGTCGTTCATATGTTATATGACTGTGACGACATTTTACCACATAATGTCAAAACCGAGTGTAGAAAGTTTTACAACAGTAAAACCCCACGTGTATGGTTTTTATTTGATTTAAAACTACAAAGAAACATTGTCTCTTGTAATTGGCATGGACAATCTAAAGCCCAACAGGTTCTTAATATCCAGGTTCTTCTACAGGGTTTTAACTGTATTCCATTTGATTGCAGGTTACTACTATATTGGGCTACTTTACGAGGAGAAAGAACAAACGTCGCGAAAGCGGCGTTCCTGTTTTGGTCAAGGACGCCAGAAACGATCCTGTGTTGAGCCCAAGGACCCACCTAAACCTGAGAACATAACTATTATACCGGTTTATGAACCTAAGACTGATATTAACTACACACTGACTATGCAAAGGTATAGCTGTATGTATTGGGACGGGAGCAAGTGGGCTGGGACTGGATGCAAGGTGAGTATGAAAGAATTACCAAAGATAGTAGCACTGAGTTGGATTTCGCAGCAGGATTGGCTTGTGTCAGTAATATGTACAATTTGCCTCCCAACCTGACGGGAAGATACAACTCGACATAAAGATGGTCAATGTTTAGGATGTCTGATGTATTCTTGTTTATACTATTTTGTCATAAAGTAAAAGTGTGTTCTTTTTCGTTCTTCTGGTTCTTCTGTGATAAAGATTTATTGACAGTACGAGGATCAATGTTTAGGATGTCTGATGTATTCTTATTTATGCTATGTTATCATGACGTAAGGCTGTGCGCTCTCGTGTTGTTCTGGGGTCCGGATATATTGGCAGTAAGATAGTCCGTGTTTAGGATGTCTGATGTATTCTTATTTATGCTATGTTATCATGACTTGTAAAATTAATTACTAATTCATGAGGGTGCGACCCAATCAAAGTCTCAGAATAGGGGTCACATGGATGCATTGTAAACCCCTATACAAATCAAGCAGGGGTAAATGAATTATTAAACAGTAGTATTAACGTTTGATACAGACTCCTGCTCAACTAATCAGTATTCATTAACTTTTGATACAGATATCTACTGATTAAAATGCAAAACACAATGGACTTATTTTCATCATACATAGAATTTAATTTGATTTACCCGTCAACTTTACGCTATGACAATATGTCTAACACTGTCTGGATATTTCCAGTATAACCTCGTAAATATCAAGCGGTCAATACATGAAATGAGCTATGGAATTTATAGTAAACTGCTTTATCTGGCATAGGTATACTCGCTGTCTCCTGCTTATAAGCTTGAGCCACAATATTTGGTCGCATCTTTCATCTCAGCGTCTAGAACTTTTTGGAAAGCCGCAACTTTTGAAAAAGGGTTAAAACATGGTTATTGTCAAACTGTTTTTATTTTCACGAAATACAAAATAGACCTAAATTGAAGCTTTATATAATCATTCACCTCTTGTCTGTTTTGTCCAGAATGTTCTCTCCTCCTGTCTCACTAGAAATGGCTGTTAATAGCACACGCTACCGGGAACCGAGAAATGCTTACACAGCCGTTGGCAGCTTAGAACTAAAACTCACAACAAACTCTGTCTGAAGGTCATTTACTCCCCATGGGACCAGCGCGTTTGATAATAAACATCACGTCCGATCATTTGGGCAAACTAAGCTCAGTTATTAAAATTCAATTGTTCACAGTGCTGAATTGTTCATAGTGTTGAATTGTTTGAGGGCTAAAAAAGTAATAGTGCATTCCACTTATTATTTCATGTCACAAGTAAGATAAAATATTTGCGTCCGATCTGTATGGGCTTTACAATGGCTCGCCTAACGGCTCGCCATTGTGAATGCCGATACAGATCTCCCGCTCATATTTTATCTACTACGTAAGAGTGTGCGCTCTCGTGTTGTTCTGGGGTCCGTAAATATTGACAATAAGTTGGTCCATGTTTAGGATGTCTGATGTATTCTTATTTATGCTATGTTATCATGACGTAACAGTGTGCGCTCTCGTATTGTTCTGGGGTCCGTAAATATTGACAGTAAGATGGTCCATGTTTAGGGTGTCTGATGTAGTCTTACTTATGCTATGTTATGACGTAAGAGTGTGCGCTCTTTTGTTGTTCTGGGGTCCGGATATATTGACACTAAGATGGTCCATGTTTGGGATGTATGATGTATTCTTACTTATGCTATGTTATGACGTAAGAGTGTGTGCTCTCGTGTTGTTCTTGGGTCCGGATATATTGACAGTAAGATGGTCCATGTTTGGGATGTGTGATGTATTCTTTTTTTATGCTGTGTTATCATGACGTAAGAGTGTGCGCTCTTGTGTTGTTCAGAGGTCCGGATATATAAGATGGTCCATGTTTGGAATGTGTATTATTATTTATTAAACGACCGTGATTTTTACCATATAAGGTAAAAATTGAGTGCAGATATGGAGCCGTATTACACGGTTGAAAGCCGTATGACACTGTAGCAAACCAGTTATACGAACCGGTTTTGCGCGCGTAGTTGAATGGCTTCCCGATCGTGTGCTAGTCAAATCACGTACGTGTTCTAGTGAATCTTGAAAAGAAAAGAAAATATTTTTGTTCGTCGTATAATAAATAACTCATTAGATATTTTTTTCATGTAATACTGGTGGACATTTTACTTGTTGCTCGCATTTTTCCTCACCCGTGCGCGGCTCGGAAAAATACGTCCGCAACTCGTACAATATCCGCCCGTATTACATAAAGAAACATCTAATAAGATATACAGTAAAACCCGCATAAAAGAACATGTGGTTTAAGAACACTCAGGCTGAATTTGATCAAAATGGTACCTTATACATAAGAACAGTGCAGCCTGAAAAATGAAAATTGTTCTTGTATAAACAAATTGCTGCCAGTTAGATTCGAGTACAGTAACCCTGCACTTTGTGCTAGAGTACCCAGGAGATCAATCTGATATGCTAGACCATGCACACAGTTCTACAGCAGGAATTCCAGGGTAATTTAGCAATTGTTTTTGAGACTTGACTAATTGTTGTTACTAAATGACTGTCACCTTTCTAGTGTATATGCAGTATTTGATGTTAAGAAACAACTTTAAGAACACCTTAAGAACATTTTCAGGCAGATTTTACAGAAGACACCCAATATACAAGAACAAAATAAGGCTGACTCCCCAAAACACCTGTTCTTTTTATGCGGGTTTTTACTGTATGTCTTCTTGGCATGAGTGCTCCATGTTGTTATGTTGTAGTGCGAGACAGACGTGACACTTTTTCTTCTAACGCTCTTCTAGGCTGGTTCAAACTCTACTCCAGAAGCTCTACAATGTTTGTGCAACCATCTAACTTCGTTCGGAGGTGGAGTCTTCGTGGCACCAAATCCTATCGACTTTGATGTGGTATTTCTAGAACTCACGAGGCTCGGTGAAACAGGAAATGTATCGGTGTTAGTGACAATACTGGTGGTTTTCTGTTTGTATCTTATCATTGGGGTGTTTGCATGGCGAGCTGACAGGCGTGATAGGAAAAAGGTAAAGTGAGTAGTAGAAAATATCCGACCACAAATGAGACTGAACACGATCCATAATGAAAAACCCAAGAAAGCACTTCCCAAAAGCACCACGACACTGCTACAACAAGCTACAGGGAGAGCGGACGATTAGCTCCAGAAATCTCACATGGAAATAACCGAGACGACAACTGATTGTTGAGTTTGGCAGTTAAACAACGTGTAATAAGAGTTTTCGTATTGAGTGCAGTCAGAAATTAGGCCAACCTGAAGTAGTTAAGCATACAACTGATACAGGAGAAAATCCACCAAACAGACTTAGCTTGGCAAGGAAAAGGCATTTTGCGGACCCAATCTTGAAGCTAAATAGCTAAATAACTTTTATCTAACTTACGATAAAAGAAAATAACTTACAGGAAAATATTGATTTCGTTGCAGTCCAAAGTTTTGACCGTATCTCCCGGTCTTCGTCAGGCAACTGCCGCATTGTCACGTGACATGGTCCTCCTGACCCTCAATGCTCTATCCCACGCCTGCGGTAGCCTGAGCCGGAGTCCTCCTTTCTTGTTCAGATATGGATTTTCGATCCTCTCCCAGATCAACTCCTTTGCACCCCACTTGTGCCAGTGTTCCTTCCTATCTTGCATGCGATCGAAACGTTGCGTTCGTAAGCAATCACTTTTTTTTTCAATAAGTGATTTGATTTACTGTTATCATTGATGATCTACAGGGTGACAAAACTGTTTTTGGTCTGATTTACGTTGTGCGTTTTATATTGCAGTTTGGACCTCCTATTGCAGTGAGCCAAGATGACAATGTCGATATCCAATACGAGATAACGATCTTCACGGGCGTATGGCGGAACTGCGGAACTACTGCTAATGTTGCCATAGTAATCCACGGGAACCAGGCTATAAGTGAGCCGCTCATAATTTCTCACGACATGAGCCCGCCGCGCATCATGCTGGCAAGTGGTAATGCTGACCACTTTATCATATCTCTGAATAGTACTCTGGGGGAAATTGAATATCTACATGTTCTGCACGACAACAGCGGCGCCAGTCCATCGTGGTTTCTTAACAAAATTATTCTAAAGAACTTACAAAACGGGCAATCATGGCATTTCATATATGAAGACTGGATGGCAATTAACAAAGGTGACGGCAGGATAAGTAAAATCCTAGTGCCCGTGTCTGCTGTGGAAATGAGAACATTTAGGTATGCGTTCAATTCTCGGACTACAAAGAAATTCACCGAGGACCACTTATGGCTATCTGTCCTCACAAAGCCTCCTTATAGTGGATTCACGCGTCTTCAAAGGGCGACTTGCTGTCTGTGTGTTCTATTTTCGGCAATGATCGCGAACGCTATGTTTTACAACATCAATGGTACCCCAGATCCTACTATTCAGGTTGGGCCATTCAAGTTTAGCTGGCGCCAAATCATGGTTGGAATTCAGAGCAGTTTGATAACTTTACCAGTTGGCCTTATTTGTGTGGCTCTATTTCAGTACAGTAGAGCGCCAGATAAGGATTTCCTCCCAGAAGGAAAACAGAGAGAATCGAGATTTTCTAAATTTTTCGGCAAATTTAGAAGGACGAGTGATAAAGGAGAGGATTCTCTAGGGTATACATCATTAGAAGAAATGAAACCTGGCAAAACGGCTGAGTTATTAGAAGATGAACAAAAGCATAATCCAGCAACGGTAGGAACGCTCGAAAATGCTACGTCCAGGAAAGTTTCCGTGTTTAGAGCAAGAAGCATTCTCCCAGACACTGTAGACGAAGAGGCTAGACTTGTAACGTCACCCGTTGGAAATCAAACAGCAACAGTTCTGAGATATGTAGATCACCCAAGCAGCGCAACACATTTTAACGAAACAGAGCTACCTGCAGAGGAGCTTAGCAATGCTACAGCTAATGATACTTTAAGTTTTGTGAACGAAGGGCTATTAACAGAAGCAGAGGAGGATACACAAACTGTCGATACAGGTGTTTCCGAAAATGGTGATAGGAATACTGCAGGAAAAATTATATCGGGCAATAACGAGAGTGATAAAAAGGCACCCCCTGGAAGAACTCTACAACTCAGTTCATCCTCTACAAACGACTTTGCATATGATATCACAACCGACTGCATTGAAACTATTAGTTTTGAAAACAAAGCAAATAGTGAAGATAATAGAACGTTGCATTCTGATATTCCGACAATCAACTTAGAAAATCTAGCACTTAATTCAGAAAATAAGACAATAAATCAACCTGTAAATCTAGCAATTCCTTCTGAGAACCAAACAGCACTTAAAACTCAGACGACGCAAAACAATCAGCAAAAAGGGCGCTTCAGAGAAAGACTACTCAAAGCCTTCTTCTCGTATAATGAGGACGAAGAGAAACACTTTTCGTTCCCACATTTCTGTGTGTACATTGCCTGGTTTCTTTGCCTTGGAACTGTGCTTGTATCTGCGTCGTTCACGTTCATGTATAGTCTCCAGTGGGGAAAACAAATAGCTGAACAGTGGCTTACATCAATGCTAGTCTCTTTCACCGAGGACTTGTTTGTGGTACAGCCAGTAAAGATTTGTCTGGTGGCAGTCTTTATGGCGTGTTTCTTTCGTAGTGGAGTAAAAGATGCAAAACGGGATCCTAAACGAAAAAAAAGCAAATAAAAAAGCTAAAAAGAGGAAAGTCCGTAAGAGCAAGCTGCGCAAAAGTAAACATGACATAAAAATAGAAGTTCCAGATGAAGAGGAACTTGCCAAAGCCAAGGAATATAAAGTAAAAGAGAGCAAAATGTACACGTTCGGCAAGGACTTGGCCATATATGGAATGTTCTTGGTGATGCTAACCGTCGTTTGCTATGGCAACCGTAGTTACTATGGCTACCTGATGACGCTAAATATCAGAAACATGTTCAGCAATTTTACAACAACAAAGGTAAGGTTTAAACTTACTTGCTACACAAAAGACGGAATCAGATGGGTGATTCTCATCTACGCAAGGAAGAGTTCGTGACACTTCTTCCCTTCGCGTCCGTCAAAGGTCGAACGTTCTGCCACATCCACTCGCCGTGAAATCGTCTTTACCTTGCAGTGATTCTACAATTCGTCCAATCAGATGATAAGCTAAAGATATCCAAATCGATATTGAAACAGTTTGCTAGTACAAAGGGAACAGTTGCAAAAATTCCAACCAAATTATCGTCCCTTGCGTGACTCTTGGATTGTCCCTTGCGTGACTCTTCAATTGTACTTGAGAGATATAAGATTGATTGGACGTAACTTGAAGGAAACTGAAGCTTGGTCCTGATTGGACCATATTTCTATCCAGAACTTTCGACCCCGTGACTTGAGGCGAACTGAGAAGTGTGACAAATGAACCAGTGTTAATTGATGGGATTGATTCGAGTAGAATACAAATACTGTGTTACTGCCAGTCGTGATCTCAGTTGCTCAAATGTAGTAGGTTAGCATTGATTCGGGGATAATCATGGTAACAAGGTTTCGTTCAGAGTTATCCATTGTGAAAGTTTTCTCACATTTTAGCGACTCCTGTCAAGGTGTAGAATGGTTAGGTTGGCAAACTATCAAATTAGGACATTTTAGATATTCACAATCAACCGTTTGCCTATCATTGTTTTCTTTGGACGGATACACAAGTATCGAGCCAGTAATATATGTACACTTCCTGTTTAGTAGAGCGATTCAAAGTAGTGATTTTCGTAAAAGAAAGGATGGGGTTTCTCTTCACAGACCTTTCCCGAGGTTCTCTATTCTTCTGCTACCTTTGCACTGTGGTTTCACCACAACTCTCAGGTCTAAATTCTTTTGCAGTTATCTACTGAATCAAAGTACTGGAGCTGGTTGGGTGGGCAATTCTCTGTGGGGATCTATGGGGGCACGTGGTACAATGGTCGACAAGAATCTAACGAGGTGTATATCGGAAACATGAAGTCCATCTTGATTGGCATGCCAAGACTGAGGCAACTGAGAGTCAAACCAGGTAGGAAGGTTACCACAAAATTCGACCTACCGTGAACGACAAACGTTTTTCTGTTATTTGGACTACGACTACGAAGTTTCTTGCGCGCTGATTGGTTACTGAAGAACAGCACATTTGACCGTTATTTGGTAGGCAATTAGCGGCAGACAAACCTCAAATCTCGTCGGAAAAATTTTATTACGTAGTTAAACATCCCACCATAATCATCAATATTAATCATACATAACAAAACACTCAATTGTCAAAATTTTCCAATTTCACCATAACGGCCATCATCAACTTTATTAATCGATATGTCACATCAGATCCAGGTGTTATCATCCTCAGCAATGCTTTAACTACGGAATCAACAACATTTGATAATAATGATGAGAATAGAGAATGATGATGGTGCAGAAGGTGGTGGTGTCATAAAAGAGGAGAAGCTACAATGTAGTTTTGACGAGGTTGTGGATGCGGATGTAGACGATCAAGATAGGGTGTGTAGAATGAAGATGGCAGTAACGGTAAGGGATGAGGAAGATGAGGGCGAGGGCGAGGTAATAAAGATGAGAAGATGAGGATGATGATGTGTAGGAGAAAGAGGACATATGATCCCTAATATCAAATTCTTTCATTTTCTTGTTGTTTCAGATTCTTGCGACTTGGCTGAGAAAGTACGAAAATACGTCACATCAGAATGCTTCTCTGGATATACAAAAGTGAAGAAGACACAACTCCTCTTAGTCTACCCGGGTGGAAACCAATTCCTATAAACATACCCTGGCAAAATCTCTCCAAGCTCTGTCCGAGACCCTGGCGGTACAACATGGCCGAAAAACTAGGATTCTCCGATTCTTGGGGATTTTTCAACATGTACGATGGCGGGGGCTTCGCCGCTGATATGGGATACAACAACCAAACAGCCGCCTTTGCTATAGCCCCGCTAAAGTCGAACAAATGGATAGACAAACAAACAAGAGCAGTTCTGCTAGAATTCGCCACATTCAACCCCAGCACAAACTATCTTAGTGCATCTACGTTTTACTACGAAACGCTACCCACAATGTTTGGGTTTACCTATCAACGGATAGAAACTATTGTCCTTTATGGAAGTGACACAGGCGCTTACACGTTCTTCTTGATCTCAAAATTCCTCTTCATACTACTTGTTATCTACTATTCCATAAAGATAGGAAGAGACATCTACAAAACAAAGAAGGCATTTTTCAAAGATGTTTGGAATTGGGTGGATATGATACAAATAATCACTGCAGTTCTTGTCGTCATTTGCTACATCGTCAAAGAAAAAAAAGTACTCGACACTGTTCTTGAAATTAGACAAAATCCTTATGTGCCTATTAATTTCCAAGGACCGCTTTCTTGGAAAGATGCCGAGGAGATATTCTCATCTATTACAATATTCTTCGCAACGATTAAACTCTTAAATATGTTTCGCTTCAACCCACATATTATTATTCTCATGGCATCGTTGCGTAAGTCGACAAACACAATCGTTCCCTATTCAATAATAATTTTTCTACTAATGTTGTCGTATGCACAATTGGGACTGCAGGCATTTGGCACTAATATGGTCGAGTTCTCGAGCTTACCGAGGGCACTTATAACAATGGTACTCATGTCCTTGGGCGCCAAAATGAAGTTCCCGGAGCTGATTCGAGAGTTTCGCATAGAGGGGCCGTTTTTCGGGTTCACCTACAAACTTTTGATGATGTTTATTTTCATGAACTTTTTTGTCGCAATTATTAATGATACGTATGAAGATGTAAAAGAAAACACAGATAGGAGATCCAAGGAATTTGAAATGGCGGATTTTATACTGGAACGACTGAAGGAAATGTTTTTCTTTGGAAACAAGGAGCAAAAGCAAATACAGAACATTAGTAACACAGAACATGGCAATGAAGTTGGCATTGGCGACTTTGAAGACATCGCTGCAGAAGAAAACAAAATCGAGGATATTAATCTGCATAACGCTCTTAAAAAACGCTTACAAGACAGTATGAAACATGCAGCTTTACTTCAAACTCAGCATTGCAAAGACAAAGGGAGTAAAAAGAAGAAATGCTTACAAGAAAATAACGAGCTAAAATTACTCTTATTACTTCGTGAAAAAGAATTAGATTTTGATCATGCAACAACTAAGTTGCAGGATCAATTGTTGGAAGAAGACATGGCAATGTTGCATTTTATTGCGAAGCTCATTAGCAAGTACCTTAATGAAGTCATTTATAGACATCCAGAAAATGGTGATGACATCGTAGAGATGGAACAAAGTAATTATGGTAGCAGCGAGGAGGATGTTGAGGACGATGTTGAGGAGTATTTCGAGGAGGAAATTGATTTGAACGGTCTGAATGACATACAGAAACAAGATCCAGTGCCTCGGCATCTTAGGATCCAAAACTACATAGGTGGTATTAGAAAGGCTATGGCAGTAAATAGGGCCAGGAAAAGGTGGACTAAATCATTACCTTCAAAAAGACAACGTAAAACTGCTCAGTAAGGTGCATGTTTTACCCTCGTGGAAAGCTCATATATTAAGCCTTTTTACAGTGAGTATCTGGTAACATAACAACCCCAAAACGTTTCTTGATGAAGATACAACACATTTTAGAATGGCATGAGTATACGTTTTAACAACTTAATTAAAATAAATACTTTGAAGGAAAGGGTTGCAAAAATTGAATTTCAGGATAGATATTTATTATTTCGAAAGAATGCCTTATCACTACCACCTAAAATAAATATCTAAAATGAATCAACCTTTTCTGGCCAATTCAGAAAATTTTGTTTTTGTTCATTTCATTGGTACCAATTAGCCCCCTTAAAAAGAAAAAATGTCCCTCAGCCTTCCCTTTCCAGGAATAGCAGGGTTTCAATAGAAGGCGGCTTCCTACGGTAAACCGCTGTCCATAGTTCCCTGAATGAGCCAATCAGCGCGCTCGATTTTGATATTGCCACTGTATTTTATATTTTTCCATGCAGGTGCATTGCAAGTTTCCAAAAATATTGCGATTGTGTAACATTCCGTGGCAACTCACAATGATTTTTAATTCCTAATTGTTGCATTGCGAGTTGCAAGAAAAATTGCCTTGTGTAACATGGCCTTGAAACAGGACTGAAAATAGCAACTAATACAAGTTAAGCCTGGTGCACACTTGCGACATAACGACATAAGAAACATGTCACGCGAACAAAATTAAGTGGTTTCAAGAAGTTGAAGTCGTCAAAAAATAACATAAGATTGCTTTGGTGAAGTAATCTAATGAAGATCCATGGAAAATATTGATTGTTTCAATTATTTTCCCGTACTTTTTTCGTTGCAACATAACATCCTTATGTCGTTATGTCGCTAGTGTGCACCAGGCTTTAACAATGCAACCAGTTTATTTTCCTGTATGCAACTAAATTTTCTTTCCTATAACCAAACTGGTGACTTGTTTTCTTTTTGGCATAGTTTGGAAACTAAATTGTTTAGATTTTGCCACAGCATTTTATCAATAAGAACCCATTTCACAAATGGGCAGAAAAGTAATTGTGTGCACTGTTACACTAAGTTTTCAACGGCCGCTCCCTCGTACTGAGTATGGCAAACGAAGCTTTAGTTACAGTGGAGCGGCACTGTGGAATGATTTGCCGGTAGAATTGAGGCGATCTCCATCGCTAACTAAATTTAAAGACAGGGTCATGCACGGCCTCTAAGTGACACGGCATCCTTGAAAAGCAGGGGTTTTTTTTTTCATATTATATATTTATATATTTGTAGTATTTTCTTTTTTTTCTTTCGAATATTTGTAAATAGATTTCTCGAGTATTATTATAGTCTTTACCTGAAGGATCTACCGTGGATAAATAAAGCTTTTACTTACTTACTTACATACCTACTTACTGTTATGCCCTAAAAATACTAATAATAAATAAATAATTTATAATAACAGGGCTTGAAATTAAGAAATAATCCAAGACATAATTCAACGTTTTGGCATAAGTCTTCAAAAAGTTGTACATAAATTAGATGAACACTGCAACGACTGAAAACACAGTGTCGCTATTTTATGCCTAACATTTAGGCATAACATGAAAATTTTTTGGCATATCTATGTCTGTATCGGGTGCAATTTCAAGCCCTGAAAAATATAATTAATTGAATTAAGTAAATAAAACGTAGAGAATTACATAATGATGTGATTTGCAAAAGCCTATTTTATTCCCATGCAATTTAACTAACTTCCCATCATGGAAAATATGAGCACTTCCCATGAATATTGGGGCAAATTCTAACAAATACCACTCAAGCGTAGGTCAGGTGCAAATTAGGCCAATTTTTGTAATTTTGTATCTCTCTATATATATATTTTTGCATAGACAACAGTAAGTTATGCAAGTAAGTTCATTTTAAATTCAAGCACAACACAAATCTACAAAAAGTGTTCTTTCTTAGATAAATTTGTTGGCCACCCAATTTTAAATTATATTTTCACTATTGAAGGTCACATGACCAACCCAATTTTGTGTCACCGCACCCAAAATGTCAAGATACAGAGTTGAGTATGACTTTTAGGTGAAACACCAACTCAGAGTGAGATATGTTGCAAAATGTTGATTTTCTCAATGAAAGAAAATTGACATTCAATTTTCTCAGGTAAGTTCAACACAAGGACCAGTCAACTAGTGGAATCAGTCTTTGTGGTAGCTTAACAGTGATCAGACAAATTTAATTGATCAATTAAATTTTGTCTGTGTGATGTATGTATACAATTGAGGCTCATTTTATATGACAAATAAAATGAAATGAAGACGTATCACAGACGTTGTATTACAGCCAGGGTTGACAGATTCAATGTCATGGGTAAAATTAATTTTCAACCTTTTTAAGTTTGTTTTATACATCACATTTCAGACGAATTTAATAGTGATAATTAAATTAGTCAGAATTAAATTCATCTGAAATATGAACATATAAACTAGGCCTAAATAACAGTGCCTAATTCCTGTGTTCACCAATCCTTAGATCTTGATCTTGATGTGCATACCTAAGAATGAGTGATTATGCTTTAACTGAGAGGTGCCACGCTGCACAAAACTAGTCGATCAAATTGCATGTAATTCTAGCACAAGTTTGGCTGACAGGATAGGCTGTATAGGGTATGCTTCTCCACTGACACAATAACTGTATGTTTCTGCCCCCTCTGACCCCTGCTAGCTATGGCCATGCATGGGTATGTGTCCGTTCTGCCCCTCCACCCGCTTTTTGCAAAAGCTGCCTGTGCAGGGAGGAGCTTCCACATTCACTTCACAGGGTTTACCTTGGTGTAAGAACCATTCCCAGAAGACCCCTTTGTGTTTAGTTCTTGTTTCATCATGATTCGTTCTACTAAACAAAAGAAGCTCTGTGACGCAACTCGGGAGAACAATACACAGGTTCTTTAGACACTAGGGAAGAGCCCTTTGCAGATGTTGAAACATGTTATTTTTACCTCAATTTCAACACCAATAGCTTCTGATGAGAGGTTTGGACTTGGGGAACCTAAAAGGTCACAGGAGAAAACAAAACATGGCCTGTTTACATGGAGAAAATCTTGGCTGGGCAGCCAGGTAACCCACCTTGGCGAGCCAACTTAGATGAAAACTGTATTCTTGACAAACATACTCAAAATACTCAGACTGTGTGAAAATACTTTAATTGTGAGACTGGAACTAGCCTTTCAAAACATAGGTATCCTTTGATTGAGAGTTGGCTCGGGTAGCTGAGGCAAACTGTTTACATGGGAAATTTCGACCAAGTGACCTGCGTAGGCGGGTGGCCCTTCTAACCGAGCCAACTTTTGTTTTATGTAAACAGTTTCTCGCGTTTTATAAGGAAATGTATGAAAGCCTGTCTCCCCAAGGTTAGCTCGGCTAGGCGGGTGACCCGGCTGCCCGGGCCAAATTTTCCCCATCTAAACAGGCCTTAAGACAAAGTCTTTAATTCAATATTCAAATATTCCCGCCATGCTCGCTATCGATCATGAAAGACGAACAACGCATGAACTTTGTCAGAACCCGCTACAAACTGTGTTCAGCGTCCCAATGGCGATGTCTAAGATATCTCTAGAGCCTATTTATGTTATACAGCTACCTTTCAAGCGGATTTCTTCCTTGTTTTCCAGTAAAACGCCGCAAATCACTGACTAAACGAGCTAAACTCCGCCATTTCTGTCTGCTCATGTGAGTGAGAACGAACTGTCCCGCAAAGCATTGTGGATAATTTTTGTGCACGGGCGAGATCGAGGATAATTTAGGGGAAGCGCGAACCGTTTGAGATACGGTGCTTTTTAAAAGCAATTAGACGCTTTAAAGTGTTGCAGACCCTTATACAGTCGGTCAAGGAGATCAAGGAGACACCTGTGCATATATGGTTAGGTCGTAGACTTATGCAATGGAGTAGATGGAGGCTCCTATTTGTAAATAATTTAGGCCATGGTAATGAAAGTCATAGATTTGCGTCCGAACATTTTTTAAAGCACATACGGCCGTTTTTCATTATTCATTATTTTAATTTAAAGGCTCTTTTAGTCCTTTCAGATAGTCCTAGATCAACTACGATGCTCAAGAAAATACGTACCATACACAGAAGCATGCTGTGATTCACACGAAGACTTCAGCAAACATTTATTTAACAAATAACCTCTGATTTTCCGTGGTACGTCCTCTTATAAACCAAAATGTTGTCAAGTCGAAATGTTGTGGACTCACGAGGCCTTTTCCGGCTTTTTCAATGCTCGCGTGGTGTAACGCAAGGGAATTACCCCCGTGTCTCTCACGCTGTCTCGCACATGATATTTTTATCGTTTTTCAAATCGTAGTTTTGAAAGGAGTACATACAAATTTGATTTTGTTTTCTTAATAATGATATGCGGGCGGTGGACGCAAATCTATGACTTTCATTACCTTGGCCTTAGTCTTGACTGTATAAGGGTCTGCAAGAGTAGAAGAGCCTAAACAGACTGTGGATTTTAAACTTAAACTGGAAATTGGCACTTTGAGAGTGAGAATGTTGGGTTCATGCGGGATTCAAACTCTACAATCTAAAATTAGATCCATCTTGTACTTAGGACGCCCACAAATAGGTAATGGTGGAGCTCCTGCTGTTGGTGGGCATTGGCTAATCTTAACTGAAATAAATTACCAAACTGTCAATCAGGATATTCTGAGTAAATAAAGTGTTCTGAAAGTATGAGAAGTCAAGATTGTCAAGGTAAAAAACGCAATGTCCTTCACAATGAGTGTTCGTGCAATCTTATTCGCGTGCTCGATAGGTCACGACGGGACATTCGGGGATATTCCGAAAAGAGCACGCACAATTGGCACGAAATTTTCTCAAGAAGCGAAACTTTTTGCTGAAGAAGAGAAGAGATAAGAAGGAGCGGGCTATCAGGAACCTGTTTTCAGCGTTAAAGGTAAGAAAAGAGCTTTACAAAACTTTGTTGCGACGTTCAGATGAGCCGTTTATAGAAAAGTATTGTGTACAGGCGGCAGCAATTTGGTGTGAAGACTTTACCAATCAAGTTTTACTTTTTCAATTATAAATACAATCATTTTGAAATATTTATAACGGGCCTACAGGTAGCCGAAACTGGTCTAAGGCAGGCACAGAACTAATAAGTAACTATTTATAAACTAATGTAACTTTGAATTTGATGTTTAGTATAGATTCGGGTTCGACTTTCCTGTTGCGCCTTTTTATTACTCTGATGGAGATGGCATGGCAGTCATGCTTTTTGTAGCCAGAATCCTCGCTTTTATGCTCAGAACCCAGTCAAACAAAAGGATCAGAAGGAACGGGAGCTATAGTACTTATAGTACTCTCTCGATCTCTTTTTTGACAACAAACTTGTTTTACCAAGAAAGCTGAAATATGCCTATTTTTGACGTTTCTAATACTATAGCTTTTCCTTGCGAGCACTTCCCGTATAACGTATAACCAAATTTTATTTAGCTAAGTCTGCTGAGAATTATCTCTGTATCCTCAAGCCATACAGTTGTTTTCTCTTTTAGCGGAACTCGATAGTTCTATTTCAGTTGAAGCAATGCCATGTAATATTTGCTTGTACGATACAAAAGTATCAGTATTACTTCAAAAAAGTTCAAAACATATGTGACCACTCTTGTTTAACCTGTTAAACTTGAAATCATACACCGGTTACAGTCTTCGCTTTGAAGACGATCATCAATCAGAAAATGTCGGCGACAAAATGTATCAGCCCTTGTGCCTTTTGACAGATGTCACAATTTCAAACATGGCTTGGCCATGCAATGCTTTTACATATGTAAGTGTTCATTCGCAGGGTTTTGAGCACCATGAATAAAACGTTACATATAGTAGCTCTACAATCAAATCTGACTTTTACTTTGCAGTCCAAAAAGAGAAAATGGTCAAGTCACATGACCTTATGGACGGCGGATCTAAGTCACGTGACGAGCTCGCTATGTCACGTGGGACCACCGACCGGATGTGTGAATATGATGACGTATTCCAACACGTCAAAGGATTCGGTCGATATCAACGTATAATCTATACCACAAGCTACCTGATCATTGTGCCGGTCATGTGGCACTTTGGGCTCCTGGTGTTCGCGATGGGCACCCCGCATTTCCATTGTGACGTCACCAATACCACGTGTCCTCCCAACAAGTGCTGTGATAACTGCACCTCGTATAGTTTTGATGGGCCATTCACGAGCACTGTATCCGAGGTAGGACACACTATGTTGCCACGTGAAATCTTGACTGCGACAAAACACATGGAATTTCTGCAGAAACCCATCCATGGGAAAAGTTGAATTTCCCAGGCACACGCATGGGATGTGTTCGGATTCACATGGATAGCCATGGTAAATCCGTACACTTTCCATTCTTCTACCATGGCAGGCCCGTAGCTCACGCCCCTGGAGGGGGCTTCGTTGTCTTCAGTTTTCCAGAGAAAACACAGTATTTATATCATTTTTGTCGTGTTTCCTAGCTGTTTTTTAAGGCTCGTTTTTCTGGCCTGAGGGGTGAGGGGGGGGGGGGGGGGGGGGTTGTCGTTCGAACCCCCTCTCCTACGGGCCAACATGGGAAATTCCGCTTTTCCCTAGGATGGTTTTCTGTAGAAATTCCCTGTGAAACCAGAGTTGAGTATGTCCATTGAACATATATATCGTTCTTCTCGCGGCACAATTTTTCAGTAGATGCTCTAACCTCGTTCCCAGGGTCTTTTGGGTAACTTTTCAAGATGGCGGGTGTTGAAAATTACGCAGAAGACCTTGGAAACGAGGTTGTAGATGCTGATAATAGTGATGCAAGATAATAGTGAGGATTTAAATCAATTTAGGCGACGTAAATCTTTTAATGATTTTTTCACAAATGTTGCACGATTAAAAACAGTGAATATGATTGAACATGATTCAACTATCTCCAGAAGTTACGTAGCATGGACTTTTTGTGGAGCTCATGTCTTGCACGTTTTTTTTCGTCCGCTGCAGCCTCGTTTGCCGGAGGGCTTTTCAGCCTTTCGCTTTGTCCAGGCACCTCATCTATCCTTTCGTTAGTAAACGGGGCGTAGAAAACATTAAAGGTCATTCATTTCTAAACCTATGTTGGCTAGGGGAGAAAAAATTGAAATTATGTGTCTCTCAAACGCCATTTCCTACACTATTGAGACTTAGAACTGAAAAAATGATCCCACTTTCCAGGTTTACTTGCATGCATCTTTTTCTTTCCTAATAATATTTTTCCACTTCGCTTTTCTAATGGTCCACCCACGTCCTCCTGCCACAGCCATCCTCGTGTTCCCTTTGTACGCTCAATTTGCGTTCGCAAAGTGCAGGACCCTAATGGACCCAATTCTAGCAGGGGCTCTCACCGCATTCCCTAGCAGGGACTAGAAGATAACAAGGACCACGAAAGTGCCATAATTTGATAACAGATTTTTTTATTTTCAGTGGAACCTGATATGTGACCGCGCGTCGTTAGGGGCAACCATTCAGTCTTGTTTCTTCGCCGGCATGCTGGCTGGGTGCCTCTTGTCAGGATACTTCTCTGACACATTCGGAAGGAAGAAGTGCTTCTTTGGTTGTTTCGCAATCATGGTAATCAAGCTGTTGTTTACTGCGGTTTTCGTAATTCTGCGAACTCTCGCTATTGATTTCCAACCGTAAAACCGCCTTCTGGCTTCCGTCAATCAAACTCCCGAGTCTTTTCGTCGTTGCTCCTTGTGCTTTTTGATTGGCCAGCGCCTAAGCAGTGCTAAAATGGTTTCCTGTCGCGACAGCAACGTTACGTGCTGGCCAATCAAAAAGCACAGAGTAACGACGAAAAGACTCGGGAGTTTGATTGACGGAAGCCAGAAGGCGGTTTGACGGTTGGAAATCGTTAGCGAGAGTTCGCAGAATTATGAAAACCGCAGTAAACATTATTTGAGTTTTCCTTGGTTTTAACTGTGCTTTCCTAGTTAAAAATTATGTGTTGATAAAGTTTGCTTGAGGATTTAAAACGGAAAGCGAGCCAGGGGTGTAGCTAAAGGGGAGAGGGGGTCCTAAGAGTACCCGTACCCCCTTTTGGGGACTAAAAATATAGTGGATATGTCAGCATACAATTTCAGCACTTGTGACCCCCCTTTCCTAAATTCTACCTACGCCCCAGCTGTGTCCAAACTGACTCCGAGAAAAATAGAATGGAGCAACACGAAACTGAAGAGAAACTATTTTTAAAACTCAAGGTTTATTTTAAAGACTTTTGAGAAAGTCTTAAAGTCTACTCCTCTTTAATTTCTCAACTTTCCTAAGTATTTCAAAATTCTGGTAAAATCTTTCTTAAAAAACAGTAAACTATGGTATCTTAAACCTACAGTGTTGTTGTAGTCTTGGCGCATCATTCGCTCCTTCTGTTCCCGTATTCGCCGCGCTCCAGTTTGGAGTTGGTCTCGGCCAAATGGGAGGTACAATCGTTCTCTTTGTCATTGGAATAGAGCTGGTTGGCCCTAACTGGCGCACGCTTGCTGGCAATGTTAACGGATTCTACTGGGGCGCTGGGGCGTTCTCAAAGGTTCTTCTAGCCTATTATGTGCGTGATTTCCGTTGGCTGATACGCGTCAGCGTTATCCCGATGTTTCTGTTGTTTCTCTTCATTGTGTAAGTACAATCTCCAAGGTGATAAGTGCATTAAGAACGCTTTACATGCTCTCATGATATGAGCATTTAAAATCTGCCGTATAGAAATTAAGCAGACAATTTGGGTTAAGGTGGCTCTCGTTTTATAAAGTGGCCAATTGATACGATAGATCTTTAATCTCTGCGGAAGGTCGTTCCTGAGTTTGTTTTACTCGTAGTTCGTTGTGGTTTGAGAAGATTTCGTTTTGAATTGGAATTTCTGAAGGAATAGTGCGCGCAGCGATGGGAGCAAGGCCATTGAGCGACTTAATACAGCTTTTTGCTACTTAAGATGGGCAAAGAGTGTATCTCATCGAAATATCTTGACCTCAAAGTCATCCTCGCTGCTCCTCACTTTTACAAATACAAAGGCTATACCGGCGCGTAGATACCTGTACGAAAATATTCATTTGCGTGCCTCGTGAAGCCCCAAAAATACAATAAATATACAGCACAAATTCTCCAAACAGAATCTACCCTGAATCGCCTCGCTTCCTGGTTTCCAAGGGACGCCTTGAAGAAGCCCAAGATGTCCTTACTAAATATGGGGGCCGCCAAGGAAATGCGGACCCAAAGTGCTGAAGGGCCTAATCGCGGACATCAGAAGGGACCAAATAATAAGGGAACAAGGAAAGGGGAGGTTGACGCCCCTGGACCTGTTTAGGACCCCCAAACTGAGACGATGGATGTTGATTATGGGCGGAAATTGGTAAGATGACTATAGGCGGTTATTTGTTTACTCATTTGCATAAGCAGGGTCTAGATTCGGAATTGTGAAGGCACTGGAAATAATCAGCACTGAATACCAATAGCTAGCGAACAACTAATGAAGCATACTCTTGAAATTTGAAGGCTTTAGATTCAGTCGTAAGGACGCTGTTCAATGTTCAATTTAGAGAAAACATGTGGGCTAATGAGCCTTCCGCCACACAACAATCCACTCGATTTTAAAAACCTGCGTGGATCATTTAAAACTTAGTGAAAATCGTCAATGCGTTCTTCGGAATACTAATTATTTGATCTTGAGCAATTTTATTACATTTTTCAAAAACAAAGAGGGCTTTTTTTAAATACTTGATTTTTTTGTGGGGCAGGAAGCTCATTAGACCACATGTTTCTTGCAAATTGATCTCCTCGCCATGCGCTCATACCCATTTGAGTTACGAACGCCAAACTTTCTAATTACGCTTCATTCACCAGACGCTATTGAAATTCAGCACATTTCGTTTTGTAGCTCCGTTACGCTTGCTGATTTTCACTAGTATCCATTTACTTATGCAAAGGAGAAAATTATACTGACGTTACAATATAATCGCCTATAATGCATAGGCATGGACAAGCTCTTATAGAGAGTATTTCAGATGGCTGATCTACGCGTTCCTATTGGTCGAGGTCTTGGGTCTTTGTTAAGTCAGCCAATCAGAAGAAACGAAGAAACGAAACACGACGAATCTTGTTTTTCTCTGGACTAAACGCAAGCCGTACTGACTTGCAATACAGTATATATGCCTCCGAGAGCAAGGCCATTGCCCCGGGAGACAATCCTTACTCTCACGAGGAGTGCAATGGGTTCTTCAGCGTCTGACCTTGAACAGGGGTGGTAGGGAAGAACCTCGGTTTATTGTCTCATCCGAAGGACTTAGGAAACACAGTAGAGATTTTAACGATTCACGATTTCACGATTTTAACAGACAGGAAATTTCCTCTGTCCCAGCCGGGAATGCCTTGTAGTTGTATATCAGACTTGTTTTTTTTTTTTCTTGTTTCCGCACAGGTTTGTAACCGCGATGACAGACTTTGCGCTGTACCTGTCCTTGACAAGCCTTGCCGGTGATATCTACTTGAACATGCTGATTCTAGCAGCTGCAGGTCTACCCGTGACCTTAATCCAGTGGTTTGCCATGAGAACGTAAGATCTGATACACATACAGCAGAATAACGTATGTCGCGAAAGGGCACAGAGCGCGGGTGCGCAACGCGCGAGCCTCCTGCAAAAAATGGCTTTACTGCCATTCTCATTACTCTGCGAGATCTTCACCAGCTAACAAACCACGGTTTACCTTCCGTCATTCAAACGAGCTAGAGGGAGCTGAGTGAAAAAGGCCCTCTCGATCCCGGTAAAAGTTTCTCGATAACGCTCGCGATACGTTACCTCACCCGTTTATTACTGGGAGAGCGTCAGCCGCCATATTGGATATTTTAATTGCGGGCGTGGCCTCCATTTAACCTATATTCCTGGTAATGGGTCCGTTGTGTGCCCGTGACAGCAGGCACGGTAACAGCAGGCACGAGTTTCGCCTTCTCGTGAACATTCAACTAATCACATCACGTGAAATGACTGATCAACCAATCAAAATGCTTAGACACGGCACGTAACGGAACTTTGCCTTCTCGTGAACATTCAGCCAATCACATCACGTGAAATGACTGATCAACCAATCAAAATGCTTAGACACGGAGCGGCACAATACCGTCCCACTATCTCCTCATGTTTAAAGTTTATCATGTTCCTTGATTGAACTAAATCATGCTGCGCAAAGTGAGAAATTCCATCTGAGATGGATGTCACATTACATCGGTTTGTTTCGTTTTCAGAATTGGCCGGCGTTTTGACGTGCATCATTGCCAGGGTTCTTGTCGGTGTTGTCTGTCTTCTAATGGTTGTCATCAGTGATGGTAATGAATACAATGTAAATATGTGTAAATAAAATATGTAAATGTTGGAGACCGAGTCCCCAAACTCGCAGCTTGTAAGCTGAATTGCGTTGGGTCTCAACGGCGCCACTGGCAGCCAAGCGGTCATAAGCACAGACACTGAGGATGGTCACTGCCAGGAGGGTTTACCCACCCAACCCAACTTTCAACCTCTCATATCAAGACATGTCATGATTTCTATCGCGCACAACCAACTACTAATAGACTGAAATACATGGTGGTACAAACGTTGGAGAGATCGGAGTTTATGCAGTTTTAGTAAACGATTTGTCCTCATAGTATTATCCTTAGTTTTATCATTTAAATTAAAACTTTGGAGGGTTCCGGACATGTCCGTAAAATATGTCCCAATGTTGCGAGCAATTTTGAAAAAGCTTGCAGAAATCTAAAATTTGCGCAAATGTACCCCTATATAATAGATGTGGATCACTGGTATATAGTTAATAAAGCATAATCTAAACCTTGATTTCAGATGAGCCAATGACGAAGACATGGCTAGCAATTGTTGGCTATGGAATAAACATCGCCACGTGGGGATCTGTGTACCTCATCACATCCGAACTATTCCCTACAGTGCTCAGGTATTAATGTCTATCCCTATCATAGTCCAAGATAAAAGTCTTTGATCTTCCTCAGCAAAACGGCGCATAGCAGAGCTCGCACCTTTTCCCGCGCTTTTCCATATGTCTTGCTGAGAGAAGTGCTGAGATAAAGTCTATTTTTAGAAATCAGAAAGTTGGTAGCTCTCAACGAGTGCTGTCACGGTGTAACGACTGCAACAACTTGACGTCGTGGGCACTGCTTCGCTAATTTTTCGATGATAATACAGTTCTTGGCATCGGTGAGCTATTTGGTCCTTTTACACCATGATCTGTGACCGAAAGCCGCGCGAAGCTGCTTTTAGATTCTTATTGTGAGCGATATTTACCTGTTATTTAATGTTGTTCCATTTCAGATCACGTGGCATTCATATATGTTATTTACCGGCTGGGAGGTCCGTATAGGGAAAAACTGTGACCAAGGGCTGGAAAATGTTGACCGAGGCCGGAGGCCGAGGTCAACATTTTCCAGGCCGAGGTCACAGTTTTTCCCTATACGGACCGACCTAAAGCCGGTAAATAACTTATTTATTTTTTTCCAACTCAAAAATTTGATATTTTCGATGAAAACAAGGGCGCGAAAACGGTTACCGTGACCGAGGTCAGAAATATTGCCCCGAGCGCGCGCTCTAAGAACCAATCAGAATGCAGGATTCGTTACCGTGCCCTCGAGGAAAAAAATAAATTTCAATATTCCTTCTTTGTTTGGGTTGCTTTCATATTCATATATCCATCGGTGCATTGTAGTGTTTCTTCCTTTTACTGATCATGTGACACTTGTTTATGATTCCAGAAACACGGCCATGACGACTGGTTCTGCGTGCGCACGCATCGGAGCAATCATATCTCCTTATATGGCAATGATGGTAAGCCTAGTAAATACAAAATAGCCTGCTTGACGCGTTAGGTGGCGTACGATGTGCGTTTAGTCGTGACGCGAGAAAACAATGATGCACGCACTGCATGCGTTGAGCACAACATTCTCACTGTCAAAGTTCATTTTTCGTTTGAATTCAAAATACACTTTAAAAATAGACCCTTCTACTCCTGTGCATGTGGCTAGACTTGGTGCATGGAGTAGATGTAGGCTCCTGTTACATCCCTGTTACCCCGCGGTTGACTCGACTACAAGGGAACTCATTGTGCAGAGACTACAAATTCAGACTCGGAATCGAACCGGGTCAGTCTTGTTGTCTTGCGAAAAAGACCGGAGAAAGAAAGGTGAAAGGTAATATACATTTCTCTGAACATAGGGTCACCTCCCAGGTTCAGGAATGATGGTTCCGAGATCAATCTTCGCGGGCACCGCCTTTATCGCTGCCATAGCAACCTACTGGATACCAGAGACCCTGTCCGCATGCATGCACCAAACTGTAGAAGAGGCAGAAGCCGGGACTGACTTTTATGGGTTGCCCTGTCTTCGCCGCCCGTCGCCACCAGATGAGGTCGTTTATGGCAAGGAAAAGAAAGTGGAAAACCGCAATGGTGTGTCAAACGGAATTCCAAATGATGGATTTGTTGGAACCAGGAATGACATTGCCTTGACAAAATTTAACAAGATGTGACTTAGGGATATGTATAATCTGTTCTGGGATTGGTTGTAGTAAACAATTAGACCTCGTGGCCGAATAAGCTTTTTTTATTTGTTTCAGTACCAGCCAACTAGTTGGACAAGAAAGTGAAAAATTATCAAAAAAATCACCAGAAACCAGAGTAGAAAAAGTACCCCTTTCTTATACCAAAGCCGAAAAAGGTACCCCTTTCTTATACCAAGCCTGAAAAAGGTACCCCTTAATTAATCACTTTGACTTTGAATCGGTTTTGTGTTTTGTTAAAAAAGAAACGGTTTTGCTTCCGCGTTGCGGGTGAAAAATCGTGTGAAATACAGACCCCTTTTATACCAAAATTGCAATTTTCCCTCCCTTCTTTATACCATGAGCTTTTGTTTATACCTAGTTCAGCCTGAAAACCCCACCCCTTTCTTATACCCAGCCTGAAAACCCTACCCCTTTCCTATACCTCCAGCCTGAAAACCCTACCCCTTTCGGGCCGAGCATCCCCGCATAAACCAATATAGGGAGTACCCCCCCCCCCCCCCCCCCCCCCCCCGCGGGGCAGAAACCTCGGCAAAACAAGACGCAAATCGGCGCTTTCGCTACTAGAGGTCTATTGATAATAGTCGCCTAGTTGTGCAGCCAGTCAGAGAATGCAGCATATGGACAGTAGTCCCCTAGTTTGGTGATACTAATAAGAAAATTAGTAAAACATTCTTGGACTCACTACATATCATAGGACTAGCGACTGGCTACAATTTGTAATGACTCAAACAACCTTAGACAATTGTGTAACGATTCGCCTTATACACGCTAGATGTCATGGAAACGCGGAAAATTCGAAAGTTCGGTGTTTGCGAATAATGCACAAGTTGTATTTATTTTAACATTGTCATGCTGGGATGTAAAAATACGTAAGGGAAAAAAATACGCACTAAAGGTAAAATTATACGTCAATCAGGATATTTGAGATAATAACGCATTTTTATGAAAATATGTGAAAGTCACGATGTCCTGCAGAACTGATGAAACGTTTAGTGTACTACATTACGCACACAGGGCTTTTGGCACAATTGCATTTTCCGTCGCTTTCAGGCCTACACTGCCCAATAACAGTTTCCTTGGGGTACCATACCTCCATCCTCTAGACAAACAAGAAGAAACTACAAATTTATCCCCGAAAATGAATTCCCTCCTCCTCCGCCCCCCAAACATAATTCGCCGCCCCTTTAAATTAGCGACTGTCACGCAAACAAGAAATACATGCTGCGAAGTTGCTCAGCTCTCCAACGACGTGTTTAGCTGTACTTCTCCTCCCTTTGTCCAAAACAGATTTGGTTCTTCTGCTTTATTAGGTACAGTTAATAAAGCTCTGGAGAGCTTTTGAATTCTTCTGAAAGTTATCTCAGGCAAATAATTCGTAACATGTCTTCAAACGCGCGTTCATGTTTCGCTCGCGATCGCGAGCTGATTAAACAAATCAAAGTTCTGTTACAAGTTCACCAAAAATATGCACACCAAAGTGGTTCTTATCCTATGGTAAGTTGTATTTCTCTTTACATAGCTGCTGGAATTTCTAAAAGGGTCGAATTAGGTGTTGGAATCGGGCTGGAATTATAATATTACCATCGTGACGTCTCGTAAAGAGGTCAAATTTCAGGTCAGTTTCATGTTTTTCACCAAAATATTATAACATTCGTCCCCGAATTCTAAAGCGCTCGCTAAGAGTACCAAACGTCTGTTTAGATATTAGGTAAATATTATATCTCTAGGCTCTAGAACCTGGATTTGAGGCAATTTGGAGAATGGGCACATCCCGAAAACTCGAGTTAGTTTTTAGCTATTATTTTAGAAAGTTTCAAATGCCCGTTAAATAACATAGTTGCTCGCCTCTATTTTACGCTGAAAAATCGCAAATCCATCGTAAATAGAATGCTAGACATCTGTTTCGATAAAATTAAGTGTTAGATTGCCTGTGAATTTGGTTGCGAAGTCGCGCCGAGCAAATTTTTATAGTTGGCCGATTTTGCCCTTTTCCGCCGGCACTAGACGGTAAAATCGAAATTCTCAAATAATTACTAAAATCGTTCGCGTTTCGAAAAACAAACCCCAGCAGTTTTGTAAATTCATCAAAACCTTCCTATAAACTGAAAATGAGGGTAGATAAGGTTTTGAGCTGTGGCCACACTTTGCTGATTTTGCTCGATTTTTTTGTGCATTCGCTCTTAAGGGACGTGTCATTATTTAGCGGGGGGAGGGCTACCATTTAAGCAAGTCTCCAAAAAAATTAGAACCCTCCCCTTGAACATAACAAAAAAATGTGACAATCCTCAGTCGTAGGTCAAAAAAATTAGGACCCTCCCCCGTCCCGTATTTGACCTAGTAGAAGACCATTTTACAGAAAGATGGGGGCATGATTTTCTTCCGTTGCACGCGAAGCGCGCCCAAATTTTCATAAACGCATTTTTTCAAGCCTCAGGGAGAACGGGTAAATAAACATTACGTTTTTTCGTGTATAATCAAAACCTTTTAGCAGCCCAGGAAATACGCTACCTCAACTACATAGGTTAGATGACAGCGTCTATTGATGAGCCTGTAGGTTATATTCTTCATGCGCGCACTGCGCGCCCCAAATGACGACAAATAGTGACTGCATAGTGAACTGCGCGGCAGGCCTATCACTGCAAGGTATTTTTGGGAGAGTTTATCTTTTACTCGTCAAGATACACTTGTTCTTATAAACGGCGCGAGGGTTGTGTCTTCGTTGCGCGAGATCTGAAAGAGTATATTGGATGTCATTCTTTATGCGCGCGAAGCGCGCCGAAATTTTTATTGTGTATAGAAGTTGAGTATAAAAATGCAAATGATAGAGGAGTTGCTGAAAACAATTTGGACCCTCCCCCCGCTAAATAATGACACGTCCCCAACGCATTCGGTGGATGCCGGATGCCGCTTGAGGCTGGATGCCGGATGCCGCTTGGTTGCAGGATTCTGGATGCCTTATCGTTGGATGCTGGATGCCTAGTCGATGGATGCCGGATGCCAAGCCAAACAAATCGCGGATGCCGGATGCCGGATGCCCTTACACGGGGCGATTAACAAGTGATACGTCAAGGGTATATCTTGGGCTAAACTATGTTAGCGATTCCGCGCGCTGATTGGTCGAGACGTTCGGAATATTTTGCTATATTCATATTTATATATATTTTGCTATATTCACTTATATTTAACAATTATTCCTCGAGCCCGAATGGGCTCTGCGCCAATAGCTAACACTTTGCGCCAACACTTTTCGCTACTAGTAGGCTATAACTTATAGCCTACTAGTAGCTCAACCAATCAGAACGCAGCATTGATAATAGACCACTAGTGCGATTTGACTAATCACCTATATTCACCTATATTCACCTATAGGTGAATATATAAAACATTGAAAGCACGGGGATCGCGCGCGCTTTATTACGAGAAAATAAAAAATACCCCTAAATCCGATTTTTTTGTCAAACATTTTAGCATAGCTTGAGTAATTATACTAAAACAATTAGTCGCCTCAGGCTCCGTAAATATCGGCAAATAGTCACCTCGACTTCGTCTCGCCGATATTTACGTCGCCTTCGGCGACTAATTGTTAAATAGAGAATAGCCTCTTACTAAATGACTGTTGAACACCAGGAGTTGAACTAACAAAAACGTTTATATCTTATTTTTTCGCCAAAAACGGTGTTCCGCCGTGTACGAACCATTCCCAGAGGACCTTTGTGTTCAGCTCTCGTTTCATCATGATTCGTTCTACTCAACAAGGGAAGCCTTTGTGACGCAGCTTGTGAGTTGTTTCAGGTTGGTACACGGGAGAACAGCCGAAAAACTGTTAACTTGCCGACGTTGCAAAACTCCTTTTTAATTTTTTTTTGACGTTACAAAACTTATTGGGAAAATTCCCTTCACCTTATTTGGGAGATTTGTAACAACTTTAGGAAAATTAACCAGAAATTACAGATGCTCGAGAGGCATCGTTCCCTTGGTCGCCCTTTTGTTTTGACTGTTTCTCTAGGACAAAGGGCCTGGTGAAGAGACTAGAAAAAAAAACACAGGCAGCACGAGACGACCGCACGTTTTTGATACGTTTTTCTTGTTCCCGCACAGGTTTGTAACCGCGATGACAGACTTTGCGCTGTTCCTGTCCTTGACAAGCCTTGCTGGTGATATCTACTTGAACATGCTGATCCTAGCAGCTGTGGCTGTACCCGTGAACTTCATCCAGTGGTTTGCAATGAGAACGTAAATACATATAACTTAGTCTGAATGCCAGTCTCGTTACAAGAGCGCTGTATTTCCTACGCATGCGTCGCCAAATCATGGGTTCTTGGAAAATCCAGATCAAGAAAGTTCCCGTTGAAATGCGTCGTTTTCTAAAATGTCCTGATATGGAAGGTTCTACTTGCCATATATTTGGAATTCCAGAAGTTTTCCTAGCCGATAAATTTGTAAAAACTTGCAGATTTTAGAAAGACAAACGCTGTTCGTGTAGTTCCCCATCTTTGTTTTGGCCCCGGAAGCCTGGAAATACCAACACAGGTAGCCCGCATCACCCACGGCTTGGCATTGACAAAAGCGACACATTTATCTTTCGTTTATCATTCGTTTCAGAATTGGCCGCCGTTTGACGTGCATCATTACCAGGGTTCTTGTCGGTGTTGTCTGTCTTCTCATGGTTGTCATCAGTGATGGTATGTATCTATACTAGTAATTCCAGTGGCGGAATTCCTATAATCTATCACTCTCATGGGGGGGGGGGGGGGGGGACCCCCAACAACCCCTCCCTTAGATCCGCCACTGAATTCTCGTTAATTTTCGTGTTTGTGAGATTTATGTATCTGACCGGCTGAATTTCCCGCCAATTTTGCAGTCGCGCGTGGTAACACAGTAAGTCTGCTTTCCATTTGTTTTCTGCGAGACAGAAATAGAGGTAGCCCGGATGTAAAAACTTCCACCACTGCCACCTACTGCACCGCCGATTCCACTCCCGCCGCTGGCGTCAATTAATCCGTCAAGTTCCAAATCTTGTATTTCTATTGCAAGAACTCCTTCCTTTACCACGCAGCTGGCTAGTGCTTCCTCCTCTGTTACTTCCATACTCTAAAGGCTGCCATATATGACCATACAGTGCGTCCATATTGAGGAGGTGAAAAGCTTAAACTTTTTCCGTCACAGGTTGTTTTCTGGAAGATGGGAGTTACCAATTGGTCTTGAGTCTTCTTAACTGTATTTTGCCGTAAAGCGCAGAGCGTGCTAGCATAAACATATTCCTATTTCAAGCTTTAAACTTATTTTGTTTTCAGACGAGCCAATGACGAAGACATGGCTAGCAAGTGTTGGCTATGGAATAAACATCGCCACGTGGGGATCTGTGTTCCTCATCACATCCGAACTCTTCCCTACAGTGCTCAGGTAAAGTGTATGCCCAACCCGGGGGGGGGGGGGGGGACTCCCATATTTTTTGGTAATGGGGATGATCGTCGGAAATTTTCAGTTTCACCCCAAAATGATACCAAACATGGCGTGTCTCAAATAAATTATTACCCTAAAAGATGCGGCCGTGATTTTAACCCCTAAAAGATACGACAATCATCCCCGACCAAAAAATGGGAGTCCCCCCCCCTTCCCGGGATGCCCAAACTCCACGCCCTGTGTCGTTTATGCATAATATACAAAAACATCTTCTTGGCGAAGGATCTTAAAAGCATTACCAGAATTACATAAAGAATTGGAATTGTGGCTAAAAATGATAAATATTGCATTAGGAAAGGTGTCAAAACAACGGTACTTAATAAATATCCAGTTTAAGGGGTGGGTATACCTGAGGCCCACCACCTCTTTCAATTTTCCTAAAAATCTGATTTTTCACTGCCGATATCTCGTGAAATATTTAATGAATCATGGCGAAAACCTACTGTTGTGGTCTACACGAAAAGAACAACACATTTCTGCAGTAAAATCGGGTATCCCTTATTTGTGCTTCGAGAAAATAACAACTGGATAACTATGGGGGATGGCAGTACCCGATACCCCACCGCCTCCTTCACCATCCCTGATCCCCTTATCCTACAGTGTTCTCGGACAGTCCTAATGTGAAAGATCGTCCTAGTGATGGAATCCCACTGAACACAAAGTTCAGCTTCATGTTTCAGCCCTAGTGTTGATGCACTGTTAGTTTTTTTTCCTTTAATTAACTCAAGTGATGCGTTTATGATTCAAGAAACACGGCCATGACGACTGGTTCTGCGTGCGCACGTATTGGAGCAATCATATCTCCTTATATGGCAATGATGGTAAGTCTAGTAAATACAAAATAGCCTGATTGACGCGTTAGGTGGCGTTGTGACGTTAAAATCCCGTTCGTAATGGCGTGCGCCACATTGAACACACGAAAGATCGACCTAGGGCAAGTCTCAAAGCAAACCTAACCCATTGAGGGAAACCATGTGGCCATTATTCGTTGCATTCATGAATTCAAGTCAACAGTGCATGCAATAGACCTCCTCGGCTTGGGCGTAATGTTTTGCCCATTTCAGATCACGTGTCATTCCCATGAGTATTCTCTCTTTGTTTGGAATGATTCCATATTCATATATCCTTCGGTGCGTAGCAGAAAAAGAAAGAAAGAATACTTATGGGAATGCCACGTGATCTGAAATGGGCAAAACAAACGGGCAAGCCGAGGAGGCCTATTCGTTCTAATGCTGAATTCGTTTGTGATGACGTGTTGCGAAAACAAAACGCAAAGAAAAATACACTCACTACCCTTCCCAGTAGACCGTTATACACCTCTCAGTTTTTCTGCCCGCCGGCGGCTGTCTAAAATTGATCGTGTGATCATTTTGTTGTACCACGTGATGAGTTGCTTATGTACCACGTGATCAGTATTTGTGGGCGTAAACTTTGAGGGTTTGGCGAGACACATTGTTTTACTGCTTTCCAACAAAGTCTACGCCCAAAACGGTTAATCACGTGGTACATAAGCAATCCATCACGTGGTACATGAAAAGGTGATCACGCGATGAATTTGAGACAGCCGCCGGCGGGCTGAAAAAGCGAGAGGTGTAACGGTCTACTGGGAAGAGTAGTATCCAATCAGAAATGAGACCCATTCAGCAACAAACCAATCCGAGGACGAAGTGCGTACGATGTCGTGACGCAAGAAAACATGTACGCACTGCACGCGTTGACTACAACATTCTCACTAAGACCCCGTCCACACTACACCGTTTTCAAACGAAAACGGATACTTTTTGCTCCGTTTTCAAAAAGATTTGCGTCCACACTTATCGTTTTCGTACTTTTTTCGCCGTTTTTGGTGATCATTTTCGGTGTTGTAGTGTGGACGATAGCCGTATCCGGAGCAAAAAGTATCCGTTTTCGTTTGAAAACGGTGTAGTGTGGACGGGGTCTAAAATTCAAATTTTCTGTTTCCGCATGTGGAGTAGATTTTGAAGTATTTGCAGGACCGCTTACAAGTAAAACTGGAGATGTAGGCTCCTGTTACATCCCAGTTACCCCGTGGTGGTTGACTCGACTACAAGGGGAACTCAGTGTGTAGAGGACTACCAATTCAGACTCGGAATCGAACCGGGTCAGTCTCGTTGCTTTGCGAAAAAGACCGGTCAAAGGTCATATACTTTTCTCTCAACATAGGGTCACCTCCCAGGTTCAGGAATGATGGTTCCGAGATCAATCTTCGCGGGCACCGCTTTCATCGCTGCCATAGCAACCTACTGGATACCAGAGACCCTGTCCGCCTGCATGCACCAAACTGTAGAAGAGGCAGAAGCCGGGACTGACTTTTATGGGTTGCCCTGTCTTTGCCGCCCGTCGCCACCAGATGAGGCCGTTTATGGCGAGGAAAAGAAAGTGGAAAACCGCAATGGAGCGTCAAACGGAATTCCAAATGATGGATTTGTTGGAACCAGGAATGACTGCCTTGACAAAGTTTAACAAGATGTGACTTTGGGGCGTGTAATCTGTTCAGGAACCGATTGTACAAGTAACAATAAGGTCGAATGGGCTATTGACCCTTGGAGGCGAGAGGTCTAATTGTTTTAGTATCACCCGACTAGTTTGACAAACAAGTGAAAAATTGTCTAAAAAATAATCAGAAACGTCGACAAAACGAGAAGCGGCCGCCATTGTTTTTATGTTCAAAATCGGCGCTTTCGTTAATAGACGTCTATTAATAATAGTCACCTAGTAGCGTAGCCAGTCAGAATGCAGCATTGATAGTAGTGATACTAATAAGAAATGGTCAAGATTAGTGAAACATTGGAGTAACTACATGTAATCATGGACTAGCGACTGGCTACAACTTGACTCAACCTACAATTGTGTGACGTTACGCCTCGCGCTAGATGTCATGGAAACGCGAACCCCTTGCGGCGCTGCACTCTGCAAATTTTCACTGATGATCAGAGTTTAGTACAGCAACGAAGCATGTGGTTCATTGTGTTTGATTGACGTACAATTTTCCGTGAAATTCGATCTTAACGATCTTCTAACTCCCGTAATTATATCAGCAAGACAACGCGAGACTGCGCAACACCAAAATTAAGTTCCCGGCAGCGCGCAGAAAATTCGAAAGTTCAGTGTCTGCGTATAATGCACAAGTTGTGGTTTTTTGAACATTGTCAAGCTGGGATGTAAAAATACCTAACGGAATAAGATACGCACTAGAGGTATTAAATCATACGTCAATCAGGATATTTGATGTAATAAAGCATTTTTATGAAAATACGAGAAAGTCACGATGTCCTGCAGAATGAATGTTCCGTGCGCTAAGGTCACGAGGATGGGGGCATTCGGCGATATTCCTGAGAGAGTAAACGCACTTTTGGCAAGTATTTTCCCAAGAAGAAGAATTTTGCTCAAGAAGAGGTTAACCAAGAAGGAACAGGACATCAGGAAACCATTTTCTGCGTTTCAAGGTACGAAAGAAGTATTAGGTCGATAAGGCGCACAAGTTAGTTTGTGCACAAAGCATTTCCGTAACATGTAGTTCTTTCAAAAATGTACTCTTACAAAGTCATTAATCCGAAATGTTTATAGCAAACTTCGCTCCAAAACTTCGTTCACATGATGCTATGACCCCGGGAAACGCTTGCTATTATGCAGGTTAAATCATGTCATGCTTATGTGATTCCAATTTTTGGGGAACACTTTTTTTTTTCAAGCATATTCAGTCCTTCCCTTGCAGTCCCTCTTCGTAGGAACGTCCGTGAATGGAGAGAAAGTCCTAGTCCTACATTGTTTTTTTTTTGTTTTTGCGCGCTCGGATCGCTGTTCTCGATCGGACGTTCGCCACAGAAGGGACTGCTAGCAATCCTGGGGTTACACTATTGTCATTGAATAGTCGATTTAGAGGCATCCTCAGGCACTTCTGCATATGGCTTGCGTTTTTGGTTTCCGCTCGCGCCACATCATAGCCGCGTGCTTTCATATAGAAATACCCTATGTGTCCAGAGTCTATGACATAAACTCGCTTGGCGCCCCTGGTTTACTTCGTCGCGCCATAAAACAATAACCGGACGTTGCTGTTTTAGATTATTGTAGACTTCAGGGTCATCACGGGCATGTATTCTCCTTATATCATTTTATTTTGGAGTATATATACCTTTTTTAGATTGCACATTTTGAATCCCACAAGAATTGTTGTGATGGTTACAAATGATGCCCCTTCACACTACACGCGTTGAACCCAACATTCTCACCCTCAAAGGAACAATTTTCAATTTAAATACAAAGACTCTTCTACTCCTGTGAACGTGGCAAGACCTATGTAGATATTAGACGGAGGCTCCTGTGTCGAGGAGCCGAGTGTCGAGGACCCTACATTTAAAGATCCCCCTCCCCTGGAATTTCCAGGTCCTCAACACTCCCTCCCCTGGAATTTGAACATCACCTTCCTCAAAGCTGTTGAAAAGGGGGTTGTTAAGGCAACCTAGACAGACCCCTCCCTCTAGGAATTTCCAGGGTTCAGTTAGACCCTTTCCCCTTGGAATTTCGAGTGCTTAGATGGGCCCTTCTCCCTCCGGAATGTTACAGGGTTGCTCGACGTAAAGAAAGTACAATCAGTCGATGGGCTACTGGTCTAGCACATTCAAAACCTGAATTTCACATTACAGTCCAACTTGTACTGGGGAAGGAGAGATAATGGTCACGTCACATGACCTGATGCACAGCGAATCACAGAACGGGAACTGCAAGTCACGTGATGAGCTCGCTATGTCCCGTGGAACCACTGACCGAATGTGTGAATATGATGACGTATTCAAACACGTCAAAGGATTCGGTCGATATCAGCGTATAGTCTATACCGCAAGCTACCTGATGATTGTTCCGGTTGCGTGGCACTTTGGGCTCCTGGTGTTCGCCATGAGCACCCCGCATTTCCATTGTGACGTCACCAATACCACGTGTCCTCCCAACAAGTGCTGTGATAACTGCACCTCGTATAGTTTTGATGGGCCATTCACGAGCACCGTATCCGAGGTAGGACATTCAGAATAGCATAATGCAGTACAATATATTTTTGTTTGGAATCCAAATAGTGCCGTTCTCGTATTAAATGTCCTCCTCCGCTCCCCCATCCCCTTTTAGACTCGTACCCTGTCTGTCGCCTTCTTGTTGTTATCTCCAAGGCGCGCAGTGCATCTTCCCTTGCCTTCCAAGTTGCGCAAAACCGACCGCGCCCCTGTAACACGAAATACTCCGAATCATCGTTATTTATCTAGCGGCTAAAGATGATTTAACAAACCTAGACGATTATTTTGCTCATTTTTTGTGAATTCGGCTGCATTTGAGCTACCTAAATTAGCCCTAAAATCGAGACATAGCCCCTTCAATAATTGAACCTTTTCATTTCTATTTTCAGTGGAACCTGATATGTGACCGCGCGTCGTTAGGGGCAACCATTCAGTCTTGCTTCTTCGCCGGCATGCTGGCTGGGTGCCTCTTGTCAGGGTTCTTCTCTGACACATTCGGAAGGAAGAAGTGCTTCTTTGGTTGTTTCGCAATCATGGTAATCGAGCTTTTGCTTAGTCTGATTCTCATCCGCTACGGTGGAGTTCGTTAGCACTTCCTATCTCAGAGTTCGTACGCTTTCAGGATGACAAAAATCCAGATTTTCCAGGAAGTCTGTAGTTAATTTTCCAGGAATAAGGAAGAGCGTGCGCTTATAGCTTGATAATAGATTTCACTAGGAACTAATTATACACAATATGTTACCTACAGTGCTGTTCTAGTCTTGGCGCATCATTCGCCCCTTCTGTTCCCGTATTCGCCGCGCTCCAGGTTGGAGTTGGTCTCGGCCAAATGGGAGGTACAATCGTTATATTTGTCATTGGAATCGAGTTGGTTGGCCCTAACTGGCGCACGCTTGCTGGCAACATCAACGGATTCTTCTGGGTTGTAGGGGCGTTCTCGCAGGTCCTTCTAGCCTACTACATGCGCGATTACCGTTGGCTGATACGCATTAAAGTTATCCCGATGTTTCTGGTGTTTCTCTTCATTGTGTAAGTAGTCTAAGACGGGTGCCGATTGACTTCAGTTTGTTGATTCTTGAAGAAGGCCATTCAAGAGATCATTATCTTTAGTAACCCCTTCAGAAATTCTTGCTCTACCCCTCAGTTTGAATTCAGTTTTTGTTATATCCGGAATAACAATGTCTTACCAAGTCGAATCCCAGTAATTGCTTAGAATATGGAAAGAAAATGTTATAGGCCGTTATCACGCAAAATTGATTAATAATATATAATAGTTATCAGAAAATGAAATCCCACACATCCGGTATTAGTAATTAAAATTGCAAAGTTTCAAATTAATAATTACTTGAAAACTGCCGGCTGAGATATGAATTTTCAAAACTTATGAACTTTCAAAACGTATTCTGGCTTACTTTGTTAAATGTATGGGAAAATACGTCAAGTCGAGGCTGGACGGGCATATGCCCGTCCCCGTCCAGTCTCGTTTCGATGTATTTTCCCATACATTTCTTGCAAAAAAATAAGCCAGAATACAAAGTTTTGAAAATTCATATCTCATTCAGTATTTAAGCAAATTTCACCAAACGTTGCACAAGTTTACTAATACGGATGTATAGAATTGAATACGGGGTTTCATTTTCTGATAACTATTATATATTATTAATCAATTTGCATGATAACGGCCTATTATTGCGAACAAGAAATTTAATTTATCCAACCAGAATCTACCCTGAATCGCCTCGCTTCCTGGTTTCCAAGGGACGCCTTGAAGAAGCCCAAGATGTCCTTACCAAATATGGGGGGCGTCAAGGAAACGTGGATCCCAAGGCGCTAAAGGGCCTAATCGCGGACATCAGGAGGGACCAAATAAAAAGGGAACAAGGAAAGGGGAGATTGACGCCCTTGGACCTCTTTAGGACCCCGAAACTGAGACGATGGATGTTGATAATGGGCGGAAATTGGTAAGGTGACTGTAATGCATATGGCATGGATAGGACTCCATTTGGACTCCATGGGTTAAGATTATAACTGCTTTATTAGAACCTTGCAGTATATACGCATGTAAGTTCTGTTCAAGTTACCCTGAAATTAAATGGGTTGTTCATATGTCTCATATGCGGGTGCTTACTCTATTTCTTTAAAGTAACAGAACACTTTTTTGTTATTTTTTCGTTGAAATGTCAAACTATCACGAAAAATAGTCATATCCTAACAAGTGATACCTCATTTTAAAGGGTTGACTTCGGCTAAATTATGATATCCATGATGTTAGCCATCTTTCTATATCATTATAGAGTGTAGCCTCTTGCTAAATGACTATTGAACACTAGGAGGACTAGGAGTTGAACTAACAAAAACGTTTTTAACTTAATTATTTTTTCGCCAAAAACGGCGTTCCTCCCGTGTACGAACCATTCGCAGAGGACACCTTCTTGTTCAGCTCTCGTTTCATCATGATTTGTTCTACTAAACAAAGGAGGCTTTTGTGGCGCAGCTTGTGAGTTGTTTCAGATTGGTACACGGGAGAACAGCCGAAAAGCTCTTTGAATTTTTTTTACGTTCGAAACTTATTGGGAAAATCCCCTTATTTGGAAGATTTGTGACAACTTTAGGAAAATTAACCAGAACTTACAGATGCTCGAGAAACATCGTTCCCTTGGTCGCCATTTTGTTTTGACTGTTTCTCTCGGACAAAGGGCCTGGTGAAGAGACTAGGAAAAACACAGGCAGCTCGAGACGACCGCACGTTTTTCTTGTTCCCGCACAGGTTTGTAACCGCTATGACAGACTTTGCGCTGTTCCTGTTCTTGACAAGCCTTGCTGGTGATATCTACGTGAACATGCTGGTCCTAGGAGCTGTGGCTGTACCCGTTAACTTCATCCAGTGGTTTGCAATGAGAACGTAAATACACATAACTTAGTCTGAATGCCTACAGCTTGTTCTCACAGCCCTGTATTTCCTGTGCATGCGTCGCCGAATTATGGGCTCTTGGAAAGTCCAGATTTAAGGGCACCCATAATTTGGCGACGCATAAGCAGAAAATGCAGGGCTCGGGGAACGAGATTGAGAATAATGCTATATAATAAGCGAGTTTCAGATACGCTCGTTATGACTTAAAACGCACGCCGCATTCTCGTACCCAGAGCTCCCCGGCTCGTCATCTCGCAGGGCATTTGATGACCTTTTCGCTGATTGGCTGATTTTGAGCATTAGAGCATGCGCATAAAGCTCTTTCTCTCAACGGCCCTGTATCAATCTCGTGCATGCGTCAGTGGCTTTCCCCATGGGCCTCCTCCTCTCGAACCCAGAGCTCCCCGGCTCGTAACCTCGCGGGGGAGACACTGGTGACAGCCACTGACGCACCTAGTGACTCCCCTCAAATGGATGTCCCCAGCGAGCAGACGAGTCGGGGAGATTTGGGTACGAGAATGCCTCGGTGAGGTTACGAGACGGAGGAGCCCTGGGTTCGAGAATGGTGTGCCTATATTGTAATCACACACTATTTGCCGACCGACACTAGAGCGCGCGTTTTTACTACTGATGATGTATAAAACTAATTAGAAGAATATGCAGTTAGCCAGGAGCGATACAGGAGCGAGACAAAATCAACAGTAAACCAAGTTAAGCATAACTAACTATCGATAGACAACACTTCGTCGCTGCAGTAAGGGTGCCTCCCCCCTCCCCCTTTTAGGTCTAGCCATACGTTTCCACAATTACTGCTGAATTTTTGCTCGAAAAATAGTTGATGAAAAGTCGATAGTAACCTCGTATATGTTGCCTAAAATTCGCCATAATTGGTACCTTTGTCCTTCAACAGAGATACCATCTAAAAAGGAGACATTATCGTTTCAGGATTGGCCGCCGTTTGACCTTCATCATTGCCAGGGTTCTTGTCGGTGTTGTCTGTCTTCTCATGGTTGTCATCAGTGATGGTATGTATCTATACTAGCAATACTCGTTAACTTCCGTGTCTGGGAGAGGAATGTTTCTGACCGGCTGAATTTCCCGCCAAGTTTGACGCGCGTGGTAACACAGGAAGTCTGCTTTCCATTTGTTTTCTGCGAGACAGAAATAGAGGTAGCCCGGATGTAGCTCCCACATCACTACCACCAAGGTGGCGCAGCGTGTAGAGAGCTTACCTCTCACCTCTGTGCACCGGGTTCGATTCCCAGTCGGGGTCAGTTGGGATTTTTCTCTGCTGTTTCGAACGTTGTGCTCATCGTGGGTTGAAGTGATTCGTCTTTTGTCTCTCAATACACTACACCAAAGCTGATCACGAGGGACGTCAAAGAACCGCTGGGCTTGCTCAGTGACAGAACTCACTGCAATATATGATATGTAATCCCACTCATGATTGTAAACTGCACTGTAAAACTGCAGTCCGCATCTTAGAGATCAGACATCTCACAATTTGTAAAGCGCTTAGAGCCTATGGAATTAAGTGCTATGTAAACAAATACATTTTCCGCCGCTACTTTCACTCCCACCGCTTGCTCTTTAGCCCGTCAAGTTCCAAATCTTGTATTTCTATGGCAATAGATCCCCCTCCATTACCACGCAGGCTAGTACTTCCGCCTCCGTTACTTCCGTACTCTAAAGGCTACCAATATACAACCATACAGTGCGTCTAAATTGAGGAAGTGAAAAGCTTAAACCCCCTATTTTGGAGGAGGGGTGCTGGTCGGGAACTTTCTGTTTTACCCCTAAAAGATACCAAATGACGTGGCTTAGTTGATTTTGACCCCTAAAAGGTACCAACAAATATGATATTGATAAAACCATTGTTGCTTGTTTTGCTAAAACGGAGCCCTAAGACAGGGATGTCAATCTCAGGACTTCAAACATCTGGAAACTGCCTTGAAATGGAGAAATTTCCTCAGTAAAATTCTCCCGAGAGAAATACAGTAAATGTATGGCATTCGTTATGATTTTCTTCCCTTGAGACGATAAGCGAAAACATCAAGACTGACTCGCGGCAAAACCGGGAGAGTTGGCGTACATGCCTAAGAGGTACCTATCTTGAAAAAATGCAAATTTTCGAATTTTACCACCTAAAAGGTACCAGAGGCCTGATTTTAAACCCTAAAAGGTACGACGAGCACCCCCGCCCAAAAAATAGGGGAGTTCCCCTGGGCTTAAACCTTTTCCGTCACCGGTTGTTTTCTGGAAAACATGCTTCTCGTTTACTTTCTTAAAAGATTAACGTTTCCCATTCCAATATGATTTCAAACAGTCTTTCACTGGAGGCTGAATTCCAAATGACTTATAACGCGCTCTTTTCTTCCCTATGTTTCATAGGTTGATTTTCAGAAGTTCAGCAGAAAACAGCAGGGTGCTTTCAACAGAAAAACACCTGTTTTTTAAACAAAAACATGCATATCCTCTAGACGGGATATTACGTTTTCTGTTAGCCGTCTTTATTGTTTGTTTTTTTCTTTTTGGTGACCGGCGAATCTGGTTGATAATAATGCCAAAAATGTGGAAAATTCCTTAAGAAATTTCAACTTTGCAATACATTGGATCATGGTTTACTTCCTTCTCAAACTGTGATCGTGTTCTGTGCTCTTTATTTCTACAATGCGTTTATCTTGGATATTAGTTCGTTTGACATAAGCTAATATACCTAATGACCGCTTGCTTGCTTCGACGATAAGGTAAACGAATGGGTTGGCATACGCGCCTAGGGAGGACTCCCACATTTTTTTGGTCGGGGGTGATAGTCGGAAATTTTCAGTTTCACCCCTAAAAGATACCAATCATGGCGTGGCTCAAACAATTTCTTACCCTAAAAGATGAGGCCTTATGTGCCAAGTAGGCGCTAAGGAGACAGGTAACAGGTAAAATAGAGAAATTTCCGCGTTTCACTAAAATGCTGCCTTTAATGTTGTCTAATTTATCGTCTTCTCGATCGAGTAATCTCTCTTTCTTACACGGTTTCTAGAAGCACCATCATGAGACAAAACAATTTGCACACATTTCGGCCCTAAAAGATACCAATCTCCCTAAAATGTTATTGAGGATCAAGATCAGCCCTAAAAGAGACCAAACCCCGGGATGTTAACCCCTAAAAGATGTCTCCGCAGAAAGAAAATAGCAAGATGATACTAAACTTTCCTGTAACAGGTGCAAAGGATTTTAATTAAACACGAAATTACCCTCTTGTCTCACAGTGCGCAAAAGATTGATCGTCAAACCGAAAAGTTCCTAGGTCCAGCGAATTATTGCAGTTTTATGGTTTCAAAACTGAATTTAATCATTTGTCAAGAAAAGGCAAGATTTCTGAGGAGTGATGAAATGTTTTGATGCTCAACTGCAATATTGATTGACTGCTTAGCTAATCAGCTGGCAAGAACTGATTTATCTTTACTCTATGCATAACATTTTCACTATTCATAACATACATAAGCGCGATGTTAATATGCTTTACATAGAACAGAACATCAAACGGACCGTTGGAATATAAAATGTCCAAACGTTTGCAAATTGATTTTTCGGCGTGGATATTGAAATACGAAAGAAATTCTTTTTGGGACGTAACCGCTACATGAAATGAATTGCCGTATATACAAGGAGACGGCTAAGGCGTCCAGACGGCCAGACTATCTAAGCGTAAGCGTATACAGCGAATTCTGAAAATAAAAGGTGTCCAGTTTTGAAATAAGCTGCGCAATTTGTCGTCTTGATTTAGTCGTCTCGTCCTTATACTAGACGGCCGGGAAGATAAGGTCGTTTAGAAAATAACACCTATGTTGTATTGTGAATGTGCGCATTCTGATTGGTTAAAAAGCGTGTTTGAAACACGATTGTCACGCAACGCTGTCGCGCGTGTGTATGTTATTTTCTAAAAGCAATAAAAGTACTTTCCGCGTGCTCTCTGGTTTCTTACAAACACTCGGGGAATGTTGGTCGAACTGATAAAACTTGAAAGACACTCGCCTTCGGCTCGTGTCTTTCAAGTTTTGATCAGTTCTCCCAACACCCCCCTCGTGTTTGTAAGAAAGCAGAGAGCACGCGGAAAGTACTTTTATTGCTTAACTATAAGAGCGTCTAAGGCGTGTTCCATATTTCTCGAATTTACACTAGATGGCTAAGCCGTCTGATCGAGGTGGCGAAGGTTGTCCAGATGGCTTAGCCGTCTTCTAGTATAAATATGGCCAATAGCAAATGCTGTGAAACGGGCCCCATAGCACTCAATGAAATCGCTAGAGGTCTAGCTAACAGTCCCTTAACAAATCACATCTTGTTAAATTTGGTCAAGGCAATGTCATTGCTGGTCCCAACAAATCCGTCATTTGGAAACCCGTTTGACACTCCATTTTCCACTTTCTTTTCCTCGCCATAAACGATCTCCTCTCGTGACGGGCGGCGAAGACAGGGCAAGCCATAAAAGTCAGTCCCGGCTTCTGCCTCTTCTACAGTTTGGTGCATGCAGGCGGACAGGGTCTCTGGTATCCAGTAGGTTGCTATGGCAGCGATAAAAGCGGTGCCCGCGAAGATTGATCTCGGAACCATCATTCCTGAACCTGGCAGGTGACCCTAAGATAAGAGGAGAGTATATGACCTTTGACCTCAAAAGTATATGACCTTTGATCTTGAAAGTATATGACCTTTCACCTTAAAAGCATATGACCTTTCACCTTGAGGGTATTTGACCTTTGCCATTTGACCGTGTAAGCATGACCTTTGACCTTTCTCTGTGTTTTAAGGGGAACAGCAACGAGAGTGACTCCGGATCGATTCCGAGGTTTGTGCACATGTTAGTTGTGGAGGTGACACTAATGTGAGAGGACATTATTGGACAATTATCCGGTCTTTTTGGAGAGCAACAAGAATTAGAAGTGTCTTAGCGTTACGACGCCTCTTACCACCGGGCCTCCTTTTGATTCCGAGTCTTAGTTCATAGTCCTCGGCACCTTTTAGTAACAAACCATTTGCATACTATCGCGCCAGAATTTGGGCGCGCCAAACTCTCGTCCGGGTTCCTTTGCGGGAAATCTCCACGGGAATGCTTGCGAGATTGTTTGCTAGGCAGACCATCTCATCCTCATTCCTAGAGTCCTAGAGTCCAGCTTACCCGCCAACTTGAATATCATCGCGTAGACACTGCTGCAACTTACCATCATTGCCATATAAGGAGATATGATTGCTCCAATGCGTGCGCACGCAGAACCAGTCGTCATGGCAGTGTTTCTGGAATCATAAACACATCACCTGGGTTAAAGGAAAAAACCTAACAGTGCATCAACACTAGGGTTGAAACATGTTCAGACATGTTCAGTGGGATTCCATCACTAGGACGATCTTTCACATTAGGACTGTCCGACAACACTGTAGAATTAAGGGATCAGGGATGGTGAATGAGATGATGGGGTATCGGGTACTACCATCCCCCATAGGTATCCAGTTGTCATTTTCTCGAAGTGCAAATAAGGGATACCCGATTTTACTGCAGAAATGTGTTGTTCTTTTCGGGGGAGGTGAATAGGTTTGCGGATCGGCGGATTTGGGCCTAAATAGCACACGGATTACGGATTTTAAGAAAAACCCGAGCGGATTTTCGGATTCTCAAAACGTACCGGATCGCGGATCTATTGAAAATTCTACTTCGCATTTCGGATTCTGATAATCGCGGCTACGGATTGTTGGCTGTAGAGTCTGTAAACAAATAGCCCTGGATGATCGAATTTGTTGGCCGTTAATATGCTTTCGTATTTCACATACTTAATTTCGCATACGTAATAAAAATTTGGGCGCGCGACATCTAACTTACTCTTTGAGAATTCGCGCAACGAGGCACTAACCCCGCGCCATTTAAGCCTGGTTTCCATATAGTCGTTTCAGTCGTCCCAGTCGTATCAGTCGACCGTGAAACAAAAGAATAATTCCAATTTCTATTGTTTTACGGTCGAGTGATACGACTGGGACGACTGATACGACTATATGGAAACCAGGCTTTATAGAACAAGTGTAAGCCATTTATAGAACAAGTGTAAGCGTGAGTTCGACGTTACAAGTATAGAAAGTTGTAATTTGGGCCGCGCTTCGCGCACATGAGAATAACAATAAGTTCGTCATAAATAAAGTTTCGGCGCGCATGAATGACATAACCTACAGGCCCAGGAGCCCATCAATAGGAGCTTTCATACATAGTTGAGGTAGCGTATTTCAACGTTTATCTACCCTTTCTCTGAGGCTTGATTAATGCGTTTATCAAAATGTGGGCGCGCTTCGCGCACAACGAAAGAAAAATGTAACCCCCTCTTTCTGTAAAATATCTTCTAATAGGTCAAATAGGGGACGGGGGGATCACGAAAACACCGCTAAATAATGACACGTCCCTCAGTGAGAGATGTTCGTTTATGAGCAATACAGAGAAACGTATTTTTTTCTAATTATCAACTGTTTCCATAAATCAAACGTTGCGGACTCGGATTGAGGCGAAAATTTGTGCGGATCGGCGGATTTTCATGAAAAATTGAACGGATCGGCGGATTTGAGGACCCCTATTCACCCCCCCCCCCCTTTTCGTGTAGAGCACAACAGTAGGTTTTCGCCATGATTCATTAATTATTTCACGAGATATCGGCAGTCAAAAATCCGATTTTCAGGAAAATTGAAAGAGGTGGTGGGTCTCTTTCCTCTTTCCTAATGCAATATTTATCATATTTAGCCACAAATCCAATTCTTCATGTAATTCTGGTAATGCTTCTAAGATCCTTCGCCAAGAAGATGTTTTTGTATATTTTGAATAAACAACACAGGGCGTGGAGTGAATGAATGAATGATCTGTTTATTTCAACCTCTTGCAGCTTATACAGCTGAATTACAGGTCAGGTCAAATAAATTATGAATATCGCACAGTAACAAACTGACCAAATCGGTCTGCATTAAATTTGGGCTTGTGTTTAGGGGGGTGCCTAAGATTGTACCTAGTGTCAGATACGGGGCTCGCGTTTAAAAGCTGCGCTACAGGGCTATCGAGTGGAGCATACACTTTACCTGAGCACTGTAGGGAATAGTTCGGATGTGATGAGGTACACAGATCCCCACGTGGCGATGTTTATTCCATAGCCAACAATTGCCAGCCATGTCTTCGTCATTGGCTCATCTGAAACCAAAATAAGCAGCTTGAAACAGGAAAATGTTTCTGCTGGCACGCTCTGTGCATTACCGGCAAAATATAGTTAAGGAGACTCAAGACCAATTGGGAACTCCTATATACGAAGTGCATGAAAATGTCGACAACAACAATTGCTTAGCTCGATACACTCGATAAAACGTCATCTTCACTTGAAGATACGATAACGCAATGAGTAACATTTCTTGTGAACTGTTTAACGGTTGGTTCGAGCACGCCGAAGAACTCAGAATAAGTACCACCATATTGAGCTGTATTTTAATTCTATTTAGCTTTCCGTCAGTAATTCTTAACACCTTGATTCTGTTAACAATACGAAGGGTGGACCATCTACAAACGCCTTCGAATATTTTCTTTTGTAATATTGCTTTATCGGACCTTGCTGTGGGAATCCTGGTTCAGCCTTTGACAATAGCATGGAAATTATCCGAGGTGTATCAACCGGAAAGCGGAAGTACTTGCAGTCTAGCTACAGCGGCCATTATTCTGACGTGCACGTTTGTTGGGGTTTCAGTTACAAGCGTGACAGGAGCAAGCATCGACAGATACCTTGCGTTACATCTCCATCTCAAATACAACTTCACGGTCACGACAAAGCGTGTCGTGCTCACGTGCGTGACAATATGGACAGTCGCTTTAATGGTTTCCCCACTTGCCCTAATCTCTCTTTCTTCTTTCCATTTGACCGCGGCAGGTTTGACGACAGTCTGTATAAGCATAATGATATTTTGTCATTTTAAAATTTTCACTGTGTTGAGACGTCATCATGCTCAAATAATGACTCTGTCAGTCACGCAACACGACACCCTTCCAAGGTTGTCACGGTACAAGAAGTCAGTTGTAGGGCTGTTATTTGTTATATTTGCACGCATCATTTGTTTTATGCCGTTTGGGTGCAGCGCAATCTTTTATGAAGTCAATGGGTATCTTCAGCGGTTATCTTAGCATGGAATACCTGTGGTTGCTTGATTTATCTCGGATCTAGCATTAATCCTCTTGTCTATTGTTGGAAACTCAAAGAGATAAGACAAGCCATGAAAGAGACAATTGGTGGACTATACTGCAAAATGTAATAGAGCGGATTTCACATGAGCGCCAAGACTTGTTTTGTAATTGTGATTGCTTTGCGTTCTCATTGGCTACTCGTTTTTCTCAGCCAATCAAATTCTGTAGTAAATACAATTGTGTAATTACTTAGTAATTGGTTCGGCTTGCAATTGGCTGAGAAAAAAGCCATTTAGGAGCATGTCGTGATTTCTCTCGATTCTGATTGGCTAGTGATTGCTCAATTGCAATTGTTTTCACGACAGTCATGTGAAAACTGCTCTAATAACAGAATAAGTTGCTACTGGGTTCTTTGTTTTAACAAAAGTAGATCTCAGTGGCGGTTCCAGAAGTTGGGGAGGGGAGAGCCACATCGCCGAAGGAGGGATCGGGACACCATTATACAGCTATTTAGCGGGGTGGCGAGCCCCGCAGGTCTGAGTATTTTTGTTTTCCGGACACCGCCAAATACATGCTTTGCATTCCAGCATGCTATACTATGATTGGTCTTTGCATAGCAACAACGTAATGACGCTGTATAAAGTGCGTGCGTTCCAACACGTCATTCGCTACTCGTGGTTTCGATTCAACTGCTAAAGTCAAGTTTTATAGCTACGCTAGGGATCTAAATTTCTATATTCCTGTCTAGCCGACTTAAAACCTAGAAATATGGCTACATTCAATAGATATGGGCTCCTGATAGAACTCCTGATAGAACAACTGATTCAGCTGTGACTTGATCAATGCCGTTTATTTACGAGTGCTCGAAGAGATTGTGCAGGAAACGAAGGACCATGCACCATCATGAAGTTATTTCCATTAGACTCCATTTTGGCACCAAGGATTGGTGCATCAAAAATATATAATCACTTCATTAGCTAGCGTAATGCATATATATGCATTTGGCGCGGCTCATGATAAGCATTGTGTTTGATTCAAAGGCGCGCAAGGAGGTGTTCTGAACGCTCGGTCGGGAAAGAACGCCTAGTGCGGCGCTCCAAAAGTATAAGCCGCTCTTAAAGAGTCCGTGTCAGCCACTCCTTTGTTGTTGTTTTCGTTTGTTATTAGAAGACAAATTACGTGTAGAATTCTCTTAATTGCAAAATTTAATACGCAACGTTTCGGCGTAGCCATTACGCTCTTAATAAATATCAATTGAAAGTAAAATTCTGCGATTTTACAATCTACATGCCTTGGTATACACTTATTCATGACTGTTGTTGGGATAGAAATGCTATATACTCGTTGATTGACTGTTGCCTATTGTTGCCGTGTTTTACTCTTTACTGCATTGCTTTGGCAAACAGCTTAACCGAGGAATTTGGGAATTACAATGAACATTTGTAAACCGACTGTAGAGCTGTTAGCACTAAAATTGCATTTCACTGCAGGTCTTCAGCTTTTTCGAACACAAGACAATCGGATATAATCTGATGCATTTTGGCACGCGACTGCATATCCGAAACTAACACTGATTAAAACCCAACTTAATCGTGAAAATAGCGCTTCTCTTGTAAAGCACAACACAGATAGCTAAAATAAACGTACATCTCATCGCTGTGAACATTTACTTGGTCTCAGACGTACCTCAAAAGGCATAAAATTCAGTAAAACCCGGCATTACAAAAGCGGAGATGTTTCGCCGGGCGATATCAGAAGATCTCATGGGTGAGTGCTATTTCCTGTCTACATCCCCCATCGCAAAATGTGTCGTCGTGATTGTGAGGCTCAACAGCCGTCCAGCCGGTTGAAGCGACCTCGAAATAAAATCGTGTTATGCAAATCTCGTCCTTCGAAGGGAATCATTCTTCGTAGCGAATATGTTGCTGCTCCTAACGTCGCAGCAAAAAAGGTTCAGATTTGATTTACCAAATTCAATCAAGAACATTACGAGTCGAGGGTGCTGTGTGGCAGTGCTTGTAATAATGTAGGAGATGAAGCACGTAAATATGTTTTGGGCACGACTCAGGCTCATTTTAACCCGAGCGCAGAGAGTACAAAAACGAGAATTTATAGCGACCATCACTGCACAGCAGCGACCTCTAATATATCAGAGCCCGCTAAAATGTCCATTAGAGGCCTCGATGCTCGCCAAAGTTATTATTCTGTATAATTGAGGTTTTATACTTCATTACTTTACGTGATCATTTCTCGGAAAATGTATTGTTGATTAATAGTGGATTTGTAAAGTTTGACAAATTTGCCTTGTTGATTATGTGTGATTCACTGATGATCTGTATTTAACAGAGAGTAGCCTCAGCAGCTCTCCGTGTCACGCAAGTTCACTGTATTCGCGCCTGGCAAATCACTAGGACTTATCTTCACTAAAGACGTAAATCGCGATTTCCACTCATCGAGCATTGTTTTGATGCTAAAGCATTATAGAATAGAATAGAAACTTTATTAAAATGTCAATAAAACCACCTAGCTGGGGAGAAATCTCCCTTACTAATACGGGGACATTATAAACAGAAAAATATTAAATAAATAAATAGATAAATACTAATAATTGATAAAAGCTATATAAGATAGATACTAAGAATTGGTAAAAACTATATACAATAATATTACTAAATCATGTTTACGATAAAATATGGCTATGTACAATAAAAATTACTTTAAGAAGAGCACAGGCCGCAACTCCTACATCCATCATCAATAAGTTTGCTTAAGTCAAGTTCTCTAATATATTTTTTAAAACAGTTTAGTGATGCTACGTCTCTATATTTCTTGGGGAGTTTGCTCCATAACTTTGGGCCTAAAAATCTAAGAGAATGTTTACCGTAAGTTACAGAATTAAATCTTGGTAATGTGAAGTCGGATTGCCTTAGGTTGTAACCATTAGAATGTCTGCTAAAAATGTCGCATATATAAGTGGGGCAAAGCTTGTGCTTAACCTTATACATAAGAGTGCAGAGGTCTTGCAAGCGCCTATTTAGTAGTGTAGGTAAGACGGCCTTGCCCAACAGTTTCTCGTAGCTTGAGTTGTTGTCCTTAAAAACAGCTCTAAGGCCTCTTTCTTGTAATCTTTCAAGTTTACGCGTATCACTGGCCTTACAGAAATGCCATACTAAGTGACAGTATGTTAAATACGGCAAAATTGCACTTTTAAAAAGTACTAATTTACACTCCATAGGAATTAGATTTCTTAATCTCATTAGAACGCCTATTCGTTGGCTAGTTTTCCTACAAACAGAGTCTATGTGTTTAGAGAAATTGAGATCAGAGTCTAAAGTCACGCCTAGTAATTCAAGATTTTCTGCTGTTCTAATTTCCTCCCCGTTAACATAGATATTGCTGCTATTCAGATCAAAGCCAGAGTTCATGACTTGATATTTCTTTATATTCCCAGCTAAGAGGTTGGACTCGTACCAGCGCGTAGCCAGATTTGCACTCTCTTTAAGTTGCAAAGTAACATCTACCTGATTATCACCAATGTGATAAATCTGGTGGTCGTCCGCGTACATTGACAAATTCGCATTTAAACCATAAGGTAAATCGTTTTGAAACACATTCCATAACAGCGGGCCAAGAGCGGAGCCCTGAGGACAGCCTCGGTTTACTAGTCGACTCGAACTCACGTGACGGCCAATCTTCACCTGATATTTCCGGTCGGTGAGATAACTGTTTAGCAGTTGGATAGTGTTCTTCTCGAAACCGTATGCTTTGAACTTGCTCAGTAATAACGGTGAATGCAAGGAGTCAAAAGCCTTTGACATGTCTGTAGATAATATACTAACGACCTTACGTTGATCCCTTGCAAGTCTCCAGTCTTCCACTAGATTAATTAATGTTGTTTCACAACTGTGCGCTTTACGATAAGCGGAAGATTTAAGGTATATGCGGTCGCTGAAACAGCCGTTTATTTGTACCCCCACTAATTTTTCCAGAACTTTACTTGTGCATGGTAGCAGTGTAATTGGCCGGTAGTTTTCCTTTGCCAATCTGTCGTCCTTTTTGAATACTGGGGCCCAGTCCCCACATTTCCAGTCTGTGGGCCACACGCTTTTGCTTATACAAGAGTTAAATAGAGTGGTCAGCGGATTTGCCAGTTCCTCAGCACCAATTTTTAAAGCTTTGGGAGGGATGCAATCAGTACCAGTAGCTTTATTCGCATCTAGCGATTCCAGCACTTTTAGAACTTCTCCCTGCTTGACAGGTTGGATGCCCAGGCTCTCAGTGTAGTTACTGTATTCTTGTTGTATCCTTTGAACACAGGGATGGTCCACGAAGTCCTGAATAGAACTTTTTTGAGCTGCCTGGCCTCCAATACCGTCTGCTACAGTAGCAAAGTATTCTACCAGTTCCTCGGCCACTTGCTGCTGATCAGTGATTACACTGCCATTTACGTTCAAATGGATGTCATTCTTTTCGACACAGCCCTTAGATCCTAAAAATGGTTTGAATGTGCTGAAAAATGACTTGGGATTGTTTTTAAGGTCGTCAGTCTTTTTGCTCCAATATGATTTGATAGCCTTTCTTCTTTGCTTTGTAGCCTCGTTCCTAGCTATACGTCTCATTTCCCAGTTCTCTGGAGTTTTGTTTTTCATGTATTTGTTATTTGCTTTGCGTTTAGCCTTAATTGCGTTTTTCCAGTCCGAAGTCATATAAGGAACGTCCTTGTCACGCACGCGCATTTTTTTCACGGGCGCCACTTCATCCAAGATGTCATTTAATAAAGTGTTCCATACATAAACCTGATCATCGACATTATCAAACAATTGCCCCACATCCCAAGGGGCAGAGGACAAAAGTTGTTTATAATGATCACGATCAAAGTTCTTATAGCTCCGAAAAGTAATAACCTTGGCTTTGTTGAGATTTATTTTATGCTTTAAGACACCATAGACAAGATGATGGTCACTTAAACAGGGATGATAGTTACCAGAACGCTGGAAGACTTCCGGTCTATTAGTGAGCACAACATCTATCAAACTCTCAGTTATAATAGAGCCACGCTTTTCTATTCTAGTCGGCTTGGTAATTAAACATTCGAAGCCTTGCTCTATTTCCAAATCAAGGAGTAATTTCCCTTCAGGCTTATCAGGGCGCATTCTATCCAAATTTAAGTCTCCGGTGATTACCACAAAGTTACTTTTAAGACTCGCCCAGTTACAAACATGGCTCAACTCGTCTTCAAGAAGTGTCTGATATTCACCACAGAGGGGTCTCGGGGGACGATAGATGCCGATGATTATCATATTGTCCGCTTCTGTTTTTATTTCGAAGGCAATGATTTCCAAAGTCTTGTAGTTCCTATCAGGCTTGAGTCGTGACTTAACCACACAGGTAGATATTAGTGCCAAGATTCCGCCACCGCCTTTTTTCCTGTCATTGCGATAAAGCGAAAAACCCGGGATGCTGAACTGAGCATTAGGATAGCTCGCGTCGATCTTAGTTTCACTAATGAAAATTATTTGAGTGTTCAATTTCCTGATAATTTCCGTAAGCTCTTCAAATTTATTTTGGATACTGTTAATGTTCAGGTGTGCGATTAAGAGATCCTTGTTATGTGATTTCCTGAATAGTTCCAGTTGATCATTATCAACATCCCCCTGAGTATGTTCCGCATTTGTTTGTGCTAGCGTTGAGTCGTCTTGATCACTCTCTGTTTGATTTAGCAAGTCTTGTTCCTCAGTTTCTTCAAAGAAGGAGTCTGTGAGTGGCGGTAGCGCACAAGTGGGGCAAGTCCATTCAATATCTGGTCGACTTAAGTAGTATTGGAATATAGGCCGGGTCATATGAAGGCACTTGGCATGAAACCACTTATCACACTTGCAACACAATATGGCGTCCTGGTTGTTTTTTACTGCCTTCTCGCATTCACCACAAGGGTATTTAGCCAACGTTTTCTTTCCCTTAGGTCCGGGGTTGGACGAAATATCTCCACAGGCAAGCAGGTTTCTCTCTAAGTTGAAGCTGCTTATGCCGTTGGTTGTATATTGGACTCTGCATGACACGTACCGTTTGGCGCGAGATTTAAGTCTTCGATGAGCCATCGAGTTTAACACAAACTCTGTTGCCGGGTTCGATTGAAACACACTTCCAAGTTGAAAGGACCGCGGTATGTTAGTGTTATCGATATTCTCTCTAATGGTGACAGCCGTTAAAAGCAGAAAAGCTAAAAATTTTAGAGAGCTAGTCTCGGTCCATCCGACCGCCATGATGCGTGACGTGTCTGTCACCACACGTTGTTTACTTTTAGTGAACGATTTCCAGCTCTAAAAATTACTCTTGGTTGGGTTTTGAAATTCTACCCTAAACCACAGCGGGCCTAATTTCGCAATGAGTCTAAGTGTTCTTCGAACTTGCTCGGGAAAAGCTTTGATTCTCAACGATAACTGAGCTGTCTCTCCTAGTCGACGGTGAGGGGTACGGCCAGAGTTTCGCGGGTTGAGAAAACTTCGCGCCATAGATAGACTGCTTGCAGTCCCTTCTTTAGCGAACGTAACGACCGTAAATTTATTTTCCCAGCTTCTTTGTACGTTTGTATCTGTCATTTTTTGGTATACGAAAGAATAAAGTTTATTGCCTGCACGTCACGCACGTCACGTCACGCACGGCGATAGACGTTACTCGTGAATATTTCATGCATGCCACAGAACAAAGCTCGAGGTGATAAAATTTACAAAGGCGCTGCCGGAGAGACGACACCGTAATTCAAAGCTCACGAAAAAAGTTCTCTCCCAAGGAATAAGGTAAAAAAGCTTTAGTTTAGATACTTGATATTTTAGAACCTTATCGCTAGTACAAACTAATAGATTCGAGACGGGCCGGCCACCTTTACTTTCAACGCCTGAGCAAAGCACATGCTGTGGAACTAGTTGTTGTCTAGCTGTTGTACTTGAACCTGACAAATCTAGAGCTACTAAGTATTCTACTTCACTGCTTTCTCTGTTTACAAGACTCAAGTAGGCCGACTATCTTTACAGGCAAGCAGATTCGTAGATCGACTACTATTTTACACACAAACACATCAAATGCAATGGATTTGAAATTACATGCACAACAATTAGGAGAGATCGAAACGCCTGCGTATTAACCGCGGTAACACCATAGGCTCTCCACTCCGGGATCATTGAGCGAACTCAAATTAGAAATAGTATGGTCAATTTTTATTTCTCGTAGGAACTTTCACGTTAGCGCTCATCGCACTCAGTCACACCGCGACTGCAAACGTTCAAGGAGGCGTACGGTATGCTAAAACCGATTAGTGCGTTTCACGATTTCATGCTAGTAATGTCCAACATCTTTCTTTTCTTCTGCTTCTTCAGAAGTAGAAACCATGAAAAGACAAAAATCGTTTTGCAGCATATTTTATGTTTTATATATATACTATATTTTGACGTAGTGATACGTCTGATTATTATGGCATTGTCTCGCCATCGCCATTTGTTTCGCAACACGTTAAACAATATAGTTGACGTCCTTTGGTTATAAATCCGCAGACGTCCGAATGGTTCTATTAAATCCGCAGGGGATGTAAAAACGAGTCCAGAGAATGGCCAAAAACTTCAACTTTATTACATTGTAAGAAGCATTCTCTTGCTAAATGACAGGCACTTAAGCGTTATTTTTCACTGGTTCAGAGCGTAGAGCTAAAATTTAGCCCCGCTAAACTCTCAACTTTAGCCCGCAAAACATGCCGCAATGCCAAAGTTACTTTTCGTACTATAAAAGCTTCCCTCGGCCATATGCCATGTGGTACTAGTCGTCAAGCTTGGAGCAAAACTATATTGCTAACTTTGTTTTCCTTTTAAGGCTGGTTTCCATATAGTCGTATCTGTCTCATCAGTCGACCGTGAAACAATGGAAATCGGAATTATTCTTTTGTTCCACGGTTGACTGATGAGACAGATAAGACTATATGGAAACCAGCCTTTATAGTTGAGTAACATTTATATTCAATGTCTTGACACTCCTGCCATTTCACCTCGGACTTTCGCCCAAAGTAAAAATCACGTATAGTTCGAAATCTTCAACAAGTCCCGTAAATACGAAATAGTGAATTTTCCAAACTCTCCTCGTTTCTGTGATACAGTCCTTGGCAAAGTACTAATATGTTCGTTTCCTATTTAATTAGGTATTTGCATTATTTTCGTGTATTGCATTGAATTACAACCCCGCAGACCCAGAATCATCCTTGATCTTTATATTTGATGTTACAAGCAGAAAGAGCAGAAAAGCACGTTTTCAATCATTCGCTCGTTTCAAAACGTGAAAATGTAAGAAATACGCGAGAGAAAATGATCCATCTTGTCCAAGTTATTTGTTCGTTGCCAGTATTGCACAACTTGCCAAAGGCTATTTCATTTGACCCCCGGGGGGGACTCCCATATTTTTGGGGCGGGGGTGCTCGTCGTACCTTTTAGGGTTTGAAATTAGGCCTCTGGTACCTTTTAGGGGTAAAATTTGAAAACTTACAATTTTTTTTTCTAGATAGGTACCTGTTAGGGGTCCGCCTAGCAAATCAAGCAAATCACGCTTGTTTGAAGCCTGAATTTGAGACGTATTTTCGCTCGGAAAAAATACAAGAGAAAATTACGAGGGAAAATACGTCTTGTTGGTACCTTTTGGGGGTCAAAATAAACTAAGCGACGCCATTTTAGGTACCTTTTCGGGGTAAAATCGAAAGTTCCCGACGAGCACCCCCGCCCCAAAAATATGAGAGCCCCCCCGGGATTTGACCTTGAAAAGGCTTGCTGACGTTCTCAAACAACAACGCACGTATTGTCTCATTTCCATTGAGGGGCGACGAGATTTTTTTTTGATTCGACGATCCCGAGCAAAGAAAAGACCAAGTTTGCAAAAAAAAACCCTGAACAATTGAGAGCTTACTATACTGCAAGTAGGGCATACGTCGAATTAATGTCACGTCGATTACATTATTTTCAAAAGGTACCGACTCATTACACTTGCAAATAACAAATTATCTATTGTTTTAAATGTATTTGACGCGACTTTAATTCGACGTTTTCCTAAGGCCTTACTGTCTTTATGTTACCAAAATGTTAGGTTTTTCTTTGGTTTGCCTCATTTATGCTCCGTGGATTCTTTACTGTCAAGTTTAAACGTTGATTTCGATTTCTCGCAAAGAAAATAGCTCTGAATTCTCATTACAAACAATAATAGCACAACCTTCGTTTGAGTGGAATATGAAAAAAAGGCCGGAACTGTGGCCACACACTGTACTGCGGTTATGAACTTTGATGAAGCAACTGTAGTCAAACCTTGTTTTAGGAGCTTCATTCGATCGCACAAAAAGTACCTAGCCCGTGTAACGCTACCTAGCCCGTGTAACGCTACCTAGCCCGTGTAACGCTACCTAGCCCGTGTAACGCTACCTAGCCCGTGTAACGCTACCTAGCCCGTGTAACGCTACCTAGCCCGTGTAACGCTACCTAGCCCGTGTAACGCTACCTAGCCCGTGTAACGCTACCTAGCCCGTGTAACGCTACCTAGCCCATGTAACGCTACCTAGCCCGTGTAACCCAGGGCCGTAGCAAGCCTCGAAAAACTGGGGGGGGGGGGGGGGGGCACGACATATAAACAAACTCAAGGCAGTTTTTAAGGAAAGTTTAAACTCAGCGCGTCGAAATTTTAGAGCCCAGCATGTGAAATTACCACATGTTTAGGAGAACTTTGATATGCAGGGTGCCAAACGATTTTGGAAAGACTGACGCTGCTTCATCTCCTTTACAGAGTTTATGCAGACACAGGGCCCGACATAAACTATTTTCGTTAGGCGCCATTGGCGATTAATTGAAAAAAATTAGTTGCCAAAATGCAAAGATTTAGTCGCCAGATAAACGTGGATCTCGGCTGAACTCAGAAAGACGGGATACCATTTGGCGACTAGCTCTAAACGTTTGGTCGCCAAGCCCCCATATTTAGTCGCCATTGGCGACCAGATGGTCGCAGTGTCGGGCCCTGAGACAGCTAAAGGTCTCGGTAGAAATCTTTAGCCCGCTCCATGAAAACGGGGCCTAACACAACTCTTAATGACTGGAAAACCCATGCAATAAATCATAGAACCGCCCCATGTAAAGCCCATAAATAATAAACCTGTTATTTTCATTTCAGACAAAACATGATTTCCATGACAGGACTTCGTTCCACGTCAAGAATCTTCTCTAAGATGAGAGGCCAACACAAAAAGTAAGTTGTGATTTGCTGATAAAAATTCCTACTGGATTTCGTATTTCGAGCGTATTTTTACAGAGTTTTGGGAAAATTCTGAGAAATATATTGTCAAATTATTTTATATCCCTCCGCCGATCGATTTCCATTTCCCGTAAACGTTTTAAATTTTCACAACGTTTTCTTTATTTTTAAATTTTCACAATGTTTTCTTTATAAGCTAATTGCTTTATGGCCGGCAATTTTTGGACAAACAAAGAATATAATAATAATAATATTTTCACTTAAAAAAAATCTTCCTGCTCAACAGTCCGTTTCATTCACCTGTGAATATCTAATTTTTGTTCCACAAAAATTGACACCAGTCACAAAAAGATGGCTTCAGTTTGTTTTGAAAGAGGAAGGAAAGACAAACCCAGGCTGAAACTAACATAACGTGGTTACACTAGCCAAGTTTGCCACGGCTTATAGCACATATTCTCGTGAATTTTATTGTTCCAAATATTAATTACTTTTTAGAACAAAGCAATTCACGTGAAAATCTGCTCTAAGCCTTGGCTAACTTGGCTAGTGTGACCACGGGGTCTTTATTTTACCCAAATATTCCCTGCTAGCAGAGGCTTCTTTTCTCTGCATTTCGCTGGGAGGGAAACCCAAATAGTACAAGAAATGCCTTGTACCTGGGAATGTCACGCCTCGTGGGGAGGGAAGCTTTGCGTGACCGACACAAAGATCGGGCCGCGAGAGAGGGAATATGAGGATACGCATTGTGATAGCAAATTGATAAACTTGGAGAAATAGTGCGGGAGCCGTAATTCACCTGGATGTTGACCAACTATAGGAAACCAGCTAGGAAAAATTACAACATTGCGTTTTCAAAGAGGGAAGAAAGAGACCACTACCTTCTACAAATCGGCGTTTCATTCGGGCGCGCTATCTTTCTGGCGCTTTGTAATTTCCCCTTCGCAAATGCGTGCCCCACCAGGCATGGATAAGCTAGAAATGCCCTACACCGAGTATGAATATTGGGATTCGGGATCTGTTTCCGAGGGGATAAACTGGGAGCTGGGGAAATAGGAGTCCGTCCACAATGAAATTTTTGCTATGTCTGAGAAATACAGGGACATCAATTCTCCCGATCAACTCTCCAGGAGCTTTCTCAAGATTTTCACTGCTGTTTCCCAACAACATTTTCCTGAATTGCCTCTAATATTTACTGTACTTTATCCCGGTTTTGTTTGTTGGAATTTTCTCATTCTCGAGAGAATTGTAGTTCAATTTTCTCATATAACGTTTGTATTTCAACTGAAATCCCACAGGTTTGCCCAATTTCTGGGTTGACATCTCAGTGGAAATAATGGAAAAAGGGAGGGTGATTTAGCCTAAATTTCAGCTGAGATGCAAATTGAGAAAATCTCAACGAAATTCAGGGAACGAGACTTGTGCTCACAGCTTTCAAGTTTTCAATCTAAAAGGTTATTTGAAGCACTACTTCCTTTCTTACATTTTTGGATACGTCAGCATTTTCCCGCCAAAAACGCATGCGCGCGTTGGAAAGCATCGGCCAGAGAGTACCCGACATGGCATTTGGTTATACCTAAGCAAAAGCAGACCACTGGCCACCGGGAAGGAGTTTCCCTTCACTCCAGACTCATATAAGCGGAGTCTACTGTCTTCAGAACTTTTCTGCTGGCATACAATTATCCATTTCGCATTCTCTAGCAATGGAGGATTCCATTTTATACTACGTAATTTACCTCATTAAATCTTCAGTTTCGACCGCTTGCGAAAGTCTAGTGAGTGTTTCCGTGCGGCCTCCCTGACTCTTGCTGCCACGACCCTGCGGAGGAACTTGCACAGAAATGCTCTCTCTTCTCCTTCTTCTTTTGAGTGGCGGCGACCCAGGGGATACCTGTGGATGACCGTTCTTACCGGAGGATCACTGTGCGGAGCGGGTTTCCTGACATATATCAACAACAGTGTAAATATGATGTTAGAAATTTAGGGCCAAGATTCCCCTGACAAAATTACGAATGAAATCGTGTGGCAAAGTTACATAATGAGCCTCTGCTTCTACCTCAACAATAAGATAAAAAAGAAGAAAAAATCTAGCAGCCAAGTTCTATTACGCCCGTGAAACTCCCTAAGCCAATTAAGTTCTGGCCCTGTTTCGCCTGGTGCAGTGGACTGGCTTCTATTGCGACGTTTGTCTCGTTTTTTGTCGCGAGTGAAGCCAGTCGACTGCACCAGGCGAAACTGGGCAAAGGGACGCCCGTGAAACTTCTAAGCCAATCAGGTTCTTTCCCTGTTTCGCCTGGTGCAGTCGACTGGCTTCTGTCGCGACGGTTGTCTCGTTTTTGTCGCGCGTGAAGCCAGTCGACTGCACCAGGCGAAACAGGTTAAGAACCTGATTGGCTAAGAGAGTCTGACTGGCGGAACCAAATAAATGATTTCATTATGTAGCAAGGAACAACGAATTTGCGTATTGCCTTTTTAAACAATATTTCTGCTGTGTGCTTGGAAATGCACATCTGTGATTTTAATCACGAGGCAACCGCCTAGATTGTTTCTTCATCAAAGATCAGAAGAGCCGTAATTTGCCATTTTTCAAGACATTTTACGCAGAGGAAAATGAAATGCATGGATTCAGTACGGAAGACAATAAGGGTAAACGTAGATCTTCAGAAGTCAAGGGTAGTAAAAAAAACAAACACGGCTGTGATAAAACCTAACACGGCTTTCCGTTTGAAAGTAATAATAATGAATAAATGCCAATAAATTCACGCACAAGGAAATGTCTACGTCAAAGTCGTCAAAAGAAATTTCGTCTGGTCGAAGTCAGGGGAATCAAAAACAAATATAAAACAAAAAAAAAAATAAAACACTCTAAATGTAAGCATCGTAACTATAAAATAAGAATCAATAAAACAAAGATAGAAAGCAATCGGGCGAGGAATGTCCAGGGATGGATCCCATGGTTCGTTTTCTCGACTCTGGTTGTCATAAGCCGGCGAGGATCAATGCTACAAATTGGGCAGTACTGACACTTTGTATCCCTTTTTAGGATATCGACGAAAAGCGACGCAACGAACTGGGTGGGGCACCGCTAGATCTCAACGACGAATCAACGTCCAGTGCAGACGACACCTCGACCGAGCTTCGAGATGAGAAATTCCCAGGGAACAGAAGGATCACCCTTGATGAGCTCGCACAGCATTTTAGCGAAGATATCGGCATCTGGGTGGCGTACGAAGACAGCGTCTACGACATCACGGACTTCGTGGAGCAACATCCCGGGGGAAGGAATGCCATTATGCTCGCTGCGGGCGGGAAACTGGATCCGTACTGGAAGATTCTGGAGTTCCATAGAAACCACTCGGTGCTGAAGATACTGGAGGAATATCGCATAGGAACGTTGGTGGATGATCTTGACGATGAGGAACACGAGATTGACGATCCGTTTGAAAGTGATCCTGAAAGGATCCCTCTTTAACCGTGTTCTGTAGAAAACCATTCTTAGCAGAGCCTCCCTTAGATGTTATTACACGTAGTTATATTACCCTAATGAATTATTTTACGTGCGCAACCACATGGCCGTACCTCTTATCCACCCCGAGGAATACCAACTCGATGTTAGCGTAGAAGGAACAGACAAAATGATTAATTTGTCACTGGACGATCTCAAGACAAAGTTTAAGAAGCATAATGTGGTGGTTACCTTACAATGTGCGGGGAATCGATGCAGCGATATGCAGAAGGCGGATTCGGAGAATTATGTAGATGTCGGGGGGAGCGGGGAATATTTCCACAGCGGAGTGGGGAGGGCATTGCTGAGGGACGTGTTGAAGCAAGCCGGTATAGATGAAGACTACCTAGAGGGGCGAGGCTACAAGCACGTGCAGTTAGAAGGCTTAGATGCAGATTTGGCGGGAACTCACTACGATGTTTCTATACCGATACACCACGTCATGTCACGCAAGGGGGATGTGTTACTCGCGTATGAAATGAACGGAAAGGAGCTTCCGCGTGACCATGGGTACCCTGTGCGGTGCATAATCCCTGGTACCGCGGGTGCAAGGAATGTGAAATGGATCGGCAATATAACACTAAGCAAGGAAGAGAGCTCCAGCGTGTGGCAGCAAAGAAGCTACAAAGGGTACCCACCAGGTGCTCATCAAAAGAACGTCGACGTGAAGGCAGCTCAAGCTATTTATGAACTGCCTGTCACGTCTGTTATCTGCTCCCCCCTGAATGGTGCGACGATTGACTCTTGCGACGGGGGAGTAACTCTAAGCGGCTACGCCTGGAGTGGAGGTGGGCGTGGCATTAACCGCGTGGATGTATCTATCGATGGAGGGAAAACTTGGGAGGTAGCGGAGTTGAACTGTATGGAGCAGGAACCGGGGCGTGCGTGGGCTTGGAGCATTTGGAAAGCCACCATCCCCATTCCACGAGGCACGGACAAGCTAGATTTAGTCTGCAAGGCTGTTGATAGCTCTTTTAACGTGCAGCCAGAATCGGTAGGCCCTATTTATAACTATCGAGGTTACCTTTCCAATGCCTGGCATGTCGTGAATGTGGATGTGTCCAACAAGAACGCTTAACGAAACTCATATTTATATTTTCTTTTGTATGTATATGGTGAACTTTCTAGGAATTATATATATCAATATATTTTCAAGAGGGATTTTCTTTCTACTGAAGGAAAGTTTAAGATGTCTTGAGTGGAGTCCGTAAATATTTAAAACGGAATGTATTACTAGATAATACCAAAGTCCATCACCAAGAGTTAAGAATTTCCAATATCAGGACTCTGCCCATCAGCTTATTTTTCCTATAAAATTGCAGCCAACCAACCCCATACGAATGAAATGCAACGAGAGCTGGTAGTTCTTAGACACTTTTCTGACCCTGATGAGAGCAGCACTAACAAGATTCTTACTCTTACCTAGTGATAGACTCTTGATGATAAAATACTCGAGGGTCCTAACACTATTTTTTGCCATTCAACTAAAATCGTCCACGTCTCGACAACTAAATTCATCGTCCCCGTGGTGGTGACCTTTCCGGAGGCGGACAAAATACGCCGGATCCTCGAGCTTCACAGGGAATTGTTTGCAGAAACCCATCCATGGGAAAAGCTGAATTTCCCAAGGCCCACGCATGGGAAGTGTTCGGAATTCACATGGATAGCCGGCCATTGGAAATCCGAATACTTCCCATTCTTCTACCATGGGAATTCAGTTTTTCTCACGGATGGGTTTCTGCAGAAATTCCCTGTGCATGTAGAGAGAGCATGGACATGAGTATACAGCCGTCCTGGGTTCCCTGTGCGAGAAAATACGTCTGAGTAACGAGCTGAAACATTTGTTGTTGACACCCAATCCAGATCATGTGATGATTCCTCTGGGTGGATACTTAAATTGATACTTAGTTAGTTCTGCACGTACATACGTGCACTCGGTCGAATGAGAAGAAATTAACAATTGTAACCACCCAAAGGAATCATCACATGATCTGAATTGGGCGGCAACAAGATGTAAACTTTGATCTGACATTTTTCCTTCGCTGTTCACAAAATCCACGCGCTTACGCTGTTTATTAAATTCAGTTTTGAAAGCACTCCTACGTCATCAGTATGGAATGCTTGAGCTCGTTGCTCAGACGAGTCTTTTCCCGCACCACAGGGAACCCAGGGACCGGCCAATAATGGACGACTGCATTTTACTGCAGTGAGAAATTTTCTAAGTATCATTTATGTAATTTAAGAAACTTTTGTATCTAGAAGGCAGACTCGTACCCAGTCGCTGTGTAAAAAAGTCCAGGAACGCAGGGGATTATGGGAAGAATTAGCGGAGCGCAGTAGTTTGTGGGAAGGATTCGCAACGTGCCAGGGGGTTGTGGACCGTCCCACAATGCATTGCGCGCCGCCTAGCTAATCCTTCCCATAACCCCCTGCGCTCCTTGACTTGTCTACTATATAGCATGCAGCGAAGCAATGATCCTTGACCTACTAGCGACTGGGTACGAGTGTGTGTAGAAGGGCTAAACCCAATAGTCGAGTGACCGTCTCGTCAAACGCGGCCTGTTGCTTGAAATAGTTCTTTATTAAGTTAATAAAACGATATGATACTCTTCATGTGTTATCTTACAAATTTCGTTGGTGTGCGATAAAATATGATTTTTATAGACTATGGAAATACCCTATAAAGTACTGCCAAAACAGGTAGTGACGTTTGGCTTCAAATACAGGCGCCTTATGTTACACGGGGGAATGTTTAAAAATTGAATTTTTAAACATTCCCCCGTGTAACATAAGGCGCCTGTATTTGAAGCCAAACGTCACTACCTGTTTTGGCAGTACTTTATGTTTCTCCATGTAAAAGTCTGGCAATTTCTTGTCGTTACGGATTACCAGGCATGAAAACAATGGAACAAAAGTCACGAACAAAGACCTTAGAACGAGACAATGGAATAGAGTACAAAGACATCGAGAACCAAAAACAAAGCTTTCCGTCCCAAAAGTCTTGATTTCTCGATCATAGTTTCGTCTTGTCTTGCTCATAAATAAGCAACTATCTCTACAATCAACAGTACCTTCAATGTTCACAACTGACATGAATATTCAGCTTGGGAGCTATTAATGCTTTAAGCAATAAAAGTACTTTCCTCTTGCTCTCTGGTTTCTTACAAACACGAAGGGGATGTTGGGAGAACTGATCAAAACTTGTCTTTCAAGTTTTATCAGTTCGACCAACATTCCCCGAGTGTTTGTAAGAAACCAGACAGCACGCAGAAAGTATTTTTATTGCTTTTAGAAAATAACATACACACGCGCGACAGCGTGGGTCTCTTACAAACACGCTTTTTAACCAATCAGAATGCGCACATTCACAATACAACATAGGTGTTATTTTCTAATTTGTCTTAAAAGGGCCGCTTACCCTGCCCATAATGCACTGCGCGATTTTCCATACCAAAAAAGCTTTGTACTGAAAAATAAAGCAATGCATTATGGGCAGGGTGAATCGGCCCCTTAAACCCCACCAGAAGCTCATAAGTAGGAGCGTGCATCCTACGAAATGGGTGGGTCTCACATGTGTTTTATAGACCTTTTTCAAAAATGGCGGAAAGTTGCATGGAAACGAGGCTGAAAATATGAGCATACATGGCAGCTGCCTAGGGAAGCCTTAGCTGGTGAATAGGGACCGATAAGAAAAGAAAATCAGAAACACTAGACATTAAACGGTTTTTCGGTCTCCATTCACCAGCTAAGGCTTCCCTGGGCAGCGGTAATGTTTGCTCATATTTCCAGCCTCGTTTCCATGCAACTTTCCGCCATTTTTGAAAAAGGTCTATAGCTTGAGCTATTTTTAGAAACAGTTGCGCGGTAAAAATTAGCCAATCAGAATTCTTCCTTACATTTGACGTCACGCCTCGTCAAAAATTCAGATGGAGCTCTGCTTTTAGCCAGTGGCTAAATCTATTTTTACTTGCAGTTCTTTTCGAGATGGAAAACCGGGTGAAAATTGTATCTCTTTGCATGGTTTCTGACTGTACAAGTTCAGTAAACCAAAACAGATAACAGATGGCTTCAGACATCAAGAAAAATTACTTGAAAACAATCTAAACTACTAAGGGAAAGCAGAAAAGAACCGCGGCCTCGCCGCTTCTTCTCACGGTTCTCGCACAGCGAAAAGTTCATGAAGGACTATAAATTTATGCACTAAAGCTGATGAATTTGGTGGCTATGGATGGATTAGGGAAGCATAAAGGATTTACAACGAAGTACCAGGACTATGTGGATGATTTGATTTCTAATTTGGTACACTGACAGATGAAGTTCGCTACATACAAACGATCCAAGCAGGAAGGCGAGAATGAAAGTTTGTCAAACACTTTACAACGTGTTCGCCGAAAAAAAACTGAACACATATACAACTCGGTAAGCCAGAACTATGAACTTTTTCAATTCCTAAGTCGACATGAACGTTTTTAGTTTCTTCTTTTTGTTTTCATTTGTGTGAAATTATTTTTTTTGATGCACGAAATTTATCAAGTTTGTTTTTTGTTTGCGAGAACTGGAGTCGGTGGTAAGGACGTAGTAGCGTTGAACTTGTACTTGAACTGCTTGAATGAAGCACGACTTGAAAGAGTTTGATCAGGCGTTTATTAAAAGGTATACTTTATAAACGACAGAAGTTTATTGCTTACATTCTATAAACTATTTGAAAACAAAATGAATGGTACCGGTGCGAAAGGTGTAGGCACTGCATGATGGCACTCTGCGAATCGACAGGAAACTCGAGGAAACAGCAAGCGTTTTCTAAAATTGTCGGCCAACATGTGCCAACGGAGCACTGCTTTGATTTCCGTGAAATACATGGCAGTCGAGGATGGCATCTGCTTATAACAATTTTTAGCACTTCGTGGATATGTACGCCTGCTAGCTTGGCACTTCATCGTGTGCTTTGCTATTTTTGCACCCTGGCTCTAAATCACTAGACTAGTAAAAATATTTGCTTCATTTTGGCAAAGGGATACTAAGGGGCCGACCATTTAACTTTTGAGGGGGGGGGGGGGGGGGGGGGCTTTTTTGAAAAAAAATTTCCTGCACAGCAAAATGGTGACTAAAACCCTTCTTTTTTATTGGAAAAAAAATTCTCATCTTGCACCGACAAAAAAGCCCCCCCCCCCTCAAAAGTTAAATGGTCGGCCCCTAAGTAAAAGCCGTTCTTGTCGGTCGTGTCAGAGGAAGATTTCGTATTTCGTGCGCCTGCTGTGTGTATGACGTAATTTGTTTACTTCTCTCTGATTGGTTGATTTTTCGCGCGAAAATCTAAAAATAGCCCAAGCTATAAAACACACGTGAGAACCACCCAATAGGGGATGCACGCTCCTACTTATGAGCTTCTGACCCCACTAAAAGTGTCATTTACCACGCGTGCAAAGCTCTCATCAGACCCGTTTGATCAAGTCTTTTAATTTCCTGCGTTTAGCATATTTCCTGGCAATTTAAGGCACAGTTGAAAATTGAGGCGATACCATCGCTTTAATCATCTTACTTTAATCATCTTACAAACTGGTGACGCAAAAAAACTAGCTCCTGAGAAACATTCCCAGTCCACTTTCCACTAGTTTCACGTTCCACTAATTCTAAGTTGACCAACGTGTGATATTCCAATGCAAGTCGTAATTTCTGCGTTGAATAACTTCCCCTACCTGGTCTACATGGTAAGCAGCTTTTCCCTAGAAGTTCCCTTGACTTGGAACGAAGCCTGGGTGAACTCTTGTATCCTGACCTTTACAAACAAACCACTATGCGACACTAGAACCCCAGTAGGGGTCCTCAGGGGAACGTATCGTATACCTGGGGAAACAAATGAACACATTTACAGCTAACATCGTTGCAATCGCGACCTTCTTCAAAACATCGATTTGTTTCTGGCTTTGCTGTTCCGCCAGTCAAATCTAACGAGCCACTCCCAGAATCATGCCCTGTTTCGCCTAGAGCAGTTGCCTGGCTTTTGCCGCCACGTTGTCTGGTTTTCATTCAGAGGGAAGCCAGATGAGTGCACGAGCCACTCCCAGAATCATGCCCTGTTTCGCCTAGAGCAGTTGCCTGGCTTTTGCCGCGACGTTGTCTGGTTTTCGTTCGGGAAGCCAGATGAGTGCACTAGGTGAACCAGGGTAAGAATGTGATTGGCTCAAATAGTTTGACTGGCAGAACAGCAAAGCTTCTCTCACGCTGAATCATTTGAGTTCTATGTGCAGGGTCTGGGTTTCTCGTCTCAATCTACCTATGCTCGTTAAAAGCGCGCTGCTTAAAAGAGGGCCTTCGTCAGCCACTCCGTTGTCATCGTTTTCGTTCGATAAACAACTACGAAGTTTTATACTTCAATGGCCGAATTGAAAGGAAAACATCGCACCACAATCAGCCGATGGAAATGGATGATTCCTCTGACTCGGTATGTTGCTATGCTGACAAAATGGCGGCTGAATATGCAGGCCGTTTGGTCCATGGTCCCTATTAGGCTACCAATCAGCCTCTATCCCTAACACGCTCCCTACCTTCTCTGATGGTGTCCAAAGGATGACATTCTGGAAGAGAAGTCGCGACTTGTTCCTCTGTATAATTAGCACCTTGAAATACACCAGGCACTAAAAATAAAAGCGAAATATAATATCAGAACAAGAAAATAGACTTTCACATACAGAAGCATGCTCGAGAATCTAGCCCTGCTTTTATTCCGGCCGCTAAGGGCTGGTTCACACACGAACGCAATCGCAGGACGCAAGCTCAAGGCAAGTGCGAGTAACAGCGACGCAAGCGCAAGCCTAAAATCAACATTAAAGAGTCCGTGTTAGCCACTCCTTTGTTATTGTTTTCGTTTGATTTGAGAAGACGAATTACGTGCGGAAATCTCTTAATAAATATCTAAAAACAAAGTTTTAGATTTGATTTACCAAATTCAATCGAGAAAATTGCTCTATATTCTCTAAATCAGCCGATGGAAATGGATGCTTTCTCCGAGTTGGTATGTTGCTATGATGTCAAAATGGCGGCTGACACAGGCTCTTAAATTAGTTCGCTTGTGCTTGTTCCCTTGATTCACACTAGACACAAGCGCAAGGGAACGCATCGTCTTGATTTTCTTGCGCATGAACCACATTAGGGAAATATATGAGTTTGGCATCCTGGCGCTTGCGTTCTAGTGAGAACCAGCCTTAAAAAATATTGGCTTCACGCGGACTGAGGTGCTGGATCATCAAGCAAGGTTTCAGTTGAGAAAAAAGTTTTAGTCGCAGAGTTGAAGGTAAATTACAAGATATATCTCAAGAAAACTAGTCGATATTCTGCGACTAACTGATAATTTTATAATACGGTCGCAATTTCAAGCCCTGAAGAAGGCCGAAGTAAAATGAAAGACTTCCACCCTAAGAAGACAACGATGATTCAGATGATTCGTTCTATAAACCAGTCTGCATAAGCACGAATATTAAATATTTCTAGGGTGTTCGCATTCTCGTACCAAGAGCTCCCCCCCCCCCCCCCCCCCCCCGGCTCGTCTGCTCGCAGGGGAGGCTCTGGGGACATCCATTTGAGGGTCGTCGCTGATTAGCTGATTTTGAACGTTTGGGCATGCGCAGAAAGTTGTTTCTCTCAACGGCTCTGTATCAAATCTCGCGCATGCGTCAATGGCTGTCACCAGAGCCTCCCCCGCGAGGAGACGAGCCGGGGAGCTCTGGGTTCGAGAATGGGGTGTTCGACAAACGGGCCCCAAAATCCTGGAACCGCGAAGGAAGATTGCCGAGAGGTCTACTCCGTGTAAGACTCCCGAGGTAACATACCAGCTCGGGCATCACGAGTTTAAACATGTGCTTTGCATTTTTCCACTGAGGATTCAGCTTCTCGAAGCGGATCTGCAAAAATACGCAGAGATTAAAGATGCAAAGTTGAGTATTGGGCTACTGGGTAAAGCGAAAACTTGCACGAGATTTCGACAGTATTATATATCAAAATAAACTTGACACAGTCTCTGCAGTGGCGCTAATCAGCGCGCGCGATTTGATGGATACCGGACCGCTGAAAAAATAAACCTTTTTACCTCTAGCGTAATTTTGTCCCATTTCAGATCACGTGCCATTCATTTGAATAATCTTTTTTTGTTTGGGTTGCTTCCATATTCATATATCCTTCGGTGCGTAGCAGAAAAACAAGGAAAGAATACTCATGGGATCAGAACTTGAGGTTTTTCGTGACCAATGGTAAGCACCATATGTTCGAGTCTGATATCGAGATTCAAAAAGTAGGGGAAGGAACGATTACAATATAGGGCCCTGCAAAATAGCGTTGAGCTAGTCAGGAGAAGGCGCATGGTTTGCCATGCTTCTTACTTCACTTGCGAACGAGGCGCAATCCACAGGGATCCCAACTGTGTCGATCTCGACTCTGATCGGCAAGCGGCATCCATCCTCAATGTGAAGATATTGGCCGGACAAAATCTGGAGGAAAAAAAAATATATTTTACGAAAATGAGTTCCAGAAGTTTCTGTAGCTTATTTCCCACGCTAAAGTTCCTCAGAATTTTGAAGAGAACGTTACTCATGTCCTGGAACTAACGGATCTTCCACACAGGTAACCCGCGTTACCGACGAGTAAGCATTGACGAAAACGAAACCTCTTCTTGATATGAAAACATACTCCCCCAAATCCCGGGCCCACAAGGTAGATACTGTGGATAGCAACTTTCCCTCGACTAAAACATGTTCTTTTTGCACGTGAAGCTTCAATGTTTTGACAGTTGAACTTCAATGTCTGATAGCCAATGTGAAGATATCATTACCGAATCTACAGAAATATTAGCTTTTTCAATGGTCATTGGTGAAACGCATTGTGTTAAAAACGTCCAATTTTTCCCGTCTAAAGTAAGAATAAATACAATATAATGCATTCCTTTTTCTTACCTCAATCGTAAAGTAGCAGGACGTGCCTCCCAGTGGTGTTTCATTGATTGTTGGATAATAGTTATGTGCTGCAAAAGGGGAAAGAGGAACGTTGGCTACCCTCGTAACAACAAAGGATACATAGAGGATATTACATGGCCGCGCGGAGATACGAATTTTATCTTCGAGTGTTGAAAATTTGTTGTTAATAAAATTAATTATTATATAAACACCAATGAAATACCAGGTGATCTCCCGCGCGAAAACTTGATATCTTCACACGTGAAAATATCATGTTATTTTCACATGTGAAAATATCACACTTGCCTTTGCTGATGCTCGATTTTTAAGCTTAACTCAAATAAAATTTGAATTTGGTATTTCATTGATGTTTATATAATAAACAGAACATTACATGACCGCTTGTAGATACGAATTTTATCTTCTCGTGTTAAAAATTGATCTCACTCGTTCGCTGCGCTCACTCGTGAGATAAATTTTCAACACTCGAAGATAAAATTCGTATCTCCGCGCGGCCATGTAATATCCTCTACTAGTAAGTACCCGTGAAAAATTCACGAATTAAATTTTCCTTGAATGACGAAAATTATCGGATTGTCTGCCGTTGTGGAATGGCTGATTGCATTTTCAAACCGCACCGGGGGGGTTGAGGACTTCTTTTAAAAAGACCCCCTCCCCTGGAATTTCCACTCGTGAAACAGACCCCCTCCCCTGGAATTTCCAACCTCATAAAGGACCCCCTCCCCTGGAATTTCCATTTTTTCTGGCAAAATACCCCTGGAAAATCTATTTTTGGATAAAATGTCCCTGGAAAGTCACCTTTTTTACCCCTCCCCCCTGGAATTTCCAGTCTCCAGACACACCCCCTCCCGTGGAATTTCCAGAGTCCAAAACGACCCCCTGGAAAATTTCCATAGGTCCTCAACCCCCCTGTGCGGATTAAAAATGCAATCAGCCAATGAACAGTTATACCGCTACGTTTAGAGAGATGTGCTCAAACAATTTGTAACTACGCCTGTTTACTTTAAAGTATTAAAGTATTTGTTAGCTTATCAGTTTATAGATAGGTGGCATACCGGTGTGAAATATTTGCACCATGCATAGCATACGACGGGAAAGGCGTTTTAAATTAGTTCTTTGAAAATAATGTTCCTTGTGAATGGAAATGAGGCAAATTCCACACAATAACCCCCTAAATATTTCCTAACAAAGGTGTTGAGGCATTGGTTTCACTGTGGTTTTGGCGCGAAAAGCCATCGCGCGTGTGTCGATCGATATGGTTGTATTTTCGGTCAAGAAAGAAAAAGGCTGAGCTGTACCACTCGAATTCAACAACTATTGGTTTTAGATGTAAATAATTGCTTATAATTGATTATATCAAGAGAAGTCTCTCGTCTAGTGAATAGGAAGGTCTAGGAAGCGCCAGAAAGGTAAAGTAAAACTTTTTAGATTCTTGCTCTTTTCAAATGGAAAGTTGCTTTGCACTGCTCATCATGTTGGACTTTCTTAAAGACTTGTACAACTCGGTCAAGTCGAATGGCAAGTGTGTGTGATTTAAAAACGTAGGTTAAACAATCTAAGCTTATCAGTGAATCTTGGGAAAATCGCTTGAATTAGACCTTAGCTCAAGTAAAACCTTTTCCAACAAAAACATGCACACTGGAGAGATTTCCTTCCGCTCGGGTTTGTGAACTTCGTTTTTTCGGCTCGAACATCTCCGTTTTTAGTATAGATTTCGAAAATTTCATACATTTCCTCCTTCCGGTCGGGTTTGGGAGCTTTGTTTTTTGGGCTCGAAATTCTCTGTTTTTAGTATATATTTCGAAATCAATAGGCTGTCAAAGGACTGTTGTTTGTGAACTGAGTGTTTGTTTATTTATAAATGGCGCGCCGGGTCTTCGTGCAACGCGCCAAAACCTTTGAATGGGATATATTGTTCACTCTAAACTTTTTTGAAAAACGACTTTTGCCTGAACATTACTGTGTTATTTGTGAGAGAATCGCGTAGGTTTGGACGTATTTGTTGCTTTCGGCTGCGAGAAATTGTTCATTTTTTGGTTTCTGTGGAAGACTTAAAACGGCGCCTTTGAGAGCTCGATCTTCTCGCTTACGAAAACGCTTGAATTGGATCTTCCGTCCACTTTGTCCTTTTCGAATAAAATGTATCCTATAACACAGTTCCCCAAGTATGAAAGAGAATGGCGTGGTTTAGAAGTTCCTTGGTGCAGCCGTTTTTCCAGGCTGCTTGGCTAACAGTTTGTCCTTGACCCCGCCCACATCACGTATTATATATAAGATATAACGATGAAACAAGGCCTGGCACAAAATAACTTCTATGACTACAATAATTCCACCAATATTCTAAAGCGGAACAAAAGACCTCCTCCGCTTTTGGCGTAATGTTTTCCCATTTCAGATCACGCGGCATTCCATGTGCCATTCCATGGAGCACTTGGGATGTTGGGAGAGACACTGGAAACGCTTTAGAACGTTGCAACGTTTACAACGTTCTCGTGTCTCTCCCAACATCTTTAAGTGCTCTATTTCGACGATGAGGTGAAAGAAAGCTGTCCTCTCGTGCTTAAATGGAAGCATTCCAAACAATGAAAGATAATTCAAATAAATGACACGTGATGTGAAATCGGAAAACATGGCGCCCAAGTTGAGGAGGTCTATTGATACAAACCTTTATTCTCTCTTCGTAGGACCTCGGGCTTCAAAATGTATCCACAGCCGCCATTTTGACTGAACTTCCCATGGTTAAGATGCAGGGCGAAATCTACCACCATGAAACATTATACACTTAATGACTGCTCCCGAGGGAAACATCAGTTTGAAACATCGAGATTCGAGGGAAACAAAACTGGCGTTTCCCGAGGGAGTAGTCATTAAGTGTTTTGTTATATAGCAGAAAATATACTGCAATTATTAAGTCAAAACAAATGTATTTCAAGAATGAAAGAGAAGTTACAAAGTTTGCGCGCGACTGCATCATGTAAAGGGAAAACACTCATAAACAAACAACACAATTTTCTTGCATTAGCAAAAACTTATCAAAATTAGCAAAGGTTTTTAAAAATACTCGCGTGTTTACAATAAACTTTCTCTTTTTTTCCGCTCTCAAACGCGACGAGCGAAAGCAATATTCCCCGACCAGTCAATAATTTTTCGAAATATTGACTGATCGGGGAATATTTGATTTGTACTTCACCACGTGACCTTGATTTAGCCAATAAGAGCGCGCGCTCGGTTGGAGTGAGCACTCGCTATATAACAATATAAATTATAACACTACACGTGAAAGGATTGTGCAAATTCTTAAAAAAATGAAAGAAAAACTCAGAGAAAATAAACAGGAAAGATAACGATGCATGGTATTTTCTTTATAAAACTTTTGTTTACATTGTCTAAAGTAGGAAGTCAGTTGCAATAACTGATTTGCAGTGAGCAAAATTGCCTTGCCTAATAGACCAATTTCGATATATTAATATTCTTATTTGAGTCAGGGGCTCAGGGGAATAAATCAAAAGAAACCGCATCGGCATCGAAAAATAAATAATCCCCATGGCCCTTGTATTCAAGTTGGAAATTTTAAAAATATATCGAAAGTGGTCTATTGATTGATTGATGGATCCAAAGAATGGATGGACGGATTGATGTTGGATAAATGAATGGAAACATGATTGATGGACGCTGATGGACAAATAAAATGGATGATGGATGGATGGTGGCAGGGAGGGAGGGAGGGGATGGCAGAGGAATGGATGGATGGGTCATAGTTCCGATCAAACAATGAAGCCATTTCACGCTATCTGGAGATACCAATCAGAGTTGGAAAGATTCTCCCATGGGGACTGATCGTGTCCCACAAACAGTACTTCAGGACTTCCGAAATCAGTCCGATTTGCAGCACTTTTTTGCTTTTTATGACAGTGTAAACTGAGATGATCCGAAGATAAAGATATCTGGTAAACCTAAGCGGGATCAGAATAGTTTTGGCCTTTTTTTAAGGAAAACCCTGGTTTGTTTGTGGGACATAACAACAGTAACTATGGCTTTGAATGACAGGTCGGAACTATGAATTACCTGGCTTTTGAAAGTTCAGGGAGACCATTTGTAGACCAGCATTCCAAGCGATCTGAGGGTCATAGTTGGACGAGTCTACCCGTGAGCCTTTGGGATACACTCTGACTAGATGGTTCCGAGACAAGGTAACGATTTCTAAAGAAACAAACAAACAAAAAATAATTGTATTGGTTTGCCTCTGTTAATAAGCAATTATTGGATAAGGTTGCGCATGATATCGTGAATTAACAAAGCCGAGGCCTGTGTTATCAGGCACGTGGTTTTACTAATTGGCACGATATCATGTGAAAACCACAATCAATAATTGTTTTATTATACACGGACGAGGGGTTTGGAAACGCTGCCGACTTTGAACTTGACATGATAAATGCAATTTCTGCCTTGAAATCAGTCTACCTTTTTTAAAACATTCTTAAGTTGCGATCTTCATTCGCTCAAATCTCAGCAGTCCTTCATCGGCTTCCCATGCACATTTTCATACAGTTTCCTGCATAAACGCTTTTATTTTCTGAGAATGTTGTTGCATTTTGTGACAATGATTATTTTTTGTGTTTTCTATGACTTTGTCCCTTCAAGACGTTTCTTACCTCGAGACTTTGCCGTAATTAGGTCAGTAATGCTGGAGTCATTAAAGGAGTACATCTCACAGCAGTCGTCTGTGATGTCCTTCTTTCGATACGGTACTGCTCGACAGTAGACTATCAACTGGTCCATGGCATCGTCTAACGGGATCTTCACAAAAATAAAGCAAGATAGAATGTAGTTATTAATTCGATTCAATTCAATTTATTACTTACACATGATGGCATGATTTATTAAAGTGATGATGAAGACAACAATGATGATGGTAATGTTGATGATAAAGAAAGGCAGGGCTGGAAATTAACCTTTTTCTTAGTCGTCAACTGGTGACCAAGTGCAAACAACTGGTCGCCTGAACATAACTTTTGGTCGCCAGGTGGCATCAAGTTTGAAAAGAGTACCAAAATATTTGGTCGCCAGCTAGCGCCTAAGTTCAAAATTTTAGTCACCTAGCCCTGACTTGTGGTCGCCCTGGCGACAACCTGGTCGCAATTTCCAGCCCTGAACTGGTCCAGGAAGAAAGGACGAAGACAGTGGCAGTGACAGTGATGATAAATTTAAGATGACGAAGAGATGAAAAAAGGTGCATTATCGCCTTGGACACTTCATCAAAGACTGACACTGTGTTATTGTATAGAGACCGACTCTCCAGACTTGCATCCCGTAAGCTGAATTGCGCTGGATCTCGCGGCGCCAATGGCTGCGTGGTGGTTGTACGCACAGACACTGAGGATGATCACTCCCACGTCCAAGTGGTTCTTTAATGTCATGGTTTATGTAGTGCATGTGATAGACGGACCTACGGATTTACGTGCTTATCCGCTCAATTAAATTGTTCTTCCAGCTGTAGAAACAGTGATGATCCAATTAAAATATAATGGTTTTGAAAGAAAGGAGAAAAAGGTATATTGTCGCCTTGGACACTTCCGCATCGAAGATCACTTACTACATTGAACTGTTCTTCCTGTTGCCCGTTAGAAATCGTCATCACCTGAAATCAAATAGCACGCCGCTTAAACAAGCAATACAGGAAATAATTAAAATTGACTAACAATGATGCCAAACCTTAAAAGATGGAGACTAATCAAAGATTTTCTATTTCCTGTGATTTATTTATTCTTAACAATGCTTGGCACGCTTTCAAGTTAACAGGGTCAGTCTAAGGCCCCATTCACACAGTTTAAAGGTGGTTTAATTAAATTGTCCCAAGAGGAGATTGTTCCAAGGACAAAACGGAATAAACTGCACAGTACATGTTACCAAGGAATCATTTATAGCCAGCTATTTACAGACCCCTTCCTGGTCGGTATTTTAGTTGATTAAGCCCAAGCACAGTCCAAAGATCACATTGCAATCTGACTCACAATCAATCTGTCCAGTTATTTTACTGAAACTCGTGCACTCAGTTTTTCCCTGCGCCGTCACGTACACTATGGTCATTCGTTTGCGAGCTTGCTTGAGTTTAGCAAGAAACTTGGCATGATGTGAGGCGGAAAAATATTTGTTGAACTAGACATGGTTTCGGTGTGAATGGGGTATAATACTCTTACTGCGGTTTTCACAATTCTGCGAACTCTCGCTATTGATTTCCAACCGTAAAACCGCGTTCTGGCCTCCGTCAATCAAACTCGCGAGGTGTTCGTTGTTACTCTTTGTGCTTTTTGATTGGCCAGCGCCTAAGCAGTGCTTAAATGGCTTCCTGTCGCGACAGCAATGGTTACGTGCTGGCCAATCAAAAAGCACAAAGAGTAACGACGAAAAGACTCGGAAGTTTGACTGACGGAAGCCAGAAGGCGGTTTGACGGTCGGAAAACGTTAGCGAGAGTTCGCAGAATTATGAAAATCGCAGTAACAAGTATAAACATGTAAAAATGACTGATCTATGCCTGACCTTGTCAGTATTGAGCTCATTAGGTGAAGACAGCGAGTGCATCGATGGTGCGGAGTCCATCTTAGATAGGTAATACTCAGACTGAAAAGCAAGAAGATGTTTTTCTTAAGCCGGATTCAAGAAGAGGTTTTTCTAAAGCCGGCTTTTCATTAGTGAAATAAGCGGAGACGGAGACCCGTTAGAGCTTAAATTTATGTGAAAATCGACGTGACAGTAATCGACGTAAGCGTAAGCGGAGACGTAAGAAAAGGAAACCGTCCGTTCTACTTTCTTCACGCTTCCTTCTCCGTCTCCGTTCTTTGTATCTCACACGAACGCAAGCGTCCTTACGTTTCCGCGTCTCCTTCTCCGCTTCGTTACATTCACTAGAATGTAAGCAACGGAGATGGTGAATAAGACATAAGAAGAAACCTTCCGTTCTACTTTCTTCACGCTTCCTTCTCCGTCTCCGTTCTTTGTATCTCACACGAACGCAAGCGTCCTTACGTTTCCGCGTCTCCTTCTCCGCTTCGTTACATTCACTAGAATGTAAGCAACGGAGATGGTGAATAAGACATAAGAAGAAACCTTCCGTTCTGCTTCCTTCACGCTTAATTCTACTTCTCCGTCATTGAATTTTCACACAAAGCGTCATTACGTCAATGTCTCCGGTTACTGCATTAGTGTAACGCAGGCTTAAATCTGAGCGATTATTTTTGAACAGAAGAAGACCGTTTTGGATCAGGTTCACGAGCTGGACTGCCTCGGCAAACCGAGATGAAATCTCTCGGCTTTTTCACACTTACAAAAGAGATTCCACCCAAAAAGCGCTAATAAACTCATTAGGAAAGCAAAATATCGACTGTGAAAAAGCAAATTAGTAGTGCTTCCTTAGACGACTCCCTCTCTTCATCCTGCTGATGGGGTTGACTTAATGGCGCCCCAGGACAGCAAGCCCGTGCATGGTACTTTCTTTTGTTATTTTTGAGATGCCTGTGTGGAGGAGATTAGGTCAACTGAGTCTCAACGGCTAGCCCATCCAAGTTATTTTTATTCCATTCCATTCTGTTCTTTTCTTTTCCGTCCTTATATACGTGACTTACATGATTACTGACCACCGACCATTTCGCTCCTTTTCTTTTTGGTGAAGGGCTCTGGAAAAGAGTTTCGATTAAATAAGATTAAGAGATGGTTGAGGAGAGGAATCATAAAAAATGTAACATATCAAAGGGCTTCTGTTAGCCGTCATTTTATCAGCCTAACAACAAACTGTCAGAAAAGCATCCAATTCCATCGGCTGAATGTAGATAATGTACAGCATTATTCTCGAGTGGATTCGAGTGAAATCAAGAGGTATCAAACGTAGATGGTTATTACGAGATTTCTGCTTCTGACAGACGCTATTTTGAGAGCCTAGCAACATGTTGAATCAGACAATCCCATCGGCTGATTTAGAAAATGCAATATTTATTTATTGAATTCGGTAATTCAAGTATAAACGTTTGTATCTAGATGCTTATTTCGAGGTGTTGACAAGGGCTCTTTAAGGAGCTACTGACACTCAGGACAAAACAGAAGGACAGACTTACCGGGCTAGTGACACCTCCAGACAACTTGTGACGGGCCTATCAAGAGAAACACGAAATGTCTTGTCTCTAATAATATCTATCATTATTCAGCCATGCCACTATCGCGATTCTGATGGCTAAGAGTACCCAGCGAAATCTTGTTGGCGCGTTGTTGTGACGTCACTCTGCAGACAATAGGATTGATTCACTCTAATGACGTCATAATGCAAGCCAATAGATTTGGCCGCCATGTTGGTTTTCATTTCGGAAGCGAAAGCCAATTTTGCCAATATTCTCGTTGAATCTGTTAATGATTTGTGCCGAGAGATCATTGCACAGGATGTATAAACATCAATTATGGAGAGGAAAATACCAATGGACTTAAGCTGAAGTTGAAAAACCGTTTCGCCATTTTTTTAGCTAGCAAGAATTGCTGGTTGCTGAATAATAAAACAATTATTGAATTCGGTTTTCGCATGACAGTGAGAATTGTCAACGCCTCGAATTAGTGTTATCCACCTCAGCTTCGCTTCGGCAGTTTTGTCAAACCTCGGCGTTGACAAATCTCACCATCATGCTCAACCTCATCCAATACTTGTTAAATGTCGAGGTATTTCTACCAAATTTCACCTGAGGTTCAAAATTATTGAATTCTGAATATTTAGTTAATTAAAGGGGCTGTGTCACGGTTATTTCAATGAATTTGTAAATACAGCTCTAAATTTGTATGTAATCATCCCCAAATCACTTATATCACTTGGTATTAGCCTCATAGCCAATGTAGGCAAGTTTTAGCGGCAAGAATGCCGATTTACAAGCAAATTTTGATGTAAATTCAAACTTTGAAAACTTGTCATCCTGACAAGATTTCAAAAACTCATTGTTGCAATCCGTTTCCATCCGCTTTGTAATAGGTCCATGAAGCCTACAATCATGATCGATTTGTAGTTAAATGGCTACTTAACAAACCTAGACTAGTATTTTGACTATCCATCAGTTATTTGTGTGTTTTTTACATCACCAAAAGTGTGCTAACATCGTGACACAGCTCATTTAAACACGATTACTTGTCGAGTGTGACGCACTATAAGTCCTTCCGGCGTGATGGTTACCTTCTTCTTCAACTTGATCTTCCCCTTGAGTACGATTTTCCTCTTGAGATCGTTTGGCGATGGAAGCACGTTCTCCATCCGTTCGTGACAAAGATTCTGTGTGGCTAACATATCGCCCAGCTCATTCAGGAAAATCTCCGCCATCAATGCCTAGAGTGGCAATGAAAACGATGTATGTTTATTGATCCTATTGCAGTAAACACTAAATTACGGGTTCAGTCGGCAAAACAATAAAGCGTCACAAAAGGTATAGTGCTTAGAGCGGATTTCACATGACTGTCAAGACTTGTTATGTAATTGCGATTGCTTTGCGTTCTCATTGGCTACTCATTTTTCTCAGCTAATCAAATTCTGTAGTAAATACAATTGTGTAATTACTTAGTAATTGATTCGGCTTGCAATTGGCTAAGAAAAAAGCCATTTAGGAGCAAGTCATGATTTATCTCGATTCTGATTGGCTAGTGATTGCTCAATTGCAATTGTTTTCACGACAGTCATGTGAAAACCGCTCTATACTAAACGGGAACTGCACATTCCTACAACGAACCATCTTAATTCCACTGACTGAACTCACCTGTTGCTGTTCACTGCAGTGGTTCTCAAGTGACAGGATAACGGGATAGTCTGAAACTTCGAATGCGTATTCCTGTTGAAAAAAAGAGCTGTGTGTTATTAAAAAGTTGATGCTGAATGGTTTTCCAGTCAGCCAATCACAAGCCAGGTAAAACACTATCACGTGGTGAGCACGTGGGCACTAAAACACAGCTGCATTGATTGGTAAAAAATGATTGGCTGGTAGAAATGAGCGACCAATGAGAATGCAAAGTAAACACAAATAGAAATAATTTTCGATGCCAAGTCATCTGAAAACCGCTCTTAATGAAAAACAAAATGTTTGATACCTTGATAACCTGGACAACATCTCTGAATCTGATTTTGGATGTGAACGTCCGGCCGTGAGTGATAATAGGCTCATGATCTGAAAAAAAAAAAAAATATTAGATAGAAAGATAAAGAGATTAACTTTCTTCCGCGCCTTCTTTACTATCCAGTTCGAGCAAGGCACCTTAACACGACCTTACCGCTTTCCGTTTGCATATGCGAGAGTATGGAGAGACGCAACGTCGTTGACGGGATAATCCATTTTCGAATATTATTTGACCATTTTCCCCTGTTCGTGTAATCGGATTTCCAAGATGCGTTTTACTGTCGAGAGGATCTGGTCGCCCATTAGAAGATGTAGACGTGCAAGCCACAGAAAAGTCAGCCAAATCCAGACACAATGAAACACAAAAGATCCCAAAAGTCCCAAAAGAAAGGGTTGTCTAATTCATTGACATATTTACAGGGTAGTATTGTATTGTACTTACATAGCAATGGAGTATAATAAAGAACAACACAAAATAATGGAAATATCACAATGACATGCATACATCAGTGTAAAGTATTGGACTAGTGTGAAAGAAATGCATCAAAAGAGACAGACATGCAGATAGACGAAAGGAAGGAAGGACAAAGGGGCGGACCAGTTTACCTCCATCCCAGATATCTAGCTCGATACACCGACATCCTTGTAGTAAGGCTCGTACGTACGCCTCTAGGCTAGACAAGCCCTTCAGCTGGTGACCCGTTAGGTACGTGTTATGGGACGAGTTGATGAAATAGTCAGATAACGGATGGTCCATGTCCTGCAATGAGAGTAAAAGAATGATTCAAATCTTTGGAAGGGAAGCACGCTAGATCCCTGTAAGGCCTGGTTTCCATTAGTCGTATCTGTCTCACAGTCGACCGTGAAACAATGGAAATTGGAATTATTATTTTGCTTCACGGTTGACTGATACGACAGATAAGACTATATGGAAACTAGCCTTAATGGTGGAGCACATTTTTATTATAACGTTACGGCTCTCTCTTAGTCTATCTGGACACGTTACAAAATGTCTTGGTATCCAGATACAATAAAAGAGAAACGATTGGATGTGGATTCACAAAACGTTAGATTCCAGATTCCTGTACATAGGGCGACAGGTTAACTTATAAACAATAGGACACGCCTACCTGGTAAACCGTTTTGTGTTCTGGTTTAACGACGGAGTTGTCTTGACTTCTCAAGTAACTATAAAAATACATATGGATTAGTTTAATGACGTGAAATAAAGGAGTAATTTATAATATTTTCAGTAAAATACAACAACAAGCCAATCTGTGCGAGGTGATTGTGAATTGCATTCAGTCAAAATTGGTTAATCACAATCTCTTTAGGTCTAAAGGAGAGTGATTGTTCAAGTGATTGTGTATTGTTTTTTCTGTGCGATCTGATTGGCTGATGGAACCCAGATTATCCCCTCGACTAATCATAAAACGAAGAAATCGCGATTACCGAGTAATAACAGAATCACTCACGACGTCTAGCCTGCGAAATCCGACACCACTTAGCGCTCACCAAAAGAGACTCTCGCGAGGAATAGTGAAGAATTAAAATTTTTCATCAGATGAAAAAGATGCAAAAGTTTAACAGGCCACATAATTCTTTTGACCAGATCTCGGTCAAAACAAGAGCTCATTACCTCCATCTCCATCTCCCATTTTTTCACAGTGTACCAGCGTATTGAAAAATGAAGCCTGGATGAAGTTATTTTTAGTTTCAAATTTTCATGCAAAGATTACGTCACACATTAGGTCAACCAATTAGAATACAGGTTCCGTATGCTTTGTCCAGAGAAGTCTATTCAAGCGGCAACTCTATCGTTCTTAAATTAAGTCTAGACATAATTCGCGAGAGTCTCTTTCGGCGAGCGCTAAGTGTTGTCGGCTTTCGCAGGCTATCACGACGTCATGCAAAAATAAACCGCTCTATACCTGATAAAACCATGCAAAGAGAGAAAGTTCTTGCTTTTCTTGTACGCCTCGGGGTCGTTCCCTGCACACTTGCGCTTGAACATGGTGTGCATCTTGTCATGTGTGTGGATTAGTCTGGCGCACATGGCTACACTTAGCGACTCCTGAACAAAATCAAAACAGGTTCAGCTACATTTGAAGTTAAAATAATGCACGTAAACATACCAGTAGCCTGAAGGGGGTCGTTTGGCAATCCTGTCAGTCCGGTTAAACAGGTGAGCGAGAAACTCTAAAATTGGAAAACTCTTATTCTGCAAAGATATGGGGCAGGTTTTTGCAAATCATGTTTACCAAACTAGTGGCACCTACGAAGGGATACCTACGGAGGATAATGTTAGCCCTGAGTTCAATTCGCCCAATATTTTCAAAGCTCTTTTTCTGCGAAACTGAACAGGTTGTTCCCTTAAATGAACATATTGCATAGCGAAAAGTGTGGCTGGTGTTTCAGGAACATGTAAAAACGTATATCACCTTTTGCTCTTTCAATAAAAACTTCTGAAACTCCTCAGCAGAGAGTCCGAGGTGGGGGTAGCTGCGTGCATAGGTGGCGTAGACTCCAAGGAGCTGGGTACAAACAAGGTGAATTAGTACTACGAACCAATAGAATAATATGAAAGTACAATCAAGGAGAATTAGTACTACAAACCATATTAAGGTACAATTACAATTGAGAGTAAATGCCATGTAATATGAGACAGTTATTCAGGCAACTCGCAACGTTGCAAGTTGCAGCGGGGTTGGCACACACTTGCAACTTAAAACACGCCCACTGTTAATTTTGAAAACACGAAAGAACAGAGCGAAGCGCCCTGATTGGCTCGGAAACTATTGTGTTGCAACTTCCAAAAACACGACATACGCATCAGCTTGTCTCGCAACGTTGCGAAAAGACTAGATCCGATCTACTTTGTGTAGCCTCCAACGTAGGGAAACGTGGTGTTAATAATGAAGAACATTTTGGGAAGTGTTTCTACCAACCCTCGCTTGTTCATTCAGACTGTCGAACAGCATAAGAAAGGAGTTGAACACCAGACGTTCCTCATGATTCATGCCACACTGTGTCTCTAGAACATTCTAAACATAAGGATGGAAGATGAGCAGAGTTTGCTGTTTAAAATGGCTGATTGCATTTTTAAACCGCACCGGGGGGGTTGAGGACCTCCCTTAAAAAGACCCCCTCCCCTGGAATTTCCACTCGTGAAACAGACCCCCTCCCCTGGAATTTCCAACCTCATAAAGGACCCCCTCCCCTGGAATTTCCATTTTTTTCCGGCAAAATGCCCCTGGAAAATCTATTTTTGGATAAATTGCCCCTGGAAAGTCACCTTTTTCACCCCTCCCCCTTGGAATTTCCAGTCTCCCGACACACCCCCTCCCGTGGAATTTCCAGAGTCCAATACAACCCCCCTGGGAAATTTTCCATAGGTCCTCAACCCCCCCGGTGCGGTTTAAAAATGCAATCCGCCAATGGCAAAACGTCATTGACATAGTTGTTACTGCGATTTTCATAATTCTGCGAACTCCCACTTGACATTTCCAAACGCCAAACTGCGTTTTGTCTTCCGTCAATCAAACCTATTAAGTCAAGTCCACGCATGTTTTCTGAGTTTGGTTTGCATTTTACAGTGAAAAAAATGTGTTTTGACGCCTAACAAGCCCTTATGAGATCACAAGATCTATCAATTAAGCATCTGCGAAATCACCCAGAGTTGTTCACTCGCTTAATTGTCGGAAACCAAAGCGTGGTTTGTTGGTGGGTGTAGAGTTTTTTATAAACGCGAATTTATTAAATAATTGAGATAGTTCGCGCGCTCTGATTGGTCGAGAGCTGTGTTTCAAAACTCTATGAAGGTCATAGAAATGACGCAATATTGAAACTTCTCCTCCCGCGTATGATTATTGTTCTCGCTTTAGAAATTATTTTGTAAAAGAAACAAAACATTTTTTTTCTGTGCCTTCATAGCATTTTGAAAACCTCGGCTTTTGTCTGGGAGAATTCTCGACTCAGATCATGAAGCACTCGACATCTGCTCTCGAATTCTCCCAAACAACGCCTCGGTTTTCAAAACTCTATGAAGGCACAGAAAAAATGTTTTATTTCTTAAATGAAAATCGCAGCAATTTTCACCAAGGTCCATTATTAAGAACAAGAATCTCGCACCCTGATATGGCTTTTTAACTGCCTTCTCCTGCCACGCCCCTCGGGCCAGCAATGATTGGCGAACGTCAGTACTTGGTCAGCGGTGATACTCTTTGCACGATGCGCCACCAACACTGACCAGTGACGTTTAATCCAGCTGGGAGGTGTGTTAAGGAATAATCACATTTCTAAATCTATCGCTATAACAACGGAATAACAGCAAAATTTAATTTAAATCTTATAATCGTTCAGCGTTCTAACCGGGCTTCCTGTGCTGGGAGATGAACCGTGATGAAGTGCGTAGGTTGGGCCGAGCTTCTTGCGACGTCACATCTCCTATCAAACAACAGGAAACCCATCCAGAACGCAAGGGACTTGGACGCTGAGCGTTTCCTATGGCACGCTTCATACAAGATGTGTGCCCATTCTTAAATCCGTATCTCCAAGGAGAAGACAGGTCCAAGGACAAAACGGAATAGACTACACTGTACAAACAACTCGTCAAAACGTTTGCTTTTCACGGTAGCTCGAAAACGGTAGTATTGCTATTGAAATAGATAGCGCCCCTGCATAACACTGTTGTGATAACTTTGCAAAGAGAAAAGATTGGGATTTGTTCAAGTGTCAAGCTATTAAAATGGGTGTAACATGATAAAGGATACAGGATGACGGGATCCACTGCTATGTATTTTTGCCTGTTGAGCCGTGAATCTTGTCCATAGATTATCTCTGCCAACTGTCAATACCAAGCAAGCCAATCAATTCAATTAATTTCTAGAGCAATTCTGAAGGAGCGATTGCAAATTAACTCTTATAGCAAAGAAGGAATTCTCAAGAAGTCTCAAGAAATTGCATTAAGACGATGATTATCTATTATTCTCAAACATTCTAAAAAAATTCTAAAGCGTTCTCAATAATTCTAAAAAATTCTCAATAATTCTCAAAACGTTCTCAAGGATTCTAGAAAAATTCTCAAGAATTCTCAAAACGTTCTCAAGAATTCTAAAAACTCCTCAAATATTCTCAAAACGTTCTCAGGGATTCTACAAAATCTCAAGGATTCTCTAAACGTTCTCAAGAATTCTAAAAACGTTCTCAAGAATTCTAAAAAATTCTCAATAATTCTAAAAACGTTCTCAAGGTTTCTAAAAATTCTCAAGGATTCTCAAAACGTTCTGGAGAATTCTAAAAAATTCTCAAGAATTCTCAAAACGTTCTCAAGAATTCTAAAAATTCTCAAGAATTCTCAAAACGTTCTCAAGAATTCCAAAAAAATCTCAATAATTCTAAAAACGTTCTCAAGGATTCTAAAAAATTCTCAAGAATTCTCAAAACGTTCTCGAGAATTCTAAAAAATTCTCAAGAATTCTCAAAACGTTCACAAGAATTCTAAAAAATTCTCAAGAATTCTCAAAACGTTCTCAAGAATTCTCAAAAATTATTAAGAATTCTCAAAACGTTGTCAAGAATTCTCAAGCATTTGCACTATGCTGATGATTATCTATAATTCTACAACATTCTCAAAAATTCTTAAAACGTTCTCAAGAATTCTCAAAACGTTCTCAGGAATTCTCAAAACGTTCTCAAGAATGCTAAAAAATTCTTAAGAATTCTCAAAACGTTCTCAAGAATTCTCAAGCAATTGCACTATGATGTCGATTATCTATAACTCTACAACATTCTCAAAAATTCTCAAGAATTCCCAAAATGTTCTCAATAATTCTAAAACATTCTCAAGAATTCTCAAGCAATTGCACTATGATGATGATAATCTATGATTCTACAACATTCTCAAAATTCTCAAGAATTCTCAAAACGTTCTCAAGAATTCTAAAAAATTCTCAAGAATTCTCAAGCAATTGCACTTACTGCATTTTTCCATTTCACAAAAGCTTTTGGCGAGTCACATATAAGGTCCAGAGAGCAAAGCTGACCAAATTCACCTGAATAATAAACATCCATTGCATTTTTTGACAGCTTAGTGACGAAGACAACATTTGTAAATGTTTGTGCATAATGTAGCTTGGGTTTAACAATCCAAGCCCAGCAATCTGTACCTTGCTCTTTTTCAAATATAAGAGAAAAGGATTGCCTTTGCACTTCAGTGTATGGAAACTTGACAAAGTTCCTCGTTTGCTGGCCACATCTGACTTCTATTACTCTGTCCAGACTTACTGCAGACAAATAAAAACAAAAATATCACCAACAAAAGAACAATACCAGTGATATGAGCAGATTTTTCATGTGGCATTTGAAAATGCATCATCTGTAACCTAGGACTTTTCCATGTGTGTTTCCTATCTCCCAAAAAATATACAACACTGAATGAAATAACCCTTGGGTTACCAAGGATGTGAAAAAACAGGAAGTTGGTCTTGTTAGAGTAACATGTCCTAAGATGTCTAAAGGGGAGGGGAGGGTTCCATGCAAATAAAAAAAGGGTCCTATTTTGTAAAAATGTAAGGTTACTGAGAACCTATGCACGCACGTCCTCGAAAAAAAAATCATACACGTCCTTAGTTTAACCAAAACATGTCAACCTTATATATATATATATCATTGGAAACCTTATAAAATGGACTAGCAACGTTATTAGCTTGTGAAAATGGCACACCAAAATATTCAATCAATCCTTTGAAAAAATTATATTATATATTCAATAAGTTATTTCTTTTTTACCATAGCCCGCTATTCCATTCTATAAGCTTTCCAACAATATATAGGTTGACATGTTTTGGTTAAACTAAGGATGTATATGATTGTTTTTCCGAGGAAGTTTTGTGAAGGTTCTCATTAACCTTAAGGACTATGTGTTTGTGTTTGCAATACCATATGAAGTCAGACTCCCTCCACATGATGTAAACTGCAAGCCCAAAACGCTGTTGGGTCATGACGCATTCATTAAGATTCATGACAAATTTTAATGGATTTCACATGTTTTGGTAAATTTCCCGGGAAATACCAGAAGCCCTGATATTTACACAGTAGTGTCAATGCAAGAAGTGATGCATCCTTACACGTATTTCTATAACAAAAGCTGTGATTCTTTCCCCTCTTTTTCCACATGATGTGCTGAAAGAGACAATCAGTGTATTACATTTACTGTATTTGCTGAAGGAAATTTGCAATTTTGGTCCCCATTTTCACTATCCGGCTCCCCTTTCTGAAATTCCTGGTCTCACCCCTGCCCCTGTTTTGAGTAAAATGTCTTAATAGAACAGAACTTCAAGAAATGGGCAGTACAGGACAGTAGCAGTAAATTAATGCCAGTATCCTAGCTTTAGACGACTGTCAGCTAGTCAATGACATAATGGAATTAGGAAGCAAGTTCCAGATATTGTGGCCTTGTTGTTCAACAGGGATGAGTAATAGCAAACATTTACAACAAAACATCCATAGCTTTATCTTTCTTTGCTAAATTTGTAGGGCTGTTTGCTCCAGGTGTCAAACAGAATAAATCCCGCTCACCAAGTTTTCATTATCCAGTTTGAAGACTCTTTCATGAGGTATGGCCTTACCACCTCTTGCATACTTGATCATTGGGAACTCCTGGTGGACTTCACTAGCAGCTAAAAAGGTGAATCATAATTATAATAGTAAGCATAACTAACAAAGCTTGACATCATATCAATCACCATCATCTAATATGATTGCATCAGAGCTCAAATTGATTTGGGTGGTCTCCATTAGTCTGCCATCCTTCCAGCCATTTATATCATTATCATATCGTCATCATTTTTATTCACATTATTTGACTTTGTGTATAGAAATATATGGCTTCAGCAACATGAGTGGATTTGGTTCATCACATACCCACTTGTTGGCCAACTTTCAGCTAATGGTTCCAAACCGCTACAAATCTAGCATTGTGTAATGACAAAAATAGGGCTCTTCTATCTCAGGCACTGTGGGATAGTTTTTGCTTGGAAATTTCATGATCAAACAATGTGCTCACTCTCAGGCCAACATTTTTCATTGTGAACATCAAATTTCTTTGGAAAAACTATTCCACCACAGCGCCTTCGATGCTAAAACTGGTCTTAGCTATTGCTTCATCAGCACATGATACCACTATCATCACTATCATTGTCAAATTTTACTTTCTCGCATGTATTACTTTGCATGTACTGTACCTGAGAATACCACCCATTCTGTAGTTGTTGGTTTTGTTAGAGAAGGATACAGCATCTAAATCAGGAGAGAGAAAATTGTGGTCTTCTTAATAAGAAAATTCAAGGTGTCACAAGGAGCTTTTATGGGATTTTCCAGCACTATTTTCAGTCTTTCTTATTTGGGTGTTTCAACCTTTTTTATTGATCAAATTTAAAGCCATAATATCTATATTTTTTCTGGAATTTTTCAAGAGTTTGCTGGAAATTCCAGGATTTTCATGGAGACAAATAGTTTGAAAATGTGGTACTTTCCAGGTATTCCAACAACACACCAAAATCTGCACTGTATTTAAAAGATGTAACCTGCTTATAAAATGTTACTGAATTTCCAGTTAATCATAACTCTCTACTGGTATAAAAACCTGAGCAGCAAGATGTCTTATAACAAGTTCTTTCAAACATTACAGATCTTTACTCACAACATTCTCAGGGCTCTGTACATTTTTTCCTTGTGCTATTTCCTCCTCTATTTCCAGCTGATTAATTCCCGAGTCTTGCTCAGAGTCAAGTCTCCAGTGCTGGATTCCTTTGAAAAAAATAGCAAGCAAAGTGCTTCTGATCTAAATCCATCTTTAATTGCATCAGTCTGTGCAATAAATATGATACCATACAATAATATGATATAGGATAGTAAATTATATGACACAAGATTTCTCTTAGTTTTGCTGGGAGTCTCACAATTTTTCACTGCTGTCCCATGGCAAAATTTTCCTGAATTCACATATATTTGCTGTGTTTCTCCTGATTTCTGAAGACCTATCCCTGATATGGTATCTGTAAATTAGCCATTTTTTAAACAATAAAATTGCAATACAGGCAATTACTATTATCTCTATTCTTTGTATTAATTAAATTGTGCCAAAGCTGGAAATTAACTTTTTTTTTTCTTAGTCGCCAGCTGGCGAAAGCTTGGAAAGAGTACCAGCTGGCACCTAAGTTCACATTTTTAGTCACCTAGCCCTGATTTGTGGTTGCCAAGGCAACCATCTGGCCAAAATTTCCAGCTCTGCATGCCTTGACGAAATCTGAAAGATACCTTCATTAATTGCAGTAACCCATTCCTGGCACTCATCCCTTGATAGAGCTTGAAGCACGAGTGGATGTTTGAATGGTCCATAGATCTTCATGGATCTGTTGTTATCAGTACATACCTCAATACTTTCAATAGCAACCAATGGTAGGCTGCCTTTCTGCTTATCCTGAAATTATAAAATCTTTTTTTGGCTAGGGGGCACACAATTGATAAAAATACTTATGCACCCAAGTAATTCATAAAAAAATAATGCCATTATCATTTGTTTTCAGGCCCAAGTTTATACATGTTCTGAGAAATTGGTCCAGTTTGAACCCCTAAATGGGAGGAGTTGACGGGGGTCATACTACCGGTGCTTATTTACTTATTTTCAAAGTATTTTCATATTTTCTTGGGTAAGGAAATTGGTACTTAAAATATGAAGCCCCAATATTATGAGGGGTGCTCAAACAATGATTTCACTCCTAAATGATACAAAAAGGGCATCATGATTAAACCAAATTTTAACACGTCATTCACTGTGTGATTCCAGGCAGGAAGGACACTACATTATAGACAATAATTATAATATGAGAAGGAAAATATTACATAACACAGTGAACAACTGGAAATGTATCCCCAAACTTATTGTAAAAAAATTGTAATTGTAAATTGATGTTTATAGTGGTAGTGCACTTAGCTAGCCAGCTATTTCCAGACACTCCACTCAAATTGAAACCAAATATCTAATTATTAAGAAGCCCAACTGGCAGAGAGGCAAACCAGTTGGCTATCTACAAGCATGACTGGGAAGTCGATCCCGGCATTGCAATGTTTATGGGACCCCCTGAGATGAGATCCCACCCTTACTTATGTATCCCCCCTCCAGACTTTACTCTCAGCATTAGCTAGACTTATTTGAATGTGAACAGATCACTTGTGTTGTTTTCCTTCTCATTCTAAAGAGAGACCCAAATCATTGGCTGGGTATTGATGGTTTGCAAACATTCCTTTTCGGAATAAAATCGCAAAAGTGCAGCGGCCATGTTGGTGGACAGAACAAAGGCTACAAATAAACTTTATTTTGTTCTTTTCCATCAACATGGTGCCAGTGCATCACAAAACAAACCAAGAATTCTGAAGGTTTTAAATGCATTTTGTTAAAATTACCAGCAAGAAACGAAATTGTGCAAACACTTACACAATCACGATTCCTATAATAATCCAACGAACTCTTTGTCAGAACAAAATACTGTGATTTAGTGTTGCTTCTTCCAGTGTGGCCATGTGCAGAGGTCTTCCACAGGTAACCCGCATGAACGACGTCAGTTGGCGCGTAAGTTTGCGAAGGTCGTTGATTTCTTCCATACGGGCCCGTAGAATCACTACCAGTCCAAGGGCCCGACATTTTAGCAGGAAATATTGATGAAACAACCCTCTTCCTGTGGGTTTCCGCTTTGCTACCTGGACATTGCAGTTCAGGGCAAGGCCAAACAAAGTTCTGGAATGTGGTAAAAATACACCATTTCTCCAGAAGTGAGTTACCCCAACCGAGCCAAGAACACAATTAAATTCACTCTTGATGTTTTCGTTATAGTTTCAGGCCAGAAAGATGAAGAAAAGTCATTATTTCTGAAGACTTTGATGCGGTCCCGAAGTTGGATTTGTGGTTTAGCTTCTCCCTCTTGTTTATTTTAAATATTGCGCGGCTACCAAGCAATGACCCACAGGGATCCCACAACAATACAAGAACGGAAAATACAAAAAGACGCTGAAACATTTTCGCGAAAAATATTTTGCATTACCAAAAACAAAATGAAACGAAATCAAGTATTGTCAAATATGTCAATGTCTTTCAAAGATAATTCCTAGTAACTGGCGCTTTCACTGGCGCTCATTAATGCTCTCACTTGGGTTTCCTGTGTATTGCGCGGTAGCTTAGCTTAGAAAGGACGCCATGTTGGAAAGCTGAAAGAAGTTTCAGCATCAGCATCTGCAAAAAAAAGGTTGTTGTTTCTCTTCAAATTCTCTCGCCTTTGGCGAGACTTTCAAGGCAAGCAACATGGGGAGACGATCAACTTATACAACGAAAAGTGGGAAGTTTATGAACCCCACAGATCAAGCAAGTAAGTTGGAAGTTTTAGTAAATCACTTCTGACCGGGTCTCACCTCATGGCAACCAAATTGTTTTCGTTTTCCTGCCTCTCTTCAAACTTTCGATATTGCTAATAGCTCATTGATATAAAAAAAGTTTCTTAAATTATGTTTCTGCTAGAACCACTGAAAACGTCCTCTTAATTTCATGTTAACTGTTGCGTTAGTTAATGCTAATGTTAGTGTTTGCTAAATTCAAAGAACTGCTTCAAGTGTGCAAAAACGCATGTTTAACTTCCTTCTGGTTTATATTCGTCTTGTTAGATAAGTGAATTAGTCAACAATGAAACTCTATGGCCCTGTTTTTTTAGTGTGCAAAAACAGATCTTGGACTTCCTGCTGGTTTATATTTGTCTTGTTTGATAAGTGAATTAGTCAACAATGAAACTCTAGGTCCTGTTTATATGAGTCTGTGAAGAAGAGATAGCTAAGAGATAGTAAGACCTAAAATACGCCAAAATGGTCTGCATGAGGTTTCCTGTGAAGAAGGGTCAAACTGTTTATATGGAGAAAGTTGTCCCGGGACGAAGAGATAACTTGCCTTGGCTAAGTGAGCTATCCCTGGCAACCAAGACAATCCTTCATCCTGGGATGTCATGTAAACAGTTTATTGCGTTTTACAAAGAAATGCATGGAAAAGGTGTCTTGCCCTGGGTATCTGGACTAGACGGGTTATACCTTCTTCCTAAGTATCTAGCAGCACTCTAGCTTTTGCTAGCTAGTTTTGAATGCACTGATTGTGCTAAAAATGCTTATTAATTGTCTTGCAGGAAAGGAAGCAAGGAAAAGAGAGTTGAAAAAGGTTTGTACAGCTAATGTATTCACTCAGCGAGTGTAGAGAAGAGGGAGCTTATGGTAATAGTTTGAATTTGCAAAATTAGATATGTCCCAGCTTGAGTTCCAATTGCACTATTGGAAATGTTCTTTCATTCCTTGTTTGTGGCTCTGTTTCAAGGTTTTTCAAGGATATGTTGCTTGTCAACCTTTACCCTTTGTTGTGTCTATACTCTCAGAGTTTATATATATCAGAGTTGATCAAAACACTATGATCAAACATACATATGCCATTCATAACAGACACTTCCAAAGTTTACAAAACTCCATCCATACCACTGAAAAGGGCACCTGAAAGTTAGTAATTTTGCCAAGTTTCACAGCAAAAAGGTTGTTAAATGGTGATGAAACAGCCTTTAGATGTCACAAAATTTTATAATCTTTTAGGGGTATCAGATATCCAAAGAGCCATCTGCTATCCCTTGGGGTGTCTATGCTAATGGTAACCTACAGTCCTGCAGTTTAAAACTTTATGTGCCTTATCTGCTACCTCTTTGGGTTAAAGTTGTCTTCTATCAAACAAAATTTCCCATCTCTTGTTATGGATCACACCATGTTTGCCATCCCTTAGTGCTGGCAGTAATATTTCCCAAAGATCATCCCATATATTTTTAAGGACCCCTCCTGGAATTCTTAATGAAATCTGGAGCTGCATTTGAGAAACTTGGCATTTCCTTTCATCCTCTCAATAGAACAAGAAGCAGAGAAAAATGGTCAGGGAAGCTGTGTTAAAAACTAAAGACCCAAAGAGACTTTTGGATGAAATAGAGAAGATTGAACATTTTGGTGAGTAATAGGATGGTCTTGTACAGTATTTAGGGATGGGAGAGGAAGTATACTTTGTTCCACCTATATGAAGACAAATCATTTTTGGATAAATTTGGACATATTTTTTTCATGTTTTGATAAAATTGTGATACTGCGCTATCCAGTTAAGCATGGGATGCCTAAAGTTTTGTCGCTAGAAAGTATGTTGTCAGGTGGAGCTTGTAATGTTGTCAAGGAAAAGCTCATGATTTTGAGACTTTGTCACAACATTTGACGACATTCCTTGACCGGCCTTGACAACATGCTTTTTTAGACCCAATACTATCCAAATGAAATGTTAAAACTCATTGACAAAACTGAAGGCATTCCACACTCAACTGGATAGCACAGTTCTATTTATACAGATGATATATAATTTTTCATCTTTGTGCCAGTTTTCATTATTGTTTTATTTGTGATTGGTGTGTGTAGAAATTGATGCTGGTCCTGAACCTTTGCCTAATGACAAAGCACTAAAAGACAAGAAAAAGAAGCTGAGAGATACACTGGAGAGACTACAGAAATTATATGTAAGTTTGTCTTGTAAGATTTCCCATTCCCCTAGAAAAAGGTGAGGACAAGAAATGTGTCTGCTAGTGTATTACCCATACCCTTCAAAACTTTGCCACCCCTGTACAAAATTGTTTCTGTCAACCCTGTTGAAATCATTCTCTTCTTTTGCCAGGACAAGGATGATCCAAAAAGAGCTACAGAAATTCAGAAGTAAGTCTACTTATAGATATCATATAGACCGATCCTTGGTGACATCATTGTTTACATTCCCGAAATTTTAAAATGCTGCATCTACAATTGTGGACAAAAGTCATTGAGACACACACATAAAATTGGTCGACTGTGTCCAAAAGACCTCTCCTGTTAAACCATCCTGTTTTCACCCCCTCCCCTTTTCAATGTTGAGCTCCGGACCCTGGCACAAATTAATAAATGGTGAAATTAATCAATTTGCCTATGATAAATATTTTTGTTAAGTCAAGTCAAGTCATTTTTATTAAATTTGTATATACTTTATTTACAGATTATTGGATGATAGTGACCAGAGAAGGCAACATGCATTTCTTGAAGCTTATGGTAAGGTTTATTACATTAAAAATTGTACTCTTCATTCACTCTTTAATTCATCTTGATTTCACTCAGATGCCAATTTGTAATTAATCAATGTTTCAATTGTTTTAGAATCCAAGAGGGAAGCAGAGAAAATGGTAATAATATTGCAAAAATTAATAGTTTTGTACGATTGTTATCATTCTGTGATGTTTTTCAAGCTATGGGGCCCCACCTTCGACGATGTGCCCCTCCCTTCCCAAATTTCTGGATCCGCCACTAGGGACACAAAACAGTCAAAACCCATTGGAACTCCACTGGCTTTTTCATGTTTTACCACTAGCCACAGACTTCTGATGACCCATGCTCTGCATTGCCATTCAGGGATACCAACTTTCCTGCATTTTGTGGGAGACTCGAAATATTATTGTAGTGCTGTATAAGGGGAGACAGGAAGATGTCAGAACATCTATCTAAAACTAAATATTAATGGTGCTTTTTTCTTACTTTTTCTGAAGAAATCATTGTTTTCTATCTTTTAGGCTATGGAGTTTTCGGACATTCCTTTACCAACAATCCCTCTCCCCCACTCTGGCATGCTGATGCCGAGTGACATTCCACTGCCTGGACCATTACCAGGACAGCAGTAAGTAGATGAATATTTGGGTTAACTCCGGTGTAATAACCATTCCCAGAGGACACCTTTGTGTTCAGTTCTTATTTCATCCTGATTCGTTCTACCAAACAAAGGAAGCTTTGTGATGCAGTTCGTGAGCACTCACAGGTTATTACACCGGAGATAAGCCAAATATTTTACTGGTTATGGAATTATTTTAATATATGAAATACTGATGAATATGTCATGAAAAATACATATATTTGCATAAAGGGCTGTTGTATACAAAGGAATATATTTAGAGTGAAATGTTTACAGGTAACAATATGCACAACAGAGAAATGATATTTGTGTGCAGAGGCTACAATAGCATAGTTGAAAAACACATGAAAACACTAAAAGTAAAAGAATATGCAGGGAGTTAAAAAGTAGATTCTGCCTGCAGGGAACACTCATAAATTTCAACTGATAAATGATAAATTTCAACTCTCTTTTACAGACCTCTACCCCCAGGTCTTGTCCCCCCAGGTCCACCCCCAGGGGACCCACCTGTCCCATCTGGTGTGCCTCCCCCTGCTGTTCCCCCACCAGGAGCACCCTCTCTCCACCCTCCAGGGGTTAACCCAGAGGAGGGGGATGATGAGGTGGATGATGATAATGTCAGTGATAGCAGCACTAGTGAGTCGGGTCTGGATGAGGATGAATACAACCCAGAGGTTGGCACAGGTTACGGCAAGCAACAGGACATGGAGGAGACAGGTACCAGGGCTTGAAATTATGACCAGCTGGTTGCCAACACGACTAGATCTTTGGCTCAGACAACTAAATTTTTTAACTTAGTGGCCTCTAGGCGACCATGCCATGTGATTGCCTTTTTTATATTCATAAACTGAAAATAGTTCATCATGGGAAAAATAGTCTTCCTACAATATGATAAAATGATAAAAAGCCATTCAGACACGTGCTAGCCATGTGCTAGCGAACAGAAACGATGCGCTACCGTCAAGGATGTAAAACAATGGACGAAAATGTGGACACAAATAACACCACTACAGACAACCCAAATGACAAAAATGTATAAATAAAATGTATAAAATCCATCATTGTGGGATAATTTGAAAAAGGAGTCTTAATTCAGAATTAATGTGATTTAAATGACACTCATAGTAAATTCCTTATTTCCATGTAAATCATCTGATTTACAGAAACAGAGCACAGACACAGAAGCATACGATTTGCAGATGAAGTGGAGTCTTCAGGCCAGAAAGACAAAGAAGAACCTCGTGGTGGTTCAACATCCTCAGTACAGAATGCCCTGTTGAAGATTGCAGGCCAAGAAAAAGCAAAGGTAAACAAAAACAAAAAGTGAATGGGCTGTTACTACTCTTCCCAGTAGACCGTTACCTTCCACTTTTTCAACCTGTCGGCAGCCCAGTCTCAAATTGGCCATGTGATCACCTTTTATGTACCACATGATGAGTTGTTTATGTACCACATGATGAGTTGTTTATGTACCACATGATTAACATTTTCAAGCATAGACTTTGTTGAAAATCAGCAAAACGATGTGGCCTGCAAGTTTACGCCCACAAATATTGATCACATGGTACATAAGCAACCAACTAACTGGCAATCAATGTGAGACAGCTGCAGGCTGAAAAGTGAGAGGTGTAACAGTCTACTAATGTTCTGTGCATTTTGAAACAGTTGTGCCACAACTTGGTCATTTCATCCTGAGGAATCTTGGTTTTTCACCTTTAGACATAACCCTAAGTTGTCTTCTTTTTTAAATTGAAGTTAACAATTCGACTCTAAAAATATACTAAGTGTGATTTCCAAAGGCAAATACTTTTTTTGCAAAATGGAGGTACAGCAAGGTGGCACAGTGTTATTGTGCAGACAGTCCTGAATTCCAACATGGACCGACCAACTATATCGACTTTTCTCTCTCCCAAGTAGCTTGCTTGTAGCTTTGAAATCCTTTCACCTGGAACTTTGATAATAGAAAGGGGGTAAAGCTGTGCACCCTTGACCTCCTTAGGTTTACTTTTGCATTTGCTACATTCAGAGAGTGTTTACAAAAGTCATATGCTTGCACTTTAGTGATTCAATGCCTGAGAATTTGTTATGTGATATGTTTTCCAGGAAGGAGGTGGTATTCCTCCAGGACCTCCTGGCCCTCCACCTGGCATCCCTCCCCGTGGTCTGCCCATGGGCGGTCCACTACAACCAAACTTTGCAATCAGGCCTCCACCAAACATGATGGACAACCCACCTCGGATGTTCCCCCCTGGACCACCACCTGGGAGACCCCCTGGACCACCCCCGGGTATGCCAGGAGGTCTTCCTCCTGGGCCCCCACCTGGCTTGGCCCCAGGCATGCGGCCCCCCCGTCCTCTGATGCAGCAGCATATGATGCCACCTGGTGGCCCGCCTAGAATGAGACCTCCTGGGCCCCCTCCTCGTATGATGGCCCCACATCAGGGTGCTATACTCTCGGCTCCTCCTTCAGTTATCAGCAAACCACCCGTGACGAACCCTGGAGAAATGCTTCCTAGTAAGTTATAATATGTTCTTAATATTCTTCACTCCCACACGATTTGACCTGAAAAATTCCAAGCGCGATTGCTTACGGCCTTGTATAAAGCAATTGGCACTTTTCACGATGTTGCGCACGCATAAATAGGATGAGAACAATGCTTCTCTGTTTTGAATAACAAAAGGACCGTCTTCGCCAGAACGAGTCGGAACGGCTCAAGGGTATTGTTGTGTAGAAACGTCGAAAGAGAACAGACGAGCTTCATGGCTCTTTAGACAGTGGAGCCACAACAGCAGACATGTCTGACATCATCAGGATGGAATATTTCCACGAATAACTGAATGTTTTGTTCTGAGTATTTCGAATTTTGGTCATTTTAATCAACGATTTTCACGGCAAGAAATGAAAAACGTTTTACAAGTAGAACACATCCTCGCACGCCAGGGTGCTCCCCTCACCTCCCCCTTTACCTCTTTCCCCAGGGGGGGGGGGGGGGGGGGGGGGGGGAAGCAGATGCACGAGTGTCTCACAGTGACGCGCCGGAATGATTTATTTGCGTTAATCACGTGAAACGCGCAAATGGACCATTTCAGCTTATTCGGACGCACTCTTCATTTTAGCCTGCGAGCCGGCTATCCAGTGGGTTTTCCAGAGAAAAATTCGTTAGGGCGCGCGCGGGGTTCCTGTGACGTCGGGATTCCTGTGTCGTGACACAGGAATCCCGCGCGCCATAAAAATCGAATATCCGAAAAAAACCTTTGGAGAGGCGGCTAGCAGGCTATCTTCATTTCATAAATCAGTGCACTGGGGATATACCACAACTACAGCGATGCAGCGCGCACGTCTATAAATTCATTTTGTTTGCCAAATGTCCCTTACTTAGCGACCTATAACGCGCGCAAACATTAAAGCTGGAAGCGTCTACTTGTAATGTCTGTATTGATCAAATGGTAAAACTACATTCAAATTGCTATATTCAATAAGGCAAACAACTAATTATGCTTGAAGAGCCTGTGTCAGCCACTTCTGTGTTATTGTTTTCGTTCGAGACGAACCAATAATGAAAATAACAAGTCAGATTTGTAAAGAATGCTTTCAACTTGACGTGGAGAAAATTTGAGGTCATTTCGATGTAGGATTGCAAAGATATTCGCGGATTGTAATTACAGCTTACATGAGGAAATCCGTCTCTTTTGAAATCGGTTTACCTCAATCTTTTTTCAAACATACTAATTTAATAAACGTCTAAAAACCAAAGTTTGAGATTTGATTTACCAAATTCAATCAAGAACATTGCTCTACTTTCTCCATATCAGCCGATGGAAATGGATGCTTTCTCCGACTTGGTATGTTGCTATGCTGTCAAAATGGCGGCTGACACAGGCTCTTTAACACCACTGTCACTGAAGTCTTGTGCTCTTGACCCTATCCATCCTCTATTCTGAAGCAGTGTTTTGATCTCCTACTGCCGGTCATCACCCAAATCATCAACCTCTCAATGACTACTTCCAATATGCCAGACCGAATGAAAGAAGCCACCCTAAAGCCATTGCTAAAGAAACTTTCTCTTGACTTCGAAGTATTCATGCATTTCAGACCTGTTTCAAATCTAATGTTTTTATCGAAGTCCATTGAAAAAGTTGTTGCAGTTCAGACCTGGGACCACTTGATAGCCAATAATTTACAAGAAGAACTGCAGTCGGCCTACAAACTGTACCACAGCACCGAAACTGCCTTGCTTCGTGTACAGAATGACATCTTGCGTGCGGTCGATCAAAAACAAACAGTTATTCTTCTTTTACTTGATCTCTCGGCGGCTTTTGACACTGTTGATCACACTCTTCTTCTATCGAGACTTTCTTGCAGATTTGGAATCAGAGAAGGTGCATTAGATTGGTTCGCTTCCTACCTTCGGGGTCGCAAACAGTTTGTCACTATAGATGGTGTTCAATCATCTACGAAAGACCTCTCGTGTGGTGTTCCTCAAGGTTCTGTTTTGGGCCCCATCCTATACCTTTTGTATACTGCACCTGTTGGTGATATCTTGAGAAAGTACAACATCTCTTTCCATCTGTACGCAGATGACACCCAGATGTATGCAGCTTTTCATCCGTCAGATGAAACTGAAATGCAATCTACAATCACCAGGCTTCAAAACTGCGTGAATGAAATAGATCTATGGATGGGCGCCAATAAATTAAAACTTAATCGTAAAAAGACAGAAATGCTAGTGATTGGCTCACGATTTCGCCCTAAAACAAATCTAGGGAGTTTTCGAGTGGGAGACCAGTTAATCTCTCCGAGCGACTCAGCAAGAAATATTGGAGTCATTTTTGATAGTTCTTTGGAAATGAAAAAGCATGTTGCCGCGATTTGTAAATCATCTTTTTACCATCTTAGGCGCATCGCAAAGATCCGGAGATATCTAAGTTCTGGAACTACTCAAATTTTAATCCATGCTTTCATTACGCAGAAACTTGATCACTGTAACTCTCTGTTGTATGGTCTCCCGAAAAATCTCACACAGAAGTTACAGTACGTCCAGAACGCGGCCGCACGGCTACTAACTTATACGCGCAAGTTTGACCACGTCACCCCTATTTTGAGAGAACTTCACTGGCTGCCAATTGAGCAAAGAATTGAATTTAAGATCCTTTTGATTACTTTTAAATCTCAATATGACTTAGCTCCTTCTTATTTAAGTAAGCTTATACAGAGGTATCAACCCTTCAGGAGCCTAAGATCGTCTTCATCATGTCAATTGAGTGTTCCCCGCAGTCGCACCGTTAATTATGGAGACCGGGCCTTTTCTGTAGCTGCCCCGACATTGTGGAACCGTCTCCCCTCCACATAAGGTCTTCCACAAATCTCTCGATTTTTAAAACTAAATTAAAGACACATTTATTTAATTCTGCCTATTAGCTCTATATTGCATTTCTTTTATTGCCTTTTTATTCTTTTTTGCTTTTGTTCTCTTGTTTTTTGTTTTAACATTTTTATTTTTTAGATTTTTATTTTTTAGATTTTAAATTTGTAATACATTTTTTAATGTAAATATATATTTTGATCACAACAATGTAAAGCGCTTAGAACTATTTAGATATAGGCGCTATATAAATGTTATTGTTATTGTTATTGTTTAAAAGCGAGTCTATTGCAAAAGAGTTCACCACCCTGGAGGAGTGGAGAGGTTTTCTCAGACGACGAGAGCTAGACTTAACTTTAGAAATTAGCTGTGAGAGAGAGCGCGCTTTTAGCCTTACGAAATATTCCCCTGTTCTAATATAATATTGTACCTCTTCATTTCTAGGTGGTATATTGAAGAAGGAGCCAACGGCAGTTATATCAGCCAAGCCGCAAATCAGAAACACACAAGCTCAACTTACTAAACTCGTGCCAACGTCATTAAGAATCAAACGAGATAACCCTAAAGCTAAGGCTAAAGGGAGAACTGAAACTGAAGAGAGTTTTACGCATCAACCTGCTCAACCGGTTCAGAATGTACCTGGCAAAGCAACAAAGGACGATGCGTACGCGCAATTTATGAGAGAAATGGAAGGACTTTTGTGATTTTAGTACTTTTAATCTAGATGGCTTCTTTTGTTTGACGAGTAAGGGCTCCCGTCACTGAATGGTTTCCCGGACTGACCAGTAAATGGTTTCCCGGACTGGTCACTGAATGGTTTCCCGGACTGGTCACTAAATGGTTTCCTGAACTTTTCACTGAATGGTTTCCCGGACTGGTCACTGAATGATTTCCCGGACTGGTCACTGAATGGTTTCCCTGATGCCGTGAACACCAGCTTTCCATACAACCAGATACAGTCGCATGTATTCGACGGAAAAAAATATTAGTTTCCTTGCAGAGTGGGAGTTCAGTGACATCAAGTCGAGAATTTTATATCTATATCGTTGCTCTAGACAAAAGTATATACATGCAACTCTGCGATGATAGTTCAAAGACAGCTTGCTTTAAAGACAAACATATAATTTTATTGGCACCTTGCAAGGTAGATTGCATTGGTGTTGAGCCATTAAACACCCCGTGTCGATGGGCCTGATACATAGTTTTGTAGCCCTTAATCCGTCTAAATCTCATGGAATTTCGATCCATCCTTTTATCTTTAAGTGATATGCAGTCATAGAACAGCTAGCAAACAAATGGTGTTATTTTGAAAATATTAGATCAACACAACAGATCATAACATCGTCACACCCACAGAACACAGGATCTTTTAAATCTAGTTCGGGTTTTGTGGTAACCTTCTGGCTCACACAATCACTTGGAACGACCATGTTGAGAAACAAATGGCTGATTTCCTGGTTGAGCATTCTCGTATCCAGAGCTCCCCGGCTCGCCACTTCGCGGGGTCGGCTCTGGCAACAGCCATTGAGGGCCATCGCTGATTGGCTGATTTTGAACGTTGGCACATGCGTCAGCGGGTGTTACTAGAGCCTCCCCATTCTCGAACCCAGAGCTCCCCGGCTCGTCGCCTCGCAGGGGAGGCTCTGGTAACATCCATTTGAGGGCCTTCCCTGATTGGCTGAAATGGCGCGCACGTGTACGTAAAAGTAGCTTAATCTCGCTTTATAAAAACGTATGTCAAAATAAGACTGGCATTCGTTTCCAAGTCGTCTTTTCAACCTATGACTTCGACTTGAACGCTCTAAAAGAAATCGTGAGGCATAAAACCACCATTTTCTTTTGAGCATGCGTCGGTGGCTGTCACCAGAGCCTCCCCCGCGAGGAGACGAGCCAGGGAGCTCTGGGTACGAGAATGTTTTAGGCGAATATTTATTTATACGATTTTCCATGTCTTAAAATAGCCGCATGTCATACGCAGACTTACTACAACCAGAATTTCTTTACCGTGTTACTCTGGTCAAGCTTACTGTATACTTTACCAAAAATACTTACTGGAGGAGCCGTCAAACATAGACCGTCAAACTACGCTCCTTGCGTGTATCGTGGGAGGCTCCCTTTACATACGAGGGTATGAATAAAGGGAATAAAACAAGAAATATTTCTCGATGCCGATGGACTCGAGTAAGAATATTAATATATCGAAATTGGTCTATTGGCTCTGTAGCGCTGTTTGTCTTGTTTTTGTATGTGATCTGTTCACTAATTGGTCAGGCAGGGAGCCGAGCTTTTCCAAAACCTTATCCTTGAAGCAATGGTCCGGCGCGCTACACTAAATTAACATTGGCTTCCATGCACCGTTTGTTTGGGGCTTCTCTCCCAAGGAACAATGCGGAATCAAAGAAAGCACTTCCATTGACTTTGTGTCTTTTTATTATAAATCCCGATACCCAATATAAACAAAGTACAATATGCATTACTACCGGCAAGTATCACGTCTATATCGGTGATCAATACAAAATCTAATATAGCGTCCGTCCTGTGTTTTCACTAATACAATTGGATATTCTAGAAAAAGTTCAATCGGACGTTTCGTCGTATCCACTTGTTCGTATGTCACCATTAGACCTTAGCAAATTGCGGGAGATGCAACTTTGAGAAGATTTCGTCAGAAGCAGCTTTGGACTTGAAATCGATAGCGTCACTTCTTTGTACCTATATAATTACTATGGAACGAGAAATTTAGGAATGATATGGATAAATTCATCGCATGACGAGCGAATTCCACGATAAATTTCACGCGAAGAACGATATCGCGATATCGTTTTTCAAGTGAAATTTACCGTGGAATCCACGAGTCGAGTGATATACTTTCCTTGAATCCCACAGCAAAGATTTGATATTATTTTAGTGAAATGCTTCGAGCTTTGAACTTTCTTCGCGCGCGGGTAACCTGTGTTTCTGTCGAATTCAGCTTTCAATCATTGAATTACACGTTAAATCTCACTCGTTTTTAGCCAATCAAAGCGCGCGTTAGAATTGAGCTATGGGATTGTATAGGATTATTCAAAGCTTCAGGAGGCTAGATTCCGCTAAGAAAATAGCACGAAAAAAGCGATATCGCACGAGTCGCGCAGCGACGAGGGCGATATCGTCTTTTTGAGTGCTATTTTCGGCGGAATCTACCGACTGAACGCTTTGAATATACTTGAATCCTATGATATCTCGTCCTCAATTTACACAAAAAAGAGATATCATAGGATTCTAGTCAGAATTCCAGGCTTGCTTTTCTCCTACGACTCTTAATCATTTCTGCCATCGTGCCCTGATTACCCATGATGCATCTGAAAGCACGAGCTCATCTATGGGTTAAGCACCAACACCGCAGCAAAACGCATTTGCCATGCGCTAAAGATTCACTTCGGGTGAAATGTAAACAAAAGAAATAATCTACACAACAAAAGCATCTCGTGCTGTCTTCGAAAACTTTGAAAAATTAAGCTCCAGACACAAAACTTAAGGCCAAAAATTGCAGAGCAGCAGGGGCTGAGAGCATGATCATATCTTTCTCTGAACTTTTGCACCACACACTTTCAGGCTTGCACCCGAGGCGAAAATTATGGTTTAAAGTCAAAATTGATCGTGCGCTGTTGTTATGCAGATTTTTTTCAAATTGTCTTCATCTCACAGGCCAGTGAATCTTGACGCATGTGAACATGCTGCGTTTTGTCGCGGTGTCGTAAGCACCAAAGGTAGGTCCTGCCTCGTACCCAGGCGCGTTCTAGTGATTTTTGAGGCGAGAGCGACTGGGAGCGAGCAAGCACGAAAGGCATCATGGGAAGGGAGAAGAAAATAACGCGCCGTCTCTTTCTATTGTTTGAGCCTTCCCATGATTTGCGTAAACGAACCGTTCCCAAGATACATTGCGCGCTCGCTACCAGAAAATGTACTAAGGCTAGGGACGAGGCAGAGGTAGGTCCTTGTCGAATGCCCACGCTAATCCTCGTCCTCTGTGTCTTCGCTTGATTCGTATTCCTGGAGCTCTTGACTTTTATCCATTGCACCCTTTGTACGATTGATGTGCTCGTTTTCGACACGAAAGAAGTTCCAAATAAATCGCCTACAAAGAGAGAAACGAAAAGTGAGAACTCTATGTTAAGGGAAAAATATAAATAATGAAAGGTCGACGAACAGCTTAAACGATGATTATTTATAACGATATTTCAATCGGCCATTACCGATCTTTTAGTTATATCCAGCATGCAATGTAAATATCTCCATTCACAACCTGAAGAAGATCGGTAATGGCCGATTGAAATATCGTTATTAAATAATCATCGTTTAAGCTGTTCGTCGACCTTTCATTATATATATTTTTCTAAGTTCAACTGGTTGACAGGTCCGTTTTTTAGGATCCAGCTTGGCAAAACACCTCGTTCGCGGATTTTCATATTTTAGTCTATGTTAAGGACGTCTCACGAAACACGAAAATGATTATTGTCACAAAATAGAAAAATATTCTCGGGTAGATAGTGTTTTTATCGCGGAAAGCCCCGGGGTTGGTGATCGCGGTCGCAATCTTGGATTTGAATCGCACTTTCTTGGGGCCAGCGCAAAATAAACCGCGCGTCCTCCAAAATCCAAGATGGCGGCGGTGATGGCTAACTCCCGGGTTTCTCGCCGTAAAACAACGCTCCACTACCTGAAGATTGCAAATTTAGAAAGAAGTCCCCTAGATCGATTTAAAGTGAAATTTCTTAACAGTTGGTTACTGTTATTGTGATATGGATGGGGAGGGTGGGGATGTATGCTCGCTGTGCCAGTAAATCGTGCTTGTGCGAGGAAATGGATCGTAGGAGAGAGTGCTGGGTGATGCATTTAATATACAAAGACACACCTGAATACTTCGAGTACAGCAAGGAAGCCTTTTAGGATCTCTGAATGAAAGAGTCCGGCCTCCCCTACTGATAGAGTCAGGATCCACGAGAACCGCAAGAGCAAATCGCTGGCCATCGCAAAATAGTAGAAACTCTGCAAAGAAATGCATATTAAATGATAAACCTAATTCAATGAATATTGCTTTGGATTTTGGTAAGTACAGGATACGCCCTACCCCTCAGTCAGACACTAGTCCATCTGAATGTCAAAACCTTTACCTTGTGTTTGAACATGCGGCGTGACCTTAGCAAGATTTCGTGACTCACAATCAAAGCCTAGCCCATATTAATGGCAAAGCCTTTACTCGTATTTGCACATGCGGCGTGACCTTAGCAAGATTTCGTGACTCACAATCAAAGCCTAGCCATATTAATGTCAAAGCCTTTACTCGTATTTGCACATGCGGCGTGACCTTAGCAAGATTTCGTGACTCACAATCAAACCCTAGCCCATCTTAATGCCAAAACCTTTACCTTGTGTTTGAACATGAAGCGTGACCTTAGCAAGGTTTCGTGACTCTCATTCAGACCCTAGCCCATCTTAATGTCCAAACCTTTACTTTGTGTTTGAACATGCGGCGTGACCTTAGCAAGATTTCGTGACTCACAATCAAAGCCTAGCCCATATTAATGTTAAAACCTTTACCTTGTGTTTGAACATGAAGCGTGACCTTAGCAAGGTTTCGTGACTCTCATTTAGACCCTATCCCATCATTATGTCAAAACCTTTACTTTGTGTTTGAACATGAAGCGTGACCTCAGAAAGATTTCGTGACTCTCATTCAGACTCTAGCCCATCTCAAAACGTTTACTTTGTGTTTGAACACTGACTCTCATTCTCTCATGTCCAAACCTACATGGGGCGTGACTTAAACAAAGTTTCGTGACAGTCTCATCCAGACACTAGCCCATCTTAATGTCAAAATCTGTACCTTGTGTTTGAACATGCGGCGTGACCTTAGCAAGTTATCTTGACTTTCCAGCAGACCCCAGTCCATCTTGATGTCCCAAGTGAAGGTATAACACGTACTGACAAACACGGACATCACCCAGCCAAAGAAATAAAATCCCATCTGTGTTGTACCAGTTTCCTCTGTAAAAAACAGAAATAATCCATGGACTTATCAACTCAAGCTACCATTATAGATAATAAACTAAAGCTTAAGCTAATGATAGGTAGAATAGGAATGGCAGGTTGTATTTTTACATGCATGGCATATGTCACAGGAAATTTCTGCAGAAACCCCATCCACGGGAAAAGCTGAATTTCCATGGTAGAAGAATGGGAAGTGTTCGGATTTCCAATGGCTATCCATGTGAATTCCGAACACTTCCCAGTTGTTTGCCATGGGAAATTCAGCTTTTCCCATGGATGGGTTTTTGCACAAATTCCCTGTGTGTACCGTAAGTAAAGCCAGAATTAACACAAGAAAAGTGTCTCTCAGTAAATAATGTTGCCGTTCGCAAGTTTAATATACGTTTCTGTCCGTAAACTTTGCTTTGTTACCAAGGTAGGCCAGAATAATTTTCCTCAAACGATGTTCAAACTTTTTTCAGTGACAACGTTGTTGCACAACAACTGCCAGGCAAAGCGCGCACGTTTGGCGCGCTGCTGCCGAACTTTATGGTTTGCCTCACTTCCAAACAAGAATGTTGGACGAAAAGTTGACGTGTGCATGCCATTACACGAAACAAACTTGCTGAATATTGGTCATCTTTCGTTGCAATTTGTGAACCCGAGTCAAAATCGTGCATCATGTTGCCGAGTGATAACGTTAGTGCGGGACCTTGTTACACGGTGTTCAACTGTTAAGCCGGTTCCACGGCCCGTGTTCTATCTCTGTGACAACTGCAACTGGAGTTTCGCGACTGCTACGACACGAAAGTTTAATGGAAACCTGGGCCACCAATTTGGTTGCGACTACTGCAATTTGTATATATAATAAGACTCCATGCTGTCCAATTAAGAAAAAAATGGATGATTCAGAGGAACTCCAAAATTGGACGAGGCCGCAAGCCAAGTCCAATTTGGAGTTCCGAGGAAATATCCTGTCCTGTTAGAGCGGATTTCAGATGACTGTCGTGAGTAATTCGCAAATACTTTGTAATTACTCCTATAGGTCGGGTTTTATTAAGAATTGGTGAAATTACTTTGCGATTGGTTTCACTACAGTCATATGAAAACCGCTCTATTTATTAATTATATAGTAAATGATAAAAAGCCGAAAGTGTAGGCAATTTCAGCGCGCGCGATCCAGATAAAAATAATTGGACAGTTGACAAATGGATAATTAATATGGAAACCGGTGTGTTGAAGCTGTCGGAGCAGACGAAGTTTGTTCGCGACTTGCTGCGACAGCTACCGGGATTTAGGTCGCAACAATGATGCAGGAAAAATTGTCCCTAAAAGTTGCCCCTTGTAACACCAAGTACGTGCATATAACACAACTTTGCTGCACTAATTTTGTTTTATTTGGTCACGACTGGCATCAAAAAAGTGTTGCACACGTTCTTCCGTTTTGCCGTGTTTAGTTGTCAACGTCGTACAGTACCTTTCTCTGTAGCTGCTATAGTGGAGAAGAAAACAACAAAGAAGGCAGTAGAATATTTGCCAGCATTTGCCAAGTGTGGGAATTTCTGTTTAGTGTCGTTATACCGGCGCAGGCTCTGTGCAAAGCGCCACCATGCGGGAAGACATGCAATTAGTGGTCTGATGCCATACAGTTTACTTCCACACTGTGATCGATCTAGAAAAAAGGCCAAGCAATTTACTGCAGTTTTCAGTATTCTGCGAGATCTACGCCAACTAACAAACCGCGGTTTGGCTTCCGTCAATTAAACGGGTGAACAGCTCTGGGTGATTTCACGCCAGGCTTTTGAGAGGTTTTTTAACTATTAGCACTAGCTAGCTTTCCAAACCAAATTTTCCACCACGAAATGCTGAAACTCAACTTAGACCCCGTCCACACTACATCGTTTTCAATTTGAAAAACGAAAACGAAAACTTTTTGCTCCGTTTTCAAAAAGATTTGCGTCCACACTTATCGTTTTCGTATTGTTTTCGTCGTTTTCGTTGATCGTTTTCGGCGTTGTAGTGTGGACGATAGCCGTATCCGGAGCAAAAAGGGTATCCGTTTTCGTTTGAAAACGGTGTAGTGTGGACGGGGTCTTAGAAAAACCCATGCGTCTGACTTAAAAGGTTTGATTAACGGAAGCCAAAACAGTTTGGCGTTCGGAAGTGTTAAGTGGGAGTTCGCAGATTTAGAGCAGATTTCGTATGACTGTGAAAAGTACCGTGACAAAGTTGTTCCGCGCCGCGACCGTGACCGTATCGCGACTACGCGATTTCATTGGCGATTTGATCCCATCTACAGCAGGCCAGGTTCCGTACCGCCACCGCGACAGTACCGCGCCACTTTTAACAGTCATACGAAATCTGCTCTAATATAAATTGCAGTAAGGTGTCAGAAGAAAAGCTGACCAGAAACTCAATAAACATATTTCCCAGAAAACATCAACGACACATTACAGAGATAATCAATGATATTTGACAAGAAATGCCGTGTTTACTATCATTTTCGAGCTACCGCCGTGAAAGCGAAACCTTTTTTCACGTTGTTTGTACTTGATGAACCTTTTTTGGTGTGATTTTAACCCGGGGACATTCCCCCTAACATATACGGGGATGATCGTGGTATCCTACAGGGTATAACAAATTTCATTCAAAAGTGGTATCTTTTAGGGGTGACAGATATCCAAAGAGTCGTCTGCTATCACTTACGGAGTGTCTCGCGCTAAAAATGGTAGCCTATGATAGTTACTTTGTGTGCCTTTTACTACCTCTTAGGGTTAAAAAAGTATTTGACCAAACCCCTCTAAGGGGTAAAATTTGCTATTGACCACACCCTGTTTGCTACCCTTGAGTTGAAAGTTTTCCTGACGATCATCTCTGTATGACCTGTATATTTTTAGAAAATTTCGGCCAAATGCACCTTACTTCAATATCAGCATGTAACGGCACGTGCACGTTTTCAAGTGCAAACAACACGAAAAAAGTTTGCTCTTTAAAGTACCTTGAAAATGGCAGTTAGGTCCAATAAAATGTGTTCAATCTTTCATTATAGTCTCCTCACTTTCTGACATTTTATGATACACTTAATGTCCTAGTTAAGCATTAGAGCACAACTTTCTATGACTTTATCGGCGCAATAGAGCACGCATGATGTTGGGTGAGACACGAGAACGTTATAAAATCACGACCGCAGGCGAGTTTGAGCGTCTCTCCCAACATCACAAGTGCTCTATTTGCCGATAAAGTCATAAAAAGTTGCGCTCGACTAATGCTTTTATGATATAGCGGGGAAGAACAATTACTTTATCGGTGAAATAGAGCATAGATTTGGACCAAGCAGAGCGCGAGTTATATCGTAGTATATTATAATTCCTCATAGAGTACCACTTTTATAATTGTTCTTTGATACCTACTTCATCCAGTTCCTAATGGTTGCTGGCTTTTGACTTTGTCGCGGCTTCAAGCACATGTTCAAGATATCTGAAGTTAGCTCTCTGTTATAGGCTGTTATAGGCTCGGTTTTCAGCCGTGGGGGGTTTCGGTGCACCCACGATCCTCTCCCTTCCCAGTGGAGAAGCCAAGCAATCGCGCGCGACGTTACGGCGGCCTGGGAACCGAGCCTATCTATGTTATCAGTGTTTCCATTATACTATTTAAGTCAAGATACCTTGTACGGAATAAAAGTCCAGAGCATAGTAGCACGCAATGTACTCCATGTCGAGTAAAGCCACAACTAGACTGTTGAGTTGGTCAGCAAGCCAGAAATCAGAAAAGCCAACCGGATGAAATGGGGCAGTGAGGACTCGCCACTGAAAGAGAAAAAAGCTATCAACTGAAAGAAACAAAAGATGATTCCTCAAGCAGGGGCATACCCACGATTTTGAAAAATTGCAGGCACACTATAAAGAACATAATATAAGGATATGTGAATTTTTACATTTTTATTCTCACATGTTTTCTCTTACTTGCACACAAAACGTTTTTGCAGGCCCTTGCCTGCAGGCCTATAGGCTGCATACACCCCACCAAGTGCTTGTCTGATTGGCTGCCGAACTGATTGAACACCACATGCTAGCTGTCTCCCTGAGTCTTGGACTCAAAACCTATAAAAAAGTTACCTCTCCACCTTGATTTTTTGGATTCATTTGTCCTTTCCTCATGTTTTTTCCAGGATATTAACTAGCTTTTGAAGTAAACGTTTGGTCCTATCTCATTTTCTACTTTAGGTAGCATTATGGCAAGGCGGTCCTGGGACAGACACAACAAAACAGTGTAGGCAGTATTACAGGGTATTAGCTACCACATTGCTTTTTGTGATTTTGTGCTGGGTTCCCAGGACTTTCCATTATTTTGATTTAATAATCTCACACTTTCCAGCCCTGGAATTGATGTGTGGTTCCAAAAAATATGTATCCCCCCCCCCCCCAAAAAAAAAAAGAGAAGGGTGTTGAAAAGTGCCCCCCCTGGAATTTTCAAAGGAAAATACAAGATTTGTATGAAAAAAAAATCAGATAAATTGCCCCCCTCCCACCCCTCTGGAATTTCCAATCCAGTCCATGTATACCAGGACTTACGAAACCCTGCTCTACTGGGTGTTCAAATACTATATCAGAATATACTAACCAGTGCTCTGATAAGCCAAAACCTTGCTCCCCTGTGCTGCTGGGTGTCCAAATACTATATCAGAATATACTAACCAGTGCTCTGATAAGCCAAAACCTTGCTCCCCTGTGCTACTGGGTGTCCAAATACTATATCAGAATATACTAACCAGTGCTCTGATAAGCCAAAAACTTGCTCCCCTGTGCTACTGGGTGTTCAAATACTATATCAGAATATACTAACCAGTGCTCTGATAAGCCAAAACCTTGCTCCCCTGTGCTACTGGGTGTCCAAATACTATATCAGAATATACTAACCAGTGCTCTGATAAGCCAAAACCTTGCTCCCCTGTGGAAGATCTTCAGAGTGTTCATAAAGAACAGTATTAGGAAACATGTGAGTGCCAGGGGATGGGAATAACGCGAAACTCCAAACTGATGCGAGAAGATGAACAGCACAACACTGAGACCCCAGGCAGAGAAGAGGAAAAGTGCCAGCTGGGAAAAAATAACATCAAATAAAAGAGTAAGTGTCACATTTTTAAGGTTAATCTAGATAGCTTGGATGAAGGGGGACTTCCATACCTTGGGGTAAAATTCGAAAACTTGATATTTGTACCAGTTAGGTACCTCTTTAAGGGGTCCATTCTAGCAAACCAAGCAGCAATGGTTTTATCAATATCACACTCGTTGGTACCTTTTAGGGGTCAAAATCAACTAAGCCACACCCATTTAGGGGTAAAACCGAAAGTTCCCAACGAGCCCAAAATAGGGGAGCCCCCCCCCCCCCCTAGTTAAAATATGACAGGATGTTGTTAATGAGTGCTAGTGGTGTCAGCTTTTGGAGTAATGATAATGTAGGACAAGAAAGTTCTGTTCTCACCCCAAGCACTTGTATCCAGGACAGATGTCTGTGGTCCAAGTCTATGATATGGGCATGGTTGATCCCTGCTGCATTCCACCCATAAATATTAATACCAAATAGAAAGAACTCCAAGATGAACAGGAACAAGCCTCTGTACATACGAAATGCAGGCTCCCATTGGATATCTGTGGTTGATTTGATTGCTGTGAATATGTTCAGAAACACATGAGAGTTGAAATGTGTAGCATACAGCCATGCTGAGGGTGGGGAATGGTCATTTGGAAATTCCAGAATCTCACAAATTCTAAGGGATTCTTGAAATGTCAGATTTTTAGAGAGCTGTCTCGCAATCTTGTTTTCTGTCAAATTGAGGCAATGTATGAGGGGCAATCTTTCATCATCTCAATCTCGAATGATTAAGCCTAGATCTCCTTGACTCGAAAGATCATGCATTTACCATTTACCAACCCTTATGCTGCAAAACTATGCGCAATAAAAAATACCATATGATATTTGAATGACTTGGCACATAACATACCTCTGCTGTTTTTTGTTTATTGTGTGGTTGCAGAAAATATCCATACCCCTCAACAGAAGGGTGTTAGAAAGTGACCCCCCCAACCCTCTGGAATTTCCAAGGAAAAATACAGTATTTGTATGGAAATGATCAGGTAAATTGACCCCCCACCCCTCTGGAATTTCCAATGCCCTTCCATAGGGGGGATATGGATAATTTCTGGAACCACACATTTAGCTATAATGGTATGTGCTGATGTAAACATGGAACAATGCTGGTTCCCATTTCCAAATATGGTACTGTGAAATCAGTGTGACTCGTGCCTTGAGTGCCCCCATGGCTCAGTGCTATGGCAACCTCCTGTGTGCCTGTGCTGTCGGCTTGCGCCATCCCTCCATCCCATAACCAGTTAAACAGAGAATAATTCTCTTTGTAAAATATTGATTTAAAAATACATTACCTGCAATGATCATAACAGTGAAAAGAATTGCACACATTCCTGCAAACAGCCCAAGTCTGAAAATGCCCCAGTCAGAATCTTGCCTGCTGTTTTCATTCTGCTGAAATGCAAAATACAACAAAAACCGAAATTAATACTTTGGTTAAACTAACTTTGCTTTCATTATAGAAAGAAAACTGAAATTGTGTATTTGCTCACCTTGTTTACTCTGGCTTGAACTCCAGTCTTGAGTTCTTTCTTGTCTGTTGGTTGCTTCTGCAGGTATTGTGTCCCTTTGCTGCAGACCTAGGATCACCAAAAACATTTTACCATTTGCAGCTGCGTTATTATCCCAGGGACCACGATGGCCTGCAGTCAATATGATGAATATTTAAAAAAGAGGAAAACACTGAACTAAGTGTCTCCACAGCCCGCAGTACCCACTCACTTTCATTAATAAAAAACAGAATGAGGTAAACACTGAGCAAAGTGTCACTGCTGTCTGACTGTCCACTGCATTTTTGATATATGAAGCAAGTTGACATTCTGCAATGTAGCCGGAGTAACTGTTGAGATAAGTACAAACTCAGAGCAATCTAAGTTTTATAACAGCCTCATGTAATCACCACCTTTTTAATGGAATTTTTTCTGATCAGGTTTTTTTTAGGGTGGAAATTTAGGCTTCCTGACAGTCATCCCTTCCAGTCATCCCTTCCTGACAGTCATCCCCCCCAGGATTCTAGCTAACACTTTGCCTTACATTTTGGCAAGATTTTATTGGGAGGTTGAAAGGTTTTTATGCCCAATCGCAGAATTTTTTAGAACTATGCTTCGCATATTCACGAATTAAAAAAAAATACCCTCTGCTCTTCCTCGGCCGATCAAAGTACACCTTTCACCACCTCACCTCACAACACAGCCTCTTATCCGTTACTGATGAGTAATATCTGCATTTTTCTCGACTATCAATGCTTCGCACTACTGTCAGGAGTGAAGTGAAATGCATGGCGGTGATATTGGCAGTAAGTTAGATAATTTCTTTCCTGTGAAGAAACAAACAACTTGCGGGCCAAGGTCGCTGTACTTTTCAGCAGTGATTCGCAGGATTTTCGTCGCAGCTCTCTGTCTGGCTCTGTGTGCCCAAAAAGTCACTCAGAGAAAGCTAAAATTAGCTTTAAACAACTGTGTAGATCGTGTACAGCGGCATAGCTGGCCAAAAGTACTTTTATCTCGAGTATTTGTCGACAACAAACTTGACTTTGAAATGGAGTTGATCTCTGATCGATTGCTGAAGGCGTGGACTGGGGCTTAGTGGGCTAAATAACCGGAACCGGAAGTTAGCGCACGGAAACCTCTGACCTTTAGCCACTTTTCAGCTCTTTTTTCACGAAGCTTTTTCTCCATGCAATAAACAATGGGGAATCATAGAAAATAAAATAAAAATAATGCCAACATACTACATACACCCCTCCCTAAAAATGGCATATCCCTTTTCGGTTCTGCTGTTGTTGAGCCCTGCCTAGACTTGCCCCAAGTCGTACTCTATGTTTTTCCTTAGAACAAAGTGAAAAAAGCACACGGTGGAGCGCGGGAGAGTACGACTTGTTTCGCTCGCACGCTTTTGATTTTAATTTGCATATTTTTGCCGCGAAAAACGAATGCAAAACAGCGCGCGCTCAGTGGCGTGATCTTCGTCAGCAGTGCGCGCCGTGAATTTTGTCAACAACTGAACATTTGCCAAAGAGTCAAGACTTTTGTTGCATGATTTCGTCGTGTTATAATGCTAGTTTTGGAAAATTTATATAAAGAAATGCTTACGAAAATTCATAAGAATAGATCTACAAGTGGAAAGACTTTGAAGCGCAGCGTTTGATACCTAAAAGATGTTTTCGCCCAACAGAGGATGTCTGTGTGAAAAATATTTTCCGTTTCAAATCGAGCGAATGAAGGCGATGGCGTAAAATGTGACGTCAAACTTTCTCTCACTCGGATTGGATGTTTATCAGACACACCCCCGACCTAAATTTAGGTCGGTAAAAACTGGCGGGAAGCGAGCGAGAAAAGTCCGTTGTACAAAATAAGCCAATTAAAAAAAAAAAACGGAACAGCGGACTTTGAGAAAGTCTAAGCCCTGCCGCAAACTTCTACTTGCGGCACTGTATACTGTCGGTGGTGGCGTGAACCAAAAGGAATAATAAGGAATAATGAACAGGACATTCCTGGTGCTGTCTTTATTTATCTTTCAAATTATTAAAATCTTAGACTCCTCAACTTTTATAAACAAGGCTTTATAAACAAGGAAGTATATCTAAACATGTTCAGTTCCTGTTATCAATTTATGACTAAATTCGGTGCTCTCACTTTTCTTGTTCCTGCTATAATTTCATCCATTTATTTTATGCATGCAGTTGCGGCGAAATGATTGCCGCGTTCTTTCGGCAAAGTCCCATGAGCCAATTAATTTGGACATTTAAGCAGAGTTCCATTTCGCGGTCTGGGTGCTCTGGCTACGTGAATAATAAAGGAACCACATTAGCTTGCGAACCGTCTTGGGGGGCCTCTATGCCGATTGCCCGCCCTCCCTTCTCGGCTTGAAAACGTTCATTTATTACGGGCCAATCGCACAGGATTCAACTTGATGCAGGTTTCAATGATCATGCCCCAGGATATGTCAGGTATTCTTGCGTGTGTAAAGACCGATGTCCAACCAACCTAAATAACACCAATCAACACGCTTACGTAACGAGCTATTCTTTTATTTCCCAATCAATGCAACTGAATCATGTGCTAATTGTAAATATTTTCACAATGCTTAGAATAACGAAAATTTATTCGTGCCGAAAGAATTCTTTGAAACAATTCGCAAAGTTTGTTTGACTAAAGAAATGGAAACCAATCAAATGCTGCAAGCGGGACAGCTGAAATGAACGAAGTGAGCTCGTTAATAACTAGGCGCCCTCTGATTGGCTCGGTGCCGCTTGATTGGCAGTGTGTCATGTGACTCAAGCCAGAATTCTATTTCAACGAAGGCGTGATTGACGATCAAGCCTTCTTCTGTAAGTCCGTTCATTAATAATTCTCTCCTCTGCCTTCGCGGCTTTTTTACATTTTGCAAGAGCTCACAAGTTTACAGTCATGTTCAAGTTCCTACATAGACATAGAAAGACTTCAGAAGCCAGAATCAAGGATAAATTGGGCCAAGATCTGTTTTTGTTCAACAAGGTTTGTATTCGGTTTGCTATGCTAAAGGCGCACCGGTCAAGCCTGGTTTCTGACATGTGCTCTCTCTCTCGTCTCTTGTAGACAATCGAACATGGCTTCCCTCATAAACCTTCTGCAGTCGCTCAGGACTCTAAACTCAACCTTCTCGCCATTGGAACAGAAGATGGAACACTCAGAATGTATCCTTTGCTACTTAGAAATCTACAAGAAGCTTTCCGTTGCACTAGCCAGACATATACCGAGCGCTTTGTCTATTTCTTTAGCACGTTTAACGCCCAACTCTGAATAAATTTGCAGCAGAATTTCAAATCTCACCTCGGCATACGGGTAAGAATTGTAGATATGATTGGTTTCGCATAATACGGTTAACCCATTGCTTGAAAAAAAAGGAGACTTAAAATGCTTTCGCTAAAGACTCGTTGCAAGCGAACGAAGTCGACTTAATGAGAACATGGAACTTGGATTTTTTAGACAAAATAACACATGGTGACAACTGCACAGGTTGCCGTTTATGTGTTCAATTCTTAGTCAAGTAACATTGATTGAAGAGTAGAGATTCGCAGTTTAGATGCAGTTCTGTTTTTGCAAGCACTTCATGTTATCTTCTGCTGTGCGATTCATGTGAAAGAACCGTCTTTCTATAGATCCTTGCTTGGCAGCTAACGGTGTATTAAGGCTTTATTAGAAGCTAGTTTACGTACTATATTTGCGGAATTTTCAGGCACTGTTGCAAGCATGTATTAAACTTCTTAAATCGAGCTGTAACTTTGCAACGTCGAGTGTAATGTTTTGCAAAATGTGCTAATGTTTTGACGAGAACTTTAGAGTTCGCACGTGTTTCTATCGAGAAGCTACTACAGCACTGCTGCAGCTAAGCTAATAGAGACAGGTTTTCAGTTGCATCATATTCACCTGCAAGCAACCCAGTTTAAGCTCATGTTGCTTCAGTTTTGTCCTCTTATAAAATTCTATTTTTACCTAAGTGATCTCAACTTCGATCTATCTTAGGCCGGTTTTAATTTTACAGCTAATATAATTTAACAAAGTGTAGTGTGCAGTTCGCGCTTCAGGGGTTTTCTTGGGTGGAAGAAATAAAAGTATAACTTTGCAAACATCTATTTTGCTAGTCTTTGTTCGCATGCAATCCAGGAGTTGTTGTTCACGATTTTTTTCGGAAGCCTTAGAGAAACCTTGCGGTGAACGTTCAACCACAAGTTTACATCCCTTTCTCGTTCACTGGTTTAGCTTCCCTCTTCGTTAGACTACATAATTAAACCGTGGATTTTGCTTCATTTGTGTCTCCTATGGTTTATATTTCTTATTAAACTGCTACTATATTTGATTTGTATTAGCATTGCAAGGTATTTAGACAATGTATTATTGCATGGTTGTTGATTGTAATTTTCAAGATGGCGTCCTCTCTGGGTTTTAAACCTTGACTATTTGTAAGTTATGGTCGACCTGGAGTTCAACTAACGGCTTGCCACGATGGACAAACGCGTATTCAGGAGCTTCACTTCCTACCAGAGCAGGTAAAGTTGATTGTAATCCTCAAACCGGCATGAAACGCTTGACTAGCGCGATAGATGCGAATATGGGTGTTGTCCCGGGTGCGGTTTAGCGTTGTACGTTTAGCAGCCATTTATTGGATAGGAGCGGATATGTTTGAGATTGAAAATGTTATCTGTGGAGTCCAGAAAGCTCTGGAGCGAACTACTGAACTGTTACAGATTAAGTCATTAGCAGTCCATACAGCTAATCAGGCATTTTGAGACTTGTATGACATTGTGTATGATCTAGAGATTTTATTATTGTTTGGATGTCAGCATGGTCATGAATATATTGCCATCCGATATCTGATATACCTCTCAACCTGGTTGCTATGCATTATATTAGGTGTAGATTATTAAAGTTTATGAGCAAGAGTTTTATTTCCCTTGGACTTGTTTATTAATTTCAGAAGATTGTGAATTTCTAATTAGTGATGCATTAATGCCTCTTGGGACCCTTGGTGTGGCCATATTGTGTTGTCCCTTCATTCAAGCTCAATTACTTGCATTGTTTTTAATTCTAGACACGTCTGAATTAGCACAGTGAAGTTACAATAAAAGGCTAGTTAGCCAATTACTTCAGAAAATGTGAATTTTTCCCTATTGTTTTGCATAACAGTCAGGTGGTTTAGAGTGTTTTCTTGAAGTGTGGTTACCATGTTGACCATGTTAATTAATGTTATTATTTCCAGGGTCGTGTAATTAGTGTATGCGATGATGGTGAACAGAACAGTATTCACTTGTGGGAGGTTAACAAGAAAGATGGCAAATCTGTGTTGGAAGAGGTGAAAACATGTACCCTTGAGGGAAGGTAACATATACAATGTATAATTACTGTTCTTGTATAATTACTATGTTCTTTATTCAATTTGCTTCTTCCACTTGTCTTCCTCATTAAAAACTCTTCAACTACTAATACAATATATGGGCCCTTTTAGACAGAGGGGCCTTTTTTGTTTAATTTCTAATTTTGATTAGTTTTATATCACTTTTGATATTCTTAGCTGCAAGAAGCTTTCATTACCTAAGAAATCAAACTTCCTGGGTACCCTAGGGATACATAATTAACTAGCCAGAATTTTATACTGAAGTTTATAGTTTCAAACACTGTTTCCACAAAAATCCATTATCCTTCATTTTGTAGCCCATTTTGAGTGCTGTAACAAGATGTAGATTAAAATGGTGTTTGTACTTTCAGGTTAAAGAAGATTTCAGTATGCTGCTTGTCAATGAAGACAAACCGCCTTCTGCTGGGAACTGAGGGTGGAAATATCTATCTTCTTGACATCAACTCATTTGAGCTGCAAGACTATGTTATTTACCAAGATGTTGTCATGCAAAGGTGAGTCATGCATGGTCACTGCGCTGAAGTCAAGATTGCATTTGTTCTGTAGGGTTTGTTTGCTTTCTGATTTGCTAACTTCTTACAAGATGGCTAGGTTGAGGTATTCGCAGTGTCAAGTAAATAAATAAAACATGGCGAGTTGTCATCAAAGTGGCTGAGGATTATTCCTGAAAGATTAACAATTTATTATTATTTTTCATGTTCAGTGTCCAGGAAGACAGCAAAACAAATGCAGGATCTGTTGAGGCAATCCAGGAACACCCTGATAATTCCAACAAGGTAGTGTATGACCCCAAACAGGTGTAGACTGATAGTGAAAGGAGTGTTGAGATACTAAAAATAACCACAGGGCATCCATGGATTTGCCTCTGTTTCATGGATTCCCTCTGCCACTGCTTGCACAACAAATTAGTTGCATATTATAGTGTTCTCACAACTTGACTAATTTTTGTTCTAGATTTTGATTGGATACAAGAAAGGATTGATTGTATTGTGGAATCACGAGTCATGTAGTGTGCAGCAGACATTCCCAAACACCATTGATCTTGAAAGTGTCAGCTGGCACCAGAATGGGGACCAGTTTATAAGTGCACATGCTGACGGCAGCCTGACAATCTGGACCATTGGAGATGGAGAGACCACTGGAGAGACATCCACACCCTTTGGACCATTTCCTTGCAAAGCCATCACCAAAGTAGAATGGCATGAGAACAGCGTGTTCTTTGCTGGTGGCATGCCTAGGGCTAGTTATGGAGATAGAAATTGTGTGTCATTGATGCAGGGATCCACAACACAAGTAGTGTTTGATTTGACATCAAGAGTGGTTGATTTTATTACATTAACCCATCCTGATCATTCAGGTATGTATGCTTATCCTCAGCGAAATATTTTACCTTAAAGAGCCTGTGTGAGCCACCATTTGACAGCATAGCAATATACCTAGTCAGAGAAAGCATCCATTTCCATCGGCTTATTTAGAGAATATAGAGCAATGTTCTCGACTGAATTTAGTAAACCAAATATGAAACTTTGTTTTTAGATGTTGATTTAAAGATCTCTACAATTATTAATTCATCTTCTAATACTGAATGAAAGCAATAACAAAGAGTGGCTGACATGGGCTCTTTAATGCTATGAATACATTTTGTGTTCAGTGTATCATCATGATCTCCAGTTGGTGATTATCACTAAAAATCTAAATCATCTTCAAATTGACAATAATCTGAACATGTTATTCTAATTTTCAGAGCCAGCATGCCTAGCAGTTTTGTGCGAGCAAGAGTTTGTGGTTATGACTTGAAAACCAAAGAACAGGGGTAAGTTTTAGTTTGTCATCTTTGCTGCAGTTTGGCAGACACTGAGTGCTGTTTACTCTCTAGGCAGAGCTCCATACACACTTGTCTGTGACACTAAATATGTATGTCTGATATGGGCTCAAACTGTATCTGCACCATCCAGAGTCAAGAGTCATCTTGGTAGATGGTCATCTTTGACCTCAGTTACAGTGTAATGCACCAGCTAGGGGCAGATTTAGAGAGGGGGGTGGGAGCAAGGGAGATTTTCCCTGTATTTGCTGAAGGAAATGGATCCCGGATCCGCCCCTGGACACCCCCACGTAAATGCTTCTTTCTTAGGGATGAGTTACATGTTGCATCTAAAATCCCATGTGAGCATCCATGGATAATTGCAATATACAAATGCTTGCATTGTTAATTATGTATCTCTCCTCTGTGTACAGGTACCCAACCTTTATGAAGCCATACCTGACCTGTCTCCACTCATCTCCTATCACAACATCCTATCACTGTCATGCCTGCCCCAGTGAGCTGTGGGACCAAATCTCCTGTGCCGGAAAGGAGCAAATGAGATCAGAGTACTCCCAAGAGGTAAAAGTAACAATATTTGTCAAAGTAGCATGATCATCTGGGTGGATGTGATAGTCCTGAGAAGGACTGTTTGATGTGACTGACGTTTCAACAATCTTAGCTGAAGTCATGCACCTACAGAGATAGAATTGTCAGATTGGTGGTATTTTTATACTGCTATGCCGTGCAATTACCTTGTGTTGTGTAATTGACGGCATGAATTCCCTGGTGTTGTATAATTGATGGCATAATTCCCTGGTGTTGTATAATTGATGGCATAAATTCCCTGGTGTTGTGTAATTGATGGCATAAATTCCCTGGTGTTGTAATTGTTGTCTAAGGTTCTTTGTCAGTGTCATTAGTGGCTTTCCATTTGTTTACCAATCTTTAGTATGGTGCCTGAAATTCAGGCAAGGTCTACTAGCTACTTCGCAATAAATCAGTTTTTTCCTGTTTCTGAATTAGGCCATAGCCAGGATCTCAGAATTAGTAAAACTTCAAAATGTTTGTGACCATGTGACCTGCAAGAGTAATTTTCATGTTTATACTGTAGTTTTGTATGGTGCTCAACCAATCCTAAAAATGGCCTACCTGGCCTTGGCATGTAATAAGGTATTTATTTTTAAATAAATGTTATTTTGTTCTAGTCCTGGCCTATTACTGGAGGTAAAACGGTCTTGGAAGGTTCTGATGCCAAAGACATGCTTATAACAGGGTAAGTTTGCTTTTTAGTGCATTTGCAAAATAGTAAAAGAATGGTGTCAGTAATTATGCAGATACTTTTTCTCCCAAAAAAATTCTGTATATTCAGCTTGAATTTCTATTTGACACCTCTACAACCAGACATTTACAAGCATGCAGCCCCATAGTTTATTCAATGCTACCCTCCCCACCAAATTAATATACTGTAGGTCCCCCTCTTTTAACAGACAAGGCAATCCAAAATTAAGCCCCCAGAATGTAAGCCCATTGACCTGTATAAATAAGCCTCCATATAGAAACGCCCTCCCCAAATATAGGCCCCAGTAAAGGTCCTTTGAAAAATGTAGCCCCATGGGCCTATTTTCAGAATTTTACAAAATGATTGCTCCGGACGGTGTAATTTGCAGGTGTGCAGGTGTGCAGGTGCAGGTGCGGGTTTGCAGGTGCAGGTGCAGGTGTGAATGTGTCTATAAATAGTCTATAATCTATGTACAGTTATATTGATTCCAACTAACCAATTTTCACCAGTTCGTCACCGAGTACAGGCCACAGGGCAGTCAAGAGCCGTGAGCAGTCCGAGCGCCAAATACTGTTTTTTCATCAAAGTCGTTTTTGTTTGATACTTCACAGGAGTGGGGCTACCTTCATCGAACGTTTCTTAGCTTAGAAAGAACAGAAACATCGAAACGCCGCCGAGTGACGGCTATTTTGTTTTCTTTACACAGGCAACCCACCTTAACACGATAAGGTGGGTTGCCTGTGTTAACAAAATGGCTGAATCTCGGCGGCGTTTCAATGTTTCTCTCGCAATAGTTAAGATGCTGACTGTTCTTTCTAAGCCAAGAAACGTTCGATAAAAGGTAGCCCCATTCCTGTGAAGTATCAAACAAAACGACTTTGATGAAAAAACAGCATTTGGCGCTCGGACTGCTCACGGCTCTTGACTGCCCTGTACTCGGCGACGAACTGGGGAAAATTGGTTAGTTGCCAATCAATATCTAACCTGTACATAGATTATAGACTATTTATAGACACATTCACACCTGCACCTGCAAACCCGCACCTGCACCTGCACACCTGCAAATTACACCGTCCGTGATTGCTCTTCTTAAAATATTTAACAATTTCTTGTTTAAACATTTTTTAGTCATGAAGATGGATCAATCCAATTCTGGGATGTCTCTCAAGTGGACATGGAGCTCATGTATACCCTACATACAAGCAAGCTGTTTATCAGTGACCATGAAGGCCATGATAATGGCGCCCAAGAGGTAGAGGAAGAGGGATGGCCACCATTCAAGAAAGTTGGCAACTTTGACCCTTTCACAGATGATCCAAGGTTTGCCATCCAAAAAATTCTCATCTCAGCAGAGAGCAAGACTCTGACAATTGCTGGAAATGGTGGTCAAGTGCTGGTGTTTAGCATTAGTGATGAGGAAAAGGAGATGGAATTCCAGGTATAATCAATTTGTTGATGTAAATCATTGCATAAATTCCACACATGCTTTAAGAATCAACCTTGCATCAATTCATTACCATTTCTTCTAGGAGAATTACCATTACCATTTCCTCTAGGAAAATACATTTGGATTTTCGTTGCTTGTCCTAAGCTTATTACATTCTGAAGTAGTTTTACTTCAGAACTAGTGGACTACTACAAAGGTTGACATTTTGCACACAGCATTATTGCTAATCTCATCTCATCTCTTGTTTCTACAGCTGAGTGAGGTAGACCTTGTTGAAGACAAAGAGAAGTTGCAGTGGAAGGGTCATGGCCCTCTTACTGTCAAAGATGGATCACAGACATTCCCAAGAGGATTCCAACCCCTCTCCGGAGTCCAGTTCATCCCTGCAGCACCCATCACTGCTCTTGCTGTCAACTTCACTTGGGAACACTAGCAGCGGGGACATGCCATGGCTTTGCTCTTCTGGATACAAAGAACAAGAAAGTTGTGACCAGCAAGTGTACAGTTAGCAGTGAAGGTGCATAGCTTCATCATCCTCTTCCTCCCATTTCTTCACCCCCTCCTCCTGAGTATGCTCAAACAACAAAATTTGTGTATGGGGCATGCACCATATGCAAAATGAAATTCTTTACTTGTGGCGAATTTCCTCTTTCTGGGGAGGTTGAACAGATAAATAAATGAACTTGACTTCAAATTTGCCACAAGAACTTCATGTGCTGGAAAATACTGGAGCATCTCGAGCATCTCTTGCGCTACTTTCGTGCTCTCCCAACTATCCATGTGGATCCATAAATAGATTTACGCATGCTAACCATGGACCATTCCTTAAGTCAAGATGGTCATGACGTCTTAAAACCTTTTAAAATTCTTATCTTAGTAAGACGACACTTGCAGACAACATAACTTTAATAAAGTTAAGTGGGAGTCAAGAGCGTGCAACATTTGGGGCATGATATGTCATCTATGATGTCATTACAAATTTTTTTTAAATTCTTATCTCAGTAACATGCCTTCAGAGAAACAACTTTAATTCCAAACTTGGAAAAGGCATTTTTGGAGAAAAGAGGTTGACATCTGTTGAACATACTGTTGTCATTAATAGCCTGAACAAACAAACTTATCTTGGGATGAAAGAACTGTCAGACAGGGCTTTTTTGTCTAAGATTTTTTCCTTTCCTTTTTCTTTGTTGCAGAATTGTCTGCTACTGGAGAACCAATCTCCAGAAAGAAGACACTAAAGAAATCAATCCGAGACTCCTTCAGGCGGCTAAGGCGCAGCCGAAAGGGCACAGCTAAGAAGGCGGAGACTCCCAAGAGGAAGGCGAGGCAGCGACCCCACCTCAGTCACCTGCGGCAGGACCTCAGTCTCCTCCTGTCCAGAGACTTGTAGATGAGAACCGAGTGGATGAAACTGTGTTGAGCATGGTGCGCTGTGTCTACTTTGTACAGACATTTGTCAAAGATGGTAAGCAGTGGTTTGACTATTACAACTTTTGCTGAATGTTTTGGTAGTTCACAAAATTTAGTCGTACGGCAAAGCCATTTACAAATCGCAAATATACCTGAGCTGTGCCATTAAATTTGTATCACTTTTTATCCAAGCCGTGTCCCCCAAAAATTTGTCAGAATCCCGGCCGAAATTTAATCCGTACCGGGACTACGTGGCGAGGTAGTCCCATAAACATTTTTATCTGAGCTGTGCCAAAATTTCTGTCGTGTGAATGGGGCTTGAGTCTTCAATGAAACAAAACAACCATTCATAAGTTTTGGCGCCTACCAAGAGCACTGCTTTACAAAATGTTTAATGTTTTCAGGAGTTCATCATTCTCCTTCCATGTGGGTGGGTACAAATGCTGGACACATTTATGTCTACAATCTTACACTACTCGATGAAGAAAATAAAGAGCAAGAGCTTCAGGCAGAAATGGGCAAAGAAATCAAGCTGAAGCACAAGGCTCCAGTTGTTGCCATCTTCGTTGTTGATAAGGATGGCTCACCCTTGTTACCTGATACTGAAGGTGAGTGTGATGTCATATACGGTATCTATATACCGATTTTTTTTGGCACGCAGGATTCCTGAGTTACGGGGGAAAAGAAGACAAGCGACACAGGAATCCCGCACGGCCAAAAAATCAAAATTATACAAAAAAAAAACACTGGATCACCGGCTCGCTCGTTCAAACCTAAAGCTTGACTATTTTTTTCGTAGGTTTACATTTCAAACGTGCACGTTTTGTCGAGAAGTAGTCACGTTTCTCGCACTCTGATTGGTTGAAAAATAACTGTCAAAACAGCAGCCAATCAGCAAGCGTGAAACCTGACAACTTTTCGACAAAACTTGCATGTTTGAAACGTAAACCTATGCGAAAAAGTCGTCAAGCTTCAGGGTTGAACGCAAATGGTAGTAATAAAATTGTGGGAAAGAAAGAACGAACTGGGGACAAACTGGGATTATGTTGCAACTAGTAACTGGTAGTGGTATGGACAAAAGAACAAGTGAAATATGTTGTTGTTTACCACCATGTATGTTGTTGTTTACTACCATGTTGTACTACCATGTTGTTGTTTACCACCATGTATGTTGTTGTTTACCACCATGTACGTTGTTGTTTACCACCATGTACGTTGTTGTTTACCACCATGTACGTTGTTGTTTACCACCATGTACGTTGTTGTTTACCACCATGTACGTTGTTGTTTACCACCATGTACGTTGTTGTTTACCACCATGTACGTTGTTGTTTACCACCATGTACGTTGTTGTTTACCACCATGTACGTTGTTGTTTACCACCATGTATGTTGTTGTTTACCACCATGTATGTTGTTGTTTACCACCATGTATGTTGTTGTTTACCACCATGTATGTTGTTGTTTACCACCATGTATGTTGTTGTTTACCACCATGTATGTTGTTGTTTACCACCATGTATGTTGTTGTTTGCCAGGTGTTGATATGAGTGGTCAACACTCCCTAGTCATCTGCTCCGAGGAGCAATTCAAGGTGTTCAGCCTACCACACTTGAAGGCAAGACAAAAGGAGAAGTTGACGGCAATCGACGGCTCTCGCGTTCGCAAGATAGGGATAATCAATGCGCACAGCAAGAATGATGATAGTGGAATGGTATACCACTGCCTGGCTTGCCTCAGTAACCTTGGTGATCTAACCGTGTACACCATCCCTCAGTTAAAACTCCAGATGAAAGTTTCCTGCATGAAGAAGGAAGATATGATTGCCATCCAATCATTGGTCTTTACCTCCAGTGGTCAAGGGTTCTACCTTCGCTCTCCATCAGAGATGCAGAGATTTTCACTGACTGCTTCTGACTTGTAAGTTGTTTGATTTTTTTGTGTGTCAGTTGTGCACAAACAGCCTAGTGACTGTTGTTCGGAGCGGGTTCCCTGTGTTATGGAAGCGTGAGACTGCGGTACGACGGGAAGCCCAACCAGAAGTTAGGGCTGTTGCTCAAAATGAACCATTATGTGTTTGCAGGGGCGAATCTAGAGTTGACTTGTCACTAGTTAGCGTGGCCACAGGCTTTGGAGAGTAGTTTTAGGTTGAGAAATCCGAGTTTGCTTTCGCATGGCCGCGATCTTGGATATGTGACAAATCGGGGGGAGGAGGATGGGGAGGAAAATAAGTTGTCACAAATCCAAGATGGCGGCCACGCCATTTCTCGACTCAAAACTACTCTCTAGGTCAAAAACTAGTGCCGCCCATGGTGGGGGTACATATATTTTCTGGAATTGCCCATTATGACCAGGAGAAGTTATGTAAATGTTATCAAACTTTCTCCTCATTGGAATACTACAATTTACGCGTTGCTTTGTTAACGGTTTAGATTGAAACCAGAGTGTGTCCTTGAGCTTGCCGAAGGCATGAGACCTCCGGAGGAAATCACCATTGAAGTCACCGAGACACAAGAAACCGAGGAGAAACGTGAACGAAAGGACTCTTCTTCCTCCTCCTCTTCGTCGTCGTCATCTTCATCCGACGAGGAGAAAGATGAAGAAAAGAAAAAAAGAAAAGAAAGCCGCTAAAAAGGAAGCTAAGAAGAAGAAGGCTGAAGCTGCCGCGGCGGCGGCTGCTGCTGCATCTGCTGAAGTCGTTGTTGAGGAGAAAGAGGACAAGAAAGAGGTATGATAGATTCTGTGAAAGATTACAAGTTTCTCTGTAGCGAGCTGCGACATGAGCCCTGAAACGGTTCTTTAGCCTTGATTGCAGCAGCTGCAACAAATCTAATCAACTTCCTTTTTGGACACAGACAGCATCAATGGGCCTTTATCATTCGGCAGCCATCTTGGATAAAAGTTTTTGTTTTGTGGATGGAGGCGGCAGACCAGTTTTTTTTTTTTTTTTGGGGGGGGGGGGGGGGCTTGGGGGCTTGGGGTGAGGGCAGAAAACGCTCTGACAACCACCAAGGAATACTACTTCTTATTAGTATTCCATTCATTTAGAAGAAAGCTTACATCATTCGCCTTGGGTGGATTTCCATGTATTTGTCGTAAACCTGGTGGCGATAGACAGACAGACAGACATTTTTTTATTTGGCATCGTATACATATATAGATATGGACACTGTGCAATGCATGACATTCTGACAGCCTTCCAGTGGTCATCTTGTTTCTCAGGCACTCAGTAAAAAAAAGATAAACTTCTACTGTTTTACCCAAAAAGGGGGATGGATATCCACCCAATCCACCCCCACCCCCTGTATCCGCCCCTGGAGGCTGCACATGCAAGAGCAAAAGATGGCTGCCATGTGATTAAGGCCCGGCTAAACTAGGGCACTTGTCGCGCGCAACAGTGTAGCCAGACACATTTCCTTCATATCTCCCAATTTAGCAAGAAACACTTGTAATTCCGAGACACTTGCGTGCGATGTTTCCTAGTTTAGCCACTCGGGGAAACATGCAGGACAACTGTTGATTACTACATAGGTCTTAGTTTAGCCGCTATTTAACTGAGCGCTTTTATTTCTGTATAGGAGGAAGAGGAGGTGAAACCAGAGGAGACTCACGAGGAAGAAGCCGCGCCTGCCGAGGACAAGACTGAAGAATCCGAGGATACCACACTTGCAATTGCTGATGCGTCCGGAGAAATAGGTGCGCTAGAGTATTTATGCGCTTAAAGAGCCTGTGTCAGCCACTTCGATCAATATTAGAAGACGAATTACATGTAGAAATTTCTTAATAGACATCTAAAAACAAAGTCTCAGATTTCATTTACCAAATTCAATCGGGAAAATTGCTCATTCTCTAAATCAGCCGATGGAAATGATGCTTTCTTAGACTTGGTATGTTGCTAAGCTGTCAAAATGGCGGCTGACACAGGCTGGTCAGTCTGAGTTTTTTGAGTTATTTAAAAAAAAAAAAACTCAGACTGACCAGCCTGTGTCAGCCGCCATTTTGACAGCTTAGCAACATACCAAGTCAGTCAGTCTGAGTTAGCCCAGCGAGATCTTGGTTGGTGTACGTTGGGCGAACGGGCTGCGCGACTCGGGCGATATCGATTTTTCGCGTGAGATTTAGTATGGAATTCCCTCATCGGGAATACTTATAGAATCTCTGTAAATTCTAGAACACGTCCCTGTTGGAAATCAGCGGCAGTTGAATTAGGCTAGCGTATATAAGTAAAGTTGATCCTATTCTATTCTAGGTGGGGATAAGACCTATTTTGGAGCACCACCAACTATTATGTAGCAAGCTCTTTGACAGTATTTTGAGTGTTCCAAATCACAAGCTGAAAGCGCTCCTTCCACCAGTGCAAAACAACTCGCGGTATAATTTAAGACGTCAGCGCCATTTTAATGTACCAAACCTTCGTACGAACAGAACGAGCAACATTTTCATATTCTCGATGTCGAAGAAGTTTTAATCTTTCTATATATACATGATTTGTATTTTTACAACATAAATATAATACATTGAGACAAATTTATAGAATTTTTAATAACATTTCCATATTCAGTAGTCTTATATTAGTCTTATATTTAACTGTAAATAACTGTGTAATTCAGCCAATTTGGCTGCGAATCAGTTTCTTAATAAACTATCTATCTATCTATTTATCTATCTATCTATCTATCCTATCTTAGGTCAATCACCACAGAACAAACAACCGAAGAATCATCTCACGAAGCATTCCACCATGAAACTCCAACCACAGAAATGAAAGGATTCAAAGAACAGAACGTGGAAACCACCGAGTCACACACGGTCGAGGAGGGTGAAAATTCTAGATCTACTATAACGACGAAACGAATCGTCACCACCACTCGTGTGTTGAAGCAAAGCTCGTCGACTACTCAACATTTCATCACGTCTGACGGAGAGATGCGAGAGGCCATCGAGGGAATCCAGAATGGAGATTCAGAACAGGTATTTCTTGAGTAGTTACTGCTTATTTCGTTTTAGCGTGGGAACCAAATATTCTTGGTGTTGTTTTGGGCGCTGCGAAGTTAAGTTCCCAAGGCACAAGCGTCAGTCACGTGGTTGTACTGGAGAGCAAACAAATTAAACATTGGATATTTTTTATGCTCATATGTTGTTCCTCTTTGACAGGCTGTGAATGATGCTAATGAAGTCGTGGACGAGGTAGGTTGTGAGTTTAACTCGTGAATATGTAAAACACACAAACGAGTTGTTTCATTCGACATCACTTCATCTCAGACCACGCTCACACGTGACCGTTACAAAACCCGACCGGTACAATTCTGGCGTGGGTACCACCGCGCGTTCACACGGGACCTGCGGTGCCGGACCGATTTTGGCACGGCTGTGCCGCGTGAACACTGTTACAAAACGTACCAGAATTGTACCTGTACCGTATGAACAGGTGGTACCGTAACGGAATTGTACCGGTCCGGTTTTGTATCGGTCGTGTGAACGGGGTCTTCAAGTAACAGTTTCTCAGAAGCCCTTAACAAATCAGCATGCAAATCGAGGCAGACGTCCTAGATCTCTTGCCTTGTCTTGCAATGGACCGTAAAGCGGCACGTTATATAGGGGCTGTATTAGTTTAAGGCCTCATTGCATGGGGCACACTCATACATGATGATTTACTTTTTACGATTCCTCCTTGTTTATCTTGTCAAAACAAGGGGGTCATGGTACCCCTACGGACACGCCCATGTCATGATAGCATTTTATAGGCCCGTTATGCAGGTCCGGTATCTGCTCAGGGGTCATTGTACAAAGCCATTGACTGTAGGGGACACATTGTAAGGTTGTTTGAGTTGGGTAATTATTTTTTGTGATGATTTTAATCAGGGTCCGTACGGCTCTGGAAATTACTGAATTTTCATCGTTATCCAGGAATTCTTTGAGACTCCTGAACAACTCCTAGAGTTCATCGGTTACTAAAGTTGTCTCTTAAATGTAGAAGCAGCATTTGAATTCAGGCGCGGATCCACACCTATTTACACCTGTTTACAGGAAGAGGTCAATTTTTTTGGCGTTTTAAAATTATTATTATTTTCATCTTACAGCTGTTTCAGGTAACACGCGACTTCGCCGTTGGAGTTTGGCAGTTGGGTTTTCTGCGTTGTCAATCAATGCAATCCATGTGAGCCAATTAAATCCTTGCCCAGTGCATTTGTTAGGCTTCCCTTGCGAGACATGTCGCGACAGAAGCCAATTCACTGCACTGGGCGATTTGATTGACGTCGCAAAAACTTTGAACGCGCTGGGTCGCGTGTTACCTGAAACAGCTCGTAGTTCCAAAATAGTTACGATATGGGCACACGATAGTGAAGACTATTTTCTAGTTCGAAATTTGACTTGTATTATCTGATTATTTTAGGTCGAGCAGGCTGCAAGCTGAACCATCCAATCATTGCACTCATTTAGATAAGGTTAAGACTGTTCTGTTGATATTGTGTTTTATTTGCTGTTTGCCCATTGTAATTGCTCTATCGCTCACACCATGGAGAGCTCACCTTTACAGTTTAAATCAAGAAAAATAATAGAAATCTTTACATTTCCCGCCGTATAAAGCGAAAGAAAGTCAGCGCAAAGTAGATCTAGCTATCTACACGCCCGACAGACCTGTCCTGTCTCCACGTGAAACTCCACTAGGGCCTCATTGTTAGCGTCAGCCGGGAAGCCATTTCGAAGTAACGAGGCCCTAGTGGGTGAATCTCGGCAGAGGTTTATTAGCCAATCAGAAAAGACCAGGACGCAGCGCAAAGTCAATGGTCTTTCTTTCGCTTTATTCGGCGGGAAATGTAAAGATGTTTATTATTTTTGTTGATTTAAACTGTAAAGGTTAGCCCTGTGATCGCACGTACTGCTTTCCAGTATAACCTTGAATAAACCTTAAAATGACTAAACCAGCTAAAGTATTTTAACTGTTTGTAACCGTTCAGTGGCTGAGAAATGAAATATAAAAGCCAACGCATAACCTGTTATGTCACCTAACCACTCCACCCTCATGTTAGCACTTAAACATACATTCTGTCGATTTTTTGTGCGAATTTGGCGAAAGAAGGCAAATGTTTTGGTGGAAGAAAATGGCGCGCGTAGCTAAATGACTAAACAATGACAGAGCATAAAATTCAACATTTTATGAAGTCACTAGAACTGGCTTCTTGTCATCAAGTTTAAAATCTTACTTATTTATTTATTTATGAGTATGTATCCTAGAGAGGTTGTTGTATCTAGTCGCATTTACCACTGTATTGGCGGGTCGTGTGTTCATCCCTCATGGAACCGTGAATATAACTTAAATATCTTAAACTGTACCTTCATTAAGAATTCATTAAATTCTTTAAATTTATCTGCACGATTATTGAAAGTCGTGCCACACTGGCTAAGTTTAAACACCCTTTATAAATAAGGCCCCCTAGTAACCGCGGTTCCAAGTGTGGAGCAATGGTTTAAATAAAACTAAACTGATCTCTATAAACCTTCCACCCACACTGCCTGCCTCGACAAACTTTGCTACTTCGCAGGCAGTGTGTATCACTATGTTAGTTGAAAACGTTATTGATAAAGAAGTTAAAGTTGGAGCAACCTAGAACCCCAGTCGTGATCCCCAAATTCAGATCATGTGATGATTCCGTTGGGTGGTTACAATTGACAAAATTTTCTTACTCGACCGAGTGCACGAGTGTATGTGCAGATCAAACAAACGTATCCACCCAAAGGAGTCATCACATGATCTGAATTGGGTTGCAACAAGATGTAAACACCGTTAGCCGATTTGGCCTGTTGATGCCACCAGAGCAAAAACCGCAATCAACGTCTGCTAGGAGGCTGTCAGTTTTTCAGATCCGTTTTGTTCTATTTGAGTGGTTATTATAAACCCCCTATAAAAATACACTTAATTTTTTCACCTCCAATGTTTTTTTTTTTTTACTCTGAGTGGTTCATTCCTCCTCAAAGTTGGTCATTGCACCCTGTGAGCACAGGGGCGTAGCCAGGATTTTAAAAAGGGGCCCAGGGGTCCATTGTAAGTCATTTCTCGTATATTTTAAATGCTGTCCATACGTTTACTGTACTGGTCCCTCCCCCTGGCTACGCCCCTGGAGCAACCCATGATTATTCTTGTATTGCTACATTTCAGCTTGACTTCTAGCTCCCAGACCCTCCTGCATTATAGCGCTGTTCATTGTTATTAATGTCCAACCAGAGATCAATTGGTTCACAGAACAAAGGGCGCTATTCAAACTACGGTTGGCACATTAGCATTAGAATGGCAATGTTGATAAGCAGTAAATAGCGCTATAGGCAGATATTGTGATATCATTGTTTACATTTTAGCTCATTTGCATAAGCAACGCAGAGAATTGGGTTGCTCAGCGGACCTAGACCCTGAATATCAATAAGGGGAAACGTGAGCTAATGTTTTCACGAAATTTTAAAAAGCTGCATCTAGCTTTGAAATTGGAGCAGACTGAACATTGCTTGTGCGAAAGAGTAAAACTGTAAACAAAAGATATCGTATTTTCACAATCAGCTGGAGTGTCTTGTTGCAAACAAACGGTAAAAATCTCAAAGACAGGTTCTCCATTATTTTCTGAAGAACCCCTTGTCCAAAGAACCGCGATAAATTGAAGAAATCACGTTTCCTGGCATTCCATCCATGTTCTTTCTTTCATTTTCTCTTATGCGCCGAAGGTTGTATGAATATGGAAGCATCCCAAACAAATAAATGCCACGTGATCTGAAATTGGAATACATTTCGCCCTAGCTGAGGAGGTATTTTACTTCACAGAAGAGACTGTCAAACCAAGGAGGAATAGACCTTTTCAGCTTGAATGGGGTCCTGTGTTTTGTTGCACTCATGCGAAACAATTTCTTTGTTTGCTCACATGAATATTAAAGACCTTGCTCGGTCGTTAAGATAAAATCTTGACAGTTGAGGAAACAAACCACAGGACTCCCGCTCAAGTCGAAAATGTCTAATAAACTCACTCCCCTCAACGCCATGAGGCTAACATAAAATGCGTTGCAATAACTCATTTCGAATTTGTGTGCTCCTCAGATGGATGGACTAGAATGCGACGACGAAGTTATCGGTAAACGACGTTCCAAAGGAAGAGGTTTCAAGAGCCCTGGAAAACTGAACACTAGGAAATCTGCTGAAGTACAGCAGGCTACAGAAGACGAGTGACACAATGGCAAGGGGGGACTCGACAGTAAAGAAGGGGAGGGGAGTGTATAGTTAGCAATAAAAATAGTCAGTTGATCTGCTGGGAAATGCTCCAGGCGAGCACAACACGCTGCGTATTAAAGTTCAGCTTTGTTCACATTTGCGATAGCAAAATTTCGACTAAGCGAGCGTGCTCTAATATGGGAGCAGAGATGACCTTCCCATAATTCCATGGGGCGCGCGAATGAAAACGAGGTTAGAATCATTTCGTGTACGCCGCAAGGATTTATGGGAAGCATCCAAGGAACTTCTGCTTCATTTTCTTGCTACGTCGAAAGTTCTAATTTTAGACTCGAGCGCGCGCTCGTATTTTGTCATCCAGTTGTGAACCGAGCCTTATAGCTGCATCAATAATATACAGTACTAGCACTTACAGAAGGAATAGGCAGTACAAGGGATATTTTATCCTATTATTTAATTTTAACGGTTTTAACAAATCATTTTGTCCTTCACCATGAACATGTGGTTTTATGTCGGATAGCAGTGACTAAATTATAGGTTATGAACCATGTGTATTCATTTAGACTAAGTTGGCGAAAGACATCTCTAGAGTATCACTAGTATTATTTAGGTCTCGTGCCTTCTTCGCGCCATTTTAATTTTAAGTTCCATATAAGATTCATGCTCGAAGATCCGGCGTCTCAGTATGAGCTGGACAAAGATCGGTAGGTCCTTCATATATGGTATCCTCCGTATCTCCTATGTCTTCTAGAACGAGGATATACAGAAGGACACTAAAATGTACCATCTATGAAGGATCTTGGTAAAGGTCAGTCCCCCCAAGGGTGGGATTTTTTTAGCGGCCGGGAAAAAGAAGTGCTGGGTCCTCGAGCATGGATAAGGTTAAGTTACTTTTCATTACTTTTAACTATTTGTAGTTAAGGAATTTCTTTTTATTTTTTACTTTCAATGGAGGTTGACAATGTCGTATTTCGACAATGGTTGTAAGTGTTTTTCGACGTTAAACTTCAGAACAGAGTCTTTTTAGAGTGAGCTTCAATAAAAGTTATAAAGTATGACTCTTGGTTGTCTCTTAGTTCGAAGCAGTTCACATGTTTGGTTGATGTGTTGCTACCTATACGCAGTTATTAGACCTATTTGCACGAACTTTCTCCCATGAGCACCAGGGTAACGGGACTGACCATTAGATACCTCCGGAATCTCGAAAAAAAAAAACGCGCAAGCTTCTGAGAGCTGAAAATTAAATCCCTACAAGCCGATCAGTAAAAAAGAAAACAGCTTATGCTCACAAAGCAATTGCGGCACTCGTCTAAGCCCGGAAAAAATATCCTGCATAAGAAAAACCTGCAACTTCACCAGGAAATATCTAATGGCACTTCCTCACTATTGTTATATGATCTCGATATGAAATTCTAGCCTGGAATCTAGTCCTTCACGCCAAGTGTCTGTTCGAATTTTGAGTCATTTGGTAGACTCGTTTCCAGACTAAAATCTGCATTTGAATCAAAGGAGCGAGGAACTAAGGGATTTGACTCGTCCCTAGTCTTCTCTAGTGGCGGCGCGCAAAGAATCTTGGGAATGCGGTTCCCAATGGAAGTCACTATATCCCAATGGGTGAAACCAGAACGGGCCCAAATACTTAGATTTTTTCAGAAAACTTCAAAGAAAAAAAGCTTATAAAAATTATTGCTGATTCGATCCTGGACCAACATCATTATAAACCCGAGACTCTAACCACTAGGCTACGAGGGAGTTTGCTGGTCAGGTCACTAATTTTATGGCATTTTATGTAATTTATCATATATAGAACGAGGAATATACAGTAAAAATCATATCTAAAACAAACCAAAACCCCATCCTTACTCTAATCCCTAACAAATTACTGTTTTAGGACAGTTCTCTACACTTCTTGAATAAAACGAAGTATGATAAAAGATTTATATAGATTTCTGGTTTCAACCATTGGGATATAGTGATTTCCGTTCCCAATGTTCCCCTCTTCCTGACCGTGATCCTTAGTGCGTTCTTTTTCTGTAGATTCGACTGGGGAAGAGTCGGGTTTTGGATCGCATGGCCGAAAGGGTTGATCATGCTATAATTATGAGCTCAGAAAATAAGTCGGGTTTTGGATCGCATGGCCGACTAACATAGGGTTGATCACACAGCTATAATTAATTATGAGCTCAGACAATAAGATTGCTGAGTTAGTTCGCATTATCCGCGACACGTCGTCAGTCCGACTTGCCTTCCCAGGGAAAACACCGTTATTGGTTTGGTTGCGATGTATTACTATCGAGCTGCAACGTAGGGACCCATTTTTGGCTAAGATATGCAACGGTCACCATCAGATAGCACGCAGGCTACCACGCCCCCTCCCATGTGCATCCAATGATTATGCGGATTACATTAATAAAAGAGATAATATGCGCATGCTCCAGGAGCCGGTCACTGAATTATCAAGGCCATTCTCGTACCCAGAGCTCCCCGGCCTGTCTGCTCGGAGGGGGCCTGGGGACATCCATTTGAGGGCCGTCGGTGATTGGCTGATTTTGAGCGTTGGAGCATGCGCTGAAAGGTCTTTCTCTCAACTGCTCTGTATTAAATCTCGCGAATGCGTCAGTGGCTGTCACCAGAGCCTCCCCCGCGAAGTGACGAGCCGGGTAGCTCTGGGTTCGAGAATGATATAAGGCCATCCTATCAGATAACTAAAAACCTAAAAAAGCTAAAAAGCATAGTCGGATGGATTGAGAAGTAGCGAGATTATATACGATTTGTTTTCGAGGTTTTTAGCCTTCTGTGGCCATCGTTAACGGGACGATACTCTGATTTGAGATGCGCAGAACAGCTGCGAAGTTGCGTGACAGGCACCCTTTAATTTTGACGTTATTATTTCATAGCCTGCGAAAAATTCAACGATCGATATGCCATTTCCTTTTGTCAGTAGAGCTGTTCAAGCCCCTGGGAAGTTGCAAGGCTTTTTTATATAAAATTCAAGGGAGGAACAATGTATGAAAATTCAGGCAAGAGGAGCGAAAGATCACAAGCGCACAGTATTTTTCGGCGTTAACTTTATAAATCCGCTTGTAATATTCATCCATTATTCATAAGATGCTTATCCAATCTCTGCTCGGATCAGGTGACATCACTACTTATCCCCCGAAACAAGGCTAGGTGTCTCATACAGAATACTAATTAGACCAATTATAGCATTCTGTATCTGCATAGGAGATTGAAGGGAAGTCGAAGTTTTTTTTTGGGGGGGGGGGGGGGGGAGGGATGTCTCTCTTAGAGTGAGTCCTTGAAAAAGGCCACTGGAGTAATTTGCAATTACTTTGTAATTTCTCCTTTATGTTTTATTCAGAATTGGTGTAATTACTTTGCAATTGGTTTCCCTACAGTCATATGAAAACCGCTCTATAAACACCAATGAAATACCGGTTGATTTCCCGCGCGAAAACTAACTTGATGTCTTCACACCTAAAATAACATGTTCTGCTTGTGTGCGTTGAATGTTTTGTCGAGTGCGCAAATAAAACGACTGCGATCCACTTGCCACTGTCAGCGGTTACCACAAAGCGCATGTTCAGAAACACGCCGGTTGCACCATAGTTCTCGTGGTCAAAAACATCGTGAGAAAAGTTCGCCAAAGAATACAAAAATAATCGCCTAAATCCGTGGTGATGGACCCTGCGAGCGCCGATACTGCTGCCCCGGATTCATGGGATTCTATAGAGGATCCTGGACCCGACGGACTCGCGAATCAGCTCACAGCAGCGTTGAACGTGAACGCCAAACCTTTCGTCCCCAACGTGAATGCGCCGGTTTTTGTGCCTTCGTTCCCGTCGAACACTGGCCCGGCTCCTGTGCAAGGTATTTATATAACAGATGATCTAGAGGCAGTTACGATTTTCAAGATATACACAACAGAGATTCAAATAGATCTCGACCTGCGGGGCTACTTACTGTACACAATGATGTGTCTTCTTCCTTTTGGTCTTGAAATCACGTGCGCAATTCATTCATTTTATCCCATATCATAATTATCACTGCTACTGTCAGTTTAGATTGTTTCTAGTTTAGATCGAATACAATTTTACCAGAAAATTAGACGTGTTGTTTAAAATCAGACAGTTATAGAAGGTAGGACGTAATAATGACGAGAATTGTACTATATTGGCATTGCTGTCATGGAAAAACTCATTGAAAATTAGGAATTCACACACCCAGGTCCCAGGGCAAAGTTTACAGAATAAGTTGCATGTTTTATTTCATAAATTCCTGTTGCCTGATTTATCCTGGTGCTGTTTTATATTTTGCTGAACAAGCATTCTACATCTACTTTATTAACCATTATAATATAGCTACAATTATAACGTGCGCTCTGATTGGTCCGATTCTATGCTCTTTAAGCATTAGAGCATAATTTTCTATGACTTTATCGGCGCAATAGAGCACGTGTGATGTTGGGAGAGACACGAGAATGTGTGGCGAGTGATTTTACAACGTTTTGAGTGTCTCTCCCAACATCACAAGTGCTCTATTTGCCGATAAAGTCATAGAAAGTTGTGCTCTAATGCTTTTATGATATAGCGGGTGAGAACCATTGCTTTATCGGTGTAATAGAGCATAGATTTAGACCAATCAGAGCGTGCGTTATATCGTAACTATATTATAAGACACCGATAAAGTAATGGCTCTCCCCCGCTATATCATAAAAGCATTAGAGCACAACTTTCTATGACTTTATCAGCAAATAGATCACTTGTGATGTCGGGAGAGACACTTGAAATGTTTTAAAATCGCTCACCTGTTCTGGTGTCTCCTAACATCACCTGTGCTCTATTTCACGTAAAAACGCATCACATTGGTATACAAAATAAAATATCAATAATATAATATATTTAATCTAAAATCAGTCACCCCTTTCAACAAGATAACTTCTTAGTACATCCCTAAATTTGTCATTGTCACGTACATTCACAATAGCACCCGGTAATATATTCTATTTGGCAACCCATGGGAAAAAGCTATAGTCATGCTGATTGCAATTTGAGTGCGGCCTTAAGAATTTGCTGGAGTTGCCACCCCTCAATGTACAGGGAAATGGAGTTAACTAAGGTTCTCTCGCATGTCAACATTTCCATAAAAAACCTGGTAAACCATAGAAATTTGGGAGAATTCTCCTGCCTTCAAGGGGACGGCCACCCCCATTTATCAAGCTGGAGTGGCTTGATAAAGGCTTGATCATATTTGCTAACATCCAAAGAAGGCTGTTATCAGGGGCTACGAGAGAATTTCACCCAGCAGATGATGCTAAGCTTAAGAGGTTCTGCTAATCTAATTCTGTTCCATAAGGCAACTGGCCAGATCTTGTGTGATAGGCAGAACAAAGCATCACATTGTTTCCTCATTCTATTGTATGACCCTTGATTGTTTATGGGGAAGCACGGGGCATTAGCCTTAAAGCAAAACAAAACTGTGATTATGGCCCACATATGAGGGTCAAAGTGAATAAATTCCCCCTCTCTTCTCTCAAAATGACTAATCCCCCACCCCCATGGGTAAAACGAAAGCACTAAAGCGTGTAAATTGCCCACCCCACTGGGCAAAACAGTATGCCAAAGCCCCTATTAATCCCCACCAAAGCCACATACTGATACATCCCTGGGGTGGGGGTCCATTGACAGGTGCATAAGCTTATGATCTTACGAGAGCTGTATCATGACTGGAAACATTTTTAACATCGAGCCATCCATTTTATCTAATGTCAGTCCTTAATTGTTTTCATTTTATCAATTGTTTTTCCTTTTTTGAATCAGCCAACCAGCAAGAGAGTAATGCAGAGGAGCAATCAATGGAGTCTGACCAAGCAACAGATCAAGGTTGGCTAGAAGCTATCATGAAAGTTACAAAGAATGATTACAAAAGATTTGGGAATTTTGGAATAGAACAAAAATCTCTGTTTGCTTTTTCTAGATTGTGTGTTTCCAGAAATTATCCATACCCCTTCCATGGAAGGGAATTGAGATAAGAACCCCCACCCCTGTGGAATTTCCAGTGAAAAATACAGTAACCAAGGCTCAAAATTCCCACAAGCTAACTCGCTAAATGCTAGCAGAATTTGCAATTATCAAGTGTTGAAAAAAATCGCTCACATTTTCTAGTGAACTGCCTCTTATTTGTTAAAAAATAATTTCAAATTAAACCTGTTGTGACAATAAAACAGTTACTTTTATTCATTAGCCTGGTAGATCTTATCTCTACAAGATAAATTCATCTTGTGACTAAAAAAACAAATTTCTCACCCTGATAAATGGGAAATAGAGGGGCATTTGACCATCCTCCCTGTAGAATTTCCAATTCCAATAGATTTTTTTCTGGAATCACACATTGAGACTGAGGAACTCAGGATTCATATGCCTACACTTAAACCATGATCTTTTAGAAATGGGAAATAGGTTTTTATGTCCAGACACAAATTTCTTGTTGAATGATTGTTGACTGTTTTTGTTTTGCAGCTGAAGCTAAGGATGAAGAAACCCCAGCTGAAGAGGAAGAATCAAATGCAGGTAAACACACCATTGTGATTTTATCATATTTATTGTCAAAGCTCGGCCAACTCCTTCTACTACAAGGGCTATGGAGCACATGGAGCACCCTTATAAGTGATGGTCCACGCGTCCAAGATGGCAACGAATGGCAGTACCTATGACATTACAAAAGAGGGGGTTGAGTATAGTGGAACCCAGATTGAAATTTGATCATGTCTATGGTACAGAGCTGGAAAACAAATTTCTTGATTGGAGATGAACATTTTTCTTGGTTGTCTCTACTGGAAAATTGGCCAGACATATCTGAAAATTGGTAATTTTGATTGGACAATGTCTGATGGCAGTAATTTCCAGCTCTGATGGTGAAAGAGAATTGAACAGAAACTTAGCAATCGTACATAGCTCTATTTTCTAGCTATCCTGTAGCATTTCCTGTATACAGCTTTTAAATCCAATTTACTGTCTATTGTAAAATACTGTGTCAGACAAGTGCTAAGTAAACCTGCAAATCTTTATTATTCTGTTATCAGTCATTGCATGAAAAATTTTATAATTAACCAGACCCTGATATGACCTTATATGCCTTTATACAGGTATTGTTTAATCTGGAGTACATTTACAATAAAAATTTTACTACCGGTATATATGTGGCCCCCATAGCATATTGTAAATTTGGGTTCCTCTGTATTAATTAAAGAGCCTGTGTCAGCCACCATTTTGACAGCATAGCAACATACCAAGTTTGAGAAAGCATCCATTTCCATCGGCTGATTTAAAGAATATAGAGCAATTTTCTCGAATGAATTTGGTAAATCAAATCTGAACTTACTTTTTACATGTTTATTTAGATATTTATACACGTAATTCGTCATCTAATATCGAACGAAAAAAATAACAAAGGAGTGGCTGACACGGGCTCTTTAATGGCAGTATGGAGAAATGAAGCCTTTGCACTTGACAATGGCTATTGTCTGACAATGGCTATTGTTTGACCCAGTGTATAGACTGATATGTAAATCAAGATTGCTGTGATAAGAACAAAAAGAATCCCAAATTGAAATGATAATAGTAGGTTTTCTAAATATGCAGAGGAGAAAAAGCCTGCACCACCTCTCAATAACACACAAACTTCCACCAAACAAGAGAGCAAGTCATCTAGCAAGAAAAAACAAGAACCCGAACCTGAACAAGAAGAAGAAGACTCACGGGAACATGTTAACATCATATTTATTGGCCACGTTGGTAAGTCCTGATTTGAAGCAGTCTTAGAAGTGTATTATTTGACATCTGCTTTATAAGGTGGCTCACAAGTGGCCGCTTAATGGAGGTTGGCTGCTCAATGGAGGCATGTACATAAATACCATACTTGAGTGACAACACATTATTTTGGGACTTTGAAAAGTGGCCACTTAATAGAGGTACCACTGTAGACCTCTATACCTTTGTCGCAATGTTGTCCCTGTGATTTCAGATCACGTGGCATTCCCATGAGTATTCATTCTTTGTTTTCTGCACCGAAGGATATATATGTTATTTACAGGCTGGGAGGTCCATATAGGGAAAAACTGTTACCGAGGTCTGGAAAATGTTGACCGAGGCCAGAGGCCCAGGTCACAGTTTTTCCCTATATGGACCGACCTAAAGCTGGTAAATAACTTATTTATTTTTTTCCAACTCTAAAATTTTTTTTATGAAAACAAGCACGTGCAAATGGTTACCGCGACCTAGGTCAGAGATAGGAAAATATCACCCCGCGAGCTCTGAGAACCAATCAGAATGCAGAATTGTGCCCTCTACGAAAAAAATAAATGAACATATGGAAGGAGCCCAAACAAAGAAAGATTATTCAAATGAATGCCATGTGATCTGAATGGGACAACATTATGCCCAAGGTAAAGAGGTCTATTTCATTGTCAGTCATCAAGTCATCAGTTGCCCCCCCTCCCCCCCAGTGAAGTAACACATGGGGAAAAACCTGCTTGCCCCCCCAGCAAAAACAAAGGATGATCAAGGCTTGCCCCCCCCCCCCTTTCCAGATCAAACAGATCACATATGTTCATTTGGTGTAAAACGTTTGTCCATCCCCACAGTATTTCTTCTCTAAAATAAGACTGCAACAAACTAGATTTTGGATAACTTTAGATAATTCCTTCCATTGTTCAATTTATAGATGCAGGGAAATCTACAATAGGAGGCCATGTCATGTAAGTTAAGCACACAACACTTATAAATTTCTTTCTGGATTTCATAATAATATTGTTTTGGAGAGAAAAGCTTTTGCTCTGATGGCAATAGGCTAACTTAACCCTTGGACATACAAGTTAAGTCAAACCCCCACCATGGTACCCATGATACAAGGGGGGTTGAAAAAAAAAAGAAAAGTAACTGTGCTTACCCGTACGAAAGTTTTGACCCAGACATAGCCAGAATCCCGCCTGACTCCGGTCAAAATCCCGCTGTAAGGACCTGACTTCGAAAGGACACGAGCCTGACATAAAATCTGTCCTGCTCGTGAGTGCTTAGCAAGACAGTGTCAGGCTCATGCCCTAGTACTGCCCTGCCTGACAAGAGCGTGACACGAGCATCGCAAGAGCCTCATTTTCGTGGTAATTGCACATCGTTATTGATAAGCCTGACACGAGCAGGACCGCACACTGACAAAACGTTTGCTGTGTGTTGCGTGTGCATATTTGACATTCTGAGATAACCTTTGTTTTTTTATTAAACATAACATGGTATGCTATATAATTACAGTGCCATTTTGGCGGACTGATAACGATTTTCAGTTACGGTTGCCATTTCGTGAAAAACGAAGCGCGATGCAATGGGGGAGATTTTACTAAAAGGTCTTGCTAGCTAAATGGCGGAAAAGCAACAAATAACCAAATGGATTTCTCTTGTGTGTACTGAGCTCAACAAAACGAGTTGACATATGGTCCTTCTCAAAAACAAGTTTAAATTTCGAGGCCCTTCGAACCACCTAAAGCAGTCAAAGCAGTCAAGTCTGATTGAAGGGGATGGTATAAAGAAGTGTCGAGAAGAAAGGTAAGTGCACTTTGACTTGTACTAGCAATGTCTAACATTTGTATCACAAATAATAGTGGATGCGGCAGGCAAACACTGAAGATTTTGTGACTGCCTAAGCGGCTTTTTGACAGTTTGAAAAAGGGCAAATTCGACTCAAACAACTCTAAAATCACGCCATTTTAAATAGTTGTGTATAACGGACCTACAGTTTTCGGCCATAGATCACTAGAAACGCGTTACTTCATAAGGAAATGACACTGTAATTGTAAAGAAACAAACGCATTGAGATGCGCGTCTCGCTTTATTTTTCTCGTTTCCCAACTGTGAAGTAAATATATGAGCTATCAGCTTGCTCCGACAACACGACACACGCAAACAACCTGAATCCGCTGAGTATCGCTGTTATTGTAAAGAAACAACCACATGAGATACGTGCATAAGCTAGCTCCGCTGAGTAAAGCGCTGTAATTGTAAAAAAAAAAACATTAGAAACGCACATTTTTGGCTATTTTTAGTTATTTTTCTTGAATCTCGAATGTGAAGTTAACAGGTAATTAAATAGCATACTGTTCGACGACTCACGCGAACAACTAATAAAATATACATGCGACAAAAAATGCGAAACGGCAAAAGGGGATCGGCTACGTTAAATAGAAATAATTTCATTTCTAGTCTCGTGCAAAACCAGTTCGTGTAAAATAAACTCTGTGTTGCGTTCTTTTAGTAACAGGAGAAAACCTTTATCTCTACGGTGCAAAGGGTCTGTGTCATGATATTCATAATTGGAGAGAGATAATTTACCTTTGCATCAGCTGATAACGCTTTTTGCGTGAGTTTCGGCCAAGTAAGTTATTATTAGATAACATGTTCGGTTTTCTCCTGTTAGTAAAATATTTCCTGATTTGCGACTCTGTCAAAAGTGAATCAAAAGTAGTAGTTTTCCGGCAGTAAACAGGTCTGACGGCACCAAGGTGATGATGGATTTGCACCAATAATATCGTTGCTTTATTCTGAGGCGATGATGGATCCGTACCGCTATGTCAGGCGCTATTCACGGTCGATGTTGTCAGGCTCTTGCAACGCTAGTTCACGCTCTTTTTCCTGCTCTCTGTCATGCTCGTGTCATTCTAGTTCCCGCTAGTGTCCGTCAGGCTCATGTAATGCTTCTGACCGGCTAATGTCCTGCTTATTTGTCAGGCCGAATTCAGGCTCTTGTCAGCCCAGACATTTTCGTGCGGGTATATACACTTAAGAGCCATTGTCTGAGAAAGTGTTCCAGGTCAAAAAGTGGGGGTCAACCGATTTCCTTCACACTTGTGTCAGAAGTTAGGTTTGTTGAGATATTACAAAGCCACTTTGGTTTTGTTTTCTGGTATTTTGTTTCAAAGTTACAGGGGGTCCTACTTATGGCCCTCTGACCACCAAATTTTCATGTTTTGGGGAGTTGTATTATCATGGTTATTTCACCAAGACAATATAACTCCTGAAATAATAAACTGCATGGTAACTATCTACTGTTAATGCCCTTTCAGAAAATATATGTGTCGTTGGCATAGCTTTGCCTGGACGAGAAGGGCCTGGCCCTAGTTTTAGCCTATTTTTGGGATGGAAAGAACTACTGAAAATGGCAACTTTTTAGAAATTATTATTTTTTACCTGCAACAAGATCTGGCAATGACTTCACTTCCACAAATGACTTTGACCCTTGTACTAACAAAATCAGTTGAGAAAAAATTGGGCACTTCTGTATAAATTACTTTTTTAAGGCCATTTATTAGGCATGGTGACACATAAGTCATTGGGCCAGAAAAGATCTTTTTATCACTAAATCCAAAGAATTCGTAGAAATAATAGCACCAATCACTTGTATTTGTTCTCAGCATATATCTGATCATCAATAGAAAGTGTCATTTGGCCGAAATCAAACTCCAATGTCCCTGGCGATGCATAGAATACAACCGGAAAGCACAGAAATACCACATTTTCCAATGTTTCGACTTTTTTCTTCTCTCCAAAAGCTCAATGTGATAAAATAAGCTAGCAATTACATTGACTAGTGTTCCTAGGGCGTTAAAGATACACTTAACTTATATGTTGACTTGCTTAAAATGTTGTCACGAGTCCTGAGCCTGGAAGCACAACATGGTCTGTCATTTGTGGGACAATAACACAGTCAAATTATCGCCGCTCTGTGCATACATGTGCACTCTGCCTTCCTCAAGTCCTTTCCATCACTAAACAAGAATGTTCACGGCTATGGGCCTTGTAGCACAGCATGAAAAGTACATTTCTTGACAAAAATCAGCCTCCATGAAGACAGATCCACATTCACTGACCCGAATATCGAGGACCATTTCCAGTTAAACAAGACGTCGAAAATGAATCAAACAATACCAGATCGTGCTTGTAATAAAGATGAAGAGATAGAAGGTCGCCTGAATGATCTGATTTCATCCTCAAAAGGCCGAATTATGAAGAAAAGCAGTTCAAGTCACGCCGGACTGCTCCATCATGCGTGGACGCCATCTTGGACGAGAGCGCAGTGGGCCTGGGGAAGAGCGCGATGCATTCTGCGAAATTCACTGTGCTCTTTGTCGCATTTATGCAAAATGGATTGCTACTGCTCTTTTGGCAGCTCTTCGGATCCATGTGGCGCTGCAGATTGGGCGCTACACGAAAGTGTTTTCGTTCCACTGCTGAGTTGCAATTCAGATCTCGCCAAGTGGGTAAAAAAAAACAAGTAAAAAGACTGTGGCGCGTCAGGCAGCAAGGGCCGCCCAAAAACAAGCTCGTCTTCTGGCACCGGTAGCTTACTGAGCTGAACATTTTGGAATAACAACATGAAATGATTATTTTTTAGAGGGAGGGAGAGGATGCCCAGAATAATATAAATATCATAATATATTGCCTATGCCGGCTATAGGGTCTTTTCACATTTCCGCGGTGAGAATAGGGATGGAAGTATGAATATGACAAAATTAAGAGTAGGGGGTAGGGCAACGTTAATCGTTTTTCTTGTGGGTTCCCCTTGGGGCGACTGAAAATATAATATGAAACAATACATGAAATAGTGGAATCCTTTTCATTCTTCTTTAACATGACGGCTCTAATCGAAAGAGCCTGACGCGTCCGAGCCGTGTAGTATACTAGTGTTTTTGAGCCACTCGGTGAGATCTGAATTCAACCAAGAGAAAATGATCCCCAGAGAACGCAACCCCATCACAGTGGCATAAGAGCGTGACACTTTCTATTTTTAGAACAGGGAGCTATTTTTAGCGACGCCTTTTGATTGGACGTGTCCTAGCAACAGACATCGCTGTGAGGATGCATGTGTGACCACTGGTCAATGCGGCATGCTACGTGACGCTGCACTGTTGCTGTTCTCGTAATATGATTGACTGATTTGCCATGGTAAATAAGAGTGTGCGCAGACAACGCTGCTTGCATCAACACGTGCGCGCTTCTAAACCAACGGAAAACAGTTCGAATCCGTATGCAATGAATCTATTTTTAGAACTGCTGCCACTCAGATGGGTCATGGGGTTGCGTTCTCTGGGGATCATTTTCTCTTGATTCAACTCAGCAGTGGAACGAAAACATTTCGTGTAGCGCCCAATCTGCAGCGCCACATGGATCCGAAGAGCTGCCAAAAGAGCAGTAGCAACCCCGGGAGCAATCCATTTTGCATAAATGCGACAAAGATCACAGTGAATTTCGCAGAATGCATCGCGCTCTTCCCCAGGCCCACTGCGCTCCCGTCCAAGATGGCGTCCACGCATTATGGAGCAGTCCGGCATGACTTGAACTGCTTTTATGTATAAATCGGCCTTTTCACCCTTTTCAGGATGAAATCAGATCATACAGGCGACCTTATTTCTCGTGACCTTTATTACAAGCACGATCTGGTATTGTTTGATTCATTTTCAACGTCTTGTTTACCTGGAAATGGTCCTCGATGTTCGGGTCAGCGAATCCATTATGGATATGTCTTCATGGAGGCTGATTTTTGTCAAGAAATTTACTTTTCATGCTGTGTTACAAGGTCCATAGCCGTGAACATTCTTGTTTAGTGATGGAAAGGACTTGAGGAAGGCAGATTACGGACACATGTTTGCACAAGCGGCGCTAATTTGACTGTGTTCCCGTACGAAAATTCCGACCGAGACAACAGCGAAATTCCAGCCAGACTTTAGAGCGAGACACACCATGTCACGGCGAGACGAAACTCTGGCTGACACGAGCGAGACAAAATGGACCAAAAAGAACGAGAATGGAGCGAGACATTGTCACGCCGTGACATTTGGACCGCCTGTCTCGTTGAGATTCCTGCTGCTCGATTTTCGCCCACAATCGCGTCGCGTGACCACTATAAATAGTCGATCATTTAGTTGCAAAACACTTCGAAAGCACAAGCGGATAATAGCAACACAATGCATAGAAATCTGACATACCCGGTAAAATATATTACATTATTAACTGCGAAACTTGACAAAAATACCTCACATAATAAACTGTGAAACTCGGCAAAAACACTTCGCATAACAAACTGCGAAACTCGACAAAAACACTTCACAATAAACACTGCGAACCCGGCAAAACACTTAACATTATTAACTGCGTTACTCGGCAAAAACACTTCACAATATGCACTGCGAAACTCGGCAAAACACTTTACATGCTAAACTGCGAAACTCGGCAAACTACTTTACATTAACAACTGCGAACTTCAGCAAAATGCTTTGCACTAACTGCGAAGCTCCACGAAAACGCTTCACTATAAAACTCCACGGAGGAACGCTTCGCTATATATTTCTAGAGTTTCTTGGATATAGTTGGAATATAAAGTGTCCACCATTGCAGGCGCAAAATGAGTTTAGAGTTATAAGTTCACTTATCAGTTCATTCCAGTTTGTCATCTATTCTTTGGTGGCTTGTGCTTTTTCCTTCGTGCGAGTATGACTTAGTATCTGACCTTTCCGGGTTTTGTACCCAGGTTTGTTTGCAATGCAGACCGCGGATAAAAGATATGTAAAAGAGAAACATATAATTTTAGTTCAACTCATGAGGTCCGAGTCAGAAAGACTGTGCACATTCTGAGGAAGGTTATGATCATTCAGTTAACACTAATATAAACTCACTTTCTTTGTGCTTGCACCGGAAGGATAACGCGATAACGCCACTGAATTCAGCATCTCCCCAGTTTACGGTACACGGTGAGTGCACAAAGTGTAGTTCCTGAGCTTTACATCAGATTTTTGGTAGAACACATACACTGTTGTCCTTTGGGAAATAGACACAACGATAGCCTGCACAAAAATTGTCAAGATACTTTAACCGCTCGCCAGAATAGGACGAGTAGCGTTTCAACGGAAAAGCAATTCGACTCCCCGCCTTTCGAATTGAATTGTGTGTATAGGATTACCCGATCAATGTGGCCAATCAGTGAGCGCGTCTATAATGGCAAATCTGATGAACACGTTCTGCTTGTCAGAATGCTATCAGAAGGCCGTGCATTCCTTCTACTTTTAGTATTAATCAGATGCGCGTTACAACAACCGTTAAAAGTATGTTTAATCGAAGAAAAGAAAAGCGAGACCAACAAAAGGAGGAAATCAAGTGAGGTTGACAGGCGGCGGAGAATCACGTTTTCAAAACTCGATAAGTATATCGAGCTGCAAAGATTCGGAAGTGTCTTTAGAGAAAGGTTTTGCACAGAAATTAGATCGGAACCAGAAACAACCATTGAGACGCCTCAGGATAGAATCTGAAAATGATCAGCTAACAGTTCGACGAATTCGGAGTAGAACTGGATTTAATGTGTGCTGAGACTTTGTCTTGCCGTGTCGCGGTGGATTCCCGCTTGAAATACCGGCGCAACAGAGAGAGACATTTGTCTTGCCCATAGATAGAAATCTCCTTAACGTGTGCCTTGCTGTGTCACGCTCTGTTTGGTTGGAATCTCGCCGATAAAAGAGCAAGAAAAAAGTCTTGCTCGCCTCATGAGGCGAGACAAATTTGATGTATCGCTGTGTCTCGCTCTAAATCTCGCTCATATCTCGTTTTCTGGCCTGAATTTCGCTGGATTTTGGTCGTGTCAGGCTGTAAATTTTCGTACGGGTTATTGTCTCACAAATGACAGACCATGTTGTGCTTCCAAGCTCGGGACTCATGACAATATAAGCAGGTAAACATAAGTGTATCTAGGAACATTAGTCGATGTAATTGCTAGCTTATTTTATCAGATTGAACTTTTGGCGAGAAGAAATAAGTCGAAACATTGGAAAATGTGGTATTTTTGTGCTTTCCGGTTGTATTCTATGCATCGCCATGGACATTGGAGTTTGATTTAGGCCAAATGACACTTTTTATTGATGATCAGATATATGCTGAGAACAAATACAAGTGATTGATGCTATTATTTCTACAAATTCTTTGGATTTAGTGATAAAAAGATCTCTTTTGGCCTAATGACTTATGTGCAACCATGCCTAATAAATGGCCCTGAAAAAGTAATTTATACAGAAGTGCCCAATTTTTTCTCAACTGATTTTGTTAGTACTAGGGTCAAAGTTATTTGTGGAAGTGAAGTCATTGCCAGATCTTGTTGCAGGTAAAAAATAATAATTTCTAAAAATATGCGATTTTCAGTAGTTCTTTCCATCTCAAAAATTGGCTAACACTAGGGCGAGGCCCTGCTCGTCCAAGCAAAGCTATGCCAACGACACATATATTTTCTGAAAGGGCATTAACAGTAGATAGTTACCATGTAGTTTATTATTTCAGGAGTTATATTGTCTTGGTGAAATAACCATGATAATACAACTCCCCAAAACATGAAAATTTGGTGGTCAGAGGGCCAAAAGTAGGACCCCCCTGTAACTTTGAAACAAAATACCAGAAAACAAAACCAAAGTGGCTTTTGTAATATCTCATCAAACCTAACTTCTGACACAAGTTTGAAGGAAATCGATTGACCCTCACTTTTCCTGCCTGGAACACTTTCTCAGACAATGGCTCTTAAAAGCTACTTTTTTATTATATCTTTAGGTATCTGACTGGTCAAGTCGACAAGAGAACCCTGGAGAAATATGAGAGGGAAGCAAAGGAGAAAAACAGAGAAACTTGGTACATTACATCCTCCAACCTCTCCTTGTCTAGCGCCGAAATCCTCAATTAATTAAACCCCTTTGTTGATTATTAAGTCCTGGAGTTTTCTTAACTCATGGATATGCAAAGCATATAAATAAGTTAACATGAGGAGATGCAACCTCACTCCTCGCTCCAATTTGATAAACTGGACCATGTGCAAGGGACAGGACAACCTGAGTTAGATTTGGCTAGCACACTAGGAGAGTGTGTTCTGTAAGTTGTTGGTATGGGGGGACACCCCTTTTATTGATACAGTAAGTTTTACTATAGTTCATTGGCTGAATACATGGTGCATTTAAAGCCAACCAGCACTCCTCCCAGGTGGGATTCCCCTATTTTTGGGGTGGGGTGCTTTCGATTTTACCCGTAAAAGTTACCAAGAAGGGTGTGGCTTAGTAGATTTTGATCCCTAAAAGGTACCAACAAGTTTGATATTGAAAAAAAAAACATTGTTGCTTGGTTTGCTGGAATGTAAAGGTACCTAATTTTGATCCCCCCAAAAGGTACCAGAGGCCTGATTTTATGACTTAAAGGTACAACGAGCACCCCCGTCCCCTGCTCCTGGGACTCCCTTTGACATCTTAAAAAACTTGTAGAAATGTTCATGCAAAATACATTTATTGCATATATTATAAGAACATTTTTTACATTGTTTTCCTAGGTATCTATCATGGGCTCTAGATACAAATCAAGAAGAAAGAGACAAGGTTAGTCATCCATGCATTACCTTTACTGTGGTTTTCACAATTCTGTGAACTCTGAAGCGACCATCAAACCTTGTTTTAGCAACTTCCTTGGATCGCATGACACTTTGAAAACACAATTAGTCCATGTAGAAGTATGAAAATGGCAGAAAACACATGTTTACAGAGCCAAAAAGGTCCTAAAATATTTCCAGAAAATATCCGACCATCTTAGCAGCAACATCAGAGCACCAAAATATCCATTAGAGCCCGGATAATATGCCATGATGCTTGCTAAAGTTATTATAATATTGATTTGCTTGATTATTGTTTTGCTGTACAGGGCAAAACAGTGGAAGTTGGAAGAGCAGCCTTTGACACCCCCACCAAGCATTTCACTCTATTAGATGCTCCCGGTCACAAGAGTTTTGTCCCAAATATGATAAGCGGAGCTGCACAGGCTGACCTTGGAGTCCTGGTAATGTAGTACATGTATACAGCTATTTCAAAAAATATTGTCTTCAGTCACTGTATGTGCTCAACCGCATAGCTGTCTTGGTAGGAGGTCATTAATTGGCTAGAGAGTTAAACTACTGGGCATAACTAATTTTAAACAAAGTTCTGTTGTGTAGAATATAGCAGTCAGATCAGTGTGGTATATTTAAAATATTATATTTTGTTTCTATCTATACTGCCTTGCAGTCTGTGTATGTAGGCTTCAGAGTTAACAAGGCCAAATCCTACAGTGGTGGACAAAACTCGTTGAGACAGGCACACATACAATTGGCCAGCTATGTCAAAAATACCTCTCTCCGGTAAACCATCCTGTTTTTACCCCCTCCCCTTTTCAGTGTTGAGCTCCAGACTGCAGCACAACTTTTGCCACCCATGAGCAACTTTGAATGGGTGGGGGGAGGGGAGGAGTTAATGAGTGTTTCAACACTTTTGTCCACCATTGTAGCTATATGAGTACTGGTATACATATTTAAGCATTAGAGCATAACTTTCTATGACTTTATTGGCGCAATAGAGCATGCGTGATGTTGGGAGAGTTAGAGAACGTTTTGAAATCACGAGCCACAGGCGAGTGCTCTGTTCGCTGATAAAGTCATAGAAAGTTGTGCTCTAATGCTTTTATGATATAGCGGTGGAGAGCCATTACTTTAATGGTGAAATAGAGCATAGATTTGGACCAATCAGAGCATGTGTTACATTGTAGCTATGTTATAAAGTTGTATATATACACCAAGTGTGTTTGAAAGACTGAAATGTTTGCAAATTTATTTTCCATACACATTAGGTAATATCAGCAAGAAAGGGAGAATTTGAAACTGGATTTGAAAGAGGTGGCCAGACAAGGTAAAATTACTAGTTTCTGGAGTCCTAGAAATCTTTGTAGCATGCACTATATGCAAAAATGCGATAAGAGTCTATGGAAAAATCTGAAATTGTGGAATGCTGTTACACATTGTTTGGTTCCAGGCCCATTACAGGGATGGGGAAGGGACTGGAAATTCCACAGGGGTGAGGAGGAGGGGGGGGGGGGGGGGGGGTCACTTTCCAACACCTTTCCACGGTGGGGATGGATATTTTCTGGAACCACACATTGCATTATTGAAATGGGCATACATCAGGCATCTTTAGAAACATGCATTTTGCCTTATGAAATTCTGTTAATATTGTTGTTAATAATATAATAGAGAGCATGCTATGTTGGCCAAGACAGCAGGAGTCAAGCATCTTGTTATATTAGTGAACAAAATGGATGATCCAACAGTGCAGTGGGAACAATCCAGGTGGGATATATACATGTAGTCTTTTTGCAATTTAGGCTGTGTAATTTGTTAAGAGACCACAAGGTTAACTGTATTAAGACAGGTTATTTTACAACTTCGAGCAACGTTTGGCCAAAAATACTGTTACTCAATGATTTCTATCCTAATTTGTAGATTTGTGGTCCACATTTTGGAAATATCACAAAAGGCAGAGGACTGGGTTCGCGCCGCCACAGAAATAAGCATTCAAAAATGGAAAAATTCTATAGAATTCTATATAGGCTGTGATTGACATCACCATTTTGGGTGCGAAAAATAGGTCTATCTGTAAAAAATGTATTTTCCGCTGGTATTTCAGATACAATAGTCGTTAGCTCCTTTTGTTCTCAGAGTACTTAAAGCCCTGCGTTAGAATTTCACTTCACGCTCATTTACCAACATGTTAGTATTCAGTGGAAATTTCTTCAGCAGTCTAGTTTTGGAGTTTTGACTTATGATCGATTGTGAAACTGCAAATAATTAGGATAATCATAAAACACTAGAAAGGAAAGGAAAGCTGGCTTTTAGGTGCTTTACAAATGTTTTTGGTGGAAAGAATGTTTGACAAATGTTTAAATCATACCTCAACGACAAACCTGATTCCTTAGCTTCCTCTGGAAATTTTTTACCGGCGCAATAATACAAAACACTACCATGAAGACCTTTGAAATGAGACTAAATTCAAAGCAACAACTTTTTTTATTTCGAGTAACAAGATTGTTTGCCGCTTTCTGGCAAAATTGCTTGAAGTTCTAAAATAATCTGTCTTAAATGCCTGCATGGAACTTCCAGATGGGAACTTCTCAACATAAACATGGCCAGGAAACAGTGGCATAGCAAGGAGGCTATAATTTTTAAGTATGCAATGTTGGCCAAGATGGCAGGAGTCAAGCTTGTTTTTAAATGTTCAGGAGCTTGCTACACCACTGTCAAAATATTTTTAATTCTAGCTATACATGAATGGTTTCCTACATGTTTTTTTTAATTGTTTCCTGGTATGGTTATGGTCTTCCATTTGATTGATTTTAGGTATGATGAGATTAAAGTTAAATTAACACCATTCTTGAAGAAAGTTGGATTCAACCCTAAAACAGGTGAGCATGTTCTTTTAACTCAATTCAATTTTATTTGATACAATACTAGGAGTAGAGTGGAGATAAGGAATTAACCTTGTGTGAAAGCTGAAGTGCGCCTAATGAAATATCCCATGTGTGCTTCTGAGCGTTAGCCCTAGTAAGCGGAGAACTTAGTGAACTTAGTGTTGAACTTAGTGCTACACGGCCACAGGCTTGCCTGAACATCTACAATGCTGACTGTCAGATGCTCTGGACACAGATGAAACCAGAGTCCTAGAATCTAGGACATCTGGTTATTGTCGGTTATTTGACTTTCAAAATATGATGAGGGAGAATATTAACCAATCAGAATCACCCTACGATTGTCTGCCACCAGAGCTTGCAGCAAACAGCAGAGTAGGCTCTGGAAGCGATGTGTTAAAAAAGCAAGTTGTATTTGACACTGACATGGGTATATGTCTGTTTTTGTTGTAGATATGATGTACATGCCTTGTTCAGGCTTGACTGGTGCAAATCTAAGACTACCTCTAGATCCTTCCGTCTGTACTTGGTACAGGTATGAGAAAACAACCCGTTTTGAGTGCATTAATATTGTTTTCTATCTGATAATAATTCCCTATCGAAATAGCACGAATAGCTGCAAAATGTGTCTTAACTTAAATGTAACAAATCTAAAATTATAAATCTAAATTATACTGTGCAAAAACTCCTCATTTGGATATATGGCACAGGGGTCAACGTGAAGAAACTTTGTAGTTAGCATTACACTTTCTACATCCACGTCGTTGCTTTAAGAGTTTCTTAAAGCTCTCCACCAAGCTTGCATTTTGTATAATATGCTCGGGGAGATTGTTCCATTCTGGAACAGTACGTGGTAAGAAGCTAGATCTATAGCAGTTCTTTAGTGCATATTTGTTTCTAAACTGGCCTTGGGTCGATCCTCAAGCTTCTTTATTACAACTGTAAATAAGTGTTCCACTTTTCAACTGTTTCATTTCATCATATCTGTCATACTGTTTTGTAATGGGGATAGAGCATAACGAAGGTATTCTTGTCAATATCTTTGCAGTGGCAAACCTTTTCTACAGTATATTGATGAACTGCCGTCACTTACAAGATCAATAGATGGCCCGGTCAGAATACCAATAGCTGATAAATACAAGGTATTTTTTTTGTTTTGTATGCACCCAACAAACTGCATTTTCTATGATCCTGGTAAGAGCACTGGCTGAGTGATATTTAATTCCTTGATTCAGGACATGGGTACCATCGTGTTAGGAAAGGTTGAATCTGGCAAGATCAGAAAGGGACAGAATCTGTTATTGATGCCAAATAAGGTAGTGTATCACAGAAATACGGGTGTGGTGGACTTTCATGGGCTTTTAAAGGAAGTGTAATACAAGAAGGGACATTTTTTTCTATTGCGCACCCATTTTCAGTCCATTTTCAAATATTTTCCAACTCAAACTAATCTCAATCAGACCAGTGGACTTAGTCTCCTCTAATTAGAAACAAACCTTAAAGATAGATGTTCTAGTTTGCCTATAAAAGACTTCACAACGTTCTATATTTTTCGATCCAAATTGAATACTGACCCCAGTTTCAAGCTTCAGTATCCATAAAACTTGACGTCCAGCAAACAGAGGGTGTTGTTGTCGGCCATTGAGCCCTGTCTGAATCATATATTTGTCAGAAATAGTTCATTCTAGCTGCTCCATTCAAGCTAACTCTACTTGGAATCAATGACTAGTAAGGCAGCAACCAAACGTTGTTCAAAAAAATATTGAGAGTTTTGTTCACTGAAAAATGCTTAGAAATACCCGCCCGACAAGCATTCCTTTTTGTAAACCCATATTAGAAATGGGAGATGCAGCTAGAAATGGGAGATGCAGCTATGACTCTTTCTCTGTGTTAATTGCAGGTAAATGTCGAGATTTTAAATGTGATTTATGACGAAGAGGAAATGACAAATGCGAGAGCAGGAGACAATGTGAAACTGAGACTTAAAGGAGTTGAGGAAGAGGTGAGAGTTCTCTTTGGTGTGTAATTTGTAGTCCAGGTGAATGTTTTCATATATTTCAGGGGTAGAGATGCTGTTAAGAAACGAAATTGACCCCTAAAGACGGCGTGTTCAGGGAAACCATTCAACAGTAGTCATGAGGACCAAATTTTCTCTTTAAGCCTGGTGCACACTTGCGACATAACGACATAAGGAAAATATCACGCCAACAGAATTTAGTCGTTTCAAAACGTTGAAGTCTACAAAAAATAACATAAGATTGCTTCGGTAAAGTAATCTGGTGATGTTCCATGGATTATATTGATTATTTCAATTATTTTCCGTTGCTTTTTTCGTTGCAACATAACGTTCTTATGTCGTTATGTCACTAGTGTGCACCGGGCTTAACAAGTGTTTTTTTTTTTCAGGACGTATCGCCAGGTTTTGTACTCTGCTCACCAGACAATTTGTGCCACACTGTCCGGACATTTGATGCGCAGGTTGGTCTAACTTAAAGTGGCTCTCGCACGCTCGCTGGCCTCTTCTCTGACAAGAAAATAGTTCAAATCGCAATCCAATTCCATCCTCTTGATAACAGGTCAAAACAACCTAGAATTGCATTTGTCTAACACTTGAAAGGTTTTTCTATTAATGTGGAGGATTATTTTGATTACTACGGGCAAATGTACATGAGTTTTCACGGATACAATTTTACCTATTTTAAGTCCACGGTGGACTAAGCGTGCGAGTGCCCCTTTAACCTACGGCTAAATTAGGACACATGTAGCGCGCAACAATGTAGCTGGATACATGTTTCCTTCATGTTTCCCTGTTTAGCCACGCAAAAAACATTGTTGCGAGCGACGAATTTTGTAGCGGGGACACAAAGAAATGTTAATTCACAAGACAAGAATCGTTTCATGTGTCTGAGACACGCGTGCGAACTTTCCTAGTTTAGCCACTCGGGAAACATGCAGGACACAAATGTCAGGGGTGGATCCAGGAATTTTTGAAAGGGGGAGGGGGGGGGGGGTGGATACTGAAAACATGGACGAAAATTTTCAAATTTCCTCTAGCAAATACACAACTTTCTATGACTTTATCGGCGAAATAGAGCACGCGTGATGTTAGGAGACATGAGAATGTTATTTTAAAAACGTTTCGAGTGCCCTCCTAGCATCACAAGTGCTCTATTTGCCGATAAAGTCACAGGAAGTTGAGCTATGATGCTTTTATGATATATCGGGGGAGAACCATTACTTAGGCCCTGTCCACACTAACGCGTTTTCAAAAGTATTCGTTTTAAAACTTATACGGATTCGCAGCGTGTTAGTGTGGACGGAGATTCAGAAGATTTAGCTCCACAAAAAGCAATCAGTTTTTATTTGATGTTTACGTGAGCAAGGACAGTCTCAATTAAGTGGTACAGTTGAAGTCATCGTTTTCATTTTTATCCGGATTCGACTGTCCACACTAAAACGGTCTGTATACGGATTCGTTTTTATTCACTTTCGAGAGCGTTTTCAAACTTATACGGATTCGATGAAAACGACCAGCGTGTTAGTGTGGACGGAAGGCCTAACGTATCAAAAAGTATACGGATTCAAACGAAAACGCGTTAGTGTGGACGGGGTCTTAATCGGTGAAATAGAGCATAGATTTGGACCAATCAGAGCGCGTGTTATATCGTAGCTATATTATAACCTTTTCAGTTGTTGTAGAAATGAAATATTATTTAATTCCGCATTGGGCATTCTCGCAGATCAAAATCTGACGTTACAAATAGCTTTCTATATTCCCTGATCTGAGTCTTTCAGAAACATCCACTAGATTGTTAAACTCTTCTAAAATAAATATATCAATATGTGAACATAAAGACGAAACCACTGTTTAAAGCAGCCTATATTTCGGCTGCTTAGGACCAACCGTCCTCAGGGCGACGGAGAGCCCGCCTGGTCTATGAAAATTTTGTATAAACCAACTAATGGTCTATTACAAATCCTGCATTCTGATTGGCTGAGCTACTAATGGTCTATTAGTGATAGACCGTGCCTGGCAAAACCACCACCTTTCTTTGCAAGAAAACTTGATTTTTTTCAACATAAAATAATGGAATTCATTGCCAAAACCGACCAACTAGTTGGTTTATACTAAAACAATTAGACCTCTCGTCCTCATGTGCTATGATATCAATAGACCATTCGGCCTTGAGGTCTAATTGTTAAATAGGCTACCTTATTGCTAACGGGTGTTTGCATTTCTATCAGGTTGTTATATTAGACCACAAGTCAATTATTTGTGCCGGCTACAGTGCAGTACTTCACATTCACAATGTCGTAGAGGAAGTATCTTTTCAGGTATGTATCCACAGGCTTCCCACGTGGAAAGTCCTGAATTTTATCGTATTCTTGGAAAGTCCTTAAAAGTCCTTGACTGTCGAGTGCACTCCTTAAAAAAAAAACAATAATTTGATCATTCCAAAAATACAATAAATTTTGTGGATAATTCTTCAGGTTTGCCTCCAACTATGCGACAGTGCTAATCTTATAAATTAAAATCCTTAGCGTGTCAGGGAAACGTCTGTGATTGGGTGATTGTTTCCCGCCATTTTTGGCGCGCGCGCGTGTGACAAAGGAAACCCGCAGCAAGATCACGGAGTCTTCCCTCCATTTCAGTAAGACATTTTCAGGAAGTAAATATTTTAAAACTCTTTCGTCACAAAATTACGGGTTATTTTCTAGTATCTGTTAATTTTGAGCACTGTTGAATGATGGATATTCAACTGTGTGTACCGTATTTTATCATGACAGGCCTTAATAGCAACAATAGACAAGAAGACAGGAAAGAAATCTCCTACTCGGCCTCGATTCATCAAGCAAGACACAATCGCCATCGCTCGCTTGCAGACACCCGGGGTAATATGCATGGAGAAGTTTGCAGACTTCCAACAAATGGGGAGATTTACACTTCGAGATGAAGGTAGATACAAGACGCACGTCATTGTTTTAAAGGGGCACTCGCACGCTTGCCTGACAAGCAAATAATTCAAATCTCAATCCAATTCCATCCTCTTGATAATAGATAAAAACACTATAGATTTGTATTGATTTAACAGTGAAAAGGTCATTTAACAAACCTGGACAGTGTTACTTTGGTTATTATTGGTAAAATGTTTGGTGATTAGAATTAGACTTATTTTTGACAGGTTGTACAAAAATTAAGCGTGCGAGTGCCCCCTTTAATACAGGCCCGAAATTAATGTTTTTAGTTGCAACTACTTTTCGTATTTTTAAATACGAAAATTTATTTAGAAAGAAATTTGGCCTCATCAAATTCTCTGGCCACCGGCGGTGAATCCCCGTCTACTTCACTGCTGACCGCCGGAAATTCATTATTGCTTCAATAGTAAAGCAATAAAATACATGAAAATACCAATTATCTTTCCCTCAAAACGAGGCGCAGCAAAGCACCCTGTAGAAAGCTCAGGCCTTACGGCCAAACCCAGCCGCCTACTTCCAAAACTTAGCCTGCTGCTTCAAAACTTATTGAAACCCATTCTCGAACCCAGAGCTCCCCGGCTCGTAACCTCGCGGGGGAGGCTCTGGTGACAGCCACTGACGCATGCGCGAGATATAATGCAGAGCCGCTGAGAGAAAGACCTTTCAGCGCATGCTCCAACGCTCAAATTCAGCCAATCAGCGACGGCCCACAAATGGATGTCCCCAGAACCTCCCCTGCGAGCAGACGAGCTGGGAAGCTCTGGGTACGAGAATAATTGAAACCCCTGTCTCTCTAGTGGTCTGTCCTAAGGCAGTTCCAGTCCTATAACTTCCGCTCCATTGCCTGCGTTAAAACGCGTTCATAAGAGCCGCCATCCTTTACCGTGTCAAGCATTCCTGTCCTTCTTGTCCCCGGAGGCCTCGTGTCCTCCGCTCGACCTTCAATGATGACCTCCGTGACGTAGAGTGTGACCGAGCTAGGTTCTTACTGTTTCTTACTGCTAGGCGAAGTGCGGCTGAACAGAAAACCTCAATCCCAAATTCTGAAGCTTTATTTCGAAAACACAGCTATCGAATTTGGCAGTTACATTTAAATTTTCTCTTTCACAGGTAAAACAATCGCCATCGGTAAGGTTCTGAAGCTGGTATCGTAAAAAGCCCCTGTAAAGAACACGAGGTAAATGAATCCCATAAACAATGAGATCTGACAGGTTGACATATCCATAGCAACACACCAATGATTGACACGGGTATGGTCATGTCACGTGAAGGCGGCAAGGCTGCCCCAAAATACGCCATTTTCACCTGTCGGCTTCTAAATGGACAAATTGCTCATACAAACAGTGAGCTTACGTCGATGTTCCTTGGAGGCACTTGAAACCGCATTACAAGTTGCGGACCAGGATAAAGGACATGCTTTGCGTTGCATGCGAACCGTGTACAACTTTTTCAGTTCAATTGTTTCAGTTACTGAGCACGTACGAACGTCGAACGAAAGGTAGAAAAGATGTAGAGGAGGAATGGACTGGAGTCAATTACTTGGAGTGACGATCTCTCACATAGGACTCCGTCAACGCAGAATTTGTGCTATTTTTAGCATGGAAAATATCCGTGTTTTCCAACAATATATAGATTCATTTCGAAATTTAGTTGTTGCTGTAATCGCTGAGAGGTGTCATGAAACCTCCAGAACCCTCCAGACAAAATACCGCATCTTAGGTTGAGGTTTTCAGAGAGAAATGAGCACAAATTCTGTATTGGTGGCAATTGTAGCAGATCGGTACTGGGTTTTACCCATAAGCCTTATGTGGCCCGGGCGTAAACCTCTCGAAAACAATATTTGAAACAGGTATATTATACACCTATTTTAGAAAAGGCGCAACGACACAACTATCCGCTATACCCCGCGTTGTGTCATGGGAGCAAATAGCTATACCAGAACACAATCATGGACACTGGGTTTAGGATAAATAATCATACTTATCACCCTGCTTATGTCAAATGATTCTCACTACAGCGCTCATAAGAAATTTTGTACTGGGTTGACACGTCACAGGGTCCGATAGTGCGACCATATGATTGCCAATGGCGACTAAATTTTCGAGCCGGGCGACCAAAATTTTAGAGCTAGTCGCCAAATGCCACCCCATCTTTCTGAGTTCAGATGAGAACCACGTTTATGTGGCGACTAAATTCTGCTTTGTGGCGACTAAAATTTGTGAATTAGTCGCCAAAAAGTTGATGTCGGGCCCTGCACGAGAATTTTGTTCTTCTAAGTTCCTCCCATGACGCACCGCGGGCTGCAACAGACAGTTTTAACGGTGCAGCCTTTTTCAAATAGGTGTATACGCGTGTTTGTAAAATGAAGCTTGCCGGTGAGAGAAAACTGAGATTTGATTTTGGCTTTACCCATACATCATCGCGGGCTTGTCGTGAAGGCTTCAATGCTCACCGACAATCATTTTAAAGTAGCTGTGATCTGAATATGATTTCTCATAAAAGCTACGGTCCCTAAACTCGTGGCATCTGTGATGCGAGAATTATTTGGCCTCCCAAACAGTACTCAATCTGGCCTCGCAAGTTTGTTAGATAAATTATGCGAAAAACAAGCGCGTGATTTGCTAACTTCCTGCGTGACGTGCCTGTCACGTGATGTGGATGTCACGTGGTATATGAGGGTGAATGGAGAGGAGGCTTTTGGTTGGCATTGACATTATCCGAACATCAGACGCATTTCTAGCTCCAAATAAAGTTAATGTTCAAATTAACTAGTTTTTGCATTTCATTGAGCGGGAATAAAATCTATGGAAAGTCTGACACCCACAGGTGATCTGTTCGAATGCCTGTTAGCAATTAAGCCCATTCCTATAAAAGAGCTAGAATCTCCCTACAGCGCCGGACATTGCGCGGACCACATGGTTGCCAATGGCGACTGGATTTAGGGTTTGGCGAGCAAACATTTCAACCTAGTCTCCATTTGGCCAATGGCCAACCTGGTCGGGTTTTTTTAACTAACTCTCAAACTTGGCATGCAATTTTCTCGCTCGGCCTGACAACTGCCTACATCATATTCAGGCGTCGGGTCGACATTTTCTAGAACCTCTGTTCCATTTTTATTTTATTTTATTATTTATTTTTTTTTGGGGGGGGGGGCAGGAAATAACTTGAAGGGAAAAACGACTGGACAAGATACTGGACAAAATACTGTAGTTGTTTAAGTTAGATTTTGGAAGCATTCCCACGGGGCTCGGAATACAAGTCAAAAGGTGAACAAAAAAAAAAGGTCACAACAACTACACACTACAATAGCTACACACTACAATAGGTACACACTACAATAGGTACACACTACAATAGGTACACACTACAATAGGTACACACTACAATAGGTACACACTACAATAGGTACACACTACAATAGGTACACACTACAATAGGTACACACTACAATAGGTACACACTACAATAGGTACACACTACAATAGGTACACACTACAATAGGTACACACTACAATAGGTCTACGTGCAGTGTGCCATGCACAACATTTACTCTTATCAGGGCCGGAGGAGGGCCTGATCCTCAGGTTAAGCATTTACGCGGGATCACAGTTGTTTCGATTGCAAAGTAAAATGAGGCGTTTCCCTTTGAGAAAGTAACAGTTTGAATCGAAAGTTTGAATGAAAATGTGCCATGATAATTAAGGGGGCCAACATCAAACATTTCCCTCCGCAAACAGCCCGGCGTAACAAATCGATAAATCGATAACCCAATCAAATCGATATTTGTCGATACTAATCGATTGTAATCAATTGATTTTATCGGTAATCGATAAAAATTGATCGCTAGCTCTGTTGTGATTATCGATTTTTCAATAATTATATCGATTTTCATCGATTTTTATCGACAGGCACAGGATTGATTAATGTATCGATATTCTTTGAAAAGATGCCTCTAATAGAAGAAATTCCACTTCTAGTCTTGGGTAGTCTACCTTGGAAACCAGAGGCTCGAGGTCCAAAGAATTTAAAAGATCGAGTTTCCTGAGAAACAACAAAAACGTGAGCGGGCAGAGATTCAGCTTCTGGTCCCCACAGTATTGGGGTATATAGTCCCCAGAATCTTCTCGGATCTTTGTCTTAATAGCATGGTATAGTTTTCCGCTGCTCGTCTGCTGCGTTCTTGGTCGAGACACAATAAATTTAAATAACTTTTATCTTTGGAACTGTGTTATATCAAGTGATATCGATTTTTATCGATCTGTTGGGGATGGCTGTGACTATCGATTTTTATCAATTGCCGATATTAATCGATAATGATCGGTCAATCTGATCGACAAATATCAAAAAAAAAAAAAAATAAATAAATAAAATAAAAATAAGAAACAAAAAAAAATCCTCCGCCGATACATTGACACCTTGATCGCCCAGCTCTTTGCCCCTCGGAATTATGGCCGAAAAACAAGAAAACCGCTACTCACGATCGTCGCGTGCAGTGTAATCCAGTGTAATATAGGGGCTAAATAAATAATACTTCATTTACATATGTAAATGATGTAATCCAGTATAATATAGGGGCTAAATAGTATTTTCATTTACATATGCATGAAACATATGAAGAAATAGTGTAGTGCTTTGTTTTGTTTGCCAATAATCAAGGGCAGAAACTTAGACTTGTTTATCCTGTGGATACAGCCGAAAGGAGGAGTTTTTGAGATGTGAGTTTTGTTTTGATGGTCAGTCTGTTATTTCGTGACTCGTTGACGTCTGGACGTGACTTGATCTACTCCTTACAACAATGCCCGGAAATGTGACTACATATATAATCTCCCCTTGCCTCCCCTTGCTTATACTTGAGTGTTACGGCTACGACGTCGGCCGAGACCCCTCGCTTCTAACTCGAACAGGCCGAATGGATTTCGGGAGAGCGTCGGGTGTCCGAAGATGCAGTGTACGTGAGAGCTCCTATGTTGTTATCTTCTGATTTGTTGAATTCTGATTGGCTGCTAGCTGCAGACCTGCTGCTGATACGCTCGACCGAGTGCCCGATAATTTTAGCTTGTTTTACTCGACAGACAGCCTCTCTATAGCTGTCAACTTCACAGAAAAACCTCTGTTGGCTCTTAATTCCATCACTTCTTCTACCCTAGAGCTAATAATTCAAGCTTTCGGCGTGCGAGAATCCATCCCGTAAAACCTTCGACCCCTGCTGCTGAAAGCGCAAATAGAGTTCCGTTGAAAGAAGGGCGCAGATCTTGGCTCAAGTGTTTGCCTTAGAAGAGACCAGAGTTCGGCGGACGATAAATCTGTGGTGGTTGCTTACAGTTTCTTGTCGCTTGTTATTGCTTGGATTGTATCTTTAAGAAGGGACATTGTAATACAATGGCATTGCTAGATAAACCCGTCTCTATGAACGAGCTCGGAGCAACCGTGGTGCAGGATATCGGGCTGGTGTCTCAAACCAAGCTTTCGCAGGAGAAAGGTGAACTTACTGCTGTGTGGGAGAGTATGTATTCAAAGGGACTTCGCAGGAAGGTCAGCTCGCAATGCTATTACACACCAGAGGAGATCGAAAAAGCAGCGAGAGAAGAACAAGGGAAGAGTAGCGAGGAACGTGCTACCGCAATTCAAGAGCAGCAGGAACCTTTGGAACAGCAAGAACCCTCAGAACGGCAAGAACCTTCGGAGCAACAAGTTGACCCCAGGAAAGAACAACAGGAGGACGAAGATTTTAAGGATTTGGCGAGCGTACACTTCGAGCGCGCGCTAAACACGGGCATGGCACACAAGCATGACGCTGGGCGGCATTTTAGGCGCAGGCGAACACTTTCAGGAGAGTTTAGTAATTCTGTACCTATGCCGAGAAGCCCTCGAGTGCCCCGACATCGTTCGGACGGAAGCCGGTCACCTGATCCGGGCAGTGTATCGAGGGGTGCTGGAAGTAGAAAATCTTTTGCTTTGTAGAGGAGGGAAAATATAGACTTAAACCTGGCTAACTGGACCGGTCCTAACGATGTTCGATGCGTATATTGCGTGATCTATGGGTAGTTTTTAGCGCCTGACGGCATAAGTAACAACATTATTTATATTGTCTGCTAAGTAATTTGGTGCTACAAACTCCCAGGCGTCACGCTTGGCTAAGATTTTATAGGCGCTTTGCAGACTCTTTACCTAAGAAATTACGCATAGTTCAAAGCTATTTTTATATTACTGTTTTGAAGAGGCAGGACTGGGTTATTTTAACGATTGTTTGTTAACCAAACTCCCGCTAAAAATACCTTCATGTACGTGTAATACGATATTTTCAGACATTCGAAAATGAACCGAGGGTCTGATTTATTCGGATCATTGTACATAAACAATATCGCGTGTCAATCGTACTATATTTTGCATATTCTAAAAAGAGAGTTTATTTAGGATGTGGCACTTAAAGAGTGTACAATAATCCATTCTATATATATTTTTACACACAAACCTTTATAGTGATCCTAAAATAACGAAGAGACGAACAGTATAGAGAATGATTTCAATTCTTGATGATTGAGTTGCTTTGTGAAATAAATTACGATGTCGGAGATAATCCTCTGTAGAATTGATTGGCTTTCGCCATTGTTGTAATTGTAAAAGTGCCCTGTTTATCAGAAGATTAAGCAGGAAATAATCAGAATGAGTAGGCACGGCTGATTCACGTCAGTGCTCTCGGTATTTTTAGCTGTATTTTGTACAACCATCAACATCCTCTCAAAAGTAGGCGCCTTATTTTTGTATCTTTCTTTCAACAAAAGCCCATGTTGTTCGATATAAGACGGAGGTGTATAAGATAACGGACACAACGGACCTGTTCCCCAGAAAAGCTATTCCTCGACCCCTTGTACAGTAAGATATTCATGGGCACAGAAAACCTTTTCCTCACGCCCTTGTACAGTAAGATATCCACGGGCCCTCAACAGACCTGTTTCTCAGAAAACCTGTTCCTCATCCCCTTGTACAGCAATTCTTGAGCTCTGCTCATAACACATAAGTCACAATTAGTAGCTCAGAGTAGCTTCTATAGGGCCAGGGTTAGAAATTCGTTTTTTTAGTCGCAAGATGAATTTATCTTGTAGTAGAGGTGAGATCCACAAGCTAAATGGGCAATAAAAATGTTTACTACATTACTGGATGTAGTAGTAGCAGCTCCAAAATCTTGAAAATGCGAGTGATTTTTTCCACACTCTATAATTGCAAATTCTACTAAAAGACCGTAGAACGAAACAAGATGGAATACAGTAGCTCCAATCCAAAATACAATACATCTTAACACCAAAACGACCCGTGGGAGTTTCCAACCCTGAGAGCACCAGAGGCACAACAGCCATGAACAAAGGCCAAGAAGAAAACATTAGAAAACGACACAATATGGAATAGAGTACAAGACCTCGAGCACCAAAATCAAAACTCCGAAACATCAAGGAACATAATCCTGTTTATCCGATTCGTGTGTGAACTCATCTTTGGCTACAAGCACGGAAGTGTATGTACTAGGCGTAACACAACCATCTTGACCAACATTTTATTAGGGAGACTGCAGGTAGCGGAGCACTGCGTTCGCCATCAAGATCCTGCCGCACACAGTCTCAGGGAGCCCAATCTTGAGCCGGGCTTCCTGCAGAGGACAGCGATTGACAGTTGTCGATCAGCTGCGCTTAGCTGCGAGACTGGCTTGCAGTGTACCAAGAAGCTGAGGACTGCCATGCTCAACAGGCCATCTTTTTGCGCAACATTTTTTAGCTGTGTTTTGTACAACGACCAACATCCTCTCATATTTTTGCTGCTGCTGCTGATAATGAAAACCATTCTAACAGAGTCATCACATGGTTACCATGGACAGTTGAAGTCTAAGAAACGTGGTTGTTATAGCAACTGCAACTCTAAGAAACGGGGTTGTCAAAGTAACGAATATGAACCCTGGAAACGTTTGACGAATCTAGGGTTCACACATTACTATGGCAACTCTATTTATTAGGCTTGCAGTTGCTATAACGTTTGTTGAGGAAAGCCAGGATGATTTTTAAGTAATTTTTTTAAGTAAACATTACTATGGCAACTCTATTTCTTAGGCTTGCAGTTGCTATAACGTTTGTCGAGGAAAGCCAGGATGATTTTTCAGTAAAAGTCAGAAAGGCATACGGCCGTTTTCTGTTCAGTGCTGCTAACCCAGCCGGGACCACCCCAAGATGTGTAAACATTCAGATTTCATCCAGGGTTCGTACGCGTCCAGAAATATCCTGGATTTTCATTTCCTTAAGTCATTGAAAGTCCTGGAATTTTAAGGAAATCCTGGAAAACTCCTGGAAAGTAGTGTTTCAACTCAAATGTGGTAGAATCTGAAGTTTCGTGAATCTTATTTCGGGCCGCAAAATATGACATCCTCCAGACTTATCATGTCTTTTTTTTTTTTTGGGGGGGGGGGGGGGGGGCATTTCTACCCAATAAAATCTCCTGGAAAAATAACTAAAGATTTCCTGGAAAATCCTGGATTTTTGTCATCCAGAAAGCGTACGAACTCTGGATTTGCATTCGCGCACACAAATCGTACATGGTTCTTACTCTGTGACCTGCTGAGCTAGTCGGCAAATGACTGCATTGGTAAATAGACCTGGGGTGATCCCGGTTGAGTTACATAGAAGCAAGTTTGTAAAACGTTCGCCAAAACTGACTACAGTCAGTAAAATGTACATTTGTGAAGTTGAATGAAGGTCAAAGACACGTTCCTGGAAACCTTTTAATGACACACCTTGGGCTTCTGATGCAATGATATTTACAGCTATCAACAGTTTGTCAGAAGCCATATGCGCCCAATCGGATCTCTTTTGGGACCCGAGTTACTAGTTAACTACTGGGCATTACTAGCTTTAAACAGAATTGAACAGCCAGACCAGTGGAGGATACAGGGGTCCCGTTTCTTATTCACTCCTTCGAAGACTGATACGGGCAATGTATTAAGGAGAGCTCGTCCACAAGCGGTCTGAGTTACACAGTAAAATCCTTATTGTTCTGATGCTCAAGGGGGTTCCGTGGAACCCTCTCTGGATTCGCCACTGCAGACTAGTAAGGTATCATCATTCTCGTCAATCTCATACGCAGAGCCCGTCATCTTTTGGCCCTCGGCAGGATTCAGGGTTCTGGGGGAAGTTGTAAGACTAGTCCGTTACGTTCTTGATCTACCACGCATGCTCACAAATAGGATTCCCCCAGGGCCCCGAATCTTGCCGCTGGCCAAAAGATGACGGGCTCTGTGTACGAGATAACCATCTCGTCAGATCTCAGGGGATGCTCTGGCCACTGACGCATGCGCGAAATTTGTAAGAAATATATTTCTGTACATGCTCCAACACGTTCAAAATCAGCCAATCAGCAGGTCCCCTAATGACGAGCCGGGAGCTCTTGGTATTGCATTAAAATGTTTTCCTTCTATCCATACTGCCTTCATCGGCCTGGGAGAAGGCTTACACGCGCTCACAAGACCGGCAACGTTATTGACAACTTTTTAACAGCTGTACATCCTGGATCACCAGTGTAAGCAAAACGATTCTACATAAATTACACCTCGCATCCTATCGCTTTTAATCTCAGAAGGCAACGCGTGGGTCCTGCTCACTGTCTTTGTCCGAAACCCTGAGAGAAACGTTAGACCCTGAAAACCCATGTTCAGCCGTTATTAAAATCTTCGTTTCCGGTAATGCCTGCGGGAAGGTTTGATCCCAGTTTTCCGGTAATGCCTGCGGGAAGGTTTGATCCCAGTTTTCCGGGAATGCCTGCGGGAAGGCTTGATCCCAGTCTAAGTGTAAATTGCACTGGATACGTTTTAGAGGTCCACTGACCGCGACTAGCATACTCCGCAGAATTTCTTTGCAAGCTCCGTGATCTTCGTGTTATGCGCCCTGGCATCTCGCTCCGCGGTAAATGTATTGGAGCCTAGTTCCGGGCGGGACGCGGACTCCCTGTGGTGTGACGTCACCCTAGCCCTCACGCTTTCATCCGGCTCAGTTACCACAGGAAACCGGTTAAGAACACCAGTGACTCGGCTGATAAAAATTATTTACTCCTTTCAAGCAGTTCATAGCTGACTTGACCCATACCAGGTTCCCGCGCCTAAACCAGAAATACTCTAATTCGACATATTTACAGAGGAAGAGCTTGTTGAAGGCTCGCGCATAGACCTTGTTTGCGGTACCGTAACACACGGTGTAATAAGATCGGACCACGATAGATGTATATTGTGCGGGAATCCTGTGGTAGGTAGATGTGACGTCACCCAGCGACCTCGACCCAGCCCTCAAGCTTCAACCCGACTCATTTACCACAGGGGAACCCGCTCAGAACACCAGGGACTCGGCTTCAACATTTACAGAGGAAGAGCTTCTTGAAGGCTCGCGCGTAGAACTTGTTGGTGGTGCCGTAACACACGGGGTGTAATGCGCTCGGAAAATAGGTCAACAGTAATAAATATTTACGCGCAAACACGGCGTACTTCCAGGTATTGGAGAGCCAAAACAACTCCAACAAGTATAGAACTTGATATGGCAAGTAGAAAACAATGAAAACCAGAATGATGATATAGAACATGCGAATAAGGTCTTTCTCTTGTTCTATGAGGCTTCTGTTTTCTTCCACGTCCTCCGCCGAGAGCTCCGGTATCTGCTGGATAGCGACATTGTTGGGGAGAACAGTGGAAATCCTCTGACCGTTGAGACCGACGCACTCCACAGTTGTCGTGCTTAGTCGGGACTGCATAGACGGCACTAGAGAATCGATGCGGACTCTTGCACGGCTCTTTTGTCGGCTGATCTCCTTGGTAATATTAAAAGCGACTAAGCCGTAAAACGTCACCATGACAACCATAGGGACCACGAAACTGAGGAATACCCGCGCGATATCGTAATGTCTGTTGCTATCAGGGGACGGAAACGCAGTTACACAGTAGTGTTTGAGTTGGGGGCATCGTAAAGAGTGTTGACGATGAATAACGGGAAACTGATGGCAAGCGCCACCACCCAGAGTCCTATGATGATAATCCGCCGGCCAATTTTTGTGGGGGGCCGCAGGCTCTGGCCGGACACAACTTGATAGCGACGGATGGAAATTACGGCAATTGAGCTTGTCACAACTATCATTGATAAGATCTGAAAACAGGAAAAACGAGTGTTAGTACGGGTTAAGAAATAACAATAAACCGGTTAGCTTCAGTGGCCTTTCATACTATATGTGTAGCAAGCGCACATGGGATAGGAGGGGTAAGAGGGGACAAACCCCCATTATCCCCTGGTCCGGTAGCTCGCACAAGGAATTTCTGCAGAACCCCATCCATGGGAAAAGCTGAATTTCCCAAGGCACACGCACGGAAGGTGTTCGGAATTCACATGGATAGCCATGGGAAATCAGAACACTTCCCGTTCGTTTAGCATGGGAAATTCAGCTTAGTTCCCATGGATGGGTTTCTGCAGAAATTCCCTGTGGCGCCCACTCAAGCGCCCTCCTCCTTTGCATTTGTTCGATGGGCTTATCTTTTACGACGCAATTTTTTTACTCACAGCTAGTTTTGATGCGTTACTTATTGGAATGAAAATTGCGCGTTTCATCCCGGAGAACGCAGCAAAGTTGCATTGAAAGTTGAAGTGTTTGTTCAACTTTCAATATCACGTGCACCAACGCGCACTTTTTTCTATCGTGTGTTTTCAAAAAGGGGGCGACTCCCCTTTCTCGGGAGATTTTCCCCATACATTTACTGTATTTGCTGGAGGAAATGTGAAAATTTTCGTCCCATGTTTTCACTATCCCTACCCCCCCCCCCCCCTTTTCTGAAATTCTTGGATCGGCCCCTGAATATTGCGAGCGTGTAAACCCTCCTTGGAATGCTTTTTGTTCACCATCGTATTTTGAGTTGAGTTGAGCTAGGAAACATTTTTTTCGCTTAACATGACTGGGAACATCAAACAAACAAATAGTGAGAGAAACATACACACAAACTTGGCCATTCTTTTCTTTTCATAGAGCTCCTGCGTCGCAGAGCAACTAAAATTTTTTCTCCTCGCCGCTAGACCGTGCGCGCTCAGAATCAAAGATGGCGATAAATATTGGATGGATTTCTGTAGTTTCTTCTCTGGGATTTGCTATTGTTCCTCGTTCGGCACAAAATCGAATTCCAATGGGCTTGTCCTTGCTTGGCTAGTCTCCGATGTATGATAATTTTCTTAGGTTTTTCGGTCTTTTGTTATGCATTTAATTACCATATGTCGGGGACGATTCAGAAAGCAGTCACGCGCGAATATCAACACGCTGGGACCAACCACCCCCCTAAATGAGTCATCAAAACATGGGCAAAAATCAAATCTCGACATAACTTTCTACCCTTTGTGTCTATTTTTACCAAACTTCGTACATTGGATGACAATATGAAGACAAACATTTTTCACGTATTGAGTGGTCACCATGGTGTTTGTAACGTCACTGGCGATGACGTAATTATTGGACCATTTTTCGTTATGTCGAATCTGCTTGTTTTTTTGTAGCGGCAATGATAGAATGTAACTAGAGAAGCTGAAAATCGAAAACCGTTTGCTTTTTGGGTTTATATTAGCTGAGTTATGATTTTTTATGATTTGCATAAGGTTGGATCTACCTTACCAATTGAAAAAAATGACAAAATAATTGATTTTTGTAGGATAACGTCATTGCACAGACAAATATCTTAGTATATAGGTTGAACTAGTTGACTGCAAAAGAATTGCAATAATTTCCATTCTCGGTCATCTATTTTCCGTGTTTAAAATCCAAAAATGTAAACTCATGACGTCATAGATTACGACGTCACAATCTAAAAACGTTTTATATCTTTGTATCTAAAATCATACGATTATAGATACCATTTTGCTTGACACATAACAATAGAAATCGGTTCAATTGACAAAGTACTCGAAAAAAAATACCAGCGAGTTTGTTTTCCCATACATGTGTTACTGTAACAAAATATTTAGGGGAGGGGAGGGGGACAATCTTTGAAATACTAGAGCTCAGCTGTTTTTTATGCTATCAACAAACGGTTTTCGGTTTTCAACATCTCTTGCTGAGGTGTATCATCGCCATTACAGAAATAGTGCATATTCCAATTCTTAAAAATGATCAAACTATTGCGCAATCTCTGGTGACGTCACATAACATCATAGTGACGTCAAAAGTATTGGAAAATATTTGTCATTGTGATGTCATCCCATGTACCAAATTTGGTCAAAATAGTCTCTTGGGATGGAAAGTTATGTAGAGTCAAAGTTTGGATGACGCATTTTGGGCGGTGGTTGGTGCCGTGCCGCATTGGAATTTGATTTTGTGCCGAACGAAGAACAAAAGCTAGTCCCTGAGCAGAAACTACACGAATCCATCCAATATATCGATCTTTGCGTCCACAGTTGATAACCATAGAGGATTTCAATTAATATGAAACTTTGGAGACAAACTTTACATTGATTAATCGGAGTCGTCCAAAAATTTGAAGTGAAAAAAACTACGATTTTTGAAATCAGTCCAAATTTCGTGAAAGTAGGCCCAAATTTCGCAGTAAGCTGATGCGTGGGGCCATTATGTTGATACTTACATTTGTATCCTTTTCGAAATCGCAAAGAAATATTTAATTCTGATAAAAAGCATGAACTTCCTTAAACATACACAAATAGAATGAGCTATAAAAACGTTAAATTTATAACCATGAAGTACCAAACTCTGCCATGTGAATTCATAACACTGGATTTTACATAAATTATCGCCCTGATTTATAAATCCTAAAATATCTTCAGATCGGGCTTGTAGAATTTAGTCAAACTTCGGTTACACGTAGGCAATCGGCCAATCTCGAGGTACCGTAGAGCATTTATCGAAAAAATGTCGGTACAGCCTGAAACTGGGGTGAGAGTAAAATAGGCGTGTCCCGATTGTCACGTGATACTAACTCCGAGCTCCCCAAATTTTGTACTGACATGTATTTCAGTCTATGGGTAGTATGTGTGTTATATTGGCTGCGCTATAGAAATCAAACTGTTTTTATATGAGAGGTTCAAAATTGGTTGGCATGGGTGCAAAATTACTGGGTCGATCCACCTTAAAAACACATTCCACCGCCTGCAAGCAGACTCGCAGGGAATTCCTGCAGAAATCCATCCATGGAAAAAGTTGAATTTCCCATGGTAGAAGTATGGGAAGTGCTCGGATTTCCCATGGCTATCCTTGTGAATTCCAAACACTTCCCATGCATGTGCCTTTTGAAATTCAGGTTTTCCCATGGGTGGGTTTCGGCAGAAATTCCCAGTGACTAACTTGTAATCAGAGTTAAAATGTTAGCGCACTTCGAAGGCGCGCCCACTTCAATGGCGGTAAACCCCTCGCGAAACATTGAAGGGGGCGGAAAGAAGAGAGTGCGCCAACTACTTTTGACTGATAGCTTACAGGAAGAACTTTAACGCCCTTTGTAAGGGCGGAAAACAAATTGTGGATGTGCTTATAGATAGCCAGTGCGTGGTCCCCAAATGGCTGTCATTTTACACTAAAATTAAACTAGCAACGCGAAGAAATGTTTAGACGAAAAGTGAATAACAGGTTAAGTGCAGGTAGTTCCTGCTTTTAAAACATTTCAGTGTTAGTAGGTGTTTTCGGGCTGTAAGCAAAGCTCGTTGACAGAGTATACACATAATTCATAGTTGCTATGGCAATTGGCATTTGTTCTTTGAAATCCATTGTTTGGTGGTCGCGCCTATGTAGCGCGCTTATCAGAATGACATGGAAAAGCGCGCGCGGCATGCTGGGAACTGTGGGAGAGCGTGCGCGCCGTTGCAGTACAAGTACTGCCTGCCCGCAAGCTCTCTTTGTTTCTGGTGAAGTTTTCGTTTTCTAAATGCTTTCTTTGTTAGGCGAACGCGGGCGAGAGAGCGCCCTCTACACACGCGGTGGGTTTCCTGTGGCAAGCGCGCGCACGTTGAGCTTTTTTGAGAGCTTTCGTGTACATAGTCCACAGGAACCCCACAAAAACGAGGTGTGCAGGAATCCCATACAAATGTGCGCGCGCGAAGGCAAGCCGGCGTGCTCTACACAAGAAACAAAGAGAGCATGAGGCTACAGCTGTGAAACAGGAAGACCAGTGAACGTAGCTGCAATATTATTGAAGGGAAGTGCAAATAAGGAGAAAGATGAAAAACAGTCTTACCGCTTCAGGGCATAGACAAATTTGGAATTCTGCGTCTAATGTTTATGGTTTATGAGCCTAATCAGACGATGTTTGAGACGACCAAACAGCCGCCGTTAGAAGCAGGAAGAACAGACTTCAAGGAGTACCGCTAAAATGATCAAGTATTCTGTGAAAAGATAAGTTAGAAAAACAACATGCGCGCTGGCGGGCCTATGCTATTCCTAAAGTTCACGCGGATAGATTCCGCAATACAGTAAAAACCCGCGTGTAAGAACCTACATTTTTCAAAGATTACCAAAACAGGTTCTTATATTTTGGGGTAGTTATTGGCAGTTTAGGCTATAAGTAGGTTCTTGATTAGGTTCTTATTTTCTATGGAGGAGACATGGTTATTGATTACTAGAAAATAGTAAAAGATGTGTTTTGTCCTTCATATAAGCATTTTTGAATTTTTGAATTCTAAGAAAATAAAATTAAGCAAAAAATGAGTGGAATAGATAAAAAATGAAAAACAGTAGTACATTACATATACATGTCAACAAAAATAAATCACTTACTGGAAATTAGCAACGTAGCGTATTGCATATACATACTTTATTATATAAACACCAATGAAATACCGGGTGATCTCCCGCGCGAAAACTTGATATCTTCACACGTGAAAATATCACACTTTGCCTTTGCTCAATACTCGATTTTTAGGCTTAACTCAAATAAATTTTGAATTTGGTATATTTCATTGATGTTTATATAATAAACAGAACATTACATGACCGCTTGGAGATACGAATTTTATCTTCTCGTGTTAAAAATGTACTTCACGAGTGAGCAAAATTCGTATCTCCGCGCGGCCATGTAATATCCTCTACATATGTTTTGGAGTAATTCAATTTTGCCTTCAAAGAGCCTGAGTCAGCCGCCATTTTGACAGCATAGCAACATACCAACTCGGAGCAAGCATCCATTTCCATCGGCTGATTTAGAGAATATACAGCAATTTTCTCGACTGAATTTGGCAAACCAAATATGAAACTTTGTTTTTAGATGTCGATTTAGAGTTTTCTACACGTAATTCTTCTTGTAATATCGAACGAAAGCAATAACAAAGGAGTGGCTGACACGGGCTCTTTAACATGAAATGTATCTTAACCCCACCCCACGTATAAGAACCTGTTTGGTTCTTATATTCAGTATTAAAATGGCAAATTTCTGTCATCAGGTTCTTAAATCCCAGGTTCTTAATACAAGCGGGTTTTTACTGTAGTATTGTTATGGCCTGGGACAAACTACAGGTAAGGTTTACATCATAAAATGATATATAGTTCACTATAATAATTTAACCTCAGAAGGTTGCGATGCTTCTTATATAAACCTCTATCTATCTTACACTAGGTGTTGCATTTTTTTCCCGGATTATCCACTTCCTAGGAGCGGCGCGAAGGTGAAAAAGCCCATAGTTTACACAAACAAGTCAACAACCCCAGATGGCGGCATCTCGCGCTTTAGCTAACAAGAAATCAGGAAATCTACTACTAGCTAGTTATCTGCGTGATAACACGCATTGGGTGCCCCGAGACCTGCTTTCAAAGGTAGACCGCGATGTGAAGTGAGCCCGATACGTGCCAGGGACTGGTGATTGTTTATCGTTGACTAATAAATCTTTCGATCAGTAACGGTATTATGGTATCGGAGCAGAAGTGGTACAAGATACGTAATTTCAGTCGCCATTAATAATTTATGCGTGTGTTCCCCTTATCGTCCTTCTATACACGCGCATGCCCAGAAACACCCACACTGATCCAAGTTGAGTGTTGCCGCGGGTGTGTTTGTGTTTTTGGTCCGCTAGAGGTCTGACAGCGCGCAATGTTTAAAGAATGCCTGTCGACCGTCATGCAACGCGGCCGTGGTAAACAAACCAAATGTGCAAGGCGTACCTCACTTTGCCCTTATTCTGTTGCACGCAAACTCGAAGAACTTTCACAATGGCAGTCAACGCGTATGGCAGTAAAGTATGTCTAAATGTGCCAAGAAAATGACGAACTTCAAACGCTCACAAAGTATTTTCGTATCATACGAAAATCGATACCACGGCCGCGTTGCATGACGGTCGACAGGCATTCTTTAAAACAGCGTGGTATAACCGGAATAATCCCCATGTGGAATATAATTCATTTTGTTATTTATTTTATTGAACTCCGTAATTCAACATTGTTTTTTTATCCAAAAACATGTTCCTCACAATTCATTTTCTCGCCTATTCATAATTAATTATTTTTCACTTTTTCCCCGCCAACTCTTATTTCTTGGTTTAAAACTGAGTGGCTAATAATTTTGAGGTTATTTCAATCTAACTATCCCTTATTCCGCTTCTGTCTCACCATAAAACGCAAGTCCAGTTCCTGAACTAACGCATGCCGAAACTACTCAGGCAGTCCAGGCTTGTGTCCTCGCACGTTTTGATCCTGCACATGAAAGGGCGCTTGATCCCCAAGTATAAATTTATCCTGTAAAGACCCGCTAATGAAAAAATAATGATACCCGACTAGTCTCGAAAACATACTCGCATTATATTTCTTAGTAACGATCAGTAATAGCATTTATCAGAGACCAAAACCAAGATCGTCTACGTACACTACTGATTTTGTTACAACTATAACTCTGCGCAAGATCCTATCTGACAGACAAGTTCCGATCGGCTTTAAAAAGTATAGTTTTCGTTACGCATGTAAAACAACCATTAAAACACACACCCCGTTTAAGTGCCGATAGATTCTTAGTCTAATTACACCCGAGAGGCGCTTCGAAATATTTTTGGGGAGGGATACTAGATTTGGGCTTTATCCCTGACGCAAAATGGCCGCTTCTCTTGCAAATGTAATAAATCACTTTAAAAAAAAACCTTTATATTTTGTCCGTGGTGTTTTCTGGTTGTGTTATACTAATATGATTTTTTGGCGGAAGATATCGGTTTTAAGCATCCCGGTTCTCCGGTCTACAACTCGACAGGTCTGTTGGCTGGCGATTTGTTCCAGGCTATTGCAGTTACTTGAGCGCGTATTTTTTCCAAATATTTATTTTTATCTTTCTCAAACCACCTGCAACTCTTCATACCCTTACCCTCAGAATAAGGACTACCGAATGGTTCTTCAAAAATCAGATTTACTCGCAGACCATTTCAAAGTGCTCGAACTTAATGGGAATTGGCTCGAAACTTGGGTTCGTAAAGGCTGCCCGCAAAAACATTCCGCAAATCAAAATTGGTGATCTCGCAAAGAAAATACACCGAGAGCACGTTTGGTACCCCTAGAGGGGGTACTCAGCAGGTTACATGTGCCGAGTAATTGCTCCCTGAGATTCACACCCGATTCACGCGGCCAGTCCCGTCAAGAAACCATAGATTTTGAGAGGATCAGACTGAAAAGTTGCGCATGTAAATATAAAACAGCTCAATATAAATAATAGGACTGATAGTATATGGTATTAACCGAAGGTGCGCAAAGGTGCGTACGTACCTGTAGTGGGATAACAAATTTACAGAGGAAGCTACCAAAGACCCAAGTGTACAACTCGATGTAAGTTATCGTGAAGGGTACACACAGTGTGCTGATCAACTCGGCTACAGCCATGTTAGTCACCAAGGAATACGTAAAAGGCTTTCGAATCATCCCAAGGACGGCTTTGATCACCACGAGATTTCCAAATATGGAAGCAGCAATTACTATACTAAACACCGACAGATAGAAGATATTCAGAGCGTAAGGTTCGCGGTAAGGTTGCCTGAGCACTGGCGGGTTTGTAGTCATATTTATTACCGTGGTGTTGCTAGTGGAATCCATTGCACAGGCAGTTCGTACTGTTGTGAACTAATCACCAGTGGGTATTCGAGAACACTTGATCGCCCAATACGTTGGCGTCTTTAGGCTTGCTCTTATCAGCACAAGAATTCCGATCTCTTTATGGCTATTTTATCCCTTTTAATGACCATCTACCTCTCTGTTTGCGTTCCAAGTAGGGATGTTCTATGTTTTATGGCTATTGTTGAGTTTGCCAGTTGCAGTCTCTTTTTTCCCGTCAAACTGTTTGCCTGCGGAGCTCCTACCCACGCAAAAGACTCAGCGGCTAGGAATTTACGGCCAATCCTCATAAATCGTCACAGCTACGCGTGGAACAACTTCCTGCACAGTCAAATGCACTTCTCTCTCCCGTGCGTTATGGTACAACTCTCGTTCTTTCGATTCTCGTTATGTCTCTAGTCGAGACTTCTCTGTGTTCCCAGTTCGGGCTGCCAGACGGCGGCTATGTTTCCTTGCGTGTGTCAGAACTTCGTTGACAGTGTATTCAGGCTTGATTGTTCTTATATCTCTGACCCTGCGAACTCTCCGTTTCCCTGAGATCACATTGCACTTATATTTGGTAATCCATTATCTCTCGCTGGCGTCAAAATCTGCTAAGCCAAATGTGACAGGGAATCGACGTGCTCCTTCCGAGGCTCCGCCAATCTATTTCCACTCGTCACAGATTAAAATCTTTCGTCGTCTTTTTGGTTTTCCAAAAACTAAACCACAAACAGTATGGTATCACAAACACCCGAGCTCAGCACAATTACCTTCTGACTTGATCCCAGCTTGTGGGCAACTATTCACATTAGCTATTCAACAGAGAAAGTGAGCTAGTGGGCTGTAGTCATGCTACTGCTACGGGCCACCTTACTTCAAGTTTAAGAGCATTGCCAAAGCTCGTGGTGAACCCAAGCATTAAAAACACTTAAAACATTTCACACAAACTACTTATAAGCAATCTTATGCCTCAAGATTCACCGTCAAACCTTCAGATAAGAAGCAAGGTTTGCTTAAGTGGGGGACTTAATGAATATTTGTCTATAATTGTAGACGAAAGAAAGAAGGTCTAATATTGATTAGACCGCACGCAAGCCTGCGTCACTCGAGGAATAATAATCGTTCTATTATTTATCACAGTCGTTCAGGAAAAGAAAGAAATGCCTCCACGTCCGTATGTTTTGTTGTACTTTTTCTCTAATGAGGATCTAGCATCCTATTTATGGTCATTGAAAATCACATATGGGTCCGCGAGGGAAGCGGAACAGCGCATCTCCGTCGCGTTTTCCGTGCAGAACCTCCCATATCATTTGGGGATGGGCTAAAAGGACATCGCACGTTCGAAATTTGATTTGCCATTTCTTGATTTGCATGTGGCAGGTTCGGGTAATTATTACCCCGAGTCAGGCAGGGGATATTCTCACATTAAATGATATATATTTTTACGTTATTATTGCCCCTTCAGGGACTAACCAGAAAATTTAGCGACCATCCCATTAATCTTAATGGTAAATGTTCGCTCAGAGTTAGAAGTCGACTTGACTATTTCTTTTGTGTAACGTTTCTCTGACCAATTTTCTGTTGTAGCGCGCTTAGAAAAGGTGATTGACCGTAAAGTATTTCATAAAAAAATAATTTTCATAAGAAAAAAAAAACAGATGTAAGAATGCGAGTGCCACGCTGCCATGTTTTTAAAATTTGAATTCAAATCTAATTTAGTCAAAGGCGGGCAAATGTCTCCTGTTTTTAATAAAAACTAAGACTGTCATCTGAGTACTAAAACATGTGAGTGGTTGTCATTTTTTTATAAACGCCATTTTATCTTGAATTGAAATTCAATTTGGTCAAAGACGGTAACAGTCTCCGGTTTTTAATAATAAAATATCTACGTTTGTCAGAGTACTAAAACTTGTGAGTGGCAAAGCATTTGTATCATGCTGCCATTGTTGATAATTATAGTATTTTATCTCACGGTTTGGCTTTCAAATTAACATAGAACAGTGAATTTTAATTTCTTGTTGATTTTCCATTCAGTCTCGATGTACTTTTCCACTATAAATATAAAATATATGTTTTGCAGTTTCGTTATTAAGAATCACTTAGTTTTGATATAGTATTAATCATATTAAAATCATACTCAATGAATGTTTGTGTATTTCTGCAGGCTAGTTAGAGGTTTTAAGTGGCATTTTTTACAGACTTTCCAATATCCCTTGGCGACCTTAGGGTATTTTTTGATGCTTTTTGCGGCCGGAAAACGAAATTATTATGTACTTAGCTCTAGTAAAGGAGCGCTACCGCAGATATTAGACGCCATTCCTTTGTGACATAGTCCCATAAAGACACATAATGGTTTTCCGTATTCCATGATAGTTGCACATTTTTTTTTCCGCCGATGAAACTGTCACCCGAAATGTACATTCACACATTTGATTGTAATGCGCCGTTAAATTTGAATATTTTTAATTTTTCGATGCTTGGCAACGAAATTGAAAAGCCTTCATTGCCTCATTGCCACAGTTTCTTATTTTGTATTTTCCAAAGATTTACTGTGGACGGGAGACAAATGAAAAAATGCAATTTTTAGAGAAAATCTATTTGGAGATTGTCGAGCAATTAGACATTTGGTGACAAAAACATTGTACCAGAGTAATCAGAGATATTCAAATTCTGTTTGCATTTTTTAAAGGGTATAGGTGTTACTTATCAACAGTAGTAACACCAAAAACAAGAAATTGGGGCAAGAAATTGTAAAAATACCTTGTTGAAACAAATACAAAAAACACATTTGCTGTCAATTTTAGTCCAAATCCAGTACCATTTCCCAGTGCTTTGTAAGAGCTTCAAGTTTCGTTTTCAGAAGCGAGGTGTTTTGTGTTCATTCGAAACGGTTTCTTTTCACAAGATATTGACAAAAGTCTGACAAAACGCTGTTTTGTTGTTTTTTAATACCGACGTTTCAGCTAACATTTTCAAGTCATTCTATTATATACGAACGCTGAGTACCTCCTAAATTGAAAAAAGTCGACTGCGGGTTTCTTCTGCGAACTCTACACCGGTAGCTTAAATTTGCAATTCCTCTGAGTGGATGCTTGTAGTTGCCTAGTGTTAGTTGTGCGATCGAAGGAAACTGCTGAAATACGGTTGAATGACTGTTGCTATCAGAGTTCGCAAAATTATTACTAAAACCGCTGTAATTATTTTCACCGAGTTCTTCCTTTCACTAGGCACCGCATCAAGTCCTCCTCCTCACTAATTCAGGGATGTCATCCCCAGGGACTTCAAAAATCTGGAGACCGTCTTGGAATAGCAAAATTTCCTTTAAATTCTCCGGGGAGAACTACAGCAAATGTATGGCAGTCCTCCTGAATTTTTCCCGGAGACGGAGCAAAAAATCTTGAGACTCCCGGCAAAACCGGGAGAGTTGACGTCCCTGCTAATTATAAAAAGTGATTTTGGTATTTTGCTGTTAACTTAATATCGATGAAGGAGTACATTTGTACTGTATCCCACTATAATTATAAGTTAGTGATTCAAGTGGTATTTTCATCCTGTCATCCTGCCTTGCGTCTGTTGTTTAAACGGTTTTGTTCACTTGTATCAATATTTGTGTTATCTGTTAGTATAAACATTTCTTTGACGACATCTAAATATAGTTTGGACACGTACAAAATATACTATTACCGTGGGATAAGAATCCAGTAAAATATACCACTCAATGATGAGGAAATCAGTTGCTTTTACTCTCTCGATCCTAACAAGAAACAGAAAAATACATCGCTTTTTGCGTTTATTTTTATCTGTTGTTATTTTCTTTCTAGTCCTAGCGGACTAAATGAAAAAAAAAAAAACTAGAAGTGATAAAAAATTAATTGAAAACCAACGGGTGTGGGAAATTAGTCAGACAATTGATGAGGTTGAGCATGATAGTGAGATTTGTCAACGCCGAGGTTTGTGTTATCTGCCAAAGTGAAGCTGTAAAATATGAAAAAAGTGAAATGTGAATAAAAATATTGTATTGTATTGTATTGTATTTCGCTTTCGAAATGAAAACATGGCGGCCAAACCTATTGGCTTGCGTTATGACGTCATTAGAGTGCATCAATCCTAATGTCTGGAGTGTGACGTCACGAACTGCGCGCCAACATGCTTTCGCTGTGTAAGTCTTAGCCAATCAGAATCGAGATAGTGGCATGGCTGAATAATAATATTCATTGTTGACACAAATTCAATTTCTTGAGTCGAACACGTCGCAAAGCGAGCAGCCATCGTGAAGAGAAAAGATTCAAAGACACAAAACACAAAATTTGCCGCGCATTTGTAATTTCACACAAAATACCGCTGAAATTTAAACTTGCAGGCTCGGTCCAATAACCTGTACAGACAGCCGTACAGACAACTGTTTCCACTGAAAATAGCGCGGGCTCGGTCCAATAACCTCTACATACAACTGTTCCCGCTGAAAATATTGCAGGCACATGCAAACTGCCAGAATTGTGTGTAGACTTTGAGCCAATCAGAAAACGATTACTGAGTACAATGAATAATATATAGATTTAGCCACTGGCTAAAAGCGGAGCTCCCGGTTATAAAATTTTCTGTGCGAATGAAAGGGATTCCCATGTGTACATGGTTTATACAATAGGCTTTTTAAGAAAACATGTCTCTTATGTATACAACAGTGTTTTCTTCGGTATGTTGCTGCATTGACACAATACAAATACGGGACGAAAATAAGCATCCTGTCAAGTGAGATGACCTCCTTCCGAAAAATTAAGGTATTAATTCCTCCAAATGGAATGATTCAAAAGTGCAATAAAGAGAATATTTTTTCAAGCATAGATTGCGTCGTCGATGACGTCATATCACCTGACCACTTCATTTCGCTCATCTGGTATCGAGATAGCGTTGTCGTTTTCTGTGAATACGCGCGGGCTACCTGTGTTTTGCCCCAGGCCCTTTGGCGGAGACAAAAACAACATGGCGGCCATGAGTACGATGTTTCTCGAATACCTGCAAGTTTTGGTGGATTTCTCTGCTTTTTTCGCTAAAATATGAGGAAAAGTACTTACAGACCTTCCAAATAAGGTAAGGGGGAATTCCTAATAAGGAAAGCGGCAAGTCGACAAGGTTAGGCTGCAACGTCTTGATATGTAGAGTTTTCCCTTCACGGGATATTCATTTTTCAAGCATAGATGACGTCATCGATGACGTCATATCACGTGACCACTTTATTTCGCTCACCTGGTGATCTAGACTACACTACAAAAGTTTGGTTGTTTTAGAGTCTTCCCTTCACGAGATTTTAATTTTTCTAGCATAGATGACATCATCGATGACGTCACATCACGTGAGCACTTCATTTCGTTCATCTGATGATCTGGACTACACTACCAAAGTTTGGTTGTTTCAGAGCCTTCCCTCCACGAGATATTAATTTTTCAAGCATAGATGACGTCATCGATGACGTCACATCACGTGACCACTTCATTTTGCTCATCTGGTGAGCTAGACCACACTACCCAAGTTTGGTTGTTTTAGAGTCTTCTCTTCACGAGATATTCATTTTTCAAGCACAGATGACGTCATCAATGACGTCACATCACGTGACCACTTCATTTTGCTCATCTGGTGACCTAGACCACACTACCCAAGTTTGGTTGTTTTAGAGTCTTCTCTTTACGAGATATTCATTTCTAAAGCATAGATGACGTCATCGATGACGTCACATCACGTGACCACTTCATTTCGCCCATCTGGTGACCAAGACCACACTGTCCAAGTTTGGTTGTTTTAGAGTCTTCTCTTCACGAGATATTCATTTTTCAAGCATAGATGACGTCATCGATGACGTCACATCACGTGACCACATCATTTTGCTCATCTGGTGACCTAGACCACACTACCCAAGTTTGGTTGTTTCAGAGTCTTCTCTTCACGAGATATTCATTTTTCAAGCATAGATGACGTCATCGATGACGTCACATCACGTGACCATTTCATTTCGCTCATCTGGTGACCAAGACCACACTACCCAAGTTTGGTTGCTTTAGAGTCTTCTCTTCACGAGATATTCATTTTTCAAGCATAGATGACGTCATCGATGACGTCACATCACGTGACCACTTCATTTCGCTCATCTGGTGACCTAGACCACACTACCCAAGTTTGGTTGTTTTAGAGTCTTCTCTTCACGAGATATTCATTTTGCAAGCATAGATGACGTCATCGATGACGTCACACCACGTGACCGTGCTACAGCACCCCCCTTGTGGCATAGACAAAATATCCCAAGTATGGCTGTCTTAGCATGTTCCCTTGAGGAGATATAATTTTTTCTTTGCCTACCACAGGGTTCCCATGTGTACACGGACGGCGGACGGACGGACGGACGGCGGACGCTATAGGTTTAATACCAGAAAAATAAAGAAAAAATCATATCTCCCGAAGGGAAGCTTCTCTAGAAGCCAAACTTGGACAAACTTTCAAAGACCATAAGAGGAACTCTACACCAAAGTCACGTTCCCTCACGCCATCAATGACGTCATCAAAATGATCCATAATGCCCGTGACGTTCAAAAATCAACTCGATGGTATACGTTTTTCCCTTAGGTATGGTGCTCCGCTTGCGCGGGCCTTCGGCCCGCGCTGGAGCTCCGCTAATAATGAGATTTGTCAACGCCGAGGTTTGTTTTATCTGCCAAAGCGAAGCTGTAAAATATGAAAAAAAAGTGAAATGTGAATATGAGATATTGTATCAGAAGCTCATAAGTAGGAGCGTGCATCCTACGAAATGGGTGGGTCTCACATGTGTTTTATAGCTTGAGCTATTTTTAGAAACAGTTGCGCGGGAAAAATTAGCCAATCAGAATTCTTCCTTACATTTGACGTCACGCCTCATCAAAAATTCAGATGGAGCTCTGCTTTTAGCCAGTGGTTAAATCTATTTTTACTTGCAGTTCTTTTCGAGATGGAAAACCGGGTGAAAATGTTATCTCTTTGCATGGTTTCTGACTGTACAAGTTGAGTAAACTAAAACAGATAACAGATGGCTTCAGACATCAAGAAAAATAACTTGAAAACAATATCTGAACGACTAAGGGAAAGCAGAAAAGAACCGCGGCCTCGCCGCTTCTTCTCACGGTTCTCGCACAGCGATTTCGTGCGTCTGCTGCGTGTATGACGTAATTTGTTTACTTCTCTCTGATTGGTTGATTTTTCGCGCGAAAATCTAAAAATAGCCCAAGCTATAAAACACATGTGAGAACCACCCAATAGGGGATGCACGCTCCTACTTATGAGCTTCTGATTGTATTGTATACGTATACGTATTTCGATTCCGAAATGAAAACCAACATGGCGGCCAAACCTATTGGCTTGGTATGACGTCACGCACGGCGCACCAACAAGAGTTCACCGGTTTCCCGAGTCAAATCCGAGTCCGAGTCAAATCCGAGCCCGAGTCAAAAGTCCGAGTCGGTGATATTTTTGTTCCAAAATTTGGAATTTCTGCATTAAAAATATACCATGGCTTTTCCCTGGCTTGATTAGCACAAAATATGTTAACAAAGAAAATACAACTTAGTTTTCTTTCATGCTCAGATTTCGAAGTTTTATGTTTGGCAACAACATATCGCCGATGGTGTTATTTATTTTTGGACAAAATAGTGGGCCTATCGCCATGGATGGCTTATATTATAACATTATCAGCAGATAGCAAAACAACTGTATACGTGTTTTAGTGAGCCATAATATAAAAAGAATGACAATTTTGATAGCGGTAAATATGCAATAGGAGGTCTCCAAAGCGTATTTGTTCGCTCTCGAGGCTTCCCATTACACCTTGCGGTTTCTTTTGTTTCCATGTTTCTACTTTTCCAAGTGTCAAAAAGTGCGTGGAAATACTATATAGCATATCAATTATAATTAATTCTTTAATGAGAATGAAAAGTCTGACTTCAGCTGACTTGCAATGCTAGTTGGCATTTTTAAAATACTTGTAATGCAGATTAGCTCAGGTTATAAGAGGACAAACGAAGGGGCCACAGTCAAAGAGCCCTAGATTCAAATTCTAAATCAGTTATATATCCATAAATCAGATAATTGGAGTTTTTATCATTAACTCGTAATTTTGACTCGGGCTCGGATTTGACTCGGACTCGGATTTGACTCGGGAAATGGATTTACTCGCACCAACAAGATTTCGCTGCATACTCTTAGCCAATCAGGACCGAGATAGAGGCATGGCTGAATAATAATTTAAGTTATTATCATTGTACTCAGTACTCGTTTTCTGATTGGCTAAAAGTCTACGGACACTTGTAGCAGTTTGCAATTGCCTACGCTATTTTCAGCGGACACAGTTGTCTGTACAGGCTGATGGGCACGAGCCCGCATTTTTTTGTCAGCGGAAACAGTTGTCTGTACATGTTGTTGGCTAGAGCCCGAGAAATTTCAGCTGTATTTTGTGTGAAATTACAAATGCGTGGTAATTCTTGTGTTGTCTTTTGAATCTTTCACAATGGCTGTTCGTTTCGTGCTCTTTTTGCGATGAGAAATCGAGAAAATAGTGGAAAACGAAGACTTGACAATTTTGTGTTTGTGTTTTTCTTCAGCTTTGCTTTGGCAGATAACACAGCTGAGGCCTTGATAATTATTGATGTCATGCTGAAAACCAAATCCAATAATTGTTTATTGGCGCCAAATCAAAATCCAATCGAAAGGAAACTAAACGCAAAAAATAAATAATATATAAATAAATAAACGGTTCAGTTGATATCGTTTTTGTCCCGGCCAACTTTTTTCATGTCACTGTATGTGACAAATAAACAAATGACAAAATATGCCAAAAAAAAACTACACTGTAAACTTTTTTTATTATTTCTATGTAAGCTTATGTAATTGTAATTAGTCTCTCTATTTTCAGTGGTAGTGACCATCTCGAAAGCCATGCGCTACTATGGTCACTACGCACTTTGCTTTCGTTTCTATACATTATAAATCTTTATTATAGTTGTTTTCTTTTTGTAGTGTATAACCTTGTTTGTTTGTAATATAAATATGTGATAATAAACTGAACTGAACTGAACTGATGCATAATATTGTAAAAAGAAATATGTATTTTTATCATACATGAATCTCCTATATGAGTCCCCTGGCTCTAAGGATACATAGATGTCAAACTGTTGCGATTGTGGGTTTTCCCCGCAAGAAACTTTTAATGTCAATTTTCCTGGACCAAATGTTCCACATTCTAGTCATAAAGAAGCAAAAGGATAGCTTAAAACCATTTTGTTTGATTTTGCAATCAATGTCGACTCATACACTGAAGAAACCGGAATTCAGTGATTTGGTTTGATTGACAGCTAAAAATCGGCAATCGCTCATCGCAAAATTGAATTTTGAGTTCACGTAGCAATGCATACAGTGGTAGCAGCTCTAAGAGGTAGCATGCCCCAAGGCCATAAAATAATGATCGGTCCCCTTAGAAAACAAAACAATCTTTTACCCTCGACGGGTGCTCGTTACCCTGGAGAAGTATTGTATGTTTTATAGCTTATATTTTATTATTGAATTTAAATCAATGAAGTAATAATAGTTATATTTAAAGTTATATGTTACTTTAGCTTTCATTTTTCTACTTTTATTCCTTTTTTGTTGTGTCCCCATATTAGTGTGCAATTTCTCCCATGCTAGACGTTTACTGACACATTAATAAAGTTATCTATATATCGTAACTCCGTCAGGGCCGTAGCAAGCCTCCAAAAACTGTGTGTGGGGGAAGGGGGGAAGGGGGGGAAGGGGGAGGGGGGCACAACATATAAAAAGCTCAAGGCCATTTTAGAGCCCAGCATGTGAAATTACCACATGTTTTGGAGAACTTTGATATGCAGGGTGCAAAATTGGGAGTTTTAAGGGTCCAGTAAGCACTACGGCCCTGTCCCTATATTCAAGGGGTAGGTGTGCCGCCTTGACCTCAAAACCCTGACCCTAGATACCGATATTTGCAAAATATGGCACGCTATCCCAGAATAACATGAGGTAGAAAGGCTGATACTACGCAAAAAATCTTAACAGGACAGTGGCATGATAGAGTCCAAACTGAAAGTACATAACAAAAACAACAAAACAACAAAAAAATACTTTATTTGTCCTCTGAGATAATTAATTACATAGTATTGGAATATATTATAGCGGGGAGAACAAAGCTACTTAAAAATAGCAAAGGCTAGTCGAGTTAAGTAGCTAAAAGTCAGACAGATCATGTCAGGATTAAGTAAAGAGTACTATGAGGACAGAACTAAAAATAAATAGTCTGTACCACTAACATTATACAACACACTAAAATAACATACGCACACAAAGATACAAGGGGCTAGAGAAGAGAAAAGCGCATCAGATATCTAAGTATGTATTTAGAATGGTTTAGTAAAAGTTTCTTAAAATAATTCCTTCTATGTTTTTTAAAATCTTCCTGAATTGAGTTCCATTTATTTGGCGCCTACAAAACGAATGTTGAATTTACCATAGTTCGTTCTTACTTTGGAAATGTAATACGAATCTTTCGAAGCTAGTCTGGTATTATATTTGTGAACTTTATTCACTGGTGTAAAGAAGTCCTGAAGGGAGAGGACAAAACATGGAGTACTACTCCATGGAGTACCCTTTGGAGTACCTAAAATGGAGTACCCCTGAAAAGTGTCCGTGATCATATCCATGTACGCACCTTTGTTTATTTCAAGCGTGAATGCTCATCGATGTTCAAGTATTAAAGTTCAGCGATTTTGGCCGCCATCTTGAAATTTAGCGGCTGGTACTTCAAGTATGCATAATGTTAGTGTATCAAGTATCGGTTAGTACAACATCTACATACATCTTCACACCTATCCACACCATCATCATATGCATCATCATTAAAAGGGGTTCTCGCACGCTAAAATAAGTAAAAATTGTAACCGTAAAAACACAGCACATTTGCCCGTAATAATCAAAATAATCCTCCAGGTTGATAGAAAAACCTTTTAAGTGTTAGACAAATGCAATTCTAGGTTGTTTTGACCTGTTATCATCACCTATTGACACAATCAACAGCTATCCACACACCATCATCACCTATCCACACCATCAACAGCTATCCACACCATCAACAGCTATACACACCATCAACGGCTATCCACACCATCATCCGCTATACACACCATCATCTGCTATCCACACCATCATCACCAATCCACACCATCGTCACCATCATTTCCGCACCATCACCAGCTATCCACGCTATCATGACCTATCAACAATATCAACAGCTATCCACACTATCATCACCTATCCACACCATCATCCGCTATCCATATTATCATCACCTATCCACACCATCATCACCTATCCATACTGTCATCACCTATCCACACCATCATCACCTATCCACACTATCACCAACTATCCACACCATCATCAGCTATCCCCACTATCGTCACCTATGCATGATAGTGATGATAGTGCATGTTGATAGGTGACTATGGCTTGGATAGCTGTTGATAGTGTGGATAGGTGATGATAGCTGATGATAGCTGGTGATAGCATGGATAGGTGTTGGTGTGGATAGCTGGAGATGGTGTGGATAGGTGATGATGATAGTGTGGATAGCTGGTGATGGTGCGGATAGCTGGTGATGGTGCGGGGTCGGGGTTTACTTTGACTGGTGCATAACATGATACACTTCAGTTCAGGATCCGTACTTGAAGTACCAACATCTAAATTTCAAGATCGCTGAACTTTAATACTTAACATCGATGAGCATTCACGCTTGAAATGAATAAAGGTACGTACATGGAAATGATCATGGGCACGTTTTAGGGTACTCCATTTTAGGTACTCCAAAAGGGTACTCCAAAAGGGTACTCCAAAAGGGTACTCCATGGAGTAGTACTCCATGTTTTGTCCTCTCCCAGTCCTGAAATATAGGTGGTAAAATGTTTGAATGAAAATCATGCATAAATAAAGCATTATTCATAAATATCAAGTCAGTGAATTTAAGTATTTCCAGACGAAAAAACAGAGGACTTGAGTGAGCACGGTATTCAGAATAAGTAATTATTCTGACTGCTTTCTTTTGTAGAATTATTAAAGGTTTAAGTGTAGTTAAGTACGTATTACCCCAAGTTGTCACAGCATAAAATTAAAGTATAATACAACTGTCTAAGTATTGAGAGGGGTACATAATGCCGAACCTTAGATAACATACCAACAGTACTGCATTTGATTTTCTTGGCAATATGTTGAACATGATTTTTCCACGTGAGATGAGAATCAATAAATACCCCAAGATATCTGATGCACTTTACATGCTTCAACTGTTTGCCATCAATGTGTAGTCTGATTGAATGATTAATAATTTTTTGCCGTGGGTGAAAAATGATATAATTTGTCTTATCAGCATTCAGGGAAAGCTTATTTGCACAAAGCCAATTCGAGATATGTCTTAAATTATCATTAATGAGATATTCTAGTTGGATCAGACTACTGTTGGTATAGAACAGATTAGTATCATCTGCAAAAATATGAAAGTCAAAAAAAGAGCAACATTTGTTGAAGTCGTTGATATATAGGAGAAATAGAAGGGGGCCTAACACTGATCCTTGTGGGACACCATGGGTGACATTAAAGTCGTCTGATATAGAAGTTCCTATTGAAACATGTTGTTTTCTGTTTTGTAAATAGGAAATAAACCATTCCTTTGCAATGCCACGTATGCCGTAGTGACTCAACTTTGAAATTAGAATAGTATGGTTGACCGTGTCAAATGCTTTGGAAAAATCCAGGAATATCCCACATGAGTATAGGCCACCTTCTATTGCTTTTTGGATTCTGTCTGCAATCAACAGAGTTGCATGTGTAGTAGAATGTTTCTCACGGAAGCCAAATTGCCGATCATAAATAATATCATGCTTGTCGATAAAAGTGCTTAATCTTTTATACATCAATTTTTCCAATATTTTATTGAAAATAGAAAGAAGTGAGATAGGTCTATAATTATTCACACATGTAACTGAGTCTTTCTTGTAGACTGGAATAACATTTGCTATTTGAAGTGGTCTGGCACACAGCCACTACTGAAGGACAAATTATAAATAATTTCTAATGGAATTGACAAATAGTTCTTTAAAAGTTTCAATAAATACACAGGAATACTGTAGGGTCCTACTGCCTTAGAAGAGTTGAGACTAGCTATTTCCTCCTCTATTTCAGTAGTTGTAACAGGGAACAAGCAAAAACTATTTAGCTGTGGGGGCCCCAAGTAAGATTGTGGATCAATATCCAATTTTGGTATTTCACAGGCTAACTTATCTCCAATATTAGAAAAATACTTGTTAAAAACAGTTGCAATATCTTGAGAATCTGTGACAGTTTGATTGTTATGAGTAATTTTTGATACATAAGCAACCGTGGACAGCTGTTTCGACCTGTGTGGGTCTCTTCAGCACGGTGTGTAGCTAGAGCAGAACGGTTAGTCCGCCGCCTACCAGAGCAAATGGTTAGACACAACAGAAGGACTCAAATTTAAGATACTCACCGACCGCATAAGGTCACATGCAAAGCGTGTGACTCTCAAAACCGTAGGTGAAGAATCTCAAGTATCATGCGACTGCCCTGATAAGCAGTATATCTTCCACGGTCATTGCACTTTATTTCAACTTCGCTATCCCAGAGTGGAAAATCATATCCTACACCCGAACGAACACTTTCCATTTTTCTGGGAAATTCAGCTTTTCCCATGGCCGATGGGTTTCTCAGGGACGTCAACCCTGTCACTCGAAAAACCTTGAGACTCCAAAATATAGGGCTTTTGAGACATGAAAATACCAAAATATGTCTAAAATTTGCTGTATTTTAGTGGTCCAGAAGCAAAAGAAAAGAAAAACATCGGCAATTTTTCAATAGACTGCTTGCAGCTCCTTCTTCAGCGAACATCCGCAAATTGAGGGAACTTTTTTTTTCTTGTGGCGCGCTTCAATTTGTTTACAGTGTCAAGTTACTCAGGAGAGGGAGAGATGTGCCACGGGGGGGGGGGGGGGGAAACGCCGAGGGGACTGTCCCTTCTTTCGGCGTTTTCCCCCCGTGGCGCGTCTCTTCCTCTCCTGGATAACTCGACACCGTAAACAAACCGAAGCGTGATGCGGGTAGACAAACATTCTCTCGATTTATGTATCAGTCAATTCCAGTGCTGAGCATGCCCCCCCGGGCAACCCCCGGGATTTTGGTCATTTCTAAAAATAAAACTGAAAATTCCCCGCCCCCGGGCTAGCAAAAATGCAAAATACCCCACGGCAGGGAACACAAAAAGCGGAAAAATGCCCCACCAACGGAACGAGAAAAAGACGGTAAGATTCCATCGACTCTGCGTGACAAAGCTTCGCAACAAAAACTTCAACTCCATTTATAGTGTCCGAGCATTTATAATTCGTTTCAGTAAATGTTCTTTAGTTTTCTCGTCTTTGAACGAGTTCTCATTTCACTGAAAGTGAGGCAAAATATAAATAAAGAAGTGAAACTAAGGTATTAGTACAATATCGGTAGACATTCCTAGGCCATTCGCCGTTGTAGTCATTTCTGCAAATTGTCCCCGGAATCTCTCAATGCGAAATTTACCTTTATTCTATTTGCAGAGCAGCTATTTCACAGTTATGTTACTTGACTTTTTGCGAAATTGGAACTCTTTTATAGTGTCAATTCATTTTTATGTTTTTCGACTGAGACTGGAGACGAAATTGTGAAATCTGTTTCTTCTCTATAGAAGACGTTAACTATGAAATGTGCAAATGTGTCTTCCCCCAAACGTGGTGTATACAGGCCATGCTCTGCATTATATTTTATGTGGCGTTATTTTCTGTAACTGGGACTTTGTAATTGCCAAACGATAGTTATTGTAACTGGTGTTGTAGTTCGCAAAACCCTACGCGCTTGAGATGAGAAAACCAAAATTCCCCACCCCCCTCCCCCGGGGAAAGACAATTCCCGACCCTGGGGCCAGCAAAATTTTCAAAATTCCCCACCCCAGGGAAGGCAGTGGTGTGCAAATGCCCCACGGTGTCCCGGGGGGGGGGGGGGGATGGTCACCGCTGGAATTGACTGATACATTACGGACGTTCGCCGAAGAAGGGGCTGCAAGCAGTCTAATTTTTCAAAGAAAACCGGGAGATTTTACTTAAAAACCGGGAGACCGGGAGATGAGGTAAAAAACCGGGAGAGTTGACGCTGGTTTCTGCAGAAATTCTCTGTGCCGATTTGCTAGAACGGAACCAATGAGATTGCCCTGCTAGTAGTTCCGGTTGAAATGTGTCGTTTTCTAAAATTTCCCTATATGGAAGTTTCTACTTACCATATTTGGAATTATTGGATGTTTTCCTAGCTTATTTCTTACCTTAAATTGTCAAAACGTTCGTCAAAACTTGCAGAATTTGGAGACTGAAACGCTGTTCGTGTAGAGCGCCATCTTTGTTTTGGCCCCCAGGAGACCCTGAAATGCCTACACAGGTAGCCCGCGCGTCACGCACGGGTTGCCCACTTGGTTGGGCATAGGTTGGGCACGGGTTGCCCACTTGGCGTTTTTAAGTAAGGCATTTCCCGGTTTTCTTTGAAAAAACGTTTTTTTTTTTTTTGCTAAAGAAAACCCGCTAAATACAGCGAAAATTGAGACATTTTCCTACGCAATGACAACAGGAAATCCCCGGATCTAGTTGCGCGCGCTTTTGGCACGAGATTCAAATTACACTCGTTCCCTGGAAGCTCAAATGATGAGCATATTCTGTCAACGAAACCTTCTATACCTCCTTCTCAAACGCCTGTAATTATGTATTATGGAGCTATTACTCCCTGCTGTATAGTCAAGGAAAGGTAAGACGAACTATTTACTTCATTTTGCTGCTCGAAATGATATGTTAGAACAAAAATACTACATGTTCTTCCATTCATGGTCTTCATGAAGCAAGCTTCGAAGGTTACCTTGCAAAGGTTACGATAAAATTAATATATAAATTGGAATTTTCTTCAAGCTTTGCCTTTACTTTCTCAGTGTCCTTGCTTTCTCAATACTGTCAATAGAGCGATACAATGGAATTGAGTCCTTGGTGAAACTTGAAATGAACTTTGAATTTTGAATTTCTCGCACACGGCGCAGATAGAATTATTAGTCAGATAGCTCACGTGCGGCCCTTTGAGGTCAACACCCGGGGGGGGGACTCTAAGGTTAAAATGCTAGGGGTGACCGTCGGGAAACTCGAATTTTGACCCTAAAAAATACCTGGTCGGAAAAAATTTCCACCCTAAAAAATACCCCTCAGTCTGAAAATACCCTAAAAAATACCAACAATTTTGACAGATTAAATTTTTTTCTGGCCGTTTATTTAATATACATCAAATGTATACTCTCGACTTTCAAAAACACTACCTTATTTGCGTGAGAACCCCCTAAAAAATACCTATTTTTCTTACTATACCGTTTTTTATTTTCGAACCCCTAAAAAATACCAGATCGCTGATTTCAACCCCTAAAAAATACGACGGTCACCCTAGCATTCGAATATAGGGAGTCCCCCCCCCCCCGGGGGTCAACATTGTGTTGACAATATTTTCAGGCGAAACTACTGTACATATTTAATGCGGAGAAATCCATAACTTGTGTGGGGCATAAGTTTAACTGCTAACTTCCAGAACTCAGAAATCTGGAAAATATTCAAAGAAATTTATCGGGGAGAAAAGTATGGAAAATTTCATAAGGAAAGAAAGCCAAGGAATAAAATCGGAGTCCCTCAAACATCTGGGGAGCTGCAGTGGCGGATCCAGAGGTGGTGCTTTGGGTGCGGATGCACCCCCCGTTTGCGATGCAAAAATAGTTTGAAATGGCAAAATGTAGTCCAAGACAAGGTTTATGGTAGCCCTATTGACAAATCTGGCTCTTCAAACAGAAAACGCACCCCCTTTTCCAAAATGCTGGATCCACCCCTGACCTGGGAGGTAAGAGTGTTACAAAAGATGTTAGTAATTTGCGAAAGAAAAAATAACAAAGTGAATTCCTGGTGGAACAACAATCTTTATTTGTACTTTTCTATTGTTTACATTTTATGATAAAGAAATGCAAATGGAAAGGTCAACTTTCTGGTAGGAAAAAGTGGATAGGATTCAGAGCTTTCCCACCATTTCATTGGCGGTCGAAGCATAATAATGAACAATGGGCGCTACAAACTAACGAATAAGAATTATTGCTTCGAAAAGGTGAAGAATAATGAATAATAAGGTTAAATTTAATGGAACAACCTGTATGGCTTAATTTGATGGTCAATAATAGTGGCAACCAAGTTATAAAAACTGATTTCTGCAGACAAAACAACCACTTTTTAGGATGACATTGAGGTGCCATGAGAGTTCAAGGGTTTCAATGGGAAAACAAGGTTCTATAAATAGCACTGAATTCTACTGTGTTGGTGGCAAACTAAGTAACAAATTGACACTCTTAGGAATGGACTCTTGACAAGGTAATTTTCTCTCTTTAAATAAAAGAAATTGTTTGCTGGCCCTAACTATTTCCTTGATTAGAGAATATAAGGGTTTCAGTAGGAAATTTGATTCTATAAATGGCACTGGATTCTATGTGATTGTGGCAAACTAAGAAGTTAAATCAACACTTTTGGTAATGAACTCTTGAGAAGATCAATTTTTCTCTTTAAGAAAAAGAAATTGTTTGCTGGTCCCAATGGAGGATTCCAGCTATAAGAGCCAGCAAAAGCGTGTGCACTCTTCTTTATTCACAAATGCCCAGGCCATGTTCCACAACTACCAGAATACATTGCATGCTTGTTTAGCAGTTTGTTCGACAAATGTCCCACATCTACCAAGCATTATTGCTGGAATTGTCCATTATTTCCTTGATAAGAGAATACAAGGGTTTTTAAACGTAGGAAATGAGATTCTAGAAATTGCATTGAATTCTACTATGATGGTGGCAAGCTAAGAAGTAAATCAACACTATTAGTAATGAACTCTTGAGAAGGTGAATTTTTTACTTTAATATAAAGGAACTGTTTGCTGGCCCCAATTTTGGTTGCCCCAATCTGTTGTGCACACACTATGCAAAGAAGCAGTGTAGATGACCCGGGGTTGGACCCCATTTTTTCTCCAGTATTAATGCTGAGAAGGGCATTGTGTGGTTCTAGCAAATATCTCCCCCCCCCCCCCCCGAAGGGTGTTGAAAAGTGACCCCCCACCCCTCTGGCATTTGGTGGTGGTGGTGGTGGTGGTGGTGGGGGGGGGGGGGGGGGGTATTTTCTGGAGCCACACATTGTTGAAATTTTTGCTTGCCAAACCCTAAATGTAGATTTTGCCATCAGTTGTCCCCCCAGTTGTCCCGTATAACTAGCCACTTCAAAATATAAGTTAGGTTGCCTGGTAGTTTTAGTTCGTCCTCTCATAGTTTTGAATACATCATTGATTACATATTACATCATATCATGTGACCAATTTGCTTTTCTAGACATTATCTATATGAACTAGTGATTTGGGTGGCTATTGGCATTTTCTTTCTAAGATAAGTCAGAATTTGCGACTAGGTCAAAAATTGGTGGTCGCGCTTACTGTGTAACAGTTGTACCCCAACTCCATGCTCCCCAATTTACAACCGGACCTATGAACTACGATTTTTCCCTTCAGCAGTTAGAAATAATAACCTCGTTACATGCAGTCAATAAACAGGAAGTGATTTTCGTATGACAGGAGGCAAGCGTGACAGTTTTGTCACGCGCTGGTGGCGTGACAAATGCGACAAACTAATTATGAATCATTATAATTAGAATAAACTTCGCATAAGTTGACAGATGAGCGATATTTTCCTCGAACGTTCACACTTCATGCACACTTTCAGTGGGAGTAACAAAATATTTGCTCGTTGCAACTGATTTTGAGTTGCTTCTCTCTGTAGTACATGAATTTTTCGGTTCTCGATCTCGGGCAAGTCTTGGCAAAACTTCATAACTTGGATGTTTCGATAACTCTGAAGAAATGAGCTCTTCAACTCGTCTTCTCGTTTGTAATTCACGCTTGAAGTGGCCGAGTAGAGTGAAAGTTTTTTTGACAGTGCTAGCGGTATTGTCAACATTAAGGAGTGTTAGTGGCTTGGTTCCTTGCTCAACCTCCAGCAACACCGACATCGCATCTCCCTGCAAACTTACTCCAGGAATACATACCTATCGCTCACTCGTGATCAGGAGCAGGGTGTATTTAGAGACGTCCTCCGCTAGCAGTCGCCACACATTCAACGTCACACAAACTCTTGAAATCAAGCCAGAAGGGCATGTCCTCGTTGGCTTCAACAAAGAGTTCGACAACCCTGGAATGGGGGCTGGCGGAGGAGGAGTAGGGGGCTCCGGAGGGAGTTACGGTGGCCGAGGTGGGGCTGCATCGGGTGTACCACTGACTGCAACCCAGGCAGTGCCATACGGAAGCCCCTTTACCGTAGCCCGATCTGGTAGTAAAGGCGGTGGCGGCGGGGCAGGTGTCGGAGGTGGCCTCCTTCTTATCGAGGCTAGGAAGCTGATTCTGGACGGTGTGGTTTCAGCCCCCGGTCAGAGGGCCAATAGTGACGGCGGAGGAGGCAGTGGTGGGGGAATAGGCATCAAGTGTTATGAAATGGACGGCGGCGGGAGAATAGAGGCAGTAGGCGGGATGGGGAGTGGTACACGTGGCGGGGGTGGCAGTGGTGGAAGGGTGTCTGTGACCTACCAGCAGGGTTCATTTCGGGGCAGTACCTACGCTAATGGAGGAACCTCAGGTACGTAGCTATAGACAAGCTTCCTACATTTCATAGTTCATAACAAATGTCCTACGATACTTTGCATTGGATTACTGGACCTGTTTAATACGCATTGTTACTTTTCCTGCTATCAAAACGGTGTTTAGTGAACTACGCTGCAAGGTGTGTACAGTTTCTTTTTACTTGCGAGTTTTACCCTCTTGACTGGCTACGGTGTTATCATCGATTTGGCATCTAGATTGCACTCGAGCTGCTGCTTGTACATTCACATCTAGCTATTAAGTGAAATACAAACAATCCCTTCGTGCATACCACTGCTTTCTCGATAATAAACCTGCGCAAGTTGCTGCGCTTTTCTCTTCACCCTTCAGACCTTCGCCTGAATTATTACACGGCAGACTATTCGTGAGTTATTCCTACGCCAGACAGGAATTGGTTTCTCGCAGCACGACCTCGAGAGTAATCTTTTCACAGTCGTCTGATCACATATATCCGCCAACTAAGTTGATCACGTAAACTTTAATACAACCAATTGTTACAGCTCGCCTGTCAGTTAAATCATCTCTGAGTAATTTTATGTTTAAAGTTGCTATAACTTTTCTATGAGCAAAGTGTCTCTATCACTAGCCGTACTCGTAGCGCGAAAGAACTTGACGATAGAACAAATTTAATTCTTAATAAGTAAAAATCGCACCGAAGCTCGACATTTACGCTAGGCTACCTTATGTATAAGTATCACATGTATGATTTGCATAACAGGGATATTTTGATTACGTGCAGCCGCACATACGTCGACTTGCGATGCATTTAGTTTGTCGTATTATGCTGTATTTTCCGTATTGTTTGCGCGATTGTGGCATAACTCAATGTTATACGCCTATTCGTGTATTGCATTTATGCTATTTCAGCAAATATGAACACGGTATTCCACTTGACCTTGACCTCGAGCCCCTTACACTCAGTAAATGAGATAACTTTTATCGACTTCTATAACTGTTATGGTTGACGTTTCTTGAACAAACAGAACTGACCTCCAGCCCCAAGTATAATTCGTGAGGTCTAGATCATCATTCCAGCTTTGCTTAGTCCCAAACGTGTTGGGTAAAAACATCATTGTATCAAAAGGAACACGAAAGCACGCGGGACAAGTCAAGTCCTGTTTTGTAATCCTCTTATATCAAGTTGTCCGCTGGACATCATGGTGACAGATGGCTATTAAAGTCATTAATCGCTTCGTCACGCGTGACGGCCTCATCCATTGTGACGCTGGGCAACGAACTCCGCCGTCAGTCAAATGTCTAAACAACCCCGATAGTGGGGCTTGCCAAGACGGGTAGTTAATAGAATTGGATATTTAAAAGATTGAGCAGATTATTTGCGCAAGAAATAATGATAGAGGATCTCAATGGGGTTCCACTTTCCAAAACATCGACTTCTTTCTTTTTTGGCAAACTTCAAGGTCCTATATTTCTCTGGGATTTTAGAATGTGACATTTGTTCTTCCCACTCGTGTCCAAAAAAGTAACCATTAGAAGTGAAAATGCAAAAAAAAAACACCAAAAAACTGACCGTTAGCCGTGAATGTGAATTATCTTTTATAGAGTTAATATTTTTTTTCGAAAGTTTCACTGAAAATACGATTTTTGCGCCCTATTTATCAACTATCCTCCGAAGGGGAGGTGAATAGAGGTGGATATATACTAGTTATTCAATGAATTCTCGTGGCACAGTGCAGAATATCCCACTTGTCACTTGTACTTTCTGGTATACACACGCTACAGAAAATGAAACGTTTTACCTAAATGCAGTGCACGATGGGAAGGTTGAGTGAAATACCGCAACAAATCGAAGGTAGCATGCTAGTGGGTTTCCACTATAAGTTAAACAGTTAATTATCTGTTGACTCATAGAAAAATCGAACTCGTAGTCTAATTGTTACGATAAAAGCATGCGCGGCAATTACATGTAGAGCACAACTTTCTATGACTATATCGGCGCAATAGAGCACTTGTGATGTTGGGAGAGACACGAAGAACATTTTTAAAACGTTTCGAGTCTCTCCCAACGTCACAAGTGCTCTATTTGCCGATATAGTCATAGAAGGTTGTGCTCTAATGATTTTATGATATATCGGTGAAATAGAGCATAGATTTGGACCAATCATACGCGCGTTATATCGTAGCTATATTATAAAAACTTATAGAAATTGTGTAAATTGATCCCTAGCACGGGAGATCAAGGCGTTGCCAAGCTCTCGTTCCGCAAGCTCAGAACGAAGGTACTACCGCATAACATACTATGCCTCCTATGGCGTGCTGAATTATCAGAGGTCGCCAGGTGGATGGATGCCCAGTTCCAACTCTCCCAGCCAGTACTTACAGGTAAAGCACATTATGACCAATGGGGGTGGGCGTAGGGAGTTCTTAGGTGCTTTGTCCGTGTCAGGAGCCCATCAGCAGGAGCCTTAATCAGCTAGTGGTGGAAGTCCGAAGCACAGGGAGCCCATCAACAGGAGCCTACATCACCTAGTGGTGCGCGTCCTACAAGCACAGCAAGCCCATCAACAGGAGCCTCCATTACCTATTGGAGGGCGTCCGAAGCACAGGGAGCCCATCAACAGGAGCCTACATCACCTAGTGGTGCCCGTCCTAGAAGCACAGGGAGCCCATCAACAGGAGCCTCCATGACCTATTGGTGGGCGACCTAGAAGCACAGGAAGCCCATCAACAGGAGCCTACATCACCTATTGGTGGGCGTCTGAAGACCAGGAGTAGTTGAATCTTGATTTGCAATGAAACGTATGATTTGCTGAAAGTATTTTATTGAGAGAAATATCAAAATTAGGCCTGATTTGTCTGATACAGCAGCTGTCCTGGACAAACTTGTTCTGCAAAAGCTATCGCGAACAAGTTGTTCTGCGACAGCTACAACATATGGAAACCGGCGACGTTTGTGACTTCTGCAACACACTGCGACTGTTGCAACTCGTGTTACAGGAATCGCCCGTGTTTTATCTTTGCAACAGCCGCAACTTGAGTTTCACGACTGCTACGACCAGGCTTTATGGAAACCAGGCTTTAGCAAAGACAATAACGAAGCTACACGAATAACGCTGCGCATAGATTCTAAAATTAAATCACGAGACTCAGACAAACAATCCCTCTGAAATCCCATTCAGAAGAATCGCGCTCGAAATACGAGCCAGGGTAGGAGTACATACAAGCTCTGCTATAATGAGTGGAACGACCAGTTTACCGATTCATTTTGTATTGTTCTTTAGAGAGAAAACTGAGAAAATTGGAGACAAGTATTATTTGTTTGTCTGGCTTTTTAATTAGTGTGTCGTCATCTGTGCGCAGCGCTATTTCAAACAATGCCACATTTCGGTGATATCCGTAGTAAGTAAATTATGTTTGTTTGATGTCCACAGGTGTCACTGACTTCAGCTACTTACGTCACAAGCCTAGCGACCCAGGGTAGATATGGTAGTTCGGACTGGGTCCGTTCCTATTATATCACCTACAAAAGTGCGCATCCTCAACAGTCGGCATTGGTGGAATACGCGGTGAGCAACAACAACATCACCATCAACAGCAACAATAACAATAACAACAACACCATCAACAGCAACACCATCAACAGCAACACCATCAACGACACCATAGACATAAACAACGCCATCATCGTCAGCAAACAACAATGACAACATCAATAACAACAACGTCGTCATTATTGTAGACATCATTATAAACAGCATCGTCAGCTTTCAACAGCATTAGTTCGGTAGAAACATCTTTGAGGAGGAGGAGGAGGGGGGATGGGTGTGAAATATTTGTCTGTGCAAGAATGTGTTTTAATTCTCCGCGATGGTGTATGGTATTTGTTTAGTATAACAAATTTGCAGGAATTTTGTTTTCGGCCTTTCGGGCCATGCAGGGAATTTTTTTTTAAATCTTCCAACCCCCCCCCTCAAAGAACCATCCACTCAATGGTCCAACCTTGATCCCAGGGCTGTCCCTTCGATTGTGGGAAAAACCCTGGGATCGAGGTTGTCAATGGTCCACCCTCATGGCGACCAAACTTAACTATCTGGCGACAATAATGTTTTGTTTAGGCGCCAAGGGCACATCTCCACTTGATGCTGGGCACTGTAGCAGCAAACGTCGCAACCCTTGTTAAAACACGTCTGTACAGAGAATAACACTGATGACCTCTTTTTGTTCATTGTAGGAGAATGGAGTGAGAAAAATTTTCACAGGGAATCACGATAGTAACTCCATCAGAAGGAATGAGCTGGCATTTCCGGTCTACGCTACGAATGTCCGTTTCCATGCGGCGACCTGGAACAACGGCATTGGACTGAGAGTTCAGGTGTATGGCTTTGTAGCTGGTAAGCCTGTGGGATTCTGATCACGAGAGTCTGGGAATATAGTTAAGATAGTACGCGCGCTCTGATTGGGAGCTGTGCATTCTCACATTATAAACGCGCGGCAGATGCAATGCTATTTTACAAAAGCAATACAAATCGGTTTTCAGTGGTTTATAATGCGATAAATGCACTTGGGATGCTGGAAAAACACTCGAAATGTTTGAAATTCCGGCTCGGGAGTTTCATCAACTCTTGGTTTCCAACTTTTCTCGTGTTTTTCAACATCCCTCCTGTGTTTATCACATGGAAAACAACATAAATCCGCGTTTATAGCTGAAGTAATATTAGATCACGTGACCTGCTTGAGTCAAACTTACGCTTTGTAACGTACTTCAAATTGCGATTTCTTACCACAAAGCTTTGTAGCTGGGAAGTCTGTGTAATTCTGCCCACGAGAGTCTGGGTATAAGTCACATTTTATATGATAGTACAGCACCTGACATGACCTGTTTGACCTGTCTTGTAACTTCCTACAAATTGCGCGCTGTTATATACTACAAGGCCTAGCGGTATTCGTCTTTCACGATGCTCAATAGTTGTGTCTTTCTTCTTTAGTGACGCCATTGGCTCCTTCGTGCAACTCCGTCCACCCTAACGGTGAGTGGGTTGTCTGCAACGATGCACATTGCGTACAGGCCTATCAGCAAATCACCAATGCGATACAACCTTTGTTTCTGGCGACTGAACATTTTAACGCGAGATTTGGGCGAGAGGTGGCGACAAAATATGTCAAGGCCTTCACCTCAATAACCCAACATTATATAGAGGATATTACACGGTGGCGCGAAGATATGAGTTTTATTTTCGAGTGGCAAGAACAATATTTTACGAATGAGCGCAGCGAATGAGTAAAATATTGTTTTTGACACGAGAAAATGAGTAAAATATTGTTTTTGAGACGAGAAAATCAAACTCATATCTTCAAGCCACCGTGTAATTTTCTTTTTATTACATAGACAAACCAGAAAAAATATTCCAAGTTGATTTCCAAGAACTTTTGTTTTGACCGATATCCTCACTAGTGAGGATATGGAAAATATGTCACTGAGGACCCGGATGTAGCTTCGTATGAGAACTACGAGTGGCGTATTTCCCAGTAAAACACTCGTGTCTATATAATAAAGAACGTTATACAATGCTACTAGAAGTGACGAAAATGAAAAACTCCTTTGTCAACCTAGTCCCTGAACTTTGGGTGGGTTTCCTGTGTTAGGACGAGCCGAGAGGAAACGTGAGGGTTAAGTCGAGCAGTGACGTCACATCTCCTACCTTACCATAGGAAGCCCGCCCACCCAGAACAATAGGCAGGGCCTACGCAAAAACATCCATTGAACAAGCAGAAACGGAACATCAATGACTACTACGTGTTGTTACCGTACTATGAGAAATTGGAATTTTTTTTTTTTTATATTTACTGAGCTGATGAAGAGCACATTTATTTTGGTGCAAAGAAATGTCGCTAACCATCATTTATGACGACGATGGTGGTCGATAAATTACTTTTTCTTATCGGCAGATGGCTCGCCGGAACCGGGAGGACCAGGGACGGTATATTTTAACGGCTACCAAAATGGACAGCGGTCACGTGTACTGCGCGTGAACAACCGAGGTCGACGGCCGAGGGTAAGTATATATTCCCAGTCTTGTACTCAGACGTTAAATCCCACAACCCCTTGCGCACCCTAAAAACGGAAAGCGTCTGGGTACGAGACTGTGGGCTTCCTGTGGGGATTGTGGTGGGCTTCCTGTGGTTAGAGCGGATTTCCGATGACTCTAAGAAGTAATTCAGACGTTTTCTTCACATTCTCATTGGTTGAGGCCTTCAGTCTTTGTATCAGCGTTATCAGCGTCATCATAAGCTTTATTGAAACTTCAAAACATACGGTATCGCATTCAGCCAATCACAATTCGAAAACCAAACACGGTGTCTCTTGTTTTCCGGGTCATGACTAAACACAAGTCATACTTACTTCCTGATTGGTTAGTTGTTGAATGGGTTTCGTTTCTGATTGGTTAAGTTTATTTACTTTGGGATTAGTTTTCGACACTCAAAATGAGCTTTCTTTTATCAGGTCCCTCTGACGTCCAACTTCACATCGTTCAAACAAACAGGTAAATGCGGCTTAAGGTTATTCTCCTGTTTTGCACTGCGCACTCTGTTCTGCGCATCGACGCGCGCCTCATTCGTTCGAAAATGACGTAATCGAGCGCGCGCGCATATCACCCCTGAGAAGAGAGATCGTGGACTGAAAGTTGTGTAACAATGACGGAAATTCGGTCTCGATACCTTTTTTTATTCACATGTGAGATCAAAGATTTATGCAAATTAGGTTTTGATGACGTGGCGAGAGGTATTTTTTAAGACAGAACTCTCTAGCCAAATCTTCCTATACTAGCGGTTTTCATACACAATGACATAGAAGCCAGATACACGTTATTCATGCAAAAAAGTCACTGGATTATAATCGCACTGGTTGATATTAGCTTGCATATTTTCTACCTCTCGCCACGTGATCAAATTTGCATCAAATATTGATCTTATATATTTCGTTAACCAAAAAAGATATGGAAGCAAAATTTTTGGCATTGTTTTTTTGTTCAAGCACAACATTCTGTCCACGCTCCCTCCTCTCAGGGGTGATATAACACGCCTTCATTTTGATCAATTTAGAGCTAGTTTTGCAGCCTCTTGTTTGCTGAGCCTCCATAAAGCTGCTGAAAGCACGCTGGGCATCGAGCACGGGGTTGGTGCGTCGAGCCCTGGGGTGGGGCATCGAGCCTGGGGGTGGTGCATCGAGCCCGGGGGTGGGGCATCGAGCCCGTGGATGGAGCATCGAGCCCGGGGGTGGGGCATCGAGCCCGGGGGCGGGGCATCGAGCCCGTGGGTGGAGCATCGAGCCCGGGGGTGGGGCATCGAGCCCGGGGATGGGGCATAGAGCGAACCTGTGTTGTGCTCCTTTTTACTGCATAGCTCGACGCCGTAAACGTTTAAACGTGACTTTTACAGTTATTATGTTATTACGTTATCTTTTACATATAGGAGCGGTTGCCTGGATCCCTTTGTCAGGTGCCCTACAATCCCTCGAGCGCCTGGAACTCTCAAGCGGAGCGCAAGCCATGCTCGCAGGCTCAAACGTCCAGCTGAACGTGGCAAGTGTTACAGATGATGGCTCAGGATTCCTGTATGTTCCTCCTTACACGCGTGTACAAGTGAGCAGCGGTTTATCGCCATGTGCGAAAGTTTTCAAAGGCGGCGAGGTCTTGTTGTCTGGGTCGTCAACGATCAACTTAGATCGGAATTTATCCGTATATGGCGCTTTGACACCCGTCGGACGCCCATCGGTTAGAGTCGGAAGGCACTCGGGAATCCTCACAATGTATCCCGATTCGTCTCCGAGTGCTCTTTCATTTCGTGACTTTACGGTTGAGTCAAATGCTCAGCTGAGGCTTCTGAATTATGACATCAATAACCCGCGATTATGTCGCTGGATTATAGACGCTACCACACAGCTCAGGCTAAACTACGGAGCTCAGTTCATCGTCAGCTGTCCCATGAATCTCACAGGCAATTCCCTTTTGATGGAGAGGAATTCTAAATTCATCATTTATGGCAATGGCTCGGTGACGCATTTCAACCTCGACAGCATGACCATAACGGGGACTTTGTTACCTACAGCGCTTTCGATTGGCGAAGGAGTTGACGCATGCTCAGTGCAGCAGTACGGTCATTTCCAGCTTATCCCACACGGAGAATTCGGTGTTAACACTTTATACGTGAACGGCAAGCTGTCCTTCGAAACTTCCGTGTTCATACGCGGGCGCAGGCCAGCTGTTTCTAGTAATGTTACTATCGCTAGCGCGGGAGTCCTGCAGCTTTCCTCGTCCGCGCCTGCGTCGGGAGCGCCCGCCGCTGACCTGCTACGCAAAGGCACTTCAATTATTCATGCTCAGCGGGTAGTTATCGCAGGCTCACTGCTGGCAAAGAAACTAAGCATCGATCCTGGATGGAAAGAGCTGGAAATTCAATCTACAGGAAGGTTTGAGTTCACCCCTGTAAATGCGTACTCATTTGACATAGTTATGATAAATGGAGTTTTTACTTCCAGCGATGCGATCACCATTAAGGGCCTCTCACAGCCGAACATACCTCACCTGCGAGTGGGGTCCAGCGGTATTGCCACCATTTCATCCCAGGCCCTCTCTACTATATTAGCAGACAGGGTAACCATCAATGGTAGGGTCACCGTCGGGAATCTCAGTATCGGGTCTTCTTGGAATCAGCTTGAAGTTCTTGGAAGTGCTGCCAGTTTTTCATTCGAAACAAAACTCCCGTTGAACATTGACAAGCTCTCGGCTAGCGGAACAATACAAACTCAGTCAAATGTTGGCCCAGGGCAGCCACTAACAGGGCAATCATTTTCCATATTGCCCGGAGGTACTGTCAATATACATTATTTAGGACCTCCTGTTGGTCAGGACCAAGGAGCTATCAACACTACGATGTTTTACGACACTATCCAAATAGATGGGACTCTTAACGCGGGGTCCCTTTATATAGAAGCCGATAGCATATCTATCGGAGCCTCGGGCCGAGTGTCTGTCAATGGCGGTGGATGTTCTGGCGGTCAAGGACCTGGGGCAGGGACTGCTTCATCGAGCGGAGCTTCCGGTGCTAGTTATGGAGGGCGGGGAGGACGAGGTGGAGGAACCCGGGCCTTGCGTTTGCCATTTGGTGATATATTTACCATCGGTACTTGGGGTAGCGGAGGAGGAAACCATGGCGGAGCAAGTAATGGCGGACGAGGAGGAGGACGAATTCAACTTCAGGTTAAAGGTTCTCTGCAGGTGAATGGGCGGATCACAATGGATGGATTGCCAGGGGTGAGTGCTTTTAGATTATTACATAAGGTTTCTTTTTCTGATACAATAGGCCGTTATCACGCGGTATTGATTAATAATATATAATAGTTATCAGAAAATGAAATCCAGTTTTCAATTCTACACATCCGTATTAGTAAAATTGCAAAGTTTCAATAGAATTACTTGAAAACTGACTGAGATATGAATTTTCAAAACTTCGTATTCTGGCTTACTTTTTACAAAGAAATGTATGGGCAAATACGTCAAGTCGAGGCTGGACGGGCATCGTCCAGTCTCGTTTCGATGTATTTTCCATACATTTCTTGCAAAAAATCAGCCAACGAAGTTTTGAAAATTCATATCTCAGTCAGTATTCAAGCAATTTTCACCAAACTTTGCAATTTTACTAATACGGATGTGTAGAATTGAAAACTGGATTTCATTTTCTGATAACTATTAAATATTATTAATCAATTTTGCGTGATAACGGCCTATTGCCCGATCCCCGAATTTTAGCGGTTTTCTTTTCAAACTTCTTATGCGATAGTTAGAATACCTCAAAACTAAGATGTTCTGAAAGTTTGGGAGTAATATGGTAATTTGGAGCGAAGTTATAAGGTCTCTAGAGTTGCATATTTTTATAGTGTTTGCATGAAGGTCGGACAGATTGTGTCCGAGCCTCATACAACGTCTAAAAATACGAAACTTTAGCGGACTATAACTTTGACCCCAATTACTGCAATACTCCAACATTATCTGGATTTTTAGTTTTTGGGGTATTCTAGTTAGAGCATAGAAAATGTAGCGGGAATACCAAATCATCGCCTTACTGCTAAATTGGCGGGATCGGTCAATTGTACCTTGCCTCCCGTAACCATATTTGGTCATGTTCTGTTGTTAATAAGTTGCGAAGTTTTCATACAGGAGAAGTAGGATTTTCTGTGCGATCATCAACTCATATTGGAGTACAGGCCCGTATCGTGCACTCCGTAGAGTGCTCGTCTAGAGCATGGACTGGGTGGGTGTGCCCCCCCAACCCCCTTAGTTTAGGGGCGTGGACAACAGATGAAGAACTCCCTCATTGCTTACGTCTATCGTAATGATTGTCTCATCAGACGTCCAGTGGCGGAGGCGGCGGGAGCGGAGGTTCCCTGTGGGCGGAAGCTCATACCTTCACTGGAAGTGGCTACATCCAGGCGGCAGGGGGTATTGGTGAAGGTACAGGAGGAGGAGGAGCTGGCGGACGTATCATGGTATGGTATACCCGTGGTGGGTTCCACAGCAGGGGAACAATCGCACATGGGGGTTCCAGTGAAGAAGAGGATGGTGGACCTGGTGTGGTGTACCTGCAAGGAAAGGAACCCGACATAAGGAACCTCCGTGTGGATAATAAGGGACGGATCCCTCAGGTTAGTAGAAGTAGGATTCACATTACCTGTGTAAGGGCATCATCTCCATACCATACCATAGTGTTTTCTGAAAGAGCAGCGAAAGATGGGGCCTTTGAGGTTTCGAAATTCCGCAATGCCGGAGAGTAATGAGAAAGCGCGCTTTAACTTGCCATAGAGAAAAATTAAAGAAACGGTATTGCATTTTCACATCACATTGTAGGTATCTAAAGACGGGAATTTTGAGACGTTCAAGGCTACCGGTGAGTTGATGTGTTTTTATTTCATTGTATCTATAATTAACTAAGCTCTTACCTAATTTTCATTTGTGCATAGTCATTGTTGTCTTGTATGTTCTGTTTTCACATTTTCAGTTCCAGGATCTTCCAGTTTGTCTTGCTAAAAGAGACCGTCAGCCACTCCTTTGTTATTGTTTTCGTTCGATATTAGAAGACGAATTATGTGTAGAAATATCTAAATAAAAATCTGAAAATGAAGTTTCAGATTTGATTTACCAAATTCAATCGAGAAAGTTGCTCTATATTCTCTAAATCAGCCGATGGGAATGGATGCTTTCTCCGACTTGGTATCTTGCTATGCTGTCAAAATGGCGGCTGACACAGGCTCTTTAACCAGTTTATCCTGAATGACAGGTGCTGTAGCGTCCCTGAACCCGCCTAGCGATGGCTTCATCTATAACTTCACACACGTCGAAGTGTACGGCGGTGCACACCTGGTTTTCCCGCGCTTAAACACCCACGTGGTCGTGCATACCATATATGGTGATGACTCCGGCTATATCCACATAGCTCCCCACACCACGCTGACTATGACGTCAACATCAGAGTACAAACGTGTAAACATCACTTGGGCCCCGTTTGTGTACGAGGACGGGACGTTGGTGCTTCCCAACGGCACGGTGGAGATCCGGAGAGCTGAGTGCTTGGAGTACCCGTCGATACCGCGGAGTTCGGACGTCTCAGTGTGGGGGAAGGTGATAGGCGACAGGGCTAGGCTGATGGTGGGCTATGGGGCGACGATACGATTTGAGGCATCGTGGTAAGATCAAAAATACCCTGAGCAAACCTGTTGTTTTTGAAACGCTTACGGTCAAAACCAAATTTTGAGGTATTTACCTTATTTAGAAGTGACGGTAGATCCCCTTCTGGTAAGAATTTCGGCGACATTTACCAGAAAACACTGAAGTTTGTACCAGAACTTCCAGAAATTCTCTTGACTCGATTTTTCGATGCATCATCCATGTTGGATCTAACTTAGTAGCCCGATTAGATCTATCTTGAGCATCCACAGGTAACCCGCGCGGCTCGTGCAGTCCAACACATCCTCACAAACATCCTCAGTATCCAACAATATACTGAATTGCCAGTAAATTCGATACGAATTGTCCACATGTACTCCTTGACGCACTAAAAGGGATAACAGTTGGGAGGCATGGCCAACCGAAGCCTAACCCCAAGCCTTAAACCAAAACCACGTGGCCACGATTCGTTGCATTGCTGAATTCAAGTCAACAGTGAAATTCGTTATATTCCTGAATTCGTTTGTGATGAAGTGTTGCAGATCAAGTTAAAGTGATGCTACACGTTTCTTACTAATGTTGCTCTGTCTACTTCTAGTCCCAGGAGCCTGAAATTCGTGGGTCTCACAATACAGAAGACTGGACGCCTCATTCTCAATAGCGCCGCGTCCAACATTTCCGATAACTGGCTAGTACAGGTCGCCAAGGATTATGGGCCTTATGGACGCGAGGGAATGGTGAACATTGAAGGAGGTGGCCGTTTTGAGGCGCGGTCACTTAGCCTGCAAGCCGAGAGTATCGCAGTGGATCCGGACGGCCTCCTAGTGCTTGACGGGAAAGGGTTCATTGGAGGTACATACGTCACGTTAGCATTACTTGATTCTTGGTTTTCGTGATTTTTACAGTCGTAGCTTATAGCATAATAGAACTGCCAACGAACATCCCTTGATAAACAAATCACATTTCCAGAAGACGTGCGCAGTCATGACCCGGGGCAGGGCTGGAAATTAAGAAAGAAGAAAACAATTCAATTTGTAGTCGCATTTTACAGACTATGGGTGACAAAATTGCTTAAAATTTTAGTCGCAAATTAGAAACTGATTTTTGTGTCTAAGCCAATGAAATTGCCTATATTTTCAATAGAAATTAATGGCATTCCAGCATGCTTTGTTGTTGGCTTTCCTTGTTCTTATAGTTACACACCTAATGCCTGAGCGGAGAGCCAACGACTAGGATGATAGGGGTTCTGACCCCTAATAGTTTTTCCCAAACGTGCTCACGACTCCCCCACTCTCAAAAATGATTTGTCACGCTAGCGACCCCGCGCACTGACGTCTGATTTCTTTTAGGTTCAGGTCCCGGATCTGGATCAGGTTCAGCCGCTGGTTCAGGTGCTGGGTATGGCGGGCGCGGAGGACAAGGCGTCAATTCACCAACCACAGGAAGCCCATATGGCGACTATCGCAATCCTAACTCGTTTGGAAGCGGAGGAGGGGGTGTTGGTGCCAAGGGCGGGGCTGGTGGAGGTTACTTAAAACTGGAAGTGTCGGAAACACTTGTTGTAGAAGGTAAACCCGAACAGGAGCCCATCAGCTGGAGTCTCCATCAGAAAGATGGCTGAAATCAGTGCCGTAATCACACACACTGCATGCGTTGAACCTCGCATTATCACTCTCAAAGTACTAATTTCCCGTTTTCCCCCTCAAAAATCCACAGTCTAAAAATAGATTCTTACAAAGGGTTCCGTTTCTTTCGTCACTCCTTCGAAGACTGATACGGGTAATATAATATGCAGAGCTCGGCCATGCGTGGCCTTAGTATCACGGGGGGTTCCATGGAACCTCTCCCCACCCCTCTAGTTTAACGTACATTATAATATGCAGAGCTCGGCCATGCGTGGTCTTAGTATCACAATAAAATTCTCATTGTTTTGGTGCTCAATAGGGGGGTTCCATGGAACCTCTCCCCCTCCCCCTAGTTTAACGGACAATATAATATGCGGAGCTCGACCATGCGTGGTCTTAGTATCACAATAAAATCATTGTTTTGGTGCTCAATAGGGGGTTCCTAGAACCCCTTTGAACCCCCTGGATCCGCCACTGTGGAGTAGATGAAGGATCCTGTTGACCAAAGGGAGTCCATCGTACGACTGGACTATATTGAAGCCTCTTATCCCCATATACTATTCTCTCGTGTCTGTATAAAAGCATTGTCTGATATGCGCGACTAATTTAAGGCTATTAGAACACCAGTATCAGCCTTTATTGGGACATGAAAGCGTTCTATGTGAACATGGGAGTCTTCTATACAGATATACATGTATGTGGTAGTCGTGTGACAACCTCTAGTAGGTAGGCCAGCGATTTAGAGGATATTTTTCGCACGTGTGCCAAACGTGCGAAAAGACTTGAACTAGCTATTTCTTTTCCCGAAGTATGTGTTAACTTGGTGGCTCGACGCAGGCACCTTTGAAGGTAACTAAAGACTTGATTTTGATTTACAGGAACTATATCAGCGAACGGCGAAAACGGACAATCCGCCAACACTGGGGGAGGGAGCGGTGGTAGCATTGTCATACGCACCCGTGGGATAGAGGGGTCGGGAACTATCGCAGCCAATGGAGGCAACGGCAATGGCAACGGAGGGGGTGCCGGTGGGGGACGAATTGCTGTTTATTGGAAGGACCGAGAATGGTGGTTTGGAAGCTTGTCCGCGTTCGGCGGCGTTGGGACTGGGTCGAGAAATGGCGGCGCAGGGACAGTCTACTTACAGGTCAGTAGAAATGTTCCTTGTGTTGAACTGTTGAACACTATCCCAGGGATAATTAACATGGTAATTCAATTGTGTTGTTACGTATTTACCTGGGTTAAGCATAACTTGGCCTTGTATAGGTCCTATTAGTAATAAATGCCATCGAGATGACTGCGACATCCAGGAGCGCTTCTAAAACCGTAACAGGAAGCCCTCTCACTAATTCTTTATACAAAGACGGTTTATCAATAAAGTCGGACATGGTGCATTTTATGGGGTTCTTTGTTTCTGTTTCTCGTTTTATTTGTCCATCTTTTACATTTATTGATCCCAACATACTTGTTAGGACACGCAAACTGGTGTAAAGAACAGAACTCTTATATTCGACAACAACAACCGAAAGCCACTGTCATCTAGTACTGTGAACTGGGGACAACCGGAAGTAGATAGCGGAAAGTCATGGCTGCTTCCAATTGGTGGAGAGTATGAGCTGGAGGAAGTACACGTGTTACGTTCCGCCCACCTTGTGCTGCACCCAAACATAACAAGGTATGTCATAGCATTACATGTGCTTGCTGACGTTGAGATCTTATTACTTGACCATGACCATAAGAGCCTTGACATTAACCTTGACCTTAGGTTGACGCTGATTTTGACCTCGGCCTGAGTTTGACCTTGACCTTGTCCTGTGTTGGTTTGTCATTGTCCATGGATTGACCTTGACCTTGCCTTGACATTGACCTTTCGCCTTGGCGTGACATTTATCTTGACATCTCTTCAGGCCCCACGGACTCAAGGTATACAAATTCATCGGCGATAGGACTGGCGTGTTGCACGTGGGTGCAGAGCAGATTGTGATTGGCCAATTTCCTGATCACGAAAAGTTCGAGGTGAACGTGTTTATCCATCGCAATGGTCATATGCACTTCCCATCATCCTTCACGTGCCTAGGAATCAATATCATTGACAGGTAAGAGTCTGAGGCCAATAGTTATCATGATCAAAAGTAGCATGCTCGCAGGCGTTGGAGAGTAGTTTTTTTAGGTCGAGAAACGCGAGTTTGCTATCGCTTGGCCGCCATCTTGGATGTGTGACAAAATGTGACCCCTCCCCCCCGATTTTCACATTTTGTCACAAATCCAAGATGGCGGCCAAGCGATAGCAAACTCGCGTTTCTCGACCTAAAACTACTCTCCAACGCCTGCGAGCAGGCTAGGTCGAAAGCCAAAGCCTTTACAATTCACTATACCGTCGAATTCCATATTCTAGCTCCTTAATCCTAATCCACCAGTAAACTTTAGAAACGTATCTCTGCAGGGGGTATCTCGGTGTCAATCACATGACAGTGTCACGTGGTTGCAAACTCTACTTCGGTTTGACTGGGACTACAGAGCTCGCCAAGAAAGAAGGCGTCTACCAGTTTCATTCCCTAACGGTCGCAGATGGAGGCGAGGTTACATCTACATCGGATGCTGGAAAGAATACGCTGACCATGCAGATCGTGGACGTCAAGATCCAGGGTGGAGGGCTGATGCATATGACGCGCATGCGCATCGAGGCGGGGAACCTTACTGTGGACGATCTTGGAGTTTTACGAGCCGACCTCCTCGACAACAAGTAAGCTCTAAGATACGCTTTTGTAAGGTCATTCCTGTAAAATAAACCCTAATTTTCTTTTCGTGGAGTAAGTATTTTGCTAATAATAACCCAAGAAATGACACTCTGGATGCACTGTTTCATAGACCAAGAGTCTATATCAGTTCCCTCCCCATCAGCGTTAAAAAAGTGAGCAAACACACCAAAGACAAATATGTTACTAAAACTAAACCTTTTCGGTGCTGATAGGAACATCAATAATACAAGCGGATTCTTACTCTTAGTAATGGACTCCTGCTTAAACTTGTAGACTCCTAGTCATTGACTCCTGACCCGCAAATTCCAAAAAATAAAAAGCGGATTCTCACTCTTAATAATGGGCTTGATAAATGCCATAAACTTAGTAAGGAAGATGTAGATCCTAGCCTGCTTCGTGCCCAGGCGCGTTCTAGTTATTTTCGAGGCGAGAGCGACTTGGAGCGAGCTAGCGCGAAAGGCATCATGGGTTTTAGCCTTCCCATGATGCATTACGTAAACGAACCGTTCCCAAGATGCATTGCGCGCTCGCTACCAGAACACTCGAAAGAGGCTTTTCTCTCTGTTTCTACTAAATAGAGACGCCTAGGGACGTGGCAGGATCCTAGCCATTGACATCTGCCCGTAAACTCCGAAACATTTAATTATAAATAAGTGAAAATTGTTATAGGTGCACCATTGGCCAAGGACATTCTGGAGTAGGATCTTCCGGCGCGGGGCATGGCGGGAATGGAGGCAGCGGCAAAAATCAATTTCGCGTCGGAGTGGCTTATGGTCACGTGTTCGAACCTGCGCACTTCGGTTGTCGCGGGGGAGGAAGTGCTGGGGGACTTGGCGGTGGTGTTATAAACATGACTGTCAGGGGTACCCTGCGGGTTGATGGTAGCATCAGTGCTAACGGTGGAGCCGGTGGTTCTGTCTACGGTGGGGGTGGTAGTGGAGGCAGTATTTGGATAACCACTCATACGGTGAATGGATACGGATTTGTGCAAGTGAATGGTGGCCACGGATACGTAGACCATTCGTCGTAAGTATTACAGTAAATCATGCACGTTCACGAACTTTACACTTTCTACAGCAAGTGGCCCAAATTCAAATTCACAGGGAAGTGCATTTCAGAAATGCGATCCTTCAAAGTCAAGAAATCGAGTGAGGAAAAACTGTTAGTAGCAGTTCGAGTAAGCAGTTGACAAAAATATTGTACCGACATTATTTGTAATGTATAAACCTCTGTGGGACTGTTTTTAATAACATGTGAAGTGAAACCATTTCTAATAACACCAAACACTTTCAAGTTCTTACAAGTTCGAATGGTATTGGACTGAAATTGACAACAAATGTTTCCTGTGTTTGCACTATATATTTCAAATTTGTTTTTTACGCAGGGTCTAATGGGAATTTACTTTTGTTGTTACTACAGTTTGCAAAATCTTAACACCGTCACACTTATCGGACATAAGTTGTTTTAACAGTTAGGTTTCTCGCAAAATGATTGGCTGATTTGCCGTGGTAAATAAGAGTCCATACCACTCGCCTGCGGCTCGTGGTCCACAACATTTTGACCACGATGATGACGCAAAACGTGTTAAACAAGAGTCCACACCACTCAAAACCTCTGGAAATTTGTTGAATGTAACGTAACGTCGACAAAAGACCAAAAGAGAGCAAACTTTTTTAAATATTCCTTTTCTTTTCTTAGCAATACGTATCACTCCGGTGGAGGTGCAGGGGGTAGGGTCGCTATGTACTTCATGAGCAATCGCACTTTCAGTGGAGCATTTGAAGCCCTAGGGGGAGAGGGGAAAGGCGATGCGACGGCCGGTGGGAGTGGTACTGTATTTTTCTATCACCTTATCCACAAGCACCGGACACTGTTGCTTAGCAACGCAGGACGGACGCCACTGATCGGGGAGAAACAGGTGGGTGATATATTGTGAATTAGCATATCTAGAGGTCTGGGGCTAATAAATAGTGGCGTTCCTCTGATATATATTCTTGATAATGCGTTTTGACAGGCGTAGTTATATATGTTTCTTTTGGTGTTTAGTCCTGTTTCTATGCCCCTACGATCACGTATATTTATTTATTTCTCTACATACCCTTTATTTCTCTACATACCCTCTCTAAGAGGCTTATTTTCAAGTGGGTCATACAGCAATGTCTCGTCCACACGAATCCGGATATTTTTGAATCCGGATTTCTTCCTTTCCGGATTCAAAAATTTTCCCGTCCACACGTAGCGTATTCAAATCGAATTCACCCGTCCACACGCACCCGATGCTATCCGGATTCGATGATATGAGGCTATATTCGCCATATTGTTTTATTGCGTGGTTCACGATTTTGTTACGCCATCGGATTTATAAATATCCGGATTTGCCATCCACACGTTATCGGATTCGTCGCGGATTTATTTATTTCCACTCTGGAGAGCTGATTAAAAAAAATATCCGGATTCGTTTCCGAATTCGCCGGATGCGCGTGGACGAAAGCCGTATCCGGAAAGAAAAAGTTACGGATTAAAAAAATATTCGAGTATGTGTGGACGGGGTCTAAGAGTTGTATAATATCACAAAATTACATTATCGCTATGGTCAATTTTTCGCCCTTAGATTATCACGAGCTACGCCGACGTCTCACTAATTCCTGGCCGCACTTGGCTGTTACCTTCATCCGGGGAACATGCAATGGCAGGAAACCAGTTTTACCGGTTTGAGGAGCTGCAGATTTATGGCGGCGCACATCTGGCTGTCTTAACTAGACCACACAATCGCAGCGCGTCGATATACTTCAGGAATATGATCGGCGATCGGACTGGTACTGTGCATGTTGGATACAATCAGACCATGGATTTGATCCGAGAGAGTATAGATCTACCGTTCAGTGTTCGGGTGTACCGAGGAGGATTTCTAGGCCTCGCCCCTGCGTTAACGGTTAGTTTAGAAAGTTTTTTGTTTTTGAATTGCGGTTTTTCGATCCGTATTGTTTCGATTAATACCAAATTTCGGTATCGTATAATGCAACATTAATTTTTGCTCGGAGCGAGCGCAAGGAGCGGAAGGCAAGTGTAATCTTAGCAGCACATTTGTGAGTTAACACACGGTTTTCTTTGGGTTCTTAGTATGCTCCACTATCGATTCGTTCGTAGTAATCTTTCCACAGGATAACCGGTTTGCCCTTGGGTTGCCTGTGGAGCAAGCTTGTAATGTGGCTCTCAGTGTCCTTGTGCTGTCTTTCGTCTTGATAACACAAATTATTTTATCTATCCCTCCTATATTGACCAAGTACATGGGGTCGGCATTATGATATGTAACCTCTCTATATTGACCATGTACATTTCTTGCTATATTCAACCTCTATATCGACCAGGTGCATGGAGTCGGTATCCACGTAGACGGAGTGCTGTCATATGTGAAGAACGTCACTCTGCATCATGGCGGACTGCTATCACTTAACGAGGACGCCCGAACTGGGAACGAGAAAGAGAAGAACGACTTCGGTTTTGACTTCGTTCAGGTGATATAAGCGGAATTTGATGTGATAAGCTCTTTAAAAGTTTGCAAAAGTAAATCTGTTCTGGGATGTTTTTTGTGCAATCGATTTATTGAATAATAAAGCCATTATCCTGCTCGATTTGCAGAACATCGTCCGATTTAGCCAACTCGGGACTGCGTCCCTCGTCCGCGATGGATGGTTAAATATTTTATTTGAGCGCTACACAAGTGCGGTGCACTTTTTCAGATTTGCGATATACTTGTTCAATGATTCGGGTGATATATCAGGAAATATTGACCTTGAAGTATAACAAGTGATATTTCATTTGATTTTTTTGTTCATTCGCTAAAACTGGAACACTCTTTTCACAGGTGCAATATCAAGGATTACTGCGCATGCTTTCAAATCCGCTGACTCACCGCGGAATGAACCTCACTGTCCGCGTTCTTCACGTAGAAGGTGGGGGATTGGTCCAAAGCAGCAATCTGCGCATACTCGCTGAAAACATCAGCATAAACGACGCAGGCTCACTTTCCCTGGACAGCGCTGGTTATAACTTGGCACACGGCACGCAAACCGGTGTAAATGGCCTAGCTAATAAAGGTCTAGGCTGGAGCACGAGTACAGGGGGGTCCGGTGGTGGTCACGGAGGGACGGGAGGGAGAGGAAGAAATGCGCCCACTGTTGGTCAAGCGTATGGAAATTTGTATGAGCCTACAGAGTTTGGCAGCAGCGGTGGTGGACCTTCTGGGACTTCAGGTAATTTACAATAATGCTATTGAATGTTAAAGCTTAAATCTCACGCATGAATACGCCATAATTGACCTTATTAGCCGTCGTTGGTTTAATTTTGCATATTTTGTGTATTTGTGTGAAGCTAATAAAGACTGTCACCAGAGCCTCTCCCGCGAGGTGACTAAACGGGAGCTCTTGGTTGGAGAATGTGTTGATTTTGTCGAATAAGCACTCAACTTTCAAGCTATGCGCGCAACTTTAGAAGTCCATCTTGTGACTTTCCCTTAAACTGTTTGTTTTTTTAGGTGCTGGTGGTGGGCGCGTCTTCATGAATGTGACCTTCCTTCTCGAGATCGACGGCGTGGTTTCCGCAAACGGTGGTGACGCCAAGCCTCTAGGGGGAGGAGGAAGTGGTGGGAGTATATGGATACACTGTAACATACTGAAGGGTTATGGCCTCATCAGAGCTAATGGTGGGGGAAGCCCAAAGGAGTATCTTGGTCGACACGGTGGGGGTGGTGCTGGGGGAAGAGTTGCTGTGTATTTCCGCAAAAACGACACCTTCTCGTATTTTAGGTAAGGTGACGTAATAACATAGAAGTTAGATTTTCATTCACGGAATTCCACGGAATTCTACTGTGACAGGGGCTCATAAGTATATTCTTGACAAAATGTTTTGACAGACCTAGTTATTTTTTTAGATTGGTATTTACTCTTGTTTCTTTGCCGCAGTGAAATCAGTGCTTGCACGTGCATATCTTGCAAATGACAGGCGTCTGTAAAACTACTGATAAAACGAATTTGATTGGCTAATAAACAACAACTTTTAGCGGTAAAACCGTTCTACAAATAACTAGGTCTGTCAAAATGCCTTATCAATAGGGCAATACTAGAGACGGACGCCCCTATTTATGAATCCCTGACTGTGACTGATGCTCATATAAAGTCATAGGGTGTCATGGGTTGAAGAAAAACGAGGCAAAGACGAAATCGTGGAGAAAAACACTATCGAATATTTGATGTTACTTCTCAAACGAATGATTTAATGCTGAGAAAAAGAGGAATAAAAACCTCAAAATTCTATGCTAATTAAGACCGCGTTTTCCGACCTCCTCCACGCTTACGATCAGTTGATCAGTAAAATTATAGAGGTAGCCTTGTTTCAAAGTCTGCTTCCCCTCCTGGGTTCGTCTCATTGAGGAGGCCGGGTTTCGCATCGTCTCGTTGTCTCCGCACTTAAAAAAAATTACCCGTCATTAATATTAGATACCAGGCCTACGGCGGCAATGCCGTCACCGGACAGCAAGACGTTGAGAGCGGGGGGCCTGGGACGGTGTTCCTTTATCACGTGATCCACACCCACCGGACCCTGCTGATTGACAACGATGGGCGCAAACCGCTGAACAAGTTTATAGACTACAGCGGTCTCAGTAAAGAAGGAGGGAAAGCCTGGATCATGCCGGAGTCGGGGATTCACCATTTTGCTGATGAAGGGCACAAGTTCCATTTCGAGGTTAGAAATTTGCTTCATCATGGGTAATCTGGGCAAGATGGCAGAAATAATTCAGAATCGTAGCGGAAATGGAAACGGATCGGAAAATCATCAGTTAGAAGTCTGAATTTTGGAGATTTCTCTAAACTGGACATGTCTCTTTATTTTGTTGTCGAATTACTATCGCATTTGAATGGATAGTGAATTACTCATGAGTTGCTTTTACGACAGTCATGTGAACACCGCTTTGAATACATAAGTAACTGCTCAATGGACGATTCCAGCTATAATGCACGCGCGCGCTGCTTGTCGGTAGATGTGGGATATTTGTCGAACAAACTGTTAAAGGCGCGCGCTGCATTCTGGTAGTTGTGGGACATGGCTTGGGCATTTCTGAATAAAGAAGGCTGCGCGCACTTATACCTGGAATCGTCCATTGAACTACCATATGTTTTGTTATACATTTCAGGAACTGCAAATCTATGGCGGCGCGAATCTCGCTATTTGGCCTCGAGGCGTAGGCGACTTGAGGAATGTGTCCCTGTTCTTTAAGTACATGATCGGCGACCGGACAGGCATGGTCCATCTCGGACAGAAGCAACGGCTTGACCTCTACCGTCCTGAGATAGATCTCCCTTTCAGTCTGAACATATACAGCGGTGGGTACTGCGGGCTCGCTCCCAAGACAACTATTCACGGCATTGAGATAATACTCAGAGGAGTCCTTGCGCATGTGCAGAACATTACACTTCACCATGGAGGGTTGCTATGGTTACACCATGGTGGTAGAACGTTCCAGGAAAAGGTTCATAACTACAGGTTCGATGTGATACGAGTTCAAGATACTGCCATTATTCACGGCGTGACGTCACCCATTGTAGACCCAGGGATTTTCTTCTATACACGCGCGGTATTTATAGAAGGCGGTGGGCTGGTGCGAGCTTCCCGACTGACGTTCGTTACCGAGAATATAACGATTGACGACGGTGGATCATTGATTGCAGACGGACTTGGTTACAACGCGTCTCATGGATATAGCGGCAATGGGCTTCACGGAGTTATTAACCCAGGGCATGGGAGAGATTCTCAACGTGGCGGCTCAGGTGCCGGCTACGGAGGGAGTGGGGGACGGGGGAATATTGCTTCAGGAACGCCATACACAGGGAGACCGTATGGTCACTTGTATGAACCCGCGTTGTTTGGGAGCGTGGGCGGTAAAGGTGCCGATGACTTCCAAGGGGGGAATGGAGGGGGGATGTTGTGGATGAACGTAACAAATACAATCGACATAGATGGTGTGGTTTCTGCTAATGGCGAGCATGCACCTCCCCATGGGGGAGGGGGTGGCAGTGGTGGTAGCATATGGATGTATTGTAACACTATTCGTGGTTACGGCAGAATATCAGCAAACGGCGGAAATGGCTCAATGCATTCGTATTCCCCCGGGGGCGGAGGAGGTGGGGGTAGAATTGCTATCTATTTTAATGATAACAAGACGTCGACCTACTTCGTCTACGAAGCCCGAGGCGGGGGAGCTTTCGGATGTAAATTCGGTCGGGAGGACCTGTGTCGTGCCGAGGCCGGGGGGCCTGGCACTGTGTTTCTTTACCACCTCTTCCACACTCACCGAACTTTGTTAATCCACAATGGCGGACAAAAGCCTCTGACGTCAGCAATCGGTAACTATGGCGACCTGTCACGTGATGGAGGCAGGGCGTGGTTGCTACCAGAATCCTCGTCGCATCACTTCGCGCAAGGCCGAGGGGACTATCACTTTGAGGAGCTGCAAATCTACGGTGGTGGGCATCTGGCGGTGTTGACAGACCCTGTGGGGAGCAATGCTTCGCTGTTTTTCAACTATATGATAGGTAGGCTTGGTGGAACGGTACCGGAACAGATTTGCGCGCGGTTGGTGATTACTTTCCTAAATCATCCAATAAGAATGGATGCCTTTAAACGTTCCTTCCAATTGCAAGTCTCCATTTCAATTGTCCGGTTCAGGGAACTAATCGCAACCGCGCGTAAAGTTCTGTTCTGACTCCTTTCTCCGCTACTTCGTAAGTTTTGACTCAAATGGTCATAGCAGATTTGAATGTTTGTTTGTTGCATTATTGTATAGGCATGTTTAAGAGTTTGGATGTTCGCTTCACGTGTTTTTCGGGATCTCATTAGAGAGTGTTGGCTCAGCGTTTCGGCGTTGGCTTTTCACTGTTGTGGTTTGGATTCGACTCCAAGCCGGGGCACGGGAAATTTCTTTCTGTTCGTGTCTTTGTCGAAACCGGTGTGAATTGAACTATGTTCTACTGGATGAACTACTGGAAGTGAGTCAATAGTTCGAAGGGGCTCCCCTCACCTTCACTACTCTAACCTTTTCCAGGACAGACGTTAAAGAACCACTGAGGACGTAATAAACCCTCGGGCAGTGACCACCCTCAGTGTCTGTGTTCATGGCCGCTTGGCTGCCAGTGGCGTCACTGAGACCCAACGTAACAGACCAAATCGGCTAACGGTGTTTACATCTTGTTGCCACCCAATTCAGATCATGTGATGATTCCTTTGGGTGGTGACAATTGTACAATTTTTCTCCCTCAACCGAGCGCAGGACTGTCTGTGTAGAACTAACAAAAGTATCCACCCAAAGGAATCATCACATGATCTGAATTGGGTGGCAACAATATGTAAACACCGTAGCCGATTTGGTCTATCCAGCTTCCGAGCTGGAAGTCTGGGAAGTCGGCCTCCGTCATTTACATGTATATTTTTATTTGTCGATCTTTCCACAGGTGACCGTACAGGAACGCTGCACGTCTCCCAGAACCAAGTCATGGATTTACACAGACCGGAAATAGATTTACCCTTCAGTGTCCACGTCTACGCGGGAGGGTACCTTGGACTGGCCCCATATACTGAGGTACACGGAGTGACGATCTTCATCACAGGGGTCGTAGCGCACATACAAAACATGACCCTTCACCATGGAGGAACATTCTGGATAAATCCTGGGGGTCGGACAGAAGGTCACGTGAATAACACCTTTGGAATGGACAGTGTCCGGGTACAGGACAGAGGAACTATACAAGCGAAATCCTCTCCGATCTTACACCCCGGGGTTACTTTCATGCTACGATCTTTGTTCATAGAAGGCGGTGGTCTGTTCCACGGCACTAAAATGACCATCATCTCAGAAAATATCACAATAGATGACGGCGGACGAATGGGCGCAGATGGACTTGGCTACAACAGCTCGCATCCCATGGCAGGAGATGTTAACATCGGCAGGGGGCGCACCTCTTCCTCTGGTTCCTCCGGGGCGGGCATGGTGGCAGAAGTGGGCGTGGCGCGGGTGCTGACGTCATCGGCGCAGCCTACGGAGACCTATACGAGCCTGTGATGTTTGGTAGCTGCGGTGGCGGTTCTAAGTCAGGCGCGGGGGGTGGAGTTATATGGTTTAACGTCACGGACGTTATACAAATTGACGGAGAAGTTTCGGCTAACGGCGCAGATGGTGGAGATGGTTCTAGTGCTGGTGGCAGCGGAGGCAGTATATGGATGCACTGCTATACTATGCGAGGGACCGGTAATATTACAACCCTTGGTGGTAAGGGCGGAGTATCGGCTGGTGGTGGTGCGGGCGGCAGGATTGCCGTTCACTTTGTAAGGAACACCACCTTTACAGGTATTGTATTTACCGTATTTAGGAAGGAGTTATCAAAATTCAATGTTGCCATCGGCAGTGCGCGATTTTTAGCCGTCAATCAAACCAAAACGCTGGATTCGGCCACTTCCGAAAATGGACCAGTGGTTAAAACAAAAAGGCATGAAAAGACGAAAAACGGTAGAAAGTTGGACGGGCATGTCTGTTGACAGAATGCTTTTTACTCGCGACCAAACTTATGAATCTCGCCCCCCCCCCCCCCCCCTTATTCTCGCTGTACTGGTCCGACTGGTTTTCCTCTCCAGTCTCTCTTTTATTATGGAACAATAACATGTTCAAACATAGTTCCTTTATGAGAAAGGGAGGTTCTGTTCCGCGACCGTTCCGTGTTCCGTTCCTTTTCATAGTCATCCGAAATCTGCTCTATGGGAAGGAAGGACCTCACGTTCTTCATACACCAAATCGGCTAACGGAGTTTACGTCTTGTTGCCACCCAATTCTGATCATATGATGATTCCTTTGGGTGGTTACAATTGTCAAATGTTTCTGCCTCGGCCTAGTGCACGAGTGTGAGTGCAGAACTATAACAAAAGTATCCACCCAAAGGAATCATCACATGACCTGAATTGGGTGGCAACAAGATGTAATCACTGTTAGCCGATTCTGTCTATTTACATTCCAACGAGGCAGGCAGTTTTCAATTGATATTTTTAACTTCCTTTTCAACAGGGCGTTTCTATGCACGTGGAGGTGCGAAAGGCGGAGCTGGAAACACCGAAGCTGGGGGTCCAGGCACAACGTTTATATACCACATGGTGCACACACATCGAACTCTTATAATAGACAATGGCGGCCAATTTCCTCTGCGCACTCGAATAGGTAACATATTGGCTTGTTTGCCGGCTCTCCTGTGGGATTGTTTTGGGGTTTCCTGTTGTGCACGAAACGAGAACAACGAAGCAGGGACGGATCATTAGAGGCAAAAAGCAAAAAAAAAAGTATTCGAGCAACGTGTGTCTAAGCCCAACCCCCCCCCCCCCCCCGATCACTTTTCCGTCCCTTATCACAGCCTGTTAAACCTTTTATGGCTGCGCTTGGGATGTCGTCCGGGTGGTTCGGGTTACCAAACTTGGACAAAGTTCATGGGTCAACGGGGGGTGGAACTTGGTGGCAACGAAATGGTACGTCATCAATGACGTCACAACAACATTTAAACTTGCTATTTTACCAATGAAACACTCCCAAACTTGTACATGTACGTTATCGGAATCTTAGGCCTACGGCAAACGCCGAACTTCAGCCGCTCTTCTTCTGTCGAACCTTTCCTTTTTCAAAGGATGCCGCTTCATTATACTTTATAATCAAGAAATTTCTATTGCTTTGTACTGGAACGGCGCGTTTCTGGCGCGGCGTTTTCCGCAGGCCTTAGATATTCACGAGTAACTGTTGGACTTTTCATGTACTCCGTATGTTTCCCACGAATACGTAGATGTAATTATATCCTATCTCGTGATCGCTGGATTGTGTTTGCATTCCTTCCAGAAGACTACACCGACCTGTCACGTGACGGATGCAGGGCTTGGATTCTACCTCTGTCAGGACGTCACCATTTTGCCGGTTCTGCGCATGCGTTTGAGTTCGAGGAGTTGCAAATTTCCGGTGCTGCTCACTTTGCTATTCAAACAGACCCAGTCTACCGTAACATCACACTGTTCTTCAAGTACATGATTGGCGACAGGACAGGCTTTATCCACATCGGCAAAAATCAGGTCAGATTATGTTGATCAGATATGTGCCAGGGCCTTTTACTAAGGTCTGTTCTCATCAGCGTCCACTAGTATGGAGCATATTAGTATAATTACTCGAGTGACTATGAGCAATTCCGCGCGCTGATTGTTTTTCTGTTGCTATAATCACCTACCGGTGGTTATAACATACCGATGGGAGAGCGCGCGCAATTTTTGTTATGATCGTGAAAAATCCAACAAAAATCTTGCGTCACTTTGTACTTAATTTGTCGAGGTGACTGTTCGTCGATAATCATGGAGCCTGAGACAACTAATGGTTAAACAGTGGTACTTTATAAGTATCCAGCTATCCACCACCTCTTTCAATCGGATTTTCGACTGCCGATATCTCGTGTAATAATTGATGAATCATGGGGAAAACCCTGACATTGTGCTCAATATGAAAATGGTTTCGGGTATCCCTTATTTGTGCTTCGAGGAATTAACTACTGGATACTTGAGGGGGGGGGGGGGGGTCGTATCCACCACCTGATTCACCATCCCTGGATACCTACCGAGTGCCGTTGTTTTGACTTCTTCCCTAAATTTCTAAGGGCTGGACTAGCTAAGACTGGTCGTCTCAAAAGGGGATGCGGTTTTTCTTTTACGACTGACCAATAAATAGATAAAATTCTAGTCCATGGTTTGGTAGTGTCGTACGGATTCCTGGTTATTAGGCTCTTTATAATAACAAGTTTTGGTTGCGTTTGTCCAGGTGCTGGATCTCCACCGTCATTTCCTGGACATACCATTCAGCGCTTATATCTACGATGGCGGCTATCTTGGTCTGGCTCCGATCTCCGAGATCAACAAGGTCCAGATTCACGTAGAGGGAGCGCTAGATCACATTACCAACTTGACCATACTCAATGGTGGCGTGCTGCACTGCTACTTAACCGGTTATACTGGATACAAAACTGGTTTAGCCGGCACTGAAAAGCGCAAATTCGCCTTTAACGAGACGTTGCGAATAATGGCTGATTCGAGTATACAGACGCACAGCCCCAGTGCCCATGCAGAAGCTTACAAACTCCAAGCAAGGATTTTACTCGTCGAGGGAGGTGCCAAGGTCTCAACTTTTAACATGGAAATCAAGGCGGTAAACTTAACCGTGGACGACGGAGGGTTCATAGATGCCAGTGACGGTGGTTTCTTAGCGGGCAGCGGTCCTGGTAGCTTGCGGACGTTGTCATGGAAACGCAGTGGTGCGGGACATGGCGGGACGGGTGGTCGCCCGGCCTGTGACGGATCAGTATCGATTAGTACGTGTCGGCTTCAAAAGGGTCTCCCGTACGGGAACGTTTTCTTGCCGAGTGAGTTCGGGAGTGGCGGAGATGGTCCGAAAGGAGGAAAAGGAGGAGGGAAGCTCCAGTTAAATATTACCGATATCTTACAGGTAACAACAAACAAATAAGCAAACAAACAACAAAAACAAAGATGTTGTTTCTTGGTATTGACAAGAGTTCACCATATTAAATATGGAAGATACGTCAGAAAAGTGTCAATTAAGTTGGATCGGCCCAGTAATTTTGCACCCATGCCAACCAATTTTGAACCTCTAATATAAAAACAGGTTTATTATATTTCTATAGCGCAGCGAATATAACACACCTACTACCCATAGACTGAAATACATGTCCGTAGATCGGAGCTAGTGTCACGTGACAATCAAGCCACGCCTATTTTTACTCTCATCCCAGTTTCAGACTGTACCAACATTTTTCAATAATTGCTCTAAGGTACCCCGAGATTCTAAGACAAGCATTCTAAGGCTATTATTATAATAAAACACGTTTGTGTCATGAGCAAAGATATGAAAATCGAATACACTACTAAATCTATAAAGATCATTAAATAAGAGAGGGCCTAATACTGAGCCTTGAGCAACTCCACAGTGGCATGTAACAACAGCTGGTAGTTCTATTTTTAGCTTTCGGCTCTCGGGAAACTAACCAAGCAAGCAAACAAACAGAAAACAATGAAAATATGACACTTTTTTAAGCTTATGAGAACAAAACTAATAGAAGATTCTTACTCTAAATAATGGACTCTTGAAGTTTGCATCCTGAAACATTATTTTTATGTTTCCTAGGTGGATGGTCACGTGATTGCAAACAGTCGTGACGTCAAATTTAACAATGGCGGTGGTAGCGGTGGCAGCATACTCATTTATGCCCAGACCCTTTCGGGCAGTCATACCGGCAAGATTCAATGCTTAGGAGGGACTGGTAACGACCGATCTGGTGGCGGATCAGGGGGTCGCATCGCTGCGTATTACAGCAACAAAATCACAGACCACCCCTACAGGGGAAGCTATGATGTCCAGGGGGGAGCCGGCAGAATGGGCGCTGAGGCAGGGCCTCTGGGACTGTGTACTTGAAGCATGTCGTGAAGGGCTACTCTATTCTAAAGGTCAATAACAAAGGTCAAAGTTCGACAGAAAACGTGATACCAAACAATGGTTATAGACTTGAGCTTGCTGGCGGTTCAATGCGTGACAAGTGGAAGCGCTACGTGGCTCCTAATGGCGTGACTGTCACGACATCCTGTACAGAGCACTATTGCAACATTTGGTCGTGTGGATGCGGTGCGTATTCGTTGTCACATTTGTTTGACCAGACGTATTCCAACAACGCCTGTCATTTCTACGCGTCACGCTGCTCGTCGGAGACTCTTGTTGTCACGCTGCCTCAGACGAAGTTCGTGAATCATATTAGAGTTTACCCTGTATGTGCCTATATTTCCGACTTTAAGGTAAGAATAACACTAAAACACACCATCGCACAGTTACGTGCAAGCTTGTTAAGTGCTTGATACAAGACGCACGTTTTAGCTTCAAGACAACCAAGTGTCTAGAGCCCATTACCAAGGTCATACAACTCCTATATTCTTACTGTGAGAGATCGGTTTGACCGAAACCGCGTTATTTTTAGGTCTTTGAGGAATGTTATTTTTCATATAGCGCTGCAGACTGCTTGCAGTCCCATCTTTGGCGAACGTCCGTGAAAACGCCAGATACTTTATACAGCCGGCGGCGTTATTCACTGTTTATCAACATTGCCATTGTAATGCTAATTTGCCAACCGTAGATTGAATAGCGCTCTTTGTTCTGTGAACCAATCGATCTCTGGTTGGCACATTAATTACAATGGATGATTAACCTATCACAGTAGCCCACATGACAAGACCTAATTTCAACGATTATCCTTATTATTCATTATTATTATTATTTTCTATTGTGTAATAGACCAAATCGGCTAACGGTTGCCACACCCAATTCAGATCATGTGATGTGATGTGATGATTCATTTGGGAGGAATTTCCTGACACGACCGAGCGCACACATAAGTATGTACAAAATGAACAATGGTAACCTCCCAAATGAGTTGTCAGGTGATCTGAATTGGGTGACAACAAGATATACTATATACTATCTGTTGTATCCCTCTCTGCGTCATGGAAACAAATAGGTACAGCAAAACAGAATGATGGAACTGGTTTTCTGGAAAAATAGCCATACTGGGATTACCCAGCTGGTGAATCGCTCGCAAGAAATTTTGTACTGGGTTAAAGGCCCATACGCGTCGTCTATTGTCATTCAACAGCTGTGATTGGCTGATACAGTAGGTCCCAAGGGGGTCCTATTGTTCTTCGCATTTCAAAAGTTCAAACTGAAATTTTGCATAGAGTTTTCAACTGCGTTTTATTCTCTGTGAGCCTGACAAGCGACTTGGGTGCTTATGGGCCTTTAACACGAGAATGTCGTTCTTAGTTTCTGCTATGACGCACCGTGAGGTACAAAGGTACAACAGACAACTGTGACGGTGCAATCTTTTCTGAAAAAAGTTATACACCGTTAGCCGATTTTGTCTATCACCACGGATCTAAGGGGCCGACCATTTGACTTCTGAGGGGGGGGGGGATGATTTTGAAAAAAAATATCCTGCACGGCATATTTGTCATAATCCTCAACTAATTTTACGAAATAAATATCCTACAATATCTTAGAGACGTAAAAAAGTCTTGCAAAAAAAATCCATCCACCCCCCCCCCCCCCCCCCTCAAAAGTCAAATGGTCGGCCCCTAAGTATGGGTGACTCTCTGTTGTCTTTATTAACAGGTAACATCTAGTGATGGAGAGACCTCAGTACCTGTGACCAGTAACTACGTGCTTCTCTCCAACGGCTGTATCCAGGGTTCCTACGTTGAACTTCCCGTCCGTAGAAACGTGAAGTCTGTGAACTTTAACCTGAGAGCCAGAAGCGGATCACGTGACCATTTTTCAGGACTTTCTGAAATAGAGATATTTGTAGAAGGCCGTCAGCCGTATGAAAGGTAAAGGTGAAAATACTACGGATTTTACCGAACAGTGGTGCGCGTCTAAAAATACGTCTACGATTCTGCCCGCTCGGGCTTATGTTTTGGTCTGCATTCTTTTCTTCGCCGGCCGCCATGGTTTTCTAAAACGTCTCTGAAAGACCTGAAACAGGCAAAGTTTATGAACTATTTTGGAAAAAGCCGTCAGTTCTGCAGTTCGACTTTAAATGGTTAAAGTCGCTCTGCTTTCATATTTCAAGATTTGTAATAGGCTAGTTTTTTATTTCGGCTCAGCCGTAACGGTTATTTCCAAGAACACAAGGCCTTGGAGAATGGAATTCACGCAAAAGCATGAGCCCGAGCGAGCAAAATCGTAGACGTTTTTTTTGTGAAATCCGTAGGATTTCAGAAAGCCTTGTGGTCCATTAACATGCTGCGATTTAAGTTGCGTTTTTTACGCATTGTGTGATTGGGACATGGGATGAATATTGATTTTTTTAGTTTACTTTTACTAGATATCAACATCGTGCATATGAAGGCGCGACTACCTGGATAGAACCTTCCCTTCCCGACAGCCAATATGACTTTGATGAGATACATCTCCATGGCAACGCACAATTAGCTGTACATCCGGGTCAGACTCTCACTGCGCCAGTCTCCTTACGTGTTGGTCGAGTCTACGGCGATAAGACTGGGTTCCTACATGTTGGCTATAACCAGTCCTTCGCGGTCGAGGTGACAGATCCCGACATCCCATTCGGCCTTCGTGTGTATGAGAATGGCAGTATAGTGTTGCCGCGCCGAGCTTTTCTACAGCGTGTTAGCATCAGGAACTCTGGGAAGGTATTTAAAGTTGAATAATTATTACACGAATGCAGCCAATTAGAAAAATTATCAAATCAAAACAGCTAATCAGAAACGATCCTAGTGCTTGCGCGGCTCTCTTTGGCAACATTTAAAGGCCCATCGACAACCGGGAGCCTTTGCGCCCCGTTTTCTTTTGTTTTCAAATTGATCCATTCTTTTTCGGGTGCTCTGATTGGCTAAGAGTCCGCAAAGGCTCTCTTTTGGTGATGGGCCTTTAAAACCACATAAAAACAACTGGAATACACTCTATCGATAACTTGTTCTCATCCCTTCCTTGTAGATATCTGGTATCCAAGATCTGTTTGTTTACGATGGAGGCTCATTCTTTACCGACTCTAACTCAATTTGATTTACTTTCGACAGTCAAAACAACTGGAATACACTCTATATCAATAACTTCTCTCATCCCTTCCATGTAGATATCTGGTATCCAAGACCTGTTTGTTTACGATGGAGGCTCATTCTTTTCCGACTCTAACTCAAGTCTTGGTAACGCCACGGTGCCCGGGGATACCGCGTGACGTCGTTACATGTGCAAGACAGGGGAACATTCGAGTTGCATTCTTATGACAAGAATCTGAACTCACATCTCAAGATGGTGAACCTGACGGTAAGAGGGAGGGAGGGAGTTGGGGGGGGGGGGGGGGGAGGATACGAGAGGTGGACTTTCAGGGAAGCGTGGGTAAAAGAGTTCAGTTGGATAGTGGAAGGGTGTGTCTCGGGACCTCGGGATGTGAGTGTGAGGAGAGGGGGGTGGAACAGAGGGAAGGGGTTAGAAGACCACTCCATGATATCCTCCGATATCCGAGAGATTGAATCATGAACCAGGCATCATAATGAAGACGCTTTTTATCGTATTTCCTTCGAATTTAGCGAACCAACCTAAACTAAAAACATGAAAAATCACTCAAAGGCAAGTTTGTTTACTATACTTTGAGACATAATTTGACCTGAACTGCTGAGTGGTCAGGCAAGAATTATCATTGCGACTTATGAAGCATGGTTCATGATACATGGATTCACGAGCAACGTTAATTGAAACGGGTGTATGAGTCAGGTTGATATCGGCAGATTTTGCTTTCGATTTTGTAGATCTACGGCGGAGGTCATTTCAAGTCCAACAACCGCCTGAACATCACTACGTCTCACTTGCTGGCAGTCTACTCGGGCGGGAAGCTGAACCATAACCATGCAGGGTACACCACTAAGGAGGGGAGGAGTGGGGATGAGTACGAGCCCTCAGAGGGGCCTGGGCAGGGAAGTGGCAACGGCGGTGGAGCTAGCGGCGCAGGTCATGCTGGGAATGGTGGAAGAGGCTCTGTTGCGACTCGCACGGGACAGTTCTACGGGTCCCTATTTACACCCTGGGACTACGGCAGTGCAGGTGGTTATGGTCAACATTACGGTGAGTATACACTGACTGTCGCGTCACCAACTGCGCTCTTGCATGCTGGTTGTTCTGTTAATTTTTAAGGCTCGTAGAGTTAATCAGGGTTCGTAGGCGTCCTGGAATATCATTTTCATTTCCTTCCTGGAAAGTCCTTGAAAGTCCTGGAATTTTAAGGAAAATCCTGGAAAACTCCTAGAAAAATATTTCAACTCAAATGTGGTTGAATCAGTCAGTTTCGAGAATCTTGGGCTGCGAACTATGACATCCAGGCTTATCATGGTTTTTGGGGTAGGGGTTATTTCTCCCATGAAAACTCCTGGAAAACGCCTGGAAAAATAACTAAAGACTTCCTGGAAAATCCTAGACTTTTGTCATCCAGAAAGCGTGCGAACCCTGGTTATTATTATACAGCATTTGATGGCGATATTTGATGCCGTTTTGTAATTCACATCGGATTCTTTTGTAGCCCCACTTTGTAAGTCGGCAGAACAACTTTGCGCTGATACAAATTTGGTCAATTAAACAAGGGAAGGAAGCAAATGTTTTTCACGTATACGTTTGATAAATTACTCCATCCGAATAAAGAAAACAGTTCACCAAATGTTATCTCCGCCCTGTGTCGCCTTGTGGATACTTGTAGGTGCTTTGTACTACGGGGACTACCGCACGAGCACCACCACATCATCCGCCAATACCATCACCCGTGGTGGACTTGGTGGTCAAGGGGGCGGAGCCTTGAGGATTGACACCCGTCACTTCATTCTTGATGGACAGTTGACAGCAGACGGCGAGGCAGGTCCTCCACCCAGTACCGCAGGGGGAGGTAGCGGTGGTTCTATTTGGATCAACTGTCAGGATCTGAGTGGGTACGGAAGGGTGTCAGTGGAAGGAGGAAAGGGGTCTCCTAACGGCGGCGGAGGGTCCGGAGGGAGGGTGGCGGTACACCACGCCCTGATGGTAAACTTCAACGGCACGATCTCGGCACGCGGAGGAGATAGCAATGTAGAGCCGGGGGCGGCGGGCACCGTGTTCCTGGAAAGGCGGAATGATACTCGGATCGAATACCGAGTGATGCGGGTTAACAACTACGGTCTGGCGTACCCGTGGGCTATTGACAAGCGAAAGGGGAAGCTGAGACATTTATTGGGAGGCGTATACAGTGACACAAGGTGAGTCTAGTATTTAGTACCAAGAGTCGTGTGTTTATAAAGGTACACGGTGGACCGATTTCATATGGTCCAAATTTCCTCGTCAAAACGAAAAATAGCAATCACTCGTCGAAATACTTTCAAGATAAATTTCGAATGTATAATTTTGAGAATATTCTCAACTATTTAAACTGCCTAATTAAAATTCTCTTCAGGTACGTCGGAGGCGTAACCTGGCTGGGGAACTCGACTAACTACACTCTGGACGAATTTCATCTCCATGGTAACGCGCATGTGGCTATGTACGGTAGCGGGTCCCGCGACCGAGTCTCACTTCACGCGCGGTATCTTGTCGGTGATCGCTCGGGCGTGTTCCATGTGGGACGATACCAGTCAGTCCGGTTTGACAAGGTGGATGTCTATTATCCTATGAATACTCTGGTATACCACCGCGGACAGCTGGAGGTCCCACGCAGACTCTCGCTCAGGTACGCCAGCACCTACTGCATTAGAATCTCCGTTTTTTTTAACGTGGATATGCGAGGTGTTCAAGTGCCACTAGTACCTAATTTGACACTTACTAGAAATTCCGCCAAATTCAGCACAAAAGCACTAGACATCATGGTCTTCAGCACTACCTTATTCATTTTGTCGGATGTTTTGAGGCGGGAAATTCTTAAAATTAACTAGAGAATATGGACAGGAATTCATTTGAAAGCTGTTCCTCGCGGGCGTTTGCTTACGTCACCACAGGGAGCCAGAAGTGCGGAATTTAAATGCGTCTTCTTAGCTACTTATTGGGTCAACTCTTCAAGAAATAGTTCCCGGTTCTAGTCTTCGTATTCAGCATATGTAGGAGCATTGAAGTTCATGACATTTCAAGACCTCCTCGGCTTGGGCGTAATATTGCCCCATTTCAGATCACGTGGCATTCATTTGAATAATGTTTCTTTGTTTGAGTTTCTTCCATATTCATATATCCTTCGGTGCGTAGAAGAAAAAGAAGGAAAGAATACTGGTGGGAATGCCACGTGCCTATTGGTACGCCTACTCAACTGACGTCAAAATATATATTTTTTTAAAATTAACGTTTCCTGTTGGCCGTGCTAATCTAGCCCACCGTCAGTTAGTTTTACTTGGCTGTATCTTTCATGCAAATTTATCTATAATATTCGTGCATTGATATTTACAGGGAGGTGTATATGGAAATTAACGGTACTCTATCGCACTCTGATGACTACACTATAGACCGGCACGGCAGGCTGTATCTCTGGTCCGCTGGAAGTTCACTGAACGAACCAACGGGCCACTTCCGGCTTATTAACATCTCCATCCGGTCGCTCGGGAAACTGGTAACCACGGGTCTGTATCCCGGAAACTTGTCACGCGTCACGCTACATCTGACAAGGTTGATTGTGAACGGCGGAGGGGGTATAGATGCTAATGACCTTCGAATCGATGCAGAAAATGTGACGGTTGATGTGGCAGGTAAAGTTACTGATGGTATCTCGCCCCCGGGAAGTCCCGATATTGAATTTTATTTTTGAAATACAGTGACCGAAATTCGGTCTCTGTCTGTAAGTCCTTCGTCACGATATTATTTCAATCTTAAACCGACACAGCGGCGACAAATAATATGGTTATCTCTTTGCTCTACGGAAACTGCCTAGAACTTGAAACAAGCTAGCGTGCGTGCCGCACAATTCAGTGGATCTTGGTTTCTGGATCGTAGAAAGACCGCTCGCTAGCCAATCAGAGCGCGCGATTCCAGTATATAATATGACAATTCAGGAAAAAAAGGAGCTAAATACTGTTTTCCGATTAAGCTACCGAGAATGATTTAGACACTATTTTCATTTCGTTTTCATTTTAGGGGAGATTTCAGCGGATTCCCGCGGATTTGGTGCCGGTCTTGGCCCAGGTGCGGGCGCCATCGGTACGTCGTTTAATACTGGGCCAGGGGGTGGAAGCCACGGAGGGCGAGGTGGACGCGGCCGGTATGGACTGCAGGCCTCCGAGGCCTACGATACCCTGTACCTACCTCATCAGTATGGTAGTCCTGGCGGTAACGGCTACGGTAGCAAAGGCAGTAAGGGCGGAAGTGGTGGAGGAACCCTGGTTATTGATGTGAGTGACATGTTTCGACTGGAAGGAGTGGTGCATTCAATGGAGGGAGATCAGCCGCAGGTGGAGGGGCAGGGGGAGTATTGTCGTGCGTACCTTGAATTTTGATGGAGAAGGAACATTAGCAACCAACGGTGGCTCCAGCACTGGCTACGGTGGGGAGGGGGCGGAGGAAGAATTGCGGCATACCTTAGTGGTAATAACACCTTTATTGGGTCGTACCAGGCCTTTGGTGGTACCAGCTCGGCCGAAAGGGAGGCGCGGGTACTGTGTACATAGAAAACCGGAAGAATGTATCCAAACCTCATCGGACGTTACGAATAAACAATAATCGCGCACCCTCTGGGATACTTCCAGTGGGAGAAATAAAAGAATTGAGGCTCGACGGGAACTCGTACGGAAATCCGTACTATTCTAAGCAGTACCAGTCCCCTACAGGCGTCGTACTTAGTACCACAGGTACACCGTACTGCTATAAAACAAGCACAAGACATCCGACGATTTGCGTCAGTCACTATGGATCCCTGGCTCATTTGTTCCAGTCCCTCTCGTCCAGCTATTTTACCACAGATTCCGCCCAGTCGTAACTTATCGGTTCCCAATCGCGCTCTATCTACAGTACTTGCTCATCTACCCGACGTGCTCTGCGAACTATATGACCCAGCACTATGTGAGAGCCTATTTTCAAGATCACGTCATTAGCCAATCTCGTGACTGGGTGCGTACCACCAATTGTCTCCAAGGGCAACCTGAGAGGTTTGATGTTCGTCGGATGACAGACAAGGTATGTGCGGATATTCTTTTCAATGGAATAAACAGAATTGGCTAACAGTAGTATAGGTTCACAAACCTGTAGGGTTGGTGAGGCATCTTCTTGAGTCACCGAAAACGTTTGGAAACGAAGAAACGCCGCTTACTATTTTTTCCAAAAATTAGTAATCAGTGACTCACGATGCCTCACGATTGCTCACGTTGTTTAACCACTTGTTGCCACAAAATTCAGTTCGTGTGATGATTCGTTTAAGGAGGATACAATTGTATAATTTCTCACACACGATCGAGTACATTCAAAAATGTACAAAATGAACAAGTGTACCTACCCAACGGTATCTGAATTGGGAGGCAACAAGACGTAAACTTCGTTAACGAATTTGATAGTACACTGCTGACAACCAATCAGATTGCAGGGCGCGCGCGTGATTTAAAAATGGTTAGTATGGTTATTTCCATGCCGCTTGCCACAAATCTCGATTAATTATCCCTTGCAGTTCACAATAAGCCTTCACAAACAGTCAACCTACGCTTCACTTAGGCAAGTGCGTATATTCATCAGTGAAAATCCGACATCTACTGCGCAGACTCCGTACTATACCGAACCAAGCACAACTTGGATTGTGGGTAATCATGAGAAGAAGACATCTTTTGATTTTGATGAGGTAATCGAGAGACGTTTTCTGTTACAAATGACATTCTAATAAATATACACGAGAGGGGCATCTTGTATGATAGATGTTTTGTCTACTACGATGGCAGTAGACGATCGAGTATGTTACTGTTACTACAAGACATACAGACAGAATGGCGATCAAGGAGGCAATTAGCTTCATCGCATTCCTGTACCTGTCTTGCTTTCGCTGTAACAAAAAAATTCATCTATATTTTTCCTATAGCAAGGCTTCTCTTTTATCCCGAATTATACATTAAAGGTAAATCATTTTGCAGCTGCATATTGGTGGAGGAGGAAACCTGGGTCTGAGCGGCGAGAGGCTCTCTCTTAGCGTTGCCAAGGCGACAGGTGATGCGTATGGCTTACTAACGATGCGGCGAGGCCAGGAAGCGTTAATGACGTCAGTCGATGGACCACTTCCGTTTTCTTACCTGTCACAGTCGGGTTCTTCAACCGGGCTTCCTGTGGTGCTTACGTGCCGTGGAGTGGAGCTGGTATTAAAAGGACGCATGCGCAGTATGCAGAACCTTACAGTTGGGCCAGAATGTCGTATGATCTATCGCAATTCCACAGAGACCAGGTGGGTACAATTTGCTATATATTTAATTTGATAGCTAACTTGTGTCTACATATAAAGAAAATACGTTCGTTTCTACGGAAACGCGTAGACAGTCTGTGGTTTTGAAATGATGTTTACAGACGAGTAGAACAAGCAATCTTTTTACATGTTGAGCTATGGTACGAATCCTTCTAAAAAAGGTTCTGACGAAGAAAAATTTCTTACACATTTCTATCAAATAAGGTCAGGGGGATATCTGAAGGAGATGTTGCAACAGCGCCAGTTGGTCTTGATATGATCTGTCCTCTTCTTTTCTTTAATTGTTGTTGTTTTATTCTGTTCTATTCTAGTAGATTTTTTATGTGGAACTCGTTCATTGTCTTTCAGGTTTGAACTTGATCACGTGACTGTTCAGACAAATGGATTTCTCTCTGTAGAACGAGAAGACCAGAGTCACGTGACCTTTCAAGGCAAAACCTTTGATATCCGAGGCGGAGGAACAGTAAGTGATTTAATTTTGCAGGTTTTTCACTTACTTGTACGCTTTTACCGACCTTCAGGTTAGTTCAAACCCCGGCCGGACCAATACTCAGCAGGGTCTTTTCTAAAAATTTGAGGAGATGGTGCTGCCTTTGCTCTAACATATGAAAAATGGTTAGACCTTCGCGTCTTCTCGGATAAGGACGTTTTAACATCGGAACCACTCATGTTTCCCCAATTAGTAGTGCAGCCGTGCACAGCTAGAAGACGTTAATAAAGTTCATCATCATCATTATCATGTTCGTTTGTTTTATCCGCAAACAGTATAAGCGTGCAAGAGAATAACCACATGCATGATTTGCGCGCCTATTTCTCGCACTGCATACCCGCTGTGAGATCATGTTACATGAGTGAGCAAGTGCTTTTAATCCTCAGGTTCAAGCGACAGGCCTCACGCTCGATTACAAGAACATCACTGTCGAACCATTCGCTTCCCTTAATGCAGATGCTCTCGCCTTATCGTCACGCAATATTCGTTACTATGGTGACGGTCATGGTCACGCTAATGGGGGATCGGGGGCTGGTCACGGTGGCCACGGGGGCATGGGCTCATATCAGCCTCGCGTTGGTGTTTCATACGGGGATTTCAAGATTCCAAAACTCCCCGGGAGTACGGGAGGTATGATCGCGTATGACCATTAGCAAACAGATAAATCAAATGCTTAGCATTGCGTAGAAGCTGCGCCTAACATTAACACGGAATGGACGATCCCGACTCTGGCGCTATTCACCTCATCCATTGTTATTGATGTGCCAACCACAGATCGATTGGTTCACAGAACAGGGAGCTCTTCAAGCTATAGACCAGTCCCTGAACTCTCCTTCGCGGCTCCTGTTGTCGCCGAAAGGAGAGTCCTGAAACCTTTGCATTCGCATGCGCTAGAAGTGACCAAAAGCTTTTTTTTGTTAGTGCGCACGATCCAAATACCGTTGTCGGAGATTGTTTGTTGAATGTTCCTGGAGCGGCCAACATGGCGTCCTATCTCGATGGACAAAATCCATGATGCCAACAATCACTCTCTGACAGCGATATTTAAAACAGTCAATCTCCGTGCCGTATCTGAGCATTTTGATTGGTTGAGTGAAAGCGGAAGTTGAAAATTGACTGGGTTATTGGGGGTTATATCCATACAAACGTCTTATACTTTATAGTTTACATTCCTCGCGTGAGTTCATTTTATACTTCTGTTTAGGCGCTGAAGTATTCCCCTTTACTGGTGGCCGAGGTGGCGGGCGTCTACAAATTCTGGCTCACGATACCCTCACAGTAGACGGTACAATATCCTCCCGAGGAGGGGTAGGACTGGCAACTCGTAGCGGCGGAGGTAGCGGAGGAAGCATTTTGATTTACACGTCGCGTATCCATGGTGACGGTGACATTGATGCGTCAGGGGGGCTGGTGATAATGCGTATGCTGCTTATGGGGGAGGTGGTGGTGCCGGTAGAATTGCCCTCTATTATCGTGAAAATCACTTTCTGGGGAAGTTCCTAGCTAGTGGGGGAGCTAGCTCTTATGAACCGGGAGGGCCTGGGACCGTGTATCTGGAAGACGTGCCTGGTAATAACACGACGTATGGTCACGATCGTATGGATGACGTGGCGCACGCTGATAGGCTCATACAACTTGAGAACGAGCCAATCAACGGGTCTAGATGGGTACAGAACAGGTGAGAAGCCGCATAGGTCGTTATACTAGGGGGAACAAATCTGCACTGCTATAGAAATGGACCTTTTGTGATATTTTTTAAAATAATATTTATTGCTTTTAACACTAGATAATTACAAACAATAAAAAAAACAAAGACAAGATTCTTACAATACACCAGAAAATATGCACGCACGAAAAGCAAAAAGGGGTGGTCGGCGAGTATCTTTCGATTGAGATTCCCTATTTAATCATTTAAAGGATATTAATTAAAGGCTTCCATTTTTTATCATGATAAGTGAAGTTTTCTCCGAGGGCGTTGTTTAAAAGTTTCATCGAGGAAAAACCAAATACAATATGCAGTGGACAAACGTATTTTAAAATGTCTTCATTTTCTCTTTTTATAGGACACTGTATATAAATGGACTTGGAAATAGGCCCCGGAACCCAACGGCCAATCTCAGCCGCGCATACGCAGACTTCTCTTACTACGGGTCTGCCCGCGTGTGGCTGACTTTAAAAGAGAGAGGCCTGCGTTCTAACGGAAGTGACGTAGACCTCGATGAGGTACATTTGTACGGAGGCGCTCAGTTGGCCTTTATAAAGCCACTGGCTACTCGCAATTCGATCTCCATTGTATTTGGTAAGTCATTATGCAGATGGTAAATTGAATTAGTATATACCAAATCCGTGAATAGTCATTTTCGCGCGCTCTGATTGGTTCCTGAAATAGTAAATATCAAGCACTATTTACTGTTTTGAGAAAACTCTCAAAATAGCGACTCGTTTCGTGCGCGATATTGCGTTTTGGACCTTAATTGACCGTATTTTATTATACTGATTTGGTATATACTAAAACAACTATCCCCCTCAGGGTCGGTGCCTAGCGGTGGATATAAACCTTGACGCTTCTTCGGGGATAGTTGTTTAACTAGAGCATATATAGTGGATAGTAGGAATAAGTCAATTTCTGGAAATGAATTGTTACCGATTCAAATTTTCAGCCTTTATCAGAAAATGGAGAATTATCACGTAACATGTTACTATCACGTGACAGACGGCGCGGCAAGGTGCACAGCGCAAGTCGTACTAATTTCTTCCTCTGATTGGTCAATTGCTGAATGTTTCGTTTCTGATTGGTTGGTTGTTGAATGTTTCGTTTCTGAGTGGTTGGTTGTTGAATGGGTTTCGTTTCTGATTGGCTAAGTGCATTTACCTAGTCTCCTAATTGGTTGGTTGTTGAATGGGTTTCGTTCCTGATTGACGTGTATTTACTTTGTTTAGTTTTCGACACTCATCTGAAATCCGCTTTATTATTTTTTTTACTGAAACCAATTTGGTACACAATATAAATGGCAGCCGCAACATAATGGCATGTAGCTTGTATGTTAATTAACGACTCGCAAAGTACGCGGACAAAATTTTCGCCTTAAAAGAATGCCTGTCGACCGTCATGCAATGCAGCCGTGGTATCGATTTTCGTATGATACGAAAACGGAGCCACTTTGTGAGCGAAGTTCGTCATTTTCTCGGCACATCTAGACATACTACACTGCCGTACGCGTTGACTGCCATTGTGGACGTTCACCAAGTTTGCGCGCAACAGAACAGGGCAAAGCAAGGAACGCCTTGCACATTTGGTTTGTTTACCACAGCCGCGTTGCATGACGGTCGAAAAAAAGGAGAAGGTATAACGGAATTCCCGAAGCTGACCGTAAATAAATGCTACGTTTTGAACCTTGCTAATATAGAGAAGAATCACGCCCTGTTTTCAATTTCTTATAACGTCTTCCAGGTCAATGGAAGGCGACCGCACTGGCCGGCTCCATCTAGGCTTTAACCAGACGTTCCTGTCCCTGCAGTCGTACCTCCCCTGGATATGGTTATATACCAAGGTGGATTGACTACCATGCAGGGGGAGTTGAGAGTTGCAGGGGTGACTGTGGAGGTGGACGGAGTGCTGAGGAGATGTCAGAATATCACTGTAGTGGATGGAGGGGCAATACACATGAAGGAAATGTACAACACAGAAGGTGGACCGACACGGTAAGGAGGGGAGGGGGTCAACGCACATATGCAGGGAAAGGAGGACACGGTGTATGTGTAGCGTATGGAGAGGTCATCACACTTGGTTGAGAAGGGGGGGCATAGAGACACAGGAAATGTACAACACACGAGGTCAACCGACACGGGCAAGGAAGGGAAGGGGTCAACGCACAGGGGCAGGGCAAGGAGGACACGGTATATGGGTAGCGTATGGAGAGGTCATCACACTTGGTTGAGAAGGGGGGGGGGCATTGAGACACCAGCAAATGAACAACACACAAGGTCGACCGACACGGGTAAGGAAGGGAGGGGGTCAACGCACATATGCAGGGTAAGGAGGACACTGCATATAGAAGGTAGAGAGAGGACACCAACCATTCAACCATTAAACATTTCTTGTTCCTCTACTAAACAGTCAAGAGATGCTGAAAGATACTCAGCAATGGCTGAAACATAGCGCTTGTGAAGATTGGAATCATTTGACACGACGGGAACTTTGTTTTTTACGGATCCTTTTCACGAAAGTTGAACGGTTCGACATCATTAAACATGATTCAACACTTTACTGAACTTGATTCAAAATGAAATAAAAATCCTGATGCTACGTTTGCGTGATTAAGAAAACACTGACCATGGATTGAACAACGTTAAACATCGCTGAACATGCATTGAAAAATATTTACCGAGTTTCAGATTCAGATTCAGTCAGATTCTAAAGCTTGCTCATGAAGAAATTGTTGGACAAACATTGAAAATTGATGTTCGATCAAATTTTCAATTGATTTTGCAACGACACACTTGTCATCTTAAAAGGGATCCCTCTTTGCTTGGGTTAGATAGTAAGGAGTATAACGAAGCGGTGAGATGCTACGGACTAAGCGCGTACAAAAAAGACCAGATTGGAAAATGCCGCCATTGCTCCGTGTTCACTGCTCTGTATGCGCGCGCAGCGAAAACAATGTAAAACAATGTAAAACCATGTTTAATTTGTTTTTGTACCGCGAAAAGTCCCAGTCTGACCTTCTTTTTTTAAACTCATGCTTCGGATAACTTCTAAATGCCATTTAATTATATTGCTATTCCAGGTATTTTACTTCAAATCCATAAGCATTCGTAACCGTGGCCTTATGACGGTAACCAATCAGGAGCGAGTACGAGAATTCCGTGGTGACGTCATACATGTCTACGGCGGTGGCAGATTGTCAGCGGTGAATCTGCACGTACATGCGCAGAACATGACAGTTGATGCCTTAGCTGTTGTGGATGCGGGGCTAAAGGGGCAGAATTTTGACTATAAAGGTAATTGTGATAATGGATCCATGATTTTGCGATTTTGTGGCCAAATTGTGATACGTAACATCAGCAACCCTTCAAAACAGAAATTTAACAAAAAAGAGCAGACAAAAAAAGTTCCAAAGAACTGCCTATTGTACCCTGCGGTACATCACGGGTGAAACTAAGAAAAACAAAATTATCTTGTAACGATGTATTTTAAAATCATTTCGCAGAAGCAAAATGACATTGCTCGACATCAGAAACATATAACTTAGTTGAAACATGTAACGGTGAACCATACTGTGGATTATTCGTGGTGAGTTTATGACCATATTTGGCCAATAATGAACTCTCGCCTGCTTACCCAAGCAGGTTTTCTCTTCGTAATATTTCATTTGTTGCTCAAATAAAGTACAGCAACAGTGGTAAGTGATATGATAATATACTAACATTTAATATCTTGAAGTCTTGCAACAACATTACTTTCAAAATCTGTTCAATTGTTTATTCTGCGAATATTCCGCAGCTTGGTACTAAAACAATGTATGTTTGTTACACATTTCAACGAACTTATATGTTTCTGTTGACATTCATGGCATTGCTTGACATAATTATCTTGATATATCATTATCTCTGTATATTTGTGGGCGTCCTTCGTCTAGCGTCCCTGCAAAAATCAAAACACTCGCCTTCTGTGGAGCCACCTGTGTGGCTTCTGAGCAAGCAGCCGCTGCCTTTTGATTGGCTGTGTTTTCGGGCTTTTGGATTATAAAGGACATGGAAGCGAAACGCTCGAGTGGGGTCAGCAAAGCTGGTGCTAGCATATTTTGCGCATGGATCACGTGAAAAATAGTCTGAATAACCTATAAATGCGCATGGCCGAATCCCAGAGCTCCCCAACTTGTCACCTTGCGGAGGAGGCTCTGAGAGAAAGATCTTTCCCGGCGCATGCCCCCAAAGTTCAAAATCAGCCAATCAGCGAAGGCCCTCCAATGACTGACTCCATCAGAAATTAGAAATTCTACCTTCACGCCTGTGGATGTTTTTTTTAATATTAGTTATTATTTTCAGGAATTGCACCAGGCCCAGACTTCCCTTTGCCTGGCTCAGCCGGTGGGGGAGGGGGTGGTCACGGAGGACGTGGCGGGAGGGCCGCAATGTATCCTGGGACGGCGGCTGCATATGGTTCTTTCCTGTACCCTGAAAACTTCGGTATGTGTGCATCGTATTTTCTTGTTATTTTCGGCTTCATTGGCCTTGCTTCGTATTCCTTCCACAACGCGCATATTTCTCGTGTTGTGATTGGCTCTCAGGTATACAAACTTTGTACCACGGAATGCGCCTCTTGAGGCCACATCATTTTGACTTGATTACGTCATTCCTTGGTGTATATAAGAGGACATTCCACGGAAAACCAGATGGCATTTCTTAAATGTGCACATTTATAATAAAAAAGAACTACCCACTCAGGATGCCATCAGCAGGAGCCTCCACTAGGTCTAGCCATACGATCAAGAGTAATATCAAGAGTCTATTTTCAACTGTGGATATTGAATTTAGAATGCTGGGTTCGATGGCAGCGCTGAGAGAGGGGGCATACTTTGTAATCATGAGAACTAATTCAACTTATTCTTGCTCGATTCAAAATCTACAATTTAAAAATAGATGCATCTACTCCTGTGCTTCGGAGGCCCACCACTAGGTGATGGAGGCTCCTATTGATAAGCTCTATTTTCTAACTAATCTCTAGGAAGCAGCGGTGGTGCCGGTGCGAGTAACTCCCCTGGGGGAGGGGTGGCGGTATCTTGGTCCTAAACATCACGGGCACTCTCGACATCGAAGGCTCTATACGGGTGAACGGTGAAGGTGGCGGCGCTTACGCTGGGGGTGGTAGCGGGGAAGTGTGCTGATTCAGACGGATGCTCTAGAGGGAAGCGGACTTGTCCAGGTATGTAGATTTAATCCGGTTTTGTCCCTGCGTTCTGGGTGGGCTCCCTGTGGTGGGTAGAAAGAGATCTGGACACACTTCTACCATGGGAAATTTATCTTTTCCCATGGATAGGTTTCTGCAGAAATTTACTGTGTTCTAGGTGACCGTGGCCTTCATCTCATTATAACCATGTCGCTGATCACATTTTTTTTCACACCCGGGGGGTCGTCACAGCTTAGAAAGACCCCCTCCCCCTTGGAATTTCCAAGGGTCCTTGACCCATACCCTTAGGAATTTCCAGCGTTCAGCCTGACCCCCTCCCCTTGGAATTTCCTTGGCTTAGATAGACCCTTCCCCCTGAAATGTTTCAGGGTCCTCGACGGCCCGGTGCGGAAAGAAAATGCTATCAGCCAAAAATGATCGTGATCCTTACGTACAATAATTAAAACTTGTCAATGTGTGGGTACGACGCTCTAAACGAAAGCTCAGGCTGGCTCATTCCTCATACAGAATGCTTTGTTTTTTCCCTCTTCTTAGGCCGATGGGGGAAACGGCTACAATCATCCATCCCGTGGGGAGGGGGGGGTGCAGGTGGTCGTATCGCGGTCTATCATAATCGCGGTCATTTTGACGGCACCCTGCAGGCCGCAGGGGGTTATGGGAACAGGGAATATGGAGCAGCAGGGACAGTCTTTGTACAACGAGGCAGTGCTTTAAATGGCCAGCGGTCGCTGTTGATTGACAACGGAAAGCACTCTCCCTCGAGAAAGCGAATCAGCGAGGTAACGATTAGCCTGAATTTCAGCCGTCTTTTCTCACTCGAAAAAGAAAAGTCGCAGAAAAATTAGTCCCAGTAATTGAGGATAGGTTAAGATATCAACAGCAGCAGAAGGAGCTTGGGACGCGGAGCTTCAAAGCGCGCCCGATATGGGCTGAAACGTTTTTTACGCGTAACATTTCGCGTTTGATTTCCGCGATTTCAAGGCTCTATTACTAAAGCGCCGTATACACCACGCCAGCTAAATTTGAAAACGGCCAATTATTTTTACGGTTATGCCTTCCGTCCACACTACGCCGGCTAATTTTCCCACCAAAAACGGATCGTTTCGAAAACGCTGCCGAAAGTGGATAAATTTTAGGACGCCGGCTACGCGTTTTAGTGTGGACGGCGAAAACGCAACTTTTCGAAAACGATGACGTCATGTCACACGGCTGCCAGGAATTTATAACCGCGGGCTCTCGTGAAAGTAATTTTGGATCATATCACGGTCATGTTGTTTTGCTCTAGCAAAAATGAAATCTACAATTTCACCATTTCTTCATTTTTTAGATTGAAATGCTTGACCTTCGCGGGAGCACAGCAAGTCCAACAAAGTACACAAGCGTCAATGGCTTTACGTTCACTTCATCACTCACGAGTAATGGGTTATGGCGACTTGTCAGCGGCTCTCTTAATGAAGTCTTTATCGCCAGTAGTGGTGCTAGTGTACGGGTTACCTGTGTACTACCCAGGCCCCTGTACATCCATCACGTACGCGTACACCCGGTAAGTTTACATGACTTGGGCTGAAATGTCTCCTGACCCGCGCCAGTACTGGTGCTAGTGTACGGGTTACCTGTGTACTACCCAGGCCCCTGTACATCCATCACGTACGCTTACACCCGTAAGTTTTACATGACTTGGGCTGAAATGTCTCCTGACCGCCAGTAGTGGTGCTAGTGTACGGGTTACCTGTGTACTTCCCATGGCCCTGTTCATACGCTTACACCCGGTAAGTTTTACATGACTTGGGCTGCAATTTGAAATTGAAATTAAATTGTTAAATTAAATTATTTTTTATGTAAACGGTCTAATTTCTTTACTGGAATTACCTATTTTGCCATACCCTGGTGACCAGAGGCTGAAACTCTGTGACTCAGCCTACCAGGGTTTTCTCCCGTGTCAACCGCCGTTTTGAAAAATAACCGAGAAGACCCTGGGTACGAGGTTGGGACTGGTTTCCAGGGACTGGTTTCCAGGGTATTTTTTTGAGGTATAAATCGCAGTCCGCATCTGATAACCGCATTTAAACATATCCACATGATAATTTGCGGTATACAAGTGCACACACTACACTTCATTTATTTAAAACGTGTGGTATCACTTCGTCAAGATACGGCCTTTTCCGCGAAATTATATCGTTTAAACAAAAACATAGCACGATGGCATTCAGTAATCCTAACGCAATCACTTCCTACTTTGTTTGTAGTACTGCGTCAAAGGCTATCGAGTATATTATACACTAACGGCTCGCCGGCAACACCAGAGCGCCGACGTTACCATGAGGCAGCGGTCTTTCGAGCGATGTTTCGACACTGGAGTGTATGATGACGTCATCATGAGAGGAATGTACACGCAGTTTGTGCTGAGTCTTACTAGACTGGAAAACGTAGCTGCAGCCATGAGAAAGTTACAGGTAAAGAACGAGAGCATACGACAGGCTCTATTTTTTTCCCAGCAATTTTTCAGCCAGCAATAGACCTCCTCGGCTTGCCCGTTTGTTTTGCCCGTTTCATATCACGTGGCATTCCCATGAGTATTCTCTCTTTGTTTGGAATGATTCCATATTCATATATTCTTCGGTGCGTAGCAGAAAAAGAAAGAGAGAATACTCATGGGAATGACATGTGATCTGAAATGGGCAAAACAAACGGGCAAGCCGAGGAGGTCTATTGGGCCGGAGGTAGACAACGTATTTGCTAGCTGGGTGGTCATGGACTTTAGAAATGCCCTTTTCCAGGACTGGCAAGTCATGGAGTTTTTACAAAAAAACATCAAAGTTATAAAAACATCAAAGTTATAAAAGTCATGGAAATATTTTCCTGAAGAAAGTATTTGCATGATGTAAGTGTGTATATTCGGAACCCGAATAAAAGCTATAAATGCGCTATCTTTGAAACATAGGATACTCATAATGTGCGAAAATCCACTTTATCTTGAAAGGTCATTAAATTCAAGATTCTAGTTCCTAGAATTCTCATGCTTCTAACTCTTGCCTTTGCTGATAAGCTAATTCCTGATTACCCATGGTGCACCTGTGATTGCTCACCTTGCTCACTCACCTTTTCTTATGCACAGAATTTATCTTTCTTACAAGAATGTGTTTATTATTCAGATCTTTATTGGAAGAGACAACCCTTCCCCTTTCACTCCAGATGGCCTAAACGAGGACTCGTCCCGTACGTGGCTAGTATTTAATGACCTGATGCCACGTCTCGTCAAACTGGACAAACTAGAAATCCGCGGGCATGCGCACTTAGCCATGCAATCCAGTGTGTCACGTGTTAGCCTCGTGATTGGAGAGTACAAAGGTGACTTCACTGGCACGTTGCATGTGGGAGGGGGACAGGTCGTGAATATGACGTCCAGTACAGATCCTGTCATCCCTTTCAGCCTGAGAGCTTACCAGGTGAGATAGAATAACAGCAGCAGCACCACCACCAGCAACAACAACAACAACAGCAGCAGCAGCAACGACAACAATAACAATAACAACAACAAATTAACTACAAATAACAATTTGTGTTGAGAAAAAAGAAGGGAAAGAGCAAAAAAAAACGCAACAAAAATAACGTTTGAAAGTCAGAAAACGACATGCCTGTATGTATTTTACTCCCTGAAGAAGGTCGGTACTGGCCGGCCGAGATACAGCTATTTCAAAATCAACTGTTTTGCGCATGATTTTGACAGTGGAGCATCGACGACCAAAAGTGATGACAATAGGCTGGCAATAACCTTGTTGTTTCGTTTTAAAACAACAGGGATCCACTGTAGTTTTCCCGGAGCACCTCCACCTTCAAGAGTCGTCTGTGTACGCCGAGTCGGAGCTGATAGGCCTCAAGGACTTAGTGATCTCATATAGCAGTACCCTGGACATGACACCAAAAGCTCGCGTCAATTCTGGTCAGCAAGGCCAGATGGTTATCAAAAGTTTGTCGATATTGAACGGCGGCTCGTTTCATCAGTCATCGGCAACACCCACGGAGCTTGGGTGAGTACTAAGTTTTGTCAGCCACTCTTTCGTTATTGTTTTCGTTCGATATTAGAAGACGAATTATGTGTGGAAATCTCTACTAAATAAACATCTAAAAACACAGCTCTACCAGCTGTTGTTGCATTTCACTAGCATGGGTTGGAGGTGCTTATATTACGCATAGCAGCGCCTAACACGTTGGTTAAACTGCAAATCTGTGTTTCGGTACTTATCTGGCACCAGGGAGTTTAAGCTGCGACGACGGCAACGGGAACGACGACGGCAACGGGAACGACGACGACTTCTCACTAATCTTCGCCTACACGTTTGCTTAAGTTTCTCAATATTAACAACAACGACAATTTTATTTCAGAATATTTCAACGAAACAAATATATACAAAAATACAACAATCATCATCCACCTTTCCTTTCTCGCCAGGGCACAAAACATGCATTTTACGTCCAAGATCAACCGAAAAAAAGTTGAAATGTATTTGATTTTATGGATATTATGTGTTTTGCACGTGCGGGCATGTGCACGTGCGGTGTTCTGTAATCAAATGTATTGTTCTCTGCAGTTGTCGTTCTCGTTGCCGGTGTCGCAGCATGGGAGAGACCTGATATCTGGGAGATTCCTACTCATTTTTTTTTTTTTTTTGCTGTTTTATTTTACGGACCGTTCTCAATTTTTCTTACAGCCTTCACCTGTCACGTGATCTGCGGATAAACGCGGGCGCCATCATGAATGTCAGCATTCTCAACCTTACTGCCGAGCATGTCTACATTGATGTATCCGCTGTAATGACTGCAGGCGCAAGAGGATTTTCATCCGGGACAGGCAATGAGCCTGGCGTGACGTCATCAGTGAGCGCGTCTGGTGCTGGTCATGGTGGCGCAGGGGGGAGAGGAGGGATCAATTGCGCGTTGGTAGAGCCTATGGAAGGTTTGACAAACCGCGTGATCCAGGCAGCGGAGGAGGGCAAGGATACAAGGACTTGGTAAAGTACTTCTGTTTATCAGTAGTATAGTAGGTATGGAATTAGCGCTTTTTTCGGTGCTTTTTTCGCTTTTTTCGGAGGACTTTGTTGTAGCGACCCACGTTGGTCCTGCTGTTCTCAAGAAGATTGACAACGATCAATACGGCGGTATCCAAAATCCTCCACCCAATTCGCCTTGATCTCGATGTTTCACCAATGGTCTCAAGCTACAGACAGTACAGGTGCTGCTGTTAGGGTCGTGTTATTTGATTATCGGAAGGCATTTGACCTTATCGATCACAAGATACTTGTCGCCAAGATCAATGGCCTCGACGTGCCGCATAGCACCAAAGCCTGGGTGACTGACTTCTTGACAAACCGACATCAACGCGTCAAGTTGTCTGGAGACTGTTTTTCCGAGTGGGGCCCAGTCCCCGCCGGGGTTCCACAGGGGACCAAGCTTGGTCCATGGCTCTTCTTGCTCATGATAAACGATCTTAAGGTTGACACACTTACATGGAAGTACGTGGACGATACCACAATCTCCCATATCATACCCCGCGGCATCCTGGGTAATGTGCAACAGGCTGTTACCAATGTGGAGGACTGGTCCCGGGCACAGCGGATGCAGCTCAACGCCGACAAGTGTAAGGAGATGATTATCGACTTTAAGAAGAAGTCTCATAATTTTCCACCCCTCTTTGCCGACGGTAAAGAACTTCCAGTCACTGACTGCGCGAAGATTCTCGGCGTTACAATATCTAATGACTTGAAATGGAACAATCACGTTGTAGATTGTATTAAGAAAGCAAACAAGCGTCTGTATTTTATTGTTCTCTTGAAAAGGGCTCGCGTCCCTCTTAATGACATCGTCAATTTCTATTGTACAACTATTAGACCTGTACTAGAATACTGCGCTCCTGTCTTCCATCATGCGCTCCCCGCTTATCTCTGCGAGGATATTGAACGAATCCAAAAGAGAGTACTTTCTATTATATCACCGGACATGTCATATCAGGACTGCCTTGGGAGCCTAGGCCTGCCAACGCTTAAAGATAGACGTAACGAATTATGTAGGCAATTATTCGATTCTATCGCGTCCAACCCTGAACACAAGCTACATCATCTGCTGCCACCTAGACACAATTCGGACTATAATCTAAGGCGTAAAAGGACTTATAATTTGCCACGTGCCAAAACGGAACGTTTCAAGCGCTCTTTCATTAACGCCATGTCGAAGTGAGAGTCAGGAATAAAGAATCAGGAAATCCACAGTTTTTAACTTAGTTAATAGATTAAGTAAATTTAAATATATTTAAATAAAACTATTGTCATTATATAAAGTATTTTTATCCATTTTATATATATAATTATTTGTAAAGCCATATATTTTTTATAATTTTACTATGTATATAACGCAATTCAGTTTTTATAACTGCAACGTTTTATCGAATTAAACTATCTATCTATCTATCTATCTATCTATCTATCTATCTATCTATCTATCTATCTATCTATCTATCTATCTATCTATCTATCTATCTATCTATCTATCTATCTATCTATCTATCTATCTATCTATCTATCTATCTATCTATCTATCTATCTATCTATCTATCTATCTATCTATCTATCTATCTATCTATCTATCTATCTATCTGCTATACTGTTTTGTATTATTCGGTGGATTTCGGTGTAATGATGTTACCGCGCTTTTTGCCCCCCACCTACCTGTATTCCAACGCCCACAGGTGTTCTTTTGTGTTTACGATGTAGTGTGTTCTGGGGTAGGGCGATTTATTGTGTTCTGGGGTAGGGGCCCCTCCTACGCCCGCAGGTGTTTACACAGCGCTTATTCCATACCTACTTTGTGAGCCAAAATGTGTACACACCACTGAGATGCCATGGAGAAATGTTTAGTTTGGCTCATAAGCATTTTCATTTATCATACTAAAAGACATGCATGGCTTAGTTTCAATGTTCATTGAAGAAGGCTTGAAGAGGCTTTTTCAATAGCCTTCAATTTCTTGGGTGGCTCATTAGCCCTCATGTTCTCTGTAAGTTGAACTTATCGCCATGCGCTCATAAATTGAATGACGAGCGTAAACATTGCTAATTACGCAAAGCGCTATTGAAATTCAGAACAATTCGTTTTGTAGCTCCGTCACGCTTGCTGATTTTCACTATTTCTTTAAATATGTAAACAATGACGTTTAAAGAAATCCGCCTATTGGACTGTTCTTTTTACGTTTTGACTGCTAATTTTCAGCCTGGGAGCACTGGTGGCGGAGTTATCCAAATCACAGCCAGGAAACTGGTGCAGAATGATGGCTTGATCGATGTGTCGGCCGCGTCCGCGAGTCACCAAGGAACGGGAGGTGGCAGTGGTGGTAGTGTTTTCATCTCGTGCACCATGTTCTCTGGAAAAGGTCTGTAGCTTTTGGATACTGCAATGTTAGGCGAGTGTCACGCAACTTTTAGATTCGACGAGCTAGTCAAAATCTGAGTACTATAAAGAGCGAATTTAAATTAGTAGAGCGATAGTGTAAATCTACCTGAGTACACGTAAAGTACACAAACCTATCGCCCCAACTGGAGCATTTGCGCTCCGTTTTAAACTGATCTATTGTTTTTCGGGTGCTCTGATTGGCTAATAGACCACAAAGTTTTACTGCAGATAGGGTCGTTCATGTGGAATCTCTAAGAAATGAGTGTATCAACTGAAGGTCTTTGCCACTTGTACGGTCATACCTGCTTTTAGAGAGATCAGGCCTATCAACAGCCCTAACAGAAATTTCATTGCCCTAATACATATATAAACACGGTCGCCTTCCTGGGAGCTAGTTTAAAGAGGTTTTCTTGCACCACGCGTCTTCTATAACGTTCTAGTGGAAGTCTTGTTGACTAAATCTTTTCGAATTATTATGTCCCAAGGAGAGGTACTCGCTACAGGAGGGGCGGTTGCGCGTGCGGTCAGCACTTCTGATGGTGGGGGAGGGGGTGGAGGGCAAATTGCTGCTCATTACAATTCCACCCGATTTAGTGGTAAATTCAAAACACATGGCGGTTACAGTCGCAGTGAGCCCGGAGGTCCGGGACCCGTCTACCTGTCCCAAAACCGGAAATATCGGACACTTATCATCGACAACAATGGTTATCGGACGTCCAAGCTATATATCTCGGACTATGACGACATCTCTACTGATGGGGGTAGGGCGTGGCTTTATGTGGACTACGCGGAGGTGTTCGTGGTGCAGAGGATGGTACTCCGGGGAGGAGGTAAGTACTGCATTGGAGGGGTAATTGGTTAAGGTCATTTCGAGAATATAGACCCATGGGCTTCTTTTCGGAATTTTAAAGTATGTCACCACCGAAACCAATGACAGGGACTAGACAAAACTGGACAAGGACCTGATTGGCTCGGAGACGTCCAGTCTCTACTTTGCCAGGAAGGCCATGGACGGAGGGCCATATCAAGATGGTCCCCGTTGAAATGTGTCTTTTTCAAAAATTTCATTATATGGAAGTTTGGCCTTACCATGTGCTTTTCCTAGCTTATTTCCTTCTTTAAATTGCCTAAAAAGTCGTCGAAACTTGCAGACTTTTGAGAGAAACGCTGTTCGTGTACGTCGCCATCTTTTTTGGCGCCCAAGAGCCTGACACTAGCAAAACTGGTTACCCGCGTCACGCACGCGTAGGCGTTGACAAAACGACTCATCTTTATTGACGTGTCTTTGGCGTGTTTAGCATCTATACTATATTTTGGTGGTGACTATCTGCTTCACCGTCAGTCCCCACTAACTTTAAACGTTGTTAGAATCCCTGATCATATTTTCGTGACGAGGTGACGGGTCCTTTTCTAGTAACAGGGACTTTTAAAAAGCCGCGTGACAGTATCACACTCCAGACATTTAACCACACAATCTATGCTATAGGCCACGTTGTGTTACGCCCCATTGGAAGCTGCACCTGTGTGTCATGTGACTGTAGCGTCACGCTTGTGGTGGACCGTTTAGATGGTGACAGAGGTGGGATGCTTCACGTCGGCGTATCACAGCACTTCATCATCAAATCAGCCACAACTCAGTTTCCCTCAAGCTTCAGAATTTACAAGGACGGGTTCCTGCACATTCCCCCGACTCTTTTGCTGAAGGATCTCTACTATCCTAAGATTACTATTGAAGGGACGATCAGTGGACTCAAGGCACTTTATATCGGCAAAGGGACCGAGTTGGAGGTCACTAATCAGGTATTGGCGATTAACGCAAAGAAAAGGAGCCAAGAGAAACATGGTCCTCTTATTGTTCCTTGGGCCCGTTTCTCAAAACTCACAAGAATTATCGAGCCTGAAATTTGGCTTTGCAATTTTTTTTATAGATTGTCGATTACTACGTTTTTTGTTTAATTTTCTACCCTACTAATTTAAATGGTTTAGAACGTCTAAAACTTCCTATTCGTGTACACCAATTTCAGTTACTGTTACTGTCAGTTACTGTTTTGTGGCCGAAAGATCAGGCCCCTCGAGCACCTTTACTTGTTTTACCAACCAAATTTCGCCAAAATCTGTGGACTTGCTGACGATGCAAATCATCTTATAAGGAAACTCCTTACCTGATTTGGAAGGTCTGTAAGCATTCACCAGAACTTGAGGATATTCGAAACACATAGGACACTTGGTCGCCATTTTGTTTATTTTTCTCGGCCAAAGGGCCTAGTGACGAGATTGGAAAATCCACAGGCAACCCGCGCGTATAAAACGACTGCACTTTCTTGATATGTGATTTGCGTTCCCAGGGCCACTCGGACGGACACCCAAACATGACTTTAGAGATGACCTCAATAACCGTGATGAACGGTGCGCTGTTAAGAGCCCCGGGACTTATCACTAGTGGTCCAACCCTGACGCTGAATGCTAATACTAGTTTTACGGTCCTGGCGGGTGGGCGAGTCGTTACCAAGTGGCTTAAAGTGGTTGCAGGGAAAATAAATGTTGAGTCGTCGGGTGTTATATCTGGTGACGGTCTGGGTCATGGCCCGCGCGCGGGACCAGGATCTAGTTCAGGTAATGATTTGGTAAAGCGTACGTGCACAAACATAATAGGGCAGATTTCGTATGACTGTGAAAAGTGCGGCGCGGCGCGGCACAACTTTGTCGCGGCACTGTATTATATTATAAACGCCCTGGCTTATGTTACCATTCATATAGAGCAGATTTCGTATGACTGTGAAAAGTACCACCACAAAGCTGTTCCGCGCCGCGACCGTGACAGTACCGCGACTACGCGATTTCATTGGCGATTTCATTCCATTTACAGCAGGCCAGGTTCAGTACCGCCACCGCAACAGTACCGCGCCGCATCGCGGCATTTTTCACAGTCATACGAAATCTGCTCTATTCTACCTCTCATTACGCTCCTACATATTTCATGGACCGAGAAAGATATGGAAGCAGACATTCCGGCATAGTTCTTCTTTGTTCAAGCACAACTTTCAATTCGTTTCCTCTCCTCTCGGGGTGTTATGCACTTTAGGTAGCACAGGTCAATGAAATTTTTCTTTTTCCCGTTTTCTAGATTCTTCCGGTGCCGGTCATGGAGGAAGGGGAGGGACTGGAACGAAGCCATCATCCCCAGGCCAGGCGTATGGTTCCGTGGAACGGCCTACTGCGCATGGCAGCGGCAGTTTGTCTTCCACGGGGGGAGGGGTGGTGCAGCTGTTGTCGTACAGCTCTCTATCAATCGATGGAAGTGTAACTGCAAAAGGTGGTAAAAGTAACAAGGACCTAACAGGGGGAGGCAGCGGAGGAAGTATATGGCTCACAGCCGATCAGTTAACCGGTAGCGGCGTGGTGGAGGCGTCAGGGGGAGTGGACTCTCTTACGGTGGGGGAGGTGGTGGTGGCAGACTTTCCGTCAACTTTGTGAACAGCACGTTTAGTGGATCTCTGAAAGCTCATGGAGGGAGTTCGAACAGGTAAAGTGAAGCGCCTCTTTTGTCTGATACGTGTAAAGCATTGTTTCATTGGTTTCCATGCTTTCCTTGGTTCCGAAGATATTTCGGCGAAAGTAACAAGAAAAGAGTGAAATTTGGAATGATTTCTTGTATATGCTCTTTAAAACCTATCTGTTACAGACACCACATAGTACATTTCTTTCTTTTTTTTATTTACTGTATTCTCTCTTTGTTGGAATGATTCCATATTCATATATCCTTCGGTGCGTAGCAGAAAAAGAAAGAGAACGTCATGGGAATGCCACGTGATCTGAAATGGGAAAGCATTACGCCCAAGCCGAGGAGGTCTATTGACGGAAGCCAAAACGTAGTTTGTGGGAGTTCGCACAATTATAAAAATCGCAGTAACCCTGCTAGAGCAGATTTCGTATGACTGTGAAAAGTACCGCGAAAGAGTTGTACCGCGCCGCGTCCGTGACCGTACCGCGACTACACGATTTCGTTCGGTATCTACAGCAGAAAACAGCAGGCCAGGTTCGGTACCGCCACCGCGACAGTACCGCGCCGTGTCACGGTACTTTTCACAGTCATACGAAATCTGCTCTATCACAAACCAAGCTAACTATAGCTGACTAACCAAGTAACATCTTTAAATCTACAGGTTTGAAGCTGGCGGTGCGGGAACAGTTTTCATCAGCGACTCAGGTAGAAACAAGCGCAAACTTGTGATCGATAACAACAACATTGGCGCGCCCACGAGTGACGACATCACTGACGTCATTCACGATGGCGGTCGGACGTGGATCACACCGGAGCCTGGCACTAGTTCGATTACCTATGATGCCGTGGAAATCCGCGGACAAGCGCAACTCGCTACTCAGACCTCCCCTCGTGGGTCTGATCTGCGATGGAACATAGGAGGCTTCAGCGGTGATTTATCAGGTAATGGGCGAAGTTCTAATTTAGTAGTTATAGTACAGAATTTTGAGCCAAGTAGCATAAAGAAATCAGCTTTAAGGGGCTACGGATTATGGCATCAGTGATGTATTACAACCCAGCCCAGATGAAGTTTTGGACGTCTCGGATAGTTTTTTTTTCCGATAAATAAATGTGTTTTTTCGATGTATATAGGAATATTGCACATCCGGGATAATCAGCGATTATCGATGACATCATCGGGGTCCAGGCTGCCTGTAGGAGTAAACATCTACCGCGGAGGGGACGTGCAGTTGCCGCGGAAACTGGTGATTGACGGGACTAAGATGATAGTGGCAGGGGGAGTGAGTGGTGCTCGTGACGTCATAGTGGGTAACAATGGCAAACTGATACTCAGGTGAGATGAATTATTTGCAGAAAATAAGCCATTATACCTACACGCGGCTCAATATTAACTGATCATTTTGATTATCAAGCTGATTGTAAACTCTAAGGCAGTTCGCGCTGAGCCTGGGGGCTACCTAATCCCATTTGGCCTTCCCCCTCCAGTGGAGATATAGGCGCTCAGTCAAGTTGAGTTTCCAAAAGTTGAACAAGCTTTCCCTCCTCATCTTCAAGCCTCAACGCGTATTTTTTTAGGCGTTGATCAAGAAAGTGAAGTAGGTGTTGTCATGCGACTTCCATATAAGGATGTCCAAATATATCCACTTAGGGGGCTCCCATGTCCAAATACGAGCTTCCTTTGCATTTATACACGTTGCTTCGTTTTGTTATTGAACATGTATTCCAAATAATCTTTAATTAATTATTTCTCAGTCTTTTGGTTAATTTTCGGGTAATCTAAACAGAGCTGATGTGTGGTTTGACTTAGGCATAAAAAAGGAGATGGTTTCCGAGCAGTGCAAATATCACTACTTGAGAGGGCAAGAGGCCTGCGCGGAGCCGGTACTAAAATTCCTGTAATCAATCAATCTCCTTATATGTTCTTCTTCCTGACTTCCTAGGGAGTTGATCTCACCAAGTGGCGAACGAACGCGTGTTATCAGGTTCGGCAGTGTTGAAATCCAGGGTGGAGGACGAGTGGAAATCCAAAGTGATGTAGAGGGGCTTCTGATTGGCTGTTCGTCGCTATGGATACGCAGTGGAGGCGTGCTTATCGCTGACAAACTTACACTGCAGGCGCAATCTGTCACTATAGAACAGTCGGGAGTTATTGACCTTGATAACCAGGTAAGAAGTCTTTAGTTTTTCTTTTCACGTTTATATCACATGACAACAAGAAGCAGGACATGGCTAGGGAGGGAGGGGGTCTAGGGTGCTTGTGACCCCCTTCCCCCCGCCCTCACTCTTTGTAACAGAAATATAGAGTAAACATTAAAACAATCGACAAAATGGTAAGGATCATGATACATTTTTCAGTAGGTGTGCCAAATCAAGTTTTCCGAAATTGGAAAGGGGAAATCTATCAGAAAAATCTTAGCCTGCTTGCAGGCGGTACTGGGTGTTTTTTTATCGCGGAAAACCCGGTCCGTTCGATGATCTGGCGCCATCTTGGAATTCTGAGGCGCGCGGTCAGCGAGGTTAGAAAACTCTAGGTGACCTCTTTAATGGCAAAAATACCAACAAAACTAGTAAAAATTCACCTTTGGTGCAGGGGATGTTGTAATCTACATACAAAAATAAAAGCTTGAAATTCTGAAGCGAAAATATCAGCTCTCGTAGCGCCATCCAGATATTTTACCAAAATTGATCGTTGGGTGCCCCTGTTTAGTTACTTTACTTTAGTTTTTTAAGTTCTCAGCATTCATCTTGATCTCCTCTCTAAATTTATTTCCAGGGCGCCAAGAACGGTAGTGGTCTCGGGGCAGGGACTGGCACCTCGGGTGCCGGCCACGGTGTCGAGGCGGTAAAGGTCACAATCAACCCATTACCGGGGCCTTCTACGGGAGTATTACCCATCCCAAGATGTTTGGTAGTACCGGAGGCGGGGGTAAAACTCCCGGGGCGGGGTATTGCATATCAACGCTAGCTCTCTGACCTTGGATGGAAAGATCACGACCTCTGGAGCAGACGCAAGCAGTGGAACTACCTATGGTGGTGGCAGTGGGGAAGTATACTTTTAGAGGTGGGTAACATTACTGTTTTGCTGCTGTTGCATTGAATAGTTTGATAAACCACAGACTGTTACAGTGTCGTGTCACATGATCAGAAGCTAAGACGTTCAGATGTCAATGCTCTGTCAGTTAAGTAATCATCCATGCAATAACTCCATATCTCCAAGCGTACTTTTCTCGACTGGATGAATTCGCAATGATGAGCATTATCATAGTTGCTCAAACCTGCGATGTTTCTCAGTTGCCGAAATCCAGACAAAACATGATAGTTTCTATAATAAATGCTTTTCAAATTTGAAGGCCCAAGGTAGGAAACTAAGCAAGAGCTCAAGTTAAAACATACAAAGAAACAGGCCATGTTGCGTAGCTACTTTTCATACATAGAGAGGGACCACTCAATGTTTAATTTTCTGTTTCCCTTCAGGTTGGAGTGTTTTCCGGGACGGGAGAGGTACAGTCTCATGGCGGTAAGGGTGGACCAGCAGGCGGAGGAGGAGGCAGCGGAGGACGGATAGCCCTCCACACCAGACAGAATCACTTCACTGGCACGACTACAGCTTTTGGAGGGTCTTCCACTATAGAAGCAGGCGCAGCGGGGACGGTCTACAAAGAACAGATCACTACTGGACACTCGACTCTTGAGGTCTTTAATCTCGGGCGACGGCCAGCATCAGCTGATATTACAAACTTTAATGATCTCTCGTCCGATAGCGCGCGCACGTGGCTCACAGCGTCCTCCCTCGGTGGTAACCCTGGGAAGATTACAATTAAAGATGTTAATATTAACAACGCAATCTACCAGGGATTTAATTTCGATGAAGTGAAACTTGGTGGCGGTGCGCATCTTGCTGTTGAGGCTGACTCCTCGGGCCGCCTTCTCATGCACTCGGTGAAGAAACTGATCGGTACTTATGAGGGCGGGAGCTATGGATTCATACACGCAGGTCCACAACAGATATTTTCGATTGTGAATACCGATTATTATTTACCGGTGAACTTGAAGATATACCGCTATGGTTATGTGCAGCTTCCAAGTCAAGTAATGCTACATAAGAACTCGCTGTCTCTTGATGGATACCTAATGGGTGTGAGGGATCTGACAGTATCCGACTGCCTTGTAAACCTAGGGCCGACTGCCGGTGCACTAGCGAGAGGAGCTTTAAAACCACTCACATTTGAGTTTGAATCCTTAACACTTATGGATCTAGGAACGCTGCAGATGACAAGGAGTACTAATGAGTACATGTTAAGTGTCAAAACCCTAGAAGTACAAGCTGGCGGGGTACTTATAGGAAGCAATCTCACAATCCTGTCCGATAATGTCCGAATCCGAGAAACGGGGCACTTGTCGTTGGACGGTCAGGGCAAGCGTTGTATTCCAGCAGATGCGTTTTATGCTGGGTCCGGTGGAAGTCATGCTGGGTACGGCGGGCTAGGGAGTTCCGCAAGGTACCGGCCTGGCCTTTTGACACTGTGTACGAGCCTGTGCGGTTTGGCGAAGCAGGACGCTCCGGAAGGGATAGTCAACCGTGTAATGGAGGTTACGGGGGAGGAAGGCTGAACCTGACTGTGGGTAGTACCCTAAACCTCGAAGGAATCATCTCAGCAAGGTAACTTAAAGTGTCTTTAACATAATTATTTTACATCTAAGGCTAAATATGATGTTACTAACAGGATAATTGTTATGATAAAGAATAAGTGTTCTTCGAAGTTTTTTTCCCGCAGTCATTGGCAGGTGAACGACCCACTACGAATGCAAATAATTTATTTATTTAAGTTGTTACAAGCGATTAGATATTCACGCGTCGAATGTAAGGGGGGCGGGGGGTGCCATTAGTTTGTTGCCGACATTAACGTGTGAAAAAAGAAAATTGGAATTTTTCTTTGATTATCAGAATCAAAATTAACTATTCGAGCGCAACGACCTAATTGCCCGGCTCATTGCATTCGGCGCGTGAACAGGTAACAGTGGTGGCTCGTTCAACTCGTATTTTACAGTTTGGAAACACTGAAAGTAGTGATGAATCCTTTTATTTCTTTTGGTATTTAGGGGTAAAAATTCCGTCGATAGCATCAGTGGAGGTGGCGCAGGCGGTAGTTTGTTCATCAACACCACAGTCCTTGAAGGAGAGGTCAACTTGACACTAGTGGCGGAAAGGGTGGAGCTACTTCCGGTGGAGGCGGAAGTGGAGGGCTAGTTACGGTTTATTATCGTTCCTCTACCAATGGTATCTCGGTTGTCTTACACGGAGGTAAAGCTTGTTGTTAAAATGCTGTCGCCTGAATAATACA